>CM033444.1:1200773-1800773 GCA_019425775.1 Rafetus swinhoei
GTCTGTAGCCTGGGGATGAACCCCTGGGGCAAAATGGGTGTGTGTGAGAGAGACACCAGCAGCCGGGTGAGAGGAGAAGAGGGTGTCTCACTAGCCAGGTAGAAATGGCTTTTACAAGGGCTGAAATGCAGAGCTGGGTGCCTCTGGTTCTGCATCTGATGTTGTATTCAGAGCCCTGCGGCCGGGACTGATTTGTAGACGACTGACCCACAGGCACTGCTGTGGCCTGCACCTGGAACCCCTGTAAATCTATCCTGTTCCCCCATTTCTTCCCACTCCTGTGTGCATCCCATGGCACCTGCAAGAACACACTGCAGCTTTACCTAGTACCTTGGATAACCCCATTGACCAAACCCCAAAACTTTATGATACGTTTCCCAAAGAAGGAAATATACCTACAAATCAGACACTGATCTTACATTTCCTGTGTCATGGGCTGAGGCCCCATCTGTATCTGTAACTCAGCATCTGACCTGTGTTTTCCTTTCTCCAGAGGAAGGTGCAGGCGAAGCGGGAGACGATTGCTGCCGAATTTAACAAGCTGCACACGCTGCTGAGGGAGGAAGAGCAGCTGCTTCTGCAGAGGCTGGAAGAGGAGGAGAGGGAGACTCTGCAGAGGCTACAGGAAAATGTCACCAAACTCTCCCAGCAAAGCGCCTCCCTGCAACAGCTGATCGCAGAGATCGAGGGGAAGTGTCAGCAGCCGGTTGCTGAGCTGCTGAAGGTGAGACGGCATCAAAACTCAGTACCCAGCCAGAATTACGGCTCAGATCCATGGGTTTGGAGCCCAGGAGTGGAGAGTAAATGTGCTATGTGCTGTGCTCACAGGCAATATCTGGCCAAGGGCTCCATCAGCTCCAAACATTACAGCTCGTGTGGAGGGGAATTCTGATCATGGAGATCCAGGGAGGCGATGGGAAATTAAATGGATGATGCAAAATGATACTGGGATAAACCCATCCCTGCTGTGAGTCCAGAGCATTGGGCTCAACACAGTCGCTAAACACAGATACAGATGGGCTGGGTCCCTAGGAAGGAAAGCTACTGAGCTAAATTCCTGCCTCACTTATACAAGTGAAACAAGTGCTAATGCAAAATGGTGGAGGAGATTTTACCATCAAACCAATGAAGCCCCAAAGTGTTAATCTATTGTCTACATGAAAAGTTGGTGCCCAGAATGGAAAATGCTCCATTTCATGCCCCCAGTGCTAATACAGAACATCGATTCTCTTTCTCCTTTCAGGACGTGAAAAGCACATTGAGCAGGTGCGTGTCCCGCTTTTCACTGCCCTCATATTCTTGGTGGGGGCCTCATGCCGATGCCGGCACAGAGCAGCTGATGATGCTGGGACGTTTGCTTCCTAGGAATGAAAACGTGAAACTCCAGGGACCCGAAGCCGTTACTGCCGACCTGCAGCGCGGGTATAAAATTTGTCTTGATATGAGGGAAGCTCTGAACAGATTTGCAGGTGAGTAGGAGCCCTGGGACATCGAGCTGTTTGGTGCCGGGGCTCTGGGCAGAGCCTGGGGCCCCAGGACATGCACGGACCCGGGCTGGCAGGCTGTGAGCTGTGCGGTAGCTGGAGGCTGATGGGCTCAGTGCTGGGAGTTTTCCTGCTGCTCACACTCACCTGCTGGCTCTTGCCCAGGATCTGTACTGGCCCCATCACCCTGACATCCTGACCCTCCGTGGCTGGGTCATTGGTGCCACTGAGCAGGTGCTGTGAGGCCTGGCCTGGCCCCATGCGCTGAGGGCTGCACAGATGGGTCCCAGGGCGTGTCTGTGCCTCTCCTGGCACATGGCGAGGGCTGGCCGAGCTCCCTGGTCTGGGAGGGCCCCTCGTCTGCCCAGTGTGAGTCTGGTCAGTGATTTGCTGCTTGGTGGGTGAGACTCTCTCCAGAGTGTGACCCTGTCTCTGTCTGAGCCTGAGCTTTCCTGTCCAGCTCCCCACCAACCCCCCCAGAGCTCAGCGTGGAGCCCAGGGGCAAAGGCAGACATGTGGCAGTGAGGGGGGCAGGGAGAGGAAATTCCAGCAGAGGGAGGGGGCTGGGAGTGGTGCACAGACCCCTTCATCCTACCCCCACCGCTCCGCTCTCCCACCACCCTCCAGCAGGGACAGTGGAAGGGGCCCAGCCCGGTTTGTGTGACCCGGCCGATGGAGGCTGCGCAGTCAGTGGTGGCAGCAGGGCCAGGAGCTCTGGGCTCTGGGGAGCAGGAAGTCCAGGCTGAGGGGGAAGCAGCTTGGAGCGATTCTGGTCTCCAGCTGGGCTGCTTCTCTGTGGTCAGGCTCCTTGGCCAGGGGTCTGGGCTGTTCCAGCTGCCTCTTGCTCCCTGTGGGGCAGTGCCGGGCACTCGGTACGTGCGGGAGCTGTGGGTGTCTCTTGCGTGCGGCCAGTCTCACCAGGCCCTGGCTCATGCAGGGGCTGGAGCTTTGTTGTCAGTGGCTGCCGGGCCTTTGGGGCGCTGGAGCAGAATTTCCTCTGCTGACCCCCTGGGCCTGTGTCAGTGTTTTGGCCCGACTGATCTCCAGAGCCAAATGCTGGGGGCTTCTGTCCTGCTCTACCAGTGGCCCCCATGGCCTGTCACCAGGTCACTGGGCTGCTCCGCTTCCTTGGGCAGGTTCAGTAAGAACCACGCACCTGGGCCTGCAAATGGCAGAGCTGTTCAGTAGCCCTGTCTGAACACCTGTCACACCCCGCTCCTGGGACCCCCAGAAATGCCGAATCCCATTTACCTTCTGCCCCAGCGACCTGGCCCGGAGAGCCGGCTGTGCCTGAGAGCAGCTGATTGGATAATTTCCCAGTGAAGTCCCCTGAGCCCGGCTTGCCCATCACCACACGTGACTGGGGCTGGGGACAGTCCCTCCCTGCCAGTCACTGGGGCCTGGGTGCCTCAGCTGCTCAGACAGGTTTGCAGAGGGGCTGGGGAATTGGGTGCAAACAGTTTATTGGCAGAACAATTCGATTTGGGGTCCAATGAAACCGTTCCCGGCCCCAGGCTGAGTTTGCTGGTGAGTGTCCATGGACAGAGCAAGGTGCTGCTGCTTCCCTTCCAGCCTGTAGCCCGGGGGCTGGGACCCAGCTGGGAGCTGCAGGTCCCATTCCTGTGTGGGGTGGGGCAGGAATGGGAATGTGGGTCCCCCCTCAGGTGGGTGCTGGAACTGCTGGGCTCTGGGGATCTGACGTGGGGTCCCTCAGTCTCTCCTACTGCAGATGCTCCCCATGTCTAAACATGGCCCAGGACCCTGGACAGAGCGTGGGGGTGAGACTGGCTCTGCAGCACAGTGGGGCGGCCCCACATGGGAGCCCAGAGTCCAGCCCCAGTGACCTGCAGTTACTGACCCATAACTCAGTGAGGGGAGGGGCACGGCCCTGGCACAGCAGTGTCTGAGGCCATGGGATCCGAGTTTCCTTGCACCAATGCAGCTGCCCCCGTGTAAACCCCCAGGCTCCGTCTAGACTGGCATGATTTTGCGCAAATACTTTTAACGGAAAAGTTTTTCCGTTAAAAGTATTTGCGCAAGAGAGCATCTACACTGGCACGGATGCTTTTGCGCAAAAGACATCTTTTGCACAAAAGCATCCGTGCCAGTGTAGACGCTCTCTTGCGCAAGAAAGCTCCAATGGCCATTTTAGCCATCGGGCTTTCTTGCGCAAGAAATTAACGTTCCTGTCTACACTGGCCTCTTGCGCAAGTATTCTTGCGCAAGAGGGCTTATGCCTGAGCGGGAGTATCAGAGTATTTGCGCAAGAAACACTGATTTTGTGCATTACAAAGTCAGTGTTCTTGCACAAATTCTCGCGGCCAGTGTAGACAGGCGGCAAGTTTTTGCGCAAAAGCAGTTGCTTTTGCGCAAAATCTTCCAAGTCTAGACGCACCCCCAGTGCAGCCACATGGGTGTGAACTGGGACTGGCCGCTGTGCAGCTTCTCCCAGGACGAGGGGGCAGGAAGTGGGGAAATGCCCCCTCCCCCGGACAGCCCTCATGGGCAACAGCCCATTGGCCTGTATTTACACCCCCCTCCCATCCTCCGCTGCCCTGCCCCTCCTAGGAGCCCTGGGGGAGGGGCTGGTCCAGGGAAGTGGCGCCTGTCCTCCCCTCTCTTCCCCTTCCTATGTCTGTCCTTACGCTCCACCCCTCGATCCCCTGGCACCTGCCCTTCCTCCCCACCCCACACCCTCCTGGTGTCTCCCTTCCCTCACTGCCCTCCCAACACCTGCCCTCTGCCTCCTTCTTCTCTGTGCCCACCCTCACCGCCTCTGCCCCAGTTCTCCTGATGCCCCTCTGTGCCCTCACATGTGACTTGCCCCACCCCCTGCCTTCCTCATGCCCCCTCCTTTCACCCCTCTGCCCCGGCACCTGCCCCAGTTCTCTTCCCCCTTCCTTTTGTCTGCCCCTCCCTTCCCCTTCTGTCCCCTGGCACCTGCCCCTCCCCTGCCCTCTGGTACCCTCCTTCCCTTGCCCCATTCAGCGTCCAATAGCTGCTTCACACCTGGCCCCTTGTGGGCCTGGTGCCTGTCCCACTCCAGGCTGCACCCTGAGCCCCGGCACCTGCCCCTCCTCCCGCCTCTTGTGCCCTCTAGCCCCTGGCATCTGCTCCACCTAGGCCTCAGCATGGGCCCCTTCCTCACCCCTGTACCTGCCCCTTGCCTCACTCCTCCCCTCCCCTCTGCCTCCCAACACCTCTACCCTCCTCCTCCCTCTCCCCTCCCCAAACCACTGGTGCCAGCCCCTTTGTGCTCCCTCCTCTGGCCCCTGGGCCCATCTCTCCCCGCAGCCTGCCCGGTGAAAGTCCCCACCCTTGGCCCCCTTTGGGCCCCTGATGTTTTCCCCTTCCTCCTCCTCCTCCTCCAGCCCATTGGTGCCCTCCCCTTCCCTCTGGGTCCTGCCCCTCCACTCACCTTTCCTCTGCCCCTCTTGTGCCCTCCCTTCTCCACACCCATCTCTCTGCCCCTCTGTGCTCCCCTGTTCCCTTGTCCCCACTCTGCCCCCTGGTGCCTGCCCCTCTGCTCTCTGCCCTGCTTGTCTCTGCCCCTCTGCTCAGCCCCCTCCCTCCCAAGGGACTGCTCCTTCCCTTGCCCATCTCTGTTCTCCTGGCACCCACCCCTCATGCCCCTCCCCTCTTGATAACAATCCTCCCCTTGCTGCCCTTTTGCCCCCCATTCCTCTCTCACCTCTCTCTTTTCCTTGTCACCTGCACCGTCTCCCACCCCCTCCTTGCCCCTGGGGCCATGTGAGGCCTCAAAAATGTGGGCAGGTGTGGAGAACGTGAGTCAGGAAGTGTCATTTCCCTTTCACTGCACACAGGAGCCAGGGGCACCCAGTGACGTGAACAGGCAGCGAGACTGAGCCCACACAAGGCAGCATTTCCTCATGCAGCGCAGTCGGCCGGGCGGGACTCTGCCGGGGTTGAAGGCCAAAGTCACAACATGGCTCAGAAAGGGCAAGATACGTTCACAGAGGGTCACTCCCTCAGTGGCTTTGAGCCAGGACGGGCAGGGATGTGCCAGCCTGCTCTGAGTGTCCCTAGTCTCTGTGCGCCGGACGCTGGGAGTGGGCGACAGGGCAGGGCTCACTAGACGATTCCCTCCTCTGCTCATTCCCTCTGGCTGCTCCAGGCGCTGCAGTGGCAGGAGGCAGGACACTGGGCAGAGGGACCAGAGGTCTGGCCCAATATGGCTGTTTTTGCATAAATATGAATTATAATAACAACACAGTTAATACAGAAACTCCCCCAGATACTGGCCTGTCGCGCTGGCGATGTTGTGACACAAGGACCTTGGCAAATGATGGATTTTAAAAGTCTTGGCCTCCTAGGAAATGTGTTTTTCTATCCGGTTCCCGGCACAAAGCAGGGCGCTGGAGCGAAGTCACTGACACACAGTCCCACAGACCCATGTTCTGGCTGCTGCTTTTGCTGCACCACCGTTCCCTCTACTGCTCCGTCCCCAATGGCCCGGCCCCGGCACCTTCTGCAGCCCCCGCACACACGTGCCCTCAGCCCGTCCCTCGAGGTCCCACCAGCTCTGGGCGATGGCAGCTCTGAGTGGGGAACCTCGTGGCTAGTGCAGGCTGGGCTGCCTCTCCCCACACACTGTCCCCAGCCGGGCTCAGCCCGGAGAGCTCTGTGACTGCAGCTCCAGCCGTCACTGAACACACCCGAGGCTCCGTCTGGCCCAGGCAGCTCTGTCTCTGCACGGGAGAGAGGGACCGACAAACCCCTGGGCCACCCGCCCTCTCTTCACCGGCCCCTGGCAGCCCCACCCTGCTCCCCAGTGCAGGGCGGCTGGGGGTGGCCAGGGCTTAACCTGTCACCGGAGAGGGGCCGGGCTCCAGCACGTTTGCTATTTTCCCAACTGAATTGCTGAGCCCAGAGGTGCCGGGGCTGAGAACTGAGGTCTCAGAGGGGCCAAGTGCGTCTGTATCTTTAAAAACCCTCAAAAACCAGCGAGTGGTCCTGTAGCACCTGAGAAACCAGCAACAAGTCTAGTCATCTCTCTGTTAGGCTGTAAGCCCAGAGGTGCCAGGGCTGGGAACTGACAAGCGCCGTGGGGCCGGAGCTGAGCCCTGGGCAAGCCCCAGCACAGATTCGGTGCTGAGGGTCCACTCCCCCAGGCAGGCCCAGTCCAGCTCTGCGGCTGCCCGTCACTCAGACACTAAAAGGGTCCCAACATTTCCTGACCCCACATGGCACCTCAGTGGTTTGTGCCCAGCCCCAGGCAGAACGGATCCCCCGGCAGCCCAGCTCTGTGGGCCGGGCCCCCAGGCAGGGCAGGCGTGTCCCTGGCAATACAGGCTGGGCCTGGCATCATCCCAATCTGGCTCTCACGAGCTCTTGGGGAGGGGAGGCTCCTCAGACCCTGTTTACACACTAGGGGGTCGGCCAGGGCAGCCGGACCAGCCCCACTGGCACAGAGAACAGCCGGGAGAGCTCGTCCGGGCCCTGCTGTCACACCCGCCCTGCGCTCTCAGGGGAGATTCAGGAGCTGCCCAGCGGATCAGCAGAGCATTCACATGGCCACAGCCCGTGTGTCTCCTGGGTGCACCTCAGTGCACATCATAAAATGTATTCTGCACATGGCTAGGAACAGTTGGAGGGAGCACTGGTGTACACACACCCCCCGGGAGTCCTAGGGACACCCTGGCTGGAACCTGCCCTCCCTTCACCCTCCTCTGTGCTCATGGTGCCTGTTCCTCTTGCCCCATTACCCCCTTCTGCCCCTCTCCCATCTGCGCCTCCTGCTCCTCCTCACAGCATCAGCCTGTCCCCTCCCCAGCCCCACTGACACCTTCCTCCCCGGCTCCTCCTGCCCTTTCCCTTCACTGTCTCCCTTGACCCCTGTTAGCCCTGGTGCCTGCCCCTCCCCTGCCCCATTGCTGCCAGCCCATCTGCTCCTCCTCTGCCCCTGCCTTTAACCCCTCCCGGTACCTCTCTAGCCCCTGGCACCCACCCTTCCCACCCACTGAGAATAAAACCTTCCTCCCCATCTGCCCTGGTGCCTTCCCCATCCCTGTCCCCGGCATTTGTCTCTCCCCACTCTGCCCCTTCTTGCTTCCTTTCTCCTCCTGCCCTGCCCCACTCCTCAGCACAAGCCCCTTTCCTCTCCCCACCCCCACCCTGGTACCTGCCCTCCCCTCACATTTCCTCCACCTTCCCTTAGTTCTCCTCTGCCCTCTCCTCTGCCCCCTGACCCTGCATCCTCATCCCCTCTAGCCCCTGGTACAAGCCCCTCTGGTCACTGCTCCTCTGCCTTCCTGAGGCCCCTCTCTGCCTTCACCTCTGAGAATCACAGAACTGGCAGGGACCTCGAGAGTCATCGAGTCCAGGCCCCTGCCCTCACGGCAGGACCAAGCACCATCCAGACCATCCCTGACAGGTGTGTGTCCAACCTGCTCTTCAATATCTCCAGGGATGGAGACTCCACAACCTCCCCAGGCAACTTATTCCAGTGTGTCACCACCCGGACAGCCAGGAAGTTTTTCCTAATGTCCAACCTCAACCTCCCTTGCTGCAGTTTAAGCCCATTGCTGCTTGTCCTGTCCTCAGAGGCCAAGGAGAACCATTTCCCCTCCTCCTTGAGACACCCTTTTAGGTACTTGCAAACCGCTCTCATGTCCCCTCTCCGCCTTCTCCTTTCCAAACTAAACAAGCCCAATTCCTTCAGCCTCCTCCTAGCTCATGTTCTCTCGACCTTCCATCATTCTTGTTGCTCTTCTCTGGACCTTCTCCAATTTCTCCACCTCTCTCCTGAAATGTGGGGCCCAGAACTGGACACAAGACTCCAGCTGAGGCCTGATCAGCGCGGAGCAGAGCGGAAGGACGACTCCTCGTGTCTCGCTCACAGCGCTCCTGGGAATCTGCCTCCTGGTGCCTGCTCTTCCTTTGCCCCTCTGCCTGCCTGGGGTCTCTCCTGGGCCCCTTTGGGTCCTGTGGTGTAGGCCCACCCCATCTCTGCTGCACTGGTGCCCACATCTCCTCCCCTCTGCCTCCCTCGGGCCTGCCCTTCCCACACCCCTCTGTCTGCGCCCCTCTGCTCCCTTCCTCCCCTCTGCCCCTGGTGTCCACCCCTCCTCTGCCCTCCTTGCATCTGCCCCTCCACCCAGCCCTCCTGGGGCCTGCCCCTTCCCTCACCCCTCTGTCCCCTTGTGCCTGCTCCTCTTGCCCCACATTGGCCCTATGGTGGCTCCTCCTCCGCCCTCCCCTCTCTCCCATCATCTGCCCCCTCCCTTCCTCTCCCAGCATTACCCTGCCCCTCCCCACTGGCAGCTTGCCACCCTCCCCGCTCCCCTGCCCTTTTCCCGCTCTGTGTCTCCTCACCGGCGGAGGGGCCCTGACCCTCAGACACAACACCCCCGCACAGCGATTAACGGGGGGGGGCAGGTTAATTCCCCGCTGGCCCCAAGGACCCTCCCCGGCCCCCGGCCCTGACTCTGTGACTTTCTCCCCAGTGGACGTGACGCTGGATCCAGACACGGCAAATCGCTGGCTCGTCCTGTCGGAGGGTCGGAAACGTGTGAGACTCGGAAACACGTACCAGGCTCTGCCCGACACCCCCAAGAGATTTGACCCTTGTGCCTGTGTCCTGGGCGCCGAGGGGTTCGCGGGCGGGAGGCGTTACTGGGAGGTGGAGGTGGGGGACAAGACAGGCTGGGAGTTGGGGGTCTGCAGGGAATCTGTGAGCAGGAAGGGGAAGATCACACTCACACCTGGGAACGGATACTGGGCCGTGTGGCTGAAGGACGGGGGATACGAGGCCTGTGCCTCCTCCCTGACCCTCCTCCCCGTGAGCGCCAGGCCCAGCCGGGTGGGGGTTTTCCTGGACTACGAGGCGGGCGAGGTCTCGTTTTACAATGTGACTGACAGGTCCCATCTCTTCACCTTCACCGCACCTTCTCCGGGACGCCCACCCGTATTTCAGTCCCGGTATCTCAACGCCGGGGCACCAACGCTGGTCCCCTGACCATCTGCCCGGTGCCGCCCAGGCGGGAGGGAATCCTGCCCCTGACAGTGACCCCACAGCACCGACTGGCCCCTCCCAGCGCCAGCGCTGCTCTTCCCAGGGCAGGGCCAGTTACCTGGACGTTTTGTGCCGACCGGTCACTGCCCCTTTCCTTTGCAACTGGAGCCTCCAGTGGAAAACCGACACCTGGCAGCCCAGCCCAGGCTGAGTGAATGGGACCCCTGGCTGGAAAGAACCCAGGCTGCCTTTCCCCTGCCGGTTTGCTCCACCCCAGCACAGGGTGAAACTGGTAAACACGGCCAGACAGCAAGTGGGGTTTGCTGCCCTCCCTTGCCCCATCCCCTGCCCCAGATGAGGGGGAGGGGACTTTCACTCCTGTCAGAATTTTCTACTGCTGTGAAATCTCAGTGTCAAATATGAAAGAAAAAGTCTTCTAATTTAGAAACTGTGTTATTGTAACCAGGTGTCAGCACAACAACTTTTCCTTTATGTTTCAACAGCTTTTTATTAAAAATCTATGTTTAGAAATGGAATGATTGACCTTCATTCTTCCTCACATCAATATTGGATATTTGACGGTTTATATTTGTACAGAGCATCCTTTGTATTTCAGCTGCGGCATTTCAAGAAACCCAATTCATGTTTGCATTGTCAGACTGTTCACTGACAATGTCCATGTGTAACAGCACAGGTGTCATAACCAGCACAGCGACACACATGTGCGGCTGCTCCCTCGCTCTCTTGCCTTGGCCAGCTCTCTCTAGAAAGCAGGGTTCATACACCCCATACTGCGCTGCACCTTTGAACATTCATAGGTGAAAAAAACCACAGAATGAATTAACCAATCTCGTTAGATCCATGAGATTTTGTAATATTCTTTGAACTTCTGGCTGCATTAATTCCTGCGATTTTCAACTGTCTAGCTACATATCATGGGTAATCAAGATATGGGCCCTCCCTGCCTGCTCCTGCATCAATTAACACCACACAGTCCCCAACCTCACAAGCGTCTTCCTCTCCATAGAAATCTCTGCTGCAATATCCTTTTATTTTATTTTTCTGTAGAAATATTATTCGCAGCCAGTGTCCACTGTTGATTTCAGAGCAGCATCGGGCTCTTCATGTCCTTGGTTTTAAAAACACAACAAATGCAGTTTGGTAAAGAAATAGAGAAAGGATCCTTTTACCGAGTCATCACAAATTAACTTACTGTATTTTAGCGAATATAACCCAAGGGTTATATTCATTTTTACAAACCCCGCACCTCCCCCGCGGCGGGGTATACTCGGGTGCAGGGTATACAAAACTTTTTTTACTCACCTGGGGGTGAGTGTGGCTGTGCGGGAACCGGGTGGTGTGTGTTTCCCCGAGCCTTGGCTTCCAAAAGCTACCAGGGGGTGAGTGCTCCCCCGCCCGGATCAGGCTCACAGGCAAGCGTCACGGGGCACAGTGCCGGGCAGGCCATGCAGCACATGCCTTGGAGAATGCCCCCACCCCACACTCTGAGAGACCCTCCCGGCTGAGCCTTTGCCGGGCTGGGGTTGAGAGCTGCAAACACCTTTGCCCCCGCAGAGAGCCGGGGATGGATTGACCAGCCCGCAGCTGAACAATGTGGGGAAACTTAAGGGGGAGGGGTGCAGCCCAGTAACTTTTTCCCGATGTGGCTCTCCCAGAATGGGAAGTGGGGGGCAAAGTCTGCCTGGGAGCCCAGCTCACTCACCAGGAACGCTCCAGAGCTGGGGCAGAGGCATCCCCAGCAGAGGTGCAAGGCGGGAGGCTCCCAGCCTGAGCTGACAAAGGGAAGGAGCCCGGAGCCCTGTCCCCAGCGGTGGGTGGCCTGCGCCGAGATCGCTGCAAACCGCCCGCGC
This sequence comes from Rafetus swinhoei, assembly GCA_019425775.1. Classification (NCBI taxonomy): domain Eukaryota; kingdom Metazoa; phylum Chordata; order Testudines; family Trionychidae; genus Rafetus; species Rafetus swinhoei. The sequence continues at coordinate 1,212,104 of CM033444.1, forward strand.
GCCTGGCAGCCCCTGCAACCCGCTTGCAATGTCCCCTGCGCCTCTTGTAGTCCCCTGCCACACCTCGGAGCAGTTATGGCGCAGGGCTCAGCGGCCAGCAGCAGCAGCGGAGGCTGCAGGCGGCCACGGTGCACAGGAGTGGGGGCAGGCAAGAATATAACCGCACCTGAGTAAACCCACCTCCTGCCCCTGCGGGCTATACTCGTGCGGGTATACAGGGATTTCTAAACTCAAACAGCAAGAACCGTGGGGTATATTCGGGGTATATTCGCGATAAGTAATTGTATTAAAGACACTGGCACATCATGACACCTAACATGGAGTCTGGTGAAGCTTGCTTTCTTCCCAGCCATAAATCAATGGAAAAGATCACATTTTTGTTTGTCACACCAGGAGCGGCCCTAGACGAGCTGCCGGCAACTGGTACCCTAGGCGAAATGCACGATTGGCACGCAATCGATGCCCCCACCTCCAGAGCCCTCAATGGCCGTTTATCTTGGCACCCTAGGCGACCGCCTAGTTCGCCTGTATTGATGGGCCGCCACTGTGTCATACATTTAGGGGATGTCTGCACAGCAGCATTCTTTCAGAATAACTGACTTTATTTCGAAATAACAACATGCGCATTTCAACAGCGAGCCGTTATGTCGCAGTAATGTCGCTCTGGAGGGCCGTGTCTCCTGTGAAGGTGGTTTGCTAGGCCAGTGTGGACACCTTGGGCGTTAGAGGGGTGGGATCCGATTTACTGCGCAGTCACGGGCCAGGGTAAGCGAGGTCGAGCTGGTTATTGCGAAGGCCACAAAGAGATTTACGTGTCCTCGGAACACGCGTCCTGCACTCGAAGGGGTTCTCTACCTTGGCCCAGGGACAGCGCTGTAAAGTGCTGGGCAACGTTCCCTCTAAGGCGTGCGCATGAGCAGCCATGCACAAAAAATTCTCCACCCGTCCCTCTCCGCGGAGGTGAGTGGTGCGTGCTCTGGAGGGCGGGGGCTGCTGTGGCCTCATGGTGGGGTAGGGGGAAACTGAGGGCCTGGTCTGGAGGCTGGAGCTTGTGTTGAGGCCACGTGGTGGCAGCAGGTCGGGGCCTGCTCCAGCCACGTGGTGAGGGGGCCAGCTCTGGCAACTGGGGCTTGCTGGAGGGACTAGCGCCTGCTGCATGGTGGGGAGGTCTGTCTGGCGGAGAGCCAAGGGTTGCTGCATGGTGGTGGTGGTGGGGCTGCTCCACTGGGGAGCTGGCTGCTGCCGTGGCAGGGGCCGGGCCTGCTCTGATGGAGAGCCAGGGCATGGCATATGGGGGCTGTTTCTCTGGCAGGAGCCAGGTATGTATGCTGCATGGTGGGGGGAACCAGGGTCTGTCACATGATGGGGAGCTGCTCTGGAGAGGATCCAGGGCCTGTTGCATGGTGGGGCTGCACTGGGGGAGGGAGGGAGCCAGGTCTGCTGCAGCCACATAATGGGGCGCGTCAGGGCCCACTCTGGCAGCCAGGGCCCTGGTCCAGTGGCTGGAGGCCTGCACCCAGGCCACGTGTTTTGAGGGGGGCCTGATCTGTTCCGGCAGCCGGGCTGCTCCCAGGCCTAGTTCCAGGCATTTCCCAGGGTTGAAGCAGGGCTGTGGTGGCTGCTCCTGGGCTGCCCCGTACCTCTCTTTCTCCCCTCAGAGCCCCTGGCTCCCAACCCTCCACCCCAGGTGGGGCTCACAGCCAGCCCCGAGGGGCAGCCTGGGGCTTCCTTCCCTGCACACTGGCTGCCTAGGAGCAACACTCCTGGCGGAGGGGAGGGGGTGCGTCTCACCGCCTTCCCACAAGGTGTGTGAGTACTTCCTGGAAGAGTTTCTCGGGAGCCACCGCACTGGTGGGTGCCACGGCAGCACCCATCCACCTGCACTTCCCGCCTGCTGCCCTGAGGCTGCCTGTGAGCCTCCCGCCTGCCCTGCCCCAGGGCTGCCAGCTCTCCCGGACCAGATGCCGTTGCAGCCAGTGTCCCAGTCCATCCGGTCCATGGAAGTTGGCAACCTCCCCTCACAGCTTCTCCCCACAGTTCCCTCCCCGGATGCCAGTGCTGGGCTGAGTCTCTTCAGGCTGCAGGTGAGCGCTTCAATCACCGGGCTGAAGGTGATGGGTTGCCTCTAATTTTGGACAGGCCCAGCTCAGCTGCTCTGCCTCCACGCTGACCTGCTGAATCAGGCCCTGAAGGCAAGGCAAGCAGAGGAGCAGCTGCCTGCCCTCGACTCAGGCTCGTGCTAAGGAATGGGCAAGAAATGGGTGGGAGGGCGGGAGCCTGGCAGCAGTGCCCCGTCTAGAGGCAGAATCATGGGCACTTAGGGGATTGCTGCTGCAAAAATGTAGGTGCCAAGTAGGATGTACAAGAGCGTTTAAACGGTTAACTGGATAAACAACTAAAATGTTAACATTTAATCGGTTAACTGCCTGGGCTGCTCTGATGCTGCGTGTGTGTGGGGGCTGGGGTGGGGCGCGGAGGTTGGAAAGTTCCTGCTGGCCTATTCGGGCCAATTTGGATCTGCTGATGTTGGGGCTGGCCAAGGCCACCTACCTGTTCCGCATCGCCAAGGCTGGAGTCGTGCCAGGCCGACCCAAGTGGCAGGGGCTGGGTGGTGGCAGTGGTTGTGCTGGACTGCTTTGTGAGGTGAAGGGGTGGGACACCGCTACGCCCAAGGGGGTCAATATTGACACCCTTCAGTCCCCTTCTCTGGCTTAGACCCCCTTCTGGATTCCCTCTCCTACTGTATGGAATATGGAGCCCTGACAGATGAGAAAGCCGGGCAGGGCCCGATCCTGCAACCCCTCCCAGTCCAGCCATCGTGTGGGTCCCAGGGGTGCTGCTGGGGCAGTGGGTGGGGAGATGAGGGGGCTGTAGGAGGGGTCGTTGTCTGCGAGAGGCCGCGCTGACCAGCAGGTGCAGGCCCCATTGCGCTGTTCGCGCCCCCTCCTCTGCTCCAGAGCTTCCTCTTTGCAAGGAGCTGGGGGACTCATGAGACTGGCAGGAATCCAGCCTGCTGAGGCCAAGAGCTTCTCCTTTCCGGGCTGCTCAGCGCAGCGCAGCAGGGCCCTGCAGACTCCTGGCCCCGGCAGCTGCGCCCAGCACCGGCCCCGAGTCCCACCGACACTCACGAGGTCCCAAGATCCCGGGCGGGGCTGGAGCTAGTCCCGGACTCTGCTCGCCCCAGCCCTGGAGCCGGGAGCCGCTGGGTTCAGGAGCACAGCGAGTCAGATCGCAGGGGGCGCGTGCCGGGCTCCCGTGTCACCCCGGCCGGGCCTGGGAGCCCATCCGCTGGGCCCAGAGCTGCCGCCTCCGACCCAGGGCCGTGCCTGGGGCTTGAACTCAGGGCCAGGCCAAGAAGCGCCCCGCCCCACCCTTTGCTGCTTTCGGTTTCGAGTCGGCAGCCCCGCTGGCAGGACGGACGCTGGGCCCGGAAAGGGCCGCTCTGCCTGGGGCCCTGCCTAGGACGGGGCCCGGGGTCTCTGGGAGCCCGGAGCGCGCAGACTCGCCCCAGGTAGGGTCCTGCGAGCCCCGCGCTTGCTGCCGGGCCGGGCTCTGCCCGGGCGCTGCTGCGGGATCACGCACGCTTGCTGCCGGGCCGAGTCCTGCTGCTGATCACGCGGGCTTTGCCGGCGCGCAGCGCGGCTGGGATCGCCCCCTGCCGGGTCCTTGGCGCGCTGCGCTGGGCACAGGACCCGAGCGCCATTTGAACAGAGGCTGGGGGGGGCAGTTGCCCCCGGGCACTAGGCTAGTGGGGAGCTGGGCTGGGGAGGGGGGCACAGCCCCTTGCGGCCAGCTCAGCGCAGACGGGCCACGTGCTCCTTGCAGTCCAGCCGCTGAGGCGGGACCGGGCAGAGAGAGCGATCAAAGGCAGGGTTCCCCACTTCCGGTGGCTGGCTCTGGGTGAGAGGAGAGGGGTTGGGCTGGGGGTGCCTGGCTCTGGGGGAGGGGTGGATGCATTGGGGTATTTATAATTTTTATTTTTACTTTTTTTTATATAAAAAAAGGTTGAGAAACATTGTTCTAAACCCTTCCTTTGGCCTCCTGCTTCCTTTCTCCTTCGGGAGTTGAGCAGGCAGCAATTTTGGTAAAACTACATCAGACATGGGCACACAGTGTCCGCTCTACCTCAACTGGTACTGGATAATCAGTGCCTCAATTCTAAAGGAGTTGGCATTACTGAGGCAATTGATCCCCACCTTTGTTTAGGGTTGTCAGATGGTTTCAACTAAAATACTGGACACACTTGACATGACATCAGCATCTACATTACATCTTATTTAGAAAACTAGCCAATTAGCCCGCCATAAGATGGGATTTTCAGGGCTCTCCTCCACGTCGGTCTTTCTCCTGAGCTTCTGGTCTCTCGCTCCGTCTCTTTCTCTTCTTAGTGCCTCCCCTCTCTCTTTCAGCTCTCCTTCGCCTTCTGTCTCTCTCTTCTCCTCCTTCTGCCTCTCACTCTCTCTCTGCTTTCCTCTGTCTCCGTCAGGGATGCACGCTCGTCCAGGCCCTGTCCCCCGGGTATATACGTCACCTCCCCACCCCCCTTCACCTCCCGCCGTGGCCCTCAGCTGACTTCTGCGCCGCGCAGCTGGGCCGCCACGTGGGAGCAAGTGGTGCAGATGGCCTCTCTCTCTCTTCTCCTCCTACTGCCTCACCCTCTCTCTCTACTCTTCTCTGCCTCCTGCCTCTCTCTCTCTTCTCTCCCTCCTGCCTCTCTCTCTGTTTTTTTCTTCTCCTCCTCCTGCTGCGTCTCTCTCACTGTCCTCTGCCTCTTCCATTCTCCTCGCTGTCTCCTCTGCATCCTCTGTGTCTGCTCCGCTTTCCTCTTTTTGAATCCGGTGCCCTTTCCTGAAGTCAGAGACACACGCTCATCCAGGCCCGCCCCTGGCTGTTCCTCTGGGCGGAGCTGTTGCTTCCGCCATGGCACTCGGCTGACTTCTGCACTGCTCAGCCAGGCCACTGCATGGGAGCAAGCAGCGCAAGTGGCTGTTTGGGCCCCGCGCTCCTTATGTAGCACCCCCGTAGAAGTCAGCCGAGCACCACAGCGGGAGGCAACAGTGCCTCTCAGAGGGAACAGCCAACGTTTCAGAGTCACAGACATTGGGCTACTATATATATGATACCGAACATTTATATTTTCTAATTTCTATTTTCTCCGTTTTCCTGAACAGAAAGTTCAAATACTGGACTGTACGGTTCAAAACCAGACACTTGGCAACCCTAGTTTTGTTGCAGATTTTCCAAAGACCAGAACGGCCGGGACTCCTCTGCACGACCGTGAAATGGTTTGCTGGTGAATTCTATGGCAGGTGACGTTAGGCTGGCACACTGGGATTATTTACCAGTTTCCCTATCTCAATACTGCCCAGAGCTGTGATGGCTGAGTGGTTCAGGCCTTGGACTTGAAATCCAATAGGGTTTCCCTGTGCAGGTTCAAATCCTGTTCATAGCGAGGCCTGTGTTTTGGCCACACCCCTTCCTCGGGCAACAAGGGCCTCTGTGAGTTACCAGCAGTGGGGCTCTTAGTATCAGCATATAACTAATTGCACCATTAGGCCATTTCTTCACTCAGGTGGAGATTTCTGCTGCAATCCATCTCAGGGGCTACGTCTACACTGCAGGCTTTTTGTGCAAAAACTTTCAGAGCATCTACACTTCACGCATGTTCTTGAGCAAGTAAATTTACAGTACAGCATCAGAAAACAGGGCTTCTTCTGGAAGAGTTTTTCCTCTCCCCACGAGGAATAAGCCCTCTTGTCAAGAGCTCTCCACAAGAAGGCAGTGTAGACAGGCAACATGTATTTCTTGCGTAAGAAGCCCCTACGGTTAAAATGGCCATCAGAACTTCCTTGCACAAGAGAGCGTCCACACTGCCATGGATGTTCTTGTGGAGAAGCACATCTCTTGCACAAAAGCACATGGCAGTGTGGATGCGCTCTTGTGCAAGACCTTTTGCACAAGAACTCTTCTGCAAAAGAGTTGTTGTGCAAGAACCCACCAGTGGGCACTCTACCTCAACTTAGAGCCCCAGGAGGCACTGGGGAGTAATGACTTTGAATGGCTCTGGTAGGAGCTATTTTGAAATAGCAGCAGTGGATCGTCCATGCTACGGCTATTGCAAAATAGCTAATTTGGAAGAGGCATTATCCCTCGTGCAATGAGGTTTACAGATTTGGAACTAGGCCGTGGCTGGCTTTTGAGGTGAGTGAGTAGGAAGAGGGAGGGGCCACTGGAGGCTCTTGGCCCTCTGGATGGCTCTGCTTGTGAAAAAAGAGTAGGGACTACACATTATTGGAGAAGGGGGGTATTGAGCCCCCTGCCTCTCACGCACTGAGCAAGCACTTTTCCATTTCAGCTAATTCCTTTGCTATGTAAGAGCTGCCCCGCTTGGTGACTGTTCCCTTCTCCACAGGGAAGTCTGTCTTCAAGGTCAGTTAGTCATGGAAAGGAGAAGGCGCCAATGAGGCTCCTCCTCACACTCGTGCTTGTGACCCTCATTCTCTCTCTGGCCTCAAGGGCAGATCTCAAGAAGGAGACTCCTGCAGCAAAGTCATGGGGGCATTTCTGAGATGGCCCTGCCCTGCAGCCTGTCCCACCTGGCCATTGTCATGGACTCTCTGTGAGGTCACACCTCCCAACCTCCATTAGCCAATAAGCTGAGGGGCTGCAAAAGGCTCTTGTGATGTCCTGAAAATAAGCATCGTAACGGCATTCCACAAGCGGGTTCTCGTTGCGCTAGAAGGGGCAGTGTAGGCAGCTCCTTCTGGTGCAAGAGCTTCTTCCGCAAATATGGCGGCTCATTAGCTATGCAAATGAGGCTCAGCGATATTCCACATTTAGCCTCATTTGCATATTACTTGCACAAGAAGCCGCGAGTGTAGACATAGCCTTCTTGTCAGCTCACTGCAAAACACCTCACAACGGTGAGTGAGGGTGAGTGTGGATAAACCCAGCTGTGCTGCAGAGCAGCTGTTAGATGGGGAAAGAGAGGTGCCCCCTCGGCCTCACCAAGCAACACATATATAAGAAAATTGCGGTTGAAGGTACTAGTCCAGGTATCAGGATGGCTGAGTGGTCTAAGGTACCACACTCACGCTACTGTCTTTAGCTCAGTGGGGTGTTCTGGTCTCTGGTTGAAGATGTGGGTTTGAATCCCATGCCTAACACATCCTGTTTTCTGTCAAGAGAAGTGAACTGATTTTGATGTCTCCCCTGCCATTGTAGAAGCGCTTGCTTAGGATTTCTCTTAGGCTGCATCTACACAGCAGCGTTCCTTGGGAATAACGGCCATTATACTGCAATAACAATGGGAGCGTCTACACAGCAATTCCATTATTCCGACTTCGGTAACGCTCCATCCAGACCAGTGGTCTGAGGAGCCAGGAGGTTTCCAGGCTGCAGACAGCCAAGCCCACAGGCAAAGACAAAGCGAAATCCCAGCCACTTCCTGCTCAGCCCATCGGGGTCTCTGTGTGGCCCCCAGACCTTTTGTTTGCCATTGCCCAGGCACAGGGGCCCAGATTCAGCAACACTCACAGGCCCCACAGGAGGGGCCTGGTTTCATGCTTCACCCCATGACCCAGCAACGAGACCCCAAAATCCCCCTGTGCTCTGAGAGCCCAGTTTGCTGAGACCCTCCCTGCCTGAGACTCTGTTTGCTTGAGACCCCAGAGCCCTCCCTTGGGCTGCCTGGCATGTGGGGAATTAGGTCTAGTGGTGGATTTGCAGAGTCCCACAGCTGCTGCCAGCGTGCGGATGTGCACGTCTGTCTGGGGTTACTGGGCACCCGGCCTGATTGGGTGAGTCCCGGATTCTGTTCCTGCCAGGATGGACAAAGCAGCAGTGAGACAGGAGCTTCAATAGCTCAGCTGGCAGAGGAGGTGTTCTGAGGGGCTGCTTTGATGCTGCTCTAAGGAGAGCTCCTTTTTCTTTCCCTGGCAGAGGAGAGACAGGATTTGCTGGCTCGTAGGTGGAGCAGCAGGGCAGAAAAGGCCCTTCCAGGAGGCCCAGCTGGGCTCTTCACAGAGGAGCCAAAGAAGGGACAAGCCTCAAGAACAAAGACTTTTGCCAAAGCCTGGGATTGAACCACAGACCTTTAAATATTCAATTTAACACTTGCCCCACTGAGCTACTTTGGCACCTAACCTCCCCTGTCCCTTCTGAGCCTGCCACTTCTCTCCCAGTACATCTCCACTGCATGTTGTGTGTTCACAAAAACCTCCCCCTGTGCGTGAGGCTGGCAGTGGTTGCTAGATGGATCCATTCACATGTAGCTTTACTGAAACCCCCCTCGTTTCTGCCTTGAGCCTCCCCCGGCCCAAGGGGTGGTGCCCAATAGAACAGTCCCTGTAAGAAATGTGTCACTTTCACCCCTGGGAGCAGCTCAGCCAGGCAAAGGGGCTGCCTGGGGCAGGACATGAGCCCTGGAGGGCAGGGTGGGGTGTGGCAGTGACATCACAAGGGCCTTTGCAGCCCCTCAGCTTATTGGCTAAAGGAGTTTGGGAGCCTGTGCGGGGCAGGGCAGGCTGCCTGAGAAATGTGCTGGGCTGCTGGCCGAGTCAGCCAGGTAAGTCTCCCAGCCAGAGCCTGCCTCTGGCACCCCAGCCCTCCTTCCTCAACCCACTGGTACCCCACGTAAACCAAACCTCTGCCCCCGAACCCACACCCTCCCAGATCCTGCACCCCAATCCTCTGCCTCAGGTCACAACCCAACCCCCTGCAACCGTTCCTGCACCCCAGTCCTCTGCCCCAACTTCCTGTGTACACCAACCTGCATCCCAGACCCCCACCTCCTCCATTAATAGCATGGAAAAGTGCAGCCCTGGGAGCGGTTCCCATCAAAAGTCATTGCCCACCCCTGCCCTAAGCTGTGCAGCAGCCCAGCCCCAGCTGCTTAATGAACCCTGCCCAGCCAGGAGCTCAGGGGCTCAGGACTCTGCCCATGGAGCTGCCATGTCTTCTCCAGAGCCCGTAGGCTGGCACTGGGAGGCTTGAGTCCAGGAAGTGCCCAGTGAAGCCCAGCGAGGGCAGAGGGAAGATCTGGGATGTGGTGGTGGGGCCGGGGGCTGTTCTGAAAGGCTGCAGGCACCATTAGACCGTTTTTTGTCCCTCCCTGTCTCACCCCATCACTGAGCAACACTCAGTGTCCATCTGAGCATCCGTCCTGCTCTGGGACGTGTCTCTGTGGCAGGAACCTGCCCAGGTGGCTCTCACAGTGAGGCCCCTTCCTGGTACCACCACCAAGTACTGAGAGCTGAGTGATGGGGGGAGACAGGAGCAGGGGGAGAAGGCTCCATGACTGTGTCAGAGGGAGGCTCTGCCCTGGCCAGTGGGGAATCGTTGCCTCTCCGAGGGGCCCACGCCTGGTGCATCGTTTCCCCAGGTTACTGATGGGGAGGGGGAGCCAGTTCTGTGTTGTCTCCTTCAACAACCAAAGCATCTTGTGCCAACCTGACTGTGAGCTGGGCTAGTGCTGTGTGTGCCACAGAGCTTCCTCCAGGGCTGCCCACATGGGAGAGGCGAAGGGCAGTTTGAGTCACTCAGTTCTGCCCCTTCTGAAGGGCTTGTGAAAATGGCAGGTGCTGTCTTGGCAGTGAGGGAGAAGCAGGAAAGGGGCCCTGAGTTAAGGTCTTGGGTCACAGCTGCTATAACAATGAGGTAAGATGAATAAGTAGGTAGCTGTCACATGAAAGCCAAGGCTGGTTTCCCTGACTGGGAATGGAACACAGGTCTCACTAGAGCGCATGCTGAATCCTAGCCACTAGACCATCAGGGACACACAAATAGGCTTCTTTCCTTACCTACACTAGCCTTTCACAGGCCACGGTCTGTCCCCTTCAGGACGAGGGTCCATTTTCCATTGTCCAGAGGGGACAAGAACAGAAACCAAACAGAACATCAGAACAGCCAGACTGGGCCATGCCAGTTGCCCAACTAGCCCAGGATCCTGTTTCACAACAGCAGCCAATTTCATTGCCCAGTGAATCCTCAGGACAGGCAATTGTTAACTGATCCCTCCTGTCGCCCATTTCTAGCTTCTAGAATACACCAGATAGGGACACCTGCCCTGTCCATCCCGGTTAAATGCCATTGATTGACCTTTCCTGCAGTAAATTATCCAGTTCTTATTTGGACCTTTTTGTAGATTTCACCTTCACAACATCCTCTGGCAAGGAGTTCCACTGGGCGCAAAAATGCTTCCTTTTGGTTTATTTTTAACTTGGTTACTTACCAGTTTCATTCTGTCACCCAGGATCTTGAGTAGGAGAAAAAAAATTCTTATTGCTTTCTGCATCCCTGTCATCATTACACACATCTCTGTCCCATCGCCCCTTAGTCGTCCCTTTCCCAAGCTGAGAAGAAGTTCCATGAACTCATGGGAGCTGCTGTTCCAAAGAAGAGGCATTTCCCGTGGAAAAGATGGCCAAGCCCAATCCCTACACAGAGCCCCAGAAAATACCAATGGACACTGGGCACTTGTAAAGCTCCTCTCGGGCAGCGCTACTGCATAGATCCAGCTGGCCATCGGGATGACTAACGCCATCAACAGACGAGTCCCCATGAGACTTCTCAGCCCAAGTGCAGAGACTGTGGAGTGTCCCACTTCCCGCCCAGTGGCAGAGGGGCAGCACCCTGAGGAGGTGGGTCCTGAGATAGCAGAGAGCTTTGAAGGGAACGGAGACGGGTAAGAAGGAAGGAGAACAAGTCACCTCTTCTCCAGTGAAATGTGGTGGGAACCTACCAGATGCGGTACAAGCTGAGCTCCAAGGGCTGGTTCCTGACTTGGTGGCTCCTTGCAGGGCCTGGCTTGAGAAGCACCAAGGAGTGCCATGTGTGTGGCCGGGAGAAAGGGTGCAGAAGGAACGTGGATGAAGGAGAAGGAACGTGGATGAAGGAGCAGGGTGGGGTGTCTGGCCAGGATAGAGGGAGCAGGAACAAGGGAGGATGTCAAAGCAAGCTGGAGGTGCTGGGTGGGAAGAAAGTGAGGGGAATGGGGTGGCTGGGGTCTGGGCATGAGGCGCAACATTATGTGGCTTTCTGTCCCCTTGCAGCAAAGGCAACAGCCACACTGCCCCGAAGGTGCACAGCCACAGCAGTGACACTTCCAGGGTGGGCCCTGGACTGTGTGGCTGCAACTACCTGGTCCCAGGCAAGGTACCACTGAGAAGTCTCAGCCCCAGTCCTGCCTCCTCCAATCTCAGCCTAACCTGTTTAGCTGTCTCCCACATGCTCCTAAAAGCCAGCACACATGCCACCCTTCCCTTCACCAGAGGGCAGGCCCCAGAAATGCCTTATGGGCATCAAGGGGAACCACAACAGGAGAAGACACTGTGTTTCTGCATGGCTTTGAACAAGGGACCTTTTGTGTATTAGGCAAATGCGATAACCACTACACCACAGGTAACACCATCTTCTACTGCTGCACTTAAACTTGCACAAATATTCGGTTGCTAACCCTTTGGCCAACAGAGATTGCTGCAGGGCAAAGGAATTCTCTGTTGTCAATTTTGTGCCCTCAGGAAGGGACCAAACTGAAGGAGGCCGGGCCCCCACCTGGGGACTCCAACCTAAACCCTGAGGCCAAGGGGTTTACAAGCCAGATAATCAAAGTCTGCTGCATTTCGCCTCCCCCAGCACTGCTAAATCTCAAGGCCAACTCAGCCCCAGTACCTGGGGAGATGTGCATGTTAGAGCCTTTGCCCACTGAGCTGTAGCTTTCTGTGCCCAGGAACCAGACACCACCAGGGTGGGAAGGCAGGAGGAAATGGGGACTGGCCGAACTTTGCAAGGTGTTGTCTGGGACCATACAGTAGAACGGTTTACAGGTGGGTCTGACTAGGGCACCATGGCTTAGCTGTCTAAAGCATTTGCCTAATAAACAGGTGATCCTGGGTTTAATTACCAGTGGTACCGTCTTGCAGCCTTTGCTCACATTTACTTATGCCCTTCTGGGACACAGAAGAGGCCTCCCCTGGCCACCCATGGAACTGCTTGCTCAGGAAAAGGCTGAGTGGAGAGGTGTGTGGGAAGAAGGAAACCACAAGCCCCAAGAGGTTTCTCCCCCACAGGCGAGAAGCACCTGATGCCCACATACCCTAACTCTCCATGGCTGCAGGAGCTGCACTGGCAGGCTCTCTAGGTGCTAACACCCACAGGTAATCACAAGGGCATGTGGTACTGGCTCTCCTGTCCCAGCAATTGCAATCAGAGCCCTGCCTTGCCAGTGCCAGTCACAGCAGCTTCTGCACCTGCTCCAGGCTTGTGGTTTCCTTCTTCCCAATGCTCCTCTCCAATCAGCCTTTTCCTGAACCAGCAGTTCCATGGGTGGCCAGGAGAGGCCTCTTCTGTGTCCCACAAGGTCCTAGGAAAATGTGAGCAAAGGCTGCCAGAAGGCACCACTGGGAGTTGAACCCAGGATCTCCTGTTTATGAGGCAGGCGCTTTAGCCAACTAAGCCATGGTGCCCTCCTCCAAAGTGTTTTTAAAATGGTTCTTTATGTTTGGAGACAACACTTTTGAATCCCAAAGTGCGGCCATTCCCCATTTCCCTCCAGCCTTCCAGCCCTGGCGGTGTCTGGCCCCCTGGGAACAGAAAGCTACAGCTCAGTGGGCAGGGGTCTTTGGCTGCTCAGCAGGGATGGGGTTCACCTGTGGAGGAAGGGAAGAGTATCTGGATGCAGACTGGCTAACCTAGTGAGGAGGCTTTAAACTAGGTTTGATGGGGCAGGTGCCCAAAGCCCACAGGTAAGTGAATAACTTGGAAACCTGGGAGATGGGTCAGAAATGGGAGAGAGCAGGGGCTGTAACAGCAGAGATAAAGGAGGGATGCGGGACCACTGGGAAGCAAACTCTAATCTGTGTCTTAGATGCTGGTATAGACACACAGGAAGGATGGGTAATAAGCAGGAAGAAGTTGGTATCACAGGGACTTGGTGGGATAATACGTGACTGGAATATTGGCACAGAAGGGTACAGCTTGCTCGGGAAGGATTGGCAGGGAAAAAGGGAGGAGGAGTTTCCTTATCTATGAAACATGCGAACACTTGGCCTGAGGCGGAGATGGACACAGGAGACAGACTTGTCGGGAGTCTCTGGGTGAGGTTACAGGGGTAAAACCCCAGGGTGATGTCACACTAGGCATCTCTTACAGACACCTCCCCAGGCAGAAGTGGTGCATGAGGCTTTTTAAACAATTAACAAATTCATCCAAAGCGCAACTGGTTTCACACACACTCAGTGTCACCTAAACCTGGGAGGCAGTTTGCAGTGAGCTGAAAAGAAACAGAAGAGGTGAAAATGGAGCCTGGCAGAACCAAGTCTTGGGATTCTTCTGTGTCCAGATGTGCTAAGCAGCTGGCAGCCAAGTTCCCAAGTGCTGGTCTGTTCCCGCCCTCCCCAGGCAGACGAATCCTCCGCTGGGTGTTACAGGCTGGACTTTGCCTGCCTCACTTTTAGCCAGGAACTGCTCCCTGTGAGGCAAATGTGACACCTCCTGCACTGTGGAAACCAGCCCGTTGCCTTTTGGAAGAGGGAAGGAGCCTCTGGAAGCACTTAGCCCCTGGCTGGCTCTGCCTGTGAAAAAGGGGAACAAACAGCTACAACTGGAGAACGTGGGTATTGATCCCACTGCTTCTTACAGGCGAAGCAAGCGCTCTACCACTTGAGCTAATTCCCCCACCTGTGAGCAGGTTTCCTGCCCCACCCAGAGCCCACAACATCCCTTCTGTTAAACCTTCATATAAAAGTCAGAAAATATCCAGAGAAGTTGCGGTTCCCTTTACAAGACTCTGCACAGCTCAGTTCCAATCAGCCGGTCTGCCCTAGAGCCCAGAACATCGACCGCGACAGCGCCGCCTTACGCCTAGTGTAGACATGGCCTTGGGGTGTCACTAAACCAGCCCCAGACACATTCCTTCCTAGGACCAGTCACAGTCTGGGCTCAGTGAGGGTCCGTCCTACCTGAGACGTGTGTGACACAAAAGCCTCCTGTTCCGTTCCCAACACTGGCTGCAGACACAGCGATATTTGGTGCCTTGGCTGCTGTCCCTGCTGGCAGGGGAGCTGTCCCGCACCTGCAGTTCATCCACCTCCCGAAGAGGCAGCAGCTCTGTGAGGGGGAGAAGCCGGGGCATTTCCCTGCATGTATAAAAACCATCACTGCCGACCCAGGCTGGGCCAGTGCGCTGGCATCCCTCATGTCTGGAGCATTCTCCCTGGGAAAAACTGAAACTGCGTCAGGAGATAAGGGGTCAGGGTCCCTCCTGGCAGAAGCTATAGGGTCCCGTGTCCCTCCACACCTCTCTAGCAGGAGCTATGGGGTTAGGGAACCCTTCTCCCCCCCAGCAGGAGCTTATGGGTGTCATCGGGGCTCACACACAAACAGGTGCGCACGCCCCTCAATATTGGTGCCCAGGACAAAACTCGCTCCGCTCCTGGAATGGAAACAGCGACTAGCAGTGAGGCCCCTCCCTGGCAGCACCATGTCAGACGGTTTCTTCTCGGCCTGGTGCCTCCTGGGAGCAGCTGCCTGGTCTGAGGGGCTGCAGTTCCCTGGAGAGAGGGGCTGGGGACGGTGGCTGCAGGAAAACCCTTCTGCTGTGTCTGCGGCTGAGCTGCACAAAGGAAGATACAAGATCCCTGGTGGGGTCTTTGCCGGATGAACGTGCCTGAGGAAAGACGCTGGAAGCGCAACAGACACACAAAAGGGGCACGAGGGACAGTTTGAGTCACACACACAGCAGGTGGCACAGCACAGCCAGGGACCTTATCCACTCACAGAGCTTCACAGCTTCTCCACGCCCCCAAACCCCACCAGGCAAACTGCCCCATGGGCCTCGCCCGCACCATGCTCAGGACCTGGGGATTTTCCATCCGTTTGCCAGACCAAATAACTAGCCCCCCACTGCTCTGGAGTTTCTGCCTCCCATGGGCCTTCTCATCCTCAGGCTCCGCTTTGTCTCCAGACAGACCCTGCTCAGCTACAGCCACCTCCCTCTGGCTGTCACTCCTGGGCCTTTTAGAGTGAAATGTGCCCCTTCATTCTGACTTTGGATACTAGGGCTTTTGGCACTCAGGTCTGCCTGTAACACCAATGTTTAGTAGGAAGGAGTTTGGAAAGTTTCTGTAGAGAGGGAGAGACAGCCACTGTGGAGCATCCTTGCTAACTCTCTCAGAGGACAAAGTTTTTTTGTCAGATGGAGCAAACTGTCACCCTACATAGGGCTTGAACCCACAACCCCTGGTTTAGGAGACCAGTGCTTTGCCCATTAGGTGCCCATTGGTGCACAGACAAAACACTGCCAGAGACAGAAATTCACCCTTCTAAATGTCCCTTCTTTAACTTTTAGCTCCTGATTAAGCCCCTTTGAAGAAGCCAGATACACAGGAAGGGCTGATCACACCCCTCTGAAAATCAGCTTTTCATAGGTGTCGGTAGCTGGCTCCGAGTCATGGGCCTTGACGTCTCGTCTCCCTCCCGAAACCAGGGAAGTGTCTCCCACCGCTGCAGCCTCAGCAGGGAGCCGCACTGGCGCTCACACTGCTCCTGGGGAAGGGAGCGGGTCCCACGGTGGCTGGGGCTGGGTGGGGAATGGCTGGTTGTTACTGGGGAAGGATAAAATGCAGCCACATTGCCGAGGCGCGGGAGGCCGGCCTGGGATGCCATGGGGGAGCTCTGCAATGTGACCCGGGCTCCCAAGGCAGCAAGTGCAGAATCCCCCTCCATGAGCACAAGAGGTTCCAACCCACCTGGTCTGAATCGGGCTGGACAGCCCCACTGCCTGAGTGCCAGAGCCAGACACTAGAGTTACAGGCACGTCTCTCACACCCAGAGAAGTCCTGTCACAAGCTCCCTGTCACTCCCACCATGCAACAGGGGCAGGTCCAGCCTGTTCTGTAAAAGCCGCTCTGGAAATCAGAGAGCAGCTGAAAGTGACTGTGGTGGGATTTGAACCCAGAACTTTTGAAGGATTGGCTCGGCTGAGACCAAGCACTACTGCTTAGATGGCCAACACGCTTGCTGGCGTGCTGCCTACCCCCAAAGTTCAGATAGTTCCTCATCCTCTCCCTCTGCTTTGCAACAGGGCAATTGCTGGGGTAGAAGAAAGGGAAAAGCTGAAGCAGAGGAACACACGCTCCCCCCCACACTCAGACACCCCCATACCCAGCCCCCTTCCCAGAGCCTCAGCTGTGGCTTAAACCTGTTTCCAGAGAGAAGAGGCCAATTCAAACAGCCCCATGGCAGCGAGGGAGTTAGCATGTCGGTGGGAGGGCAGGAGCTGGGGCAGATCTTGGCTCTAACTCACTGAGTGACCTTGGCCTGTTCAGTGAATCTCTCCCTGGCTCTATGGCTGTGTCTGTAGAGTAGGGACAGCAACACTCACAGCCCCACAGGAGGGCCCCTGGCCTAGCAATGTGGCACCCTGAGCAGCCTCTGATGTTCCCTGCTTAAGCCCCAGAACCAGCCCTGAGTGAGGGGGCAGGAGAGCAGCTCACAGATGCCCAGGGAAGGACATGAGCCTGGAAAGCAACAGTGGGTGGGTGGAGCAGGGAGCTGGGGGCAGATCTGGCCTCTAACTCACTAGGGGTGCGTCCCATAGCTCAGAATAAGCAATGCAATTGTGTAGCTTATTTCGAGTCAATTTTGAAATAGCTTATTTTGTAATTTGGCACTAGCTACACAGCACTTATTTCTAAATAAATCGCTATTCCGAAACGCCCCTCACTCCATGAGGTTTGCAGGGACGTCGGAATAGCGAGCTCGTTATGGTTTGAAATAAGGGGCTTGCTCTTAAGATGCGTCAGTGCGATATGAGCACCACGTCCTAAACCTCCAAGCTAGCTGGCCCACGGGTGTCAGTCTCACAAGTGGCCCTTTCAGAAAGGAGCCTTGGGCAGACGCAGGGACGTTGTGGGCTCTGGAGCAAGGTGGGTGGGGCAGCCACAAATTTTGCAAGCAGGGGAATTAGCTCAAGTGGTAGAGTGCTTGCTTAGCATATGAAAAGCAGCAGGATCTATGCCCACATTCTCCAACTGCAGCTTATCTCTTATCCCTTATTTTCTCTGGCAGAGGCTCAGTGGCCCCCTCCCTCTTCCTACCTGCTCTCCCAACAGAGACAGACCTGACTCCCCTTTCTTTTCCCCCAGCAATTGCCATGCTGCAAAGCAGAGAGTGGAGATATCAAACTCAGCAGTCTGTCAGGCTCTGTGGTGCAATGGAAAGCCTGTTGGACTTCTAAACTGCAGTGTTTAATGTGAGCCCAACTAATTATTCAAAAATTGTGGGTTCGAGTCCCTTCAGTGTCACTTTAGCTGCTTTCTCATTACCAGTGCACCTTTTACAGAACATGCAATCCTTAGGCTGACACGGGGGTGGATTGAGTCCAGACAGTTCCCAGCAGACCCCAGTGAGGGTGCAGGGAAGGGCTGGCTCTTGGGGTTGGGGCTGGGTGTTGTTCTGAAAGGCTGCAGGTGCCGTTAGACCGTTTTGTCCCGCCCTGTCTCCTACTACTGCTGAGCAACACTCAGGCTATGTCTACACTGCACTGTTCTTCTGGAAAAAGCTACGCAAATTTCAAAACCCAATTTGTGTAGCTTTTTCTGCTGCTTTTTTTGGAAGAGGCTTTTCCGACTTTTGGCCTGTGTACACTGGGCAAGTCACACAAGGGAGGCAGCAGGCAGAGCCGGCCCAAAACACCAGCCTCCCAGGGCAGGAGGCCAAGCCACAAGCCTCCAGCAGCTGCCTGGCCTGATTCATCTCGCTTCCCAGGCTGCCAACAAGGGGCATTATCAGCTAATGTCACTCCTCTCTGTCATGTGGGAGTTGGGCTCATCCCAGGCACAGGCTGGTCAGCAGCAGCTGTGCCTTACCTAGGCACCCAGGGAGCAGCAATAAGAGAAGATGCTGTGTTTCTGCCTGGTTTTGATCCGGGGACCTTTTGCGTGTTAGGGAAACATGATAACCACTACACCACAGAAACATGCGTTAGTGATGGTGGAACTTGGATGACTGTTCTGTTCCTAGCTCTTTCTAAAACCCTGGGAGGGGAATGCACCTTGTGAACACTCCACCTCTTGTTCTCATGGAAGCGACTAACCTGAGCTGCCAGCTCCTCATTTCCTCACCAGCCCCTTGATATTTGTAGCTCAAAGCTGGAGCTGCTGTGGAAGGAGGTGAAGCTACAGAAGCTGACAGGGGACAATCAGCAGGCGGAGGGTTATTTTTTCTCCTCCCCTGGGCTGATGTGGCTAGAACTGAGGAGAAGAAAATCCTCTTCCCTTCTCCTCAGAAGATGGAAATTGCAGTTTGTTCTCTCTTTCGTTCTACTAAAGCTGGACCCAGGAGCCGCCCGAGGCAGGCTGCAGCAGCTGGTGCCCCAGGCGAAAGGCAGGATGCCCCCCCCCCACGATGGGCACCGTTGAAGGCCGCACCCTAGGCGACAGCTGAGTCGGCCTATAGCCACAGCCCACCCCTGGCTGGACCCCAGGACTAGACTTTTTCTTTCTAAAACCCTGGTGAAAGCTGAGAGTGAATTGCTTGTAGACTGAGAATGTGAGTTAAAGAAGAGCATTGCCAAGCATGGGGCTTGAACCCATGATGTTGAGATTAAAAGTCTCATGCTTTACCAACTGAGCTAGCCAGGTTCTATGTGGCAGCCCACTCCTCTACAGGGCCATCTCTCCAGTGACAGGTGAAGGGGCCCGTTTCAGGATTTCTTTTAGCACAGCAGCAAGGGGGGATGGAGGAAAATCAACCCCCTTTGAAAGCTTTGTTCTCATGGCACCAAGTGCGCTGCAGAGAAAGCCCTTGTGTGTTAAAGGACATTGGGGAGCCCAGAGCAGAGGGATCCCCTCAACACACAGTCCCAGACCCAAGCCTCCCCCATATCCCTAGTCCTGTGCCCTGACTTCTCCACCCTTCCACAGCCTCACCCCTGCCCTGAGCCCCCCACCACTCTCACACACTCCCCAAGTCCCTGCCCTGAGTCACCCACACTCCACATTTTAATTTCTTACAGGTGCTGTCCTATCACAACCCCTTCCCCAACTTCCTGCCTTGAGATTGAACCAAGGATCTCTACAATCAGCACTCAAACACTACCACCGAGTTACACCCGACAGTGGTTGTACGTTTCAGCCCAGTGTTGGGAACTTAGCCCCTGGCAGCACTGTCTGCAGGAGCAGGTGGTACCTCGCACACATGGCGGGGGGAGGACGGGGAACTGGCTCCAGGGTGAGGGTTACAACACTCTTGGAATCCTCCTCCTCATCCTGGAGCAGCAGGTCATCAGCGTTGTCGTCCTCAAGCTGCAGCTGCTGCTGGCCAAGTGTCTCCCTCACAAACTCCACAACGATCCTTGCACACAGCGGTTCCCCAGCCCACAGGAGTTGGTTCAGTTCCTCATGGGCCCTGATATAATCCTGCCGCTGTTCCTTAGCCTCTGACTTGGTCTGTGGTGCCGGAGATTACTTTTTGCAAGGCCATCAGCCACTGGGCCATAAATGTCCACGTTCCTCCGCCTGGACTGCAGGGCCTGCAGAGACTCCTCCTTCGACCACAGCTCAAGAGGGACTTTATCTGTGGCCCAAACCATGACAGTGCCCAGCATTTGCTTCTCTTTGCTTGGTCCTGGGATGTGTCCCTGGAACGACAGAGGGGGCTTGTGCCTGTGACATGGCTCTCTGAGAGGCAGGAAATGCTCAATCGTAGCCAAACGGACCGAGACGCAACGCTTTACGGCAAAAAACACGAGGAGAGCTCTTGGGCCGGATCTCCGGGTGATGCAGAGGAGCCAGTAGCCACTTTCCCACTTCCCTAATTTTCCCACAATGTGCAGGCATTGGTGGTATCGTGGCAAGCATAGCTGCTTTCCAAGCTGTTGATCTTTGTTCAATTCCCAGTCAATACAATGTGGGGAGGAAGCAGTAACACTTCCTGAGGCGGTTCTATTTCAACCCTGAAAAGTGGGTCCTGCAGCCAAGGACTGCTTTTCATCCTCTCTGAGAGGCAGGAAGTGCTCAAACAGACAAGAAGCAATGCTTTACAGCAAAAAAGACAAGGACAGCTCTTGGTCGGCGTCCCCAGGCCATGCAGAGCATCTTGCAGCTACTTCCCTGCCTCTCCCTTTGCCGCTTTTGAACTTAGCCCAAGAGCCGAGAAACATACAACAAGGTTTAAGGGTTATTTTGAAAGAAAGGTTTTCTCCCAAAATAACCGCATCTAAACTGCATTTTTTATTTCTAAATAAAGTATTTTGAAATAGCACCCGTCGGCGAATATGTAAATGAAGTGCGGGATATTTAAATCCCGGCTTCATTTGCAATTTTGGATGTCTGCATTTGCATCCCTCTTTCGAAAGAGGGTGCAAGTGTAGAGAAACCCACACAGGGCAGGGGAGGCAGGCACACAGGGGATGGTGCACTATTGTGACACGTCATGCTAGTCACAGCCTGGGGGGGCACCATACCTGTCCAACCCCAGGGAGGGCCGTCCTCCCCCCGCCACGTGTGCGAAACACCACCTGCTCCTGCAGACAGTGCAGCCAGGTGCTAATTTCCCAACACTGGACGCAAAGGCATGATTGCTATGGGGGTGTAGCTCAGTGGTCGAGTATTTCACTGCAGCTCAAGTGGTTCTTTCTTCAACTCCAAGTGCCCCCTTTAAAAGCTGATTATCTTAAATGGAACAATTGCATCTCCAGAGGTGGCACATTTTGGATTTCTGTTGTACAGGGATTCTTAAAATGACAACAGACCCATAATGCTTTCCTGTGCCAATGCACATAACC
Organism: Rafetus swinhoei; assembly: GCA_019425775.1. Taxonomy (NCBI): domain Eukaryota; kingdom Metazoa; phylum Chordata; order Testudines; family Trionychidae; genus Rafetus; species Rafetus swinhoei. The sequence continues at coordinate 1,232,889 of CM033444.1, forward strand.
AGACAAACCCGTCCCTCAGCTGAAACCAGTTCAAACCTGTGAGTCTGGTTTCTATTCCCATCAGTTCAGTGAGGGTGTGATCTGGATGCCTATTGGCAAGTCGTTGGTCTCCATGGGCTGTGCCATGCAGAAGAACAAGAACCACGTCCAGCTGGGGAGGAATGGCCACGCAGAGCGTCCAGTAGCCACTTCCTTGTTTGCTACTCTTGAACTTACCCCAAGAGCCGAGAAGCTGAACTCTCCCACCCAAAAACCTCTGGCCTCATCTCTCCCCAGCTTCTTCCTGACCCCTCAGTCAAGTCCTTTCTCGAGGGGAGCTTCTAGGAACCTGCATTCCTGGCTTCAGGGTGGGTCTGGGTTCCCACAACCTTTGGATCAATGTGAGACATGATCCCAGGCAGGGGCGGCCCGTGAGCCTAGGTAAGCTAGGCAGCTGTCTAGGGCGCCGCTGGCCCGGGCACCCGTGATGACGCCATTGATGGCCGTGCAGGCAGGGGTGCTGCAATCAGCTCCCCGCGTAGGGCGCCAGCTGCTGCAGCCAGCCTCGGGCCGCTCTTGATCCAGGGGAACCATCTCCTGGAGCTTCTCCCTGTCCCATGGAGCTTAGGGCAGGGGGATACAGGGCTGGTGTCTGTGCGGTGCCAACGTGTGTAACACATGGCAACGTTTCTCCCTCCTCTGCCGGAGAGGGAGCCAGATTATTCCCATGAGGCCACATGCAGAAGGGGCAGGGTCTGGAGAGGTGAAGCAGTCAATTGGAGCAAGCAAGGAGAATAGCGTGTCAACTAGCTGAGAGCCTCAGGCACAGAGCAGAACTTTGACACCTGCAAGCTGAGTTCACATCTCAGTGAGACCTTCTGGTGAGGTGTTGGTTTGTGCAAATCCTTCATAATTGATCTTTTTGCCCCACTTGTTCAAGTCCACTTTGTGCTGCTTGACTTTTTCAATCTAAGGAGTTTGAAGAAGCATTTAGCAGAGCTGCTCCAGTGGCGCAATGGGTCAGCGCGCAGTACTTATAAGGCAGTACTTGTAGGAGACATGCTGAGGTTGTGAGTTCAAACCTCACCTGGAGCAGTGGTTTTTAGTCCCTGCTGGGCTGGCCCCTTCCAGTGAATGCTGGGGGAGCTGGGATTCCAGCTCAGAGGAGAAGGGATGAGTGGAAATTCCCCCTTGCATATTATGGCCTCTTCAGAGTGAATGCTGGGTGGCCAGAATCTGAGGCCCTTAGTGAACCTCAGGACAAGGAAGCCAAAAAGCATGGAGCACAAGGACCTCCCAGCAACCACCCCAGGCCGTGCAGGTTCTACTAAGACTTCAACTCAGATGGCAAGACTCAGAGTCATGAGTGCTGCTCCTTACACCATGGGACCTAGACATTGGGGCTGGCATAGACACCTGGGACACTCAGGTCTCAGGCTGCCCTCTGCACTCCTGGCTTCCCTCCAGCTGCTTCATCTCTCAGGACTCTCTGCTACGTCTACACTGCACATTTATTTTGGAATAAAATTAGCTTATTTCAAAATAGCATGTCTACACTGCAGGGAAACCTCAAAATGAGTCCGAGGAGGGCTTCCGTAATGTAGATGTGCTACCTTGATTTAGAGCCCCAAGTTGAATAACTTAGAATGGCCCTGGGGAGGGGCTATTTCAAAATAGCAGAAGTGGAGCATCTACACACGCCTCATTTTGCAATAGCTATTTTAGAATAGGCATTATTCTTTGTATAATGAGGTTTAGAGAAGTCGGAATATGCTGTCCGTTATTTCAGAGTTATTTCAAAATAACGGAATTGCTGTGTAGATGCTCACATTGTTATTTTGGATGAATGGCCATTGTTCCAAAATAACTTTTCTGAGTTGACATAACCTCTGTCCTGCCCCAGTTCTACTGCTTTCAGGACAAACTCCTTGTTAGGACCAGTCACAATCTGGGGTCAGTGAGGGTCCCTCCCACCTGAGATGTGTGTTCTACAAAGCCTCCTGTTCCCACCCACTTCTCAAAACTGGCTGCAGGCCCTCAGTTCATGGGGGTGTAGCTCAGCAGGGGAGTCTTTGACTGGAGATCACATGGTCCTTGGTTCAAATCCAAGTGCTCCTTGTGAGCATGTCTATTTAATAGCGACATTCAGCATTTCCCTTGTACGTGAACTCTTCAAAACAATGCAAACCTTTAGGCTACATCTACACGGCAGGGTTTTTTGCGCAATGTTCTTACACAAAAACGTGCAGAGCACTGCACGAGTGTTCTTGCATAAGTAAATTTGCACTACAGCATTGGACAACAGGGCTTCTTCCAGAAGAGTTATTCCTCTCCCCACGAGGAATAAGCCCTCTTGCACAAGAGCTCTTCCACGAGAGGGCAGTGTAGACAGGCAACATGAATTTCTTGTGCAATAAACCTGTATGGCTAAAATGCCCATCAGAGTTTTCTTGAAGAGAGCAACCACACTGCCATGGACGCTCTTGCACAAAAGCACATCTCTTGTGCAAAGCACTTGGCAGTGTGGATGTGCTCTTGTGGAAGACCTTTTGCAAAAGAACGCTTGTGCAAAACAGGTCTTACTCAAGAAGGCTGCAGTGTAGACATAGACGTAGTGTTATGATGGTGTTTAGGTCAGTAACTGGCAGGGCTCAACAAACTATAGAATCTACTCGCCCGTCGTGAGTAGATTTCAGCCGCGCGCTTACCGGGCGGCGCATGTGCAATGCGACTTTTGCGCATGCGCTGCGGGCTGGCGAGCGGCTTTCGTCACTGTTTGTCAAGCCCTGGTAACTGGGGACACTAAATGGTGCCTGTGACCTGTGACCTAGAGATCCATGTTGGAGCCCCTCAGGCATTGGGCACTCAGAGCGTGGTCAGAACTGGATTTTCCTGCCAAGTGGCACGAGGGTTCCTGAAAATAAGCGGTGGAATGGTGCTGCACAAGAGGGGTTTTTTGTGCAAGAAGGAGCAGTGTAGACAGCTCCTTCTTGTGCAAAAGCCTCTGCTGCAAAAATGATGGCTCATTAGGTATGCAAATGAGGTGCGGCAATATTCATCCCCATGCCTCATTTGCATATCTTATTGCGCAAGAATGAGCAGTGTAGATACAGCCAAGGAAGCCAAACACTGGGGCTGCATCTAGACTGGCAAGTTTTTCCGCAAAAGCAGCCGCTTTTATGAAAAACTTGCCAGCTGTCTACACTGGCCACTTGAATTTGCAAGAACACTGACGATCTAATGTATGATCCAGTGTTCTTGGCGCAAATACAATGACTCTCCCGCTGGGAAAAAGCCCTCTTGTGCAAATGCTTTTGAGCAAGAGGGCCAGTGTAGACAACTCAGAATTTTTTGTGCAAAAAGCCCGAGGGTGAAAACGGCGATTGGGGCTTTTTGTAAAATCAAGCATCTAGATTGGCACCGGATGCTTTTGCACAAAAGCACTTTGCGCAAAAGCATCCGTGCCAATCTAGACGCTCTTTTCCGCAAATGCTTTTAACGGAAAAACTTTTCCTTTAAAAGCATTTGCAGAAAATCATGCCAGTCTAGACGTAGCCTGTCATTACCAAGGATTTGCAGCAAGCCAACACCTCACTAGCAGGTCCCACTGAGGTTGTGGTGCAGGATTCAGACTCACTTGCCTAGGAAGGTGCTAGACTCTCCCTGTTTCACAGAAAATTTTTTAAGCTTAGACAGAAAGCACAGGGGCTATGTTTACACTGGCGGGTTCTTGCACACGCAATATGCAAATGAGGCTAAGCATGGAATATCACACTGCTCCTTCATGCACAAGAAAACCCCTCTTGAAATTAAGCAGCAGAACGGCTTTGCACAAGAAGGCTGTGTCTATACTGGCGGCTTCTTGCGCAAGAACATCTTGCGCAAGGGTTCTTGTGCAAGAAGTCTTGCGCAAGAACACATCCCCACTGCCATGGGCAAGCTGTGCTTTTGCGCAAGAGCATCCATGGCAGCGTGGACGCTCTCTTGTGCAGGAAAGCTCTGATGTCCATTTTAGCCATAGGGCTTTCTTGGGCAAGAAATCCCTGCCAAGCGTCCACACTGCCCTCTAGCGCAAGAGCTCCTGCACAAAAGAGCTTACACCTGTTAAAAAAGAGCATACTCTTGCGCAAGAAGCCCTCTCTTACCACGCCGTACTGTAAATCTTCTTGCACAAGAACAGGTGGGCAGTGTGGACGCTTTCCAGAAGAACGGCCATTCTTGCGCAATAACCCGCCAGTGTAGACATAGCGGAAGGGTTTTCTTGCACATGAAGGGGCAGTGTAGACAGCTCCTTCTTGCACAAACCCCCGTGCCACGAAAATGGCAGCTCATTAGGCATGCATTTGAGGCACAGTGATAGTCCATGCTTAGCCTCAACTGTGTATTGTTTGCGCAGGAATCTGACAGTGTAGACATAGTCAGGGAAGCCAGCCTCTCAGGCTCTGTCTACACTGGCAGCTTCTTGCGCAAGAACAGCTGTTCTTGCAGAAAAACTTGCCTGCTGTCTACTACACTGCACGAGCGTTTTTGCGCAAGTACATTAAGGCTACGTCTAGACTGGTGCGCTTTTGCGCAGAGCTATGCAAACGAGGCTCAGCGTTGGAATATAGCCAAGCCTCATTTGCATAGCTAATGAACCGCCATTTTCGCAGAAGAGGCTTTTGCGCAAGACGGGGCTGTCTACACTGCCCCTTCTTGCGCAAGAAAAACCCTTTTGCGCAAAGCCGTTATGCCTGAAAATAATCGGCATGTAGTATGTCGACACTACAAGGTATTTCAAAATAATAGCTCCCAAAATAAGTATTTCAAAATAGCTCATCCACACAACAGGGAAGGCTTGAAATTAGTCCAAAGCAGGCTTCCCTAAAGTGCATGTGTTACCTCAGTTTAGAGCCCCAGGAAGCACTGGGCATTAATTACATGACTCTGGGGAGTAATTATTTTGAAACAGCAGCAGCTGAGTGTCTACACTGGTGCTATTTCAAAATGGCAATTTTGAAAGAAGTGCTGCTCCTCCTGAAATGAGGGCTGATTATTTCTAAATAATTCTGAAATAACAAACTTGCAGTGTGTACATGTGCCCTTACCAACTGTAGGTCAACTCTTCTCCTTCTTTTTCATCATTAACGCATCTCCTTCCCTGCTCCTCTCACCCCCCAAAACAGGCAGCGCCTCACAGAAACATTGTCCCTCCTGCTACATCCCCATTTCTCGTTTATTTCAACTTATTGCTCTCGTCATCATCAGTCACTGGGGGTACGTCTGCACTGCACGGCTATTTCGAAATAAGCTATTCTGGAACAGTCATTCTGAAATAGCGAGTCTACACTGCACGGAATCCTCAACATCTGTCCGAGGCAGGTTTCCCGAATGTCGACGCGCTATCTCGACTTAGAGCCCCAGAAGGCACTGAAGAGGAATAACTTCGAATGGCCCTGGGGAGGGGCTATTTCCAAATGGAAGCAGTGGAGCATAGACACATGCCTCATTCCAACATAGCTATTTCAGAACTAGCCAATTAGCCCATCATAAGACTGGATTTTCAGGTCTCTCCTCCGCGTTGGTCTTCTCTCCTGAGCCTCCGGTCTCTCGCTCCGTCCGTCTGTCCGTCTCTCTCTCTCTCTCCTTTTACTACCTCCCCTCTCTCTCTCAGCTCTCCTCCGCCTCCTGCCCCTCTGTCTCTCTCTCTTTCTCTTCTCCTCCCCCTCCTGCCTCTCACTCGTGGGAACGCAGAGTGAGCTGCATGGGGACTGTGCTGCATGGGGAGCGCGGAGCCCAAACGGTCACTTGCGCCACTTGCTACCCTGCAGCGGCCCGGCTGAGCGGCACAGAAGTCAGCCGAGCGCCACTGCGGGAGGCAAAGAGGTGTGGGGCGGTGACGTTCACAGCCAGGGGGCGGGGCCTGGAACCGCTGTCACGCCACATGTCACCGCCCCACCCCCCTTTGCCTCCCGCCATGGCGCTCGGCTGACTTCTGCGTCACTCAGCCGGGCCACCGCGAGGAAGCAAGCGGAGCAAGTGCTTGTGGAAGGCAGAGGGACCCCCCCGCCCCTTGTGGCTATGTCTGGGCAAAGTGGCTAATGATGAATAAGGAGCAGATGGGAAGGTTCCCATGGCTCGGAGTTGAGCCAAGTTAGCTGCAAGTGACACGCTGAGCATTAGCCACTCTGGGACCCTGGTGACCCCCAACCCTCCTTAGAGGGACACGGCCGCTTCTGGCCAGATGACAGACGATGGGCTGCAGAGAGGGAACCCGGCAACCGGCCCAGCTGACCCCAGCGAGGGAAGAACATTGGACGGAGGAGAGGAGGTGGAGGAAAGAGGGACCCTGGTGACCCTCGTACCTGGGGAGATGACAATGGGCTGGGGAGGGGCTGTTGCTGGGGATATTGGAGGCTCTGCTGGGAGACTGGGGGCTGTTTTTCTGGGGACTGAGAGCAGAGCAGGCAGAGCTCAGCTGGCTGCAGGGCAGGCTGACGTGTGGGCTGAGGGCCCAGGCCGACTGGCCTGAGAGATCCGTTGCTGTGTTCAACGCTCAATAGACCCTCCTGTTTTGTGCTGGCTGAGAGTTGGTCTTGTCTAGAGAACAGGGGGGCGCTATTCCTTCTGGGACTGGAGGCCCTGGAGGTCCAAAGGGAGTGGACCCCCCAAAGGGGCTCACAGCAGAGGCAGGCAGCTGAAGGCCCTGAGAGACAGTGTCCCAGAGGTAGAGGGGCAGACCCCCCCGGGTGAGAGTGGGCCCCCCGCTGGAGTGGACTCCCTGAGAAAGGGCTGTCTCACTGCCACTGGGCTATGTCTACACTGGTGGGTTATTGTGCAAGAACGGCCGTTCTTTTGCAGAGCGCCCATACTGCCCGCCCGCTCTTGCGCAAGAAGATTTACAGTACGGCGTGGGAAAAGAGGGCTTTGTGCACACGAGCTACGCTCTTTTCTAACTGGTGTAAGCTCTCTTGTGCAAGAGGGCAGTGTGGACGATCGGCAGAGGCTACTTGTGCAAGAAAGCCCGACAGCTAAAATGGCCATCAGAGCTTTCTAGCAAATGAGAGCATCCACACTGCTATGGATGCTCTTGCACAAAAGCACATCTCTCACATGGCAGTGTAGACACATTCCTGCACAAGAACCCACCAGTGTAGACATAGCCCTGGAGTGGGCACCAGCACTAGAGAGGGGAGTTCCACCCAGGAGCCAAGTGTGGGCTCCACCTGTGAGCCATGACAACATGAAGAAAGAGCAAAGACTTGGAAAGTTTCTTATGTCCTGATGAGGCTGTTTTTCCTGAATGGGAATTGAACCCAGGCCACAGCAGTGAGGGTGCTGAACTATAGCCACTAGACCACCAGGCAGACAAAAGTTTGAGTTTTTGCTCAGCTACACTAGCCCTTCGCAGGCCACTTTCTGTCCCCTTCAGGACATGGGTCCATTCTCGGAGAAGGCGCGTGATGCCGGCATATTTTGTAGCTTCAGGCTCTACCAGAAGATGCCCCCCAGCACTTTTCCCCTGACCACACCCTCAGGGAGGGAGACGTGGACATGCCCCTGTGCATCGTGGGGGATGCAGCCTGCCCTTTGCTCCTGTGGCTGATGAAGCCCGACACGGGACACGTTGCCTAAAGCAAGAAATGTATCCCAGGCAGGCTCTGCAGAGCCCACTTCGGTGTGGAGGTGCCTTTGGGCCCCTTAAAGGGAGGTTTCGCTGTCTGCTCCCCTGGCTGGACCTTGGTGAGTCAAAGGAACCCCAAGAGGTGGTGGCCTGCGGTGTCCTCCAGAATAGTTGTGAGAACAAGGGGGAGACGTTCCTGCCAGGGTGGGGACCAGAGGCTGAGCAGCTCGCAAGGGCCTTTCAACAGCAACAGACGGCTAACATCCAGCAGGCCTATCTGGGGGCTTGTGCCTCCAAGAGGCCCTGAGGGAGAGTTTCAGAAAAGGACACCTGTGACTCTCCCCTGGGCATCCCCACAAGGGCCCTCTGCATTGCCCCTCTGTGCCTTCCCCTTCCCACTTTCCTCCCTCCCTTCCCCTGCTGGTAAAATGAACAGGACTTTTCCCTGTGGAAAGAACCAACTCTGGTTTTTATTTGGGGAATGTAGAAGTGGGGAGGGGCTGGAGAAGGGAGCCTGGTGGGAAGGGGAAGGTGGGGCTCAGGGATGGGGCTGGCGCCTGCCTTGGGTGGTCCCACTGCCTCGTGTGCAGGGGCCTCGGCAGCCATGGGAAGGCTCCAGGGGGAGAAGCCAGAGGAGCAGAGGCAGGGACAGGTTCAGGGGCAACATGAGCAGGAGCCGGTTTGGATTGGGGGCGGGGCAGCTGGGCCGCTGAAGCAGGCGACTGGATGGTTGGCAGCAGCGCTGTGGGCCGAGCACATGCTCCAGACCTTCTGGAATAACTGAGCCTCCCTCTGTGGCTTGGGCTGGGGAGCCGTGCCCCTGCAGGGAGCCTTGGGGTAGCCATTGCTGTAGCAGGAATTTGGGCATCAGGTCACCCCATTGGGGACAATGGAGGGAAGAGAAGAGTTTTGCCTGCCATTAGGGAAAGCCAGCCAGGACAAGGCCCTTTTAGCCACTGGGTCTGTGTGGCCTGGAGCCTCCTCCTACCAGCTCTCTGGCCTGAGTCCTGCAAAGCTCTCAGCCTTTTGCCGCATCCCTGTCCATAGCAGGCAGCTAAAGCATTAATTCAAACATCCCTGTGACCAGCATGGGGCTTGAACCCATGACCTTGGTATTATTAGCACCACACTTTAACCAACTGAGCTAGCTGGCCCATGAGAGCCCAGCTCATAAGCAAAACAAAAAACAGGACTATGCAACACTTTAAAGACTACCAAGATGGTTTATTAGGTGATGAGCTTTCGTGGGCCAGACCCACTTCCTCAGATCAAATAGTGGAAGAAAATTGGCACGACCATATATACCAAATGGATACAATTAAAAATGAACACATATGAAAAGGACAAATCAAATTTCAAAACAGAAGGAGGATGGGGGTAAATGTCTGTGAGCTGATGATTAGAGGTGATAATTGGGGAAGCTATCATTCCAAGAAATTAAGGAACCACCTGATAAGTAATAGCTTCCCCAATTATCACATTTACTTCCCCCCCCCATCCACCTTCTGTTCTGAAATTTGATTTGTCCTTTTCATATGTGTTCATTTTTTTAATTGTATCCTTTGGTATATATGGTCGTGCCAATTTTCTTCCACTATTTGATCTGAGGAAGTGGGTCTGGCCCGTGAAAGCTCATCACCTAATAAACCATCTTGTGAGTCTTTAAAGTGCTGCAGAGCCCTGTCTTTTGTTTCAGCTACACCAGACTAACACGGCTACATTTCTATCATCTCATAAGTGGTTCTTTCAGAAAGGCACCTCAGGCACACCTGCAGCAACCTCTCTGCAGCTGCCAAGGGATTGGTCAAGGTGGCTGGTGGCCGGCATGGCGCACTGAGACCCAGGGAAAAGAGGCAGCTGGAATCTCTTGCTGCCAGCACCTTGCCTCCCAGTGTCTTCCCTGTCAGCAGCAGCCACAGCCCCTTTCAGCCTCTGGTCAGCCCAGGAAGAGAGGCAGGAATGGGGCCAAGTAGCAAGTCAGGCTGACGGGAGCAGGCAAAGCTCATCTTGCCTTGCAGGGCCACTGGCAACAGCTTCTCTCTTGTGCGCTGCTGAGGAGAAAAACACCCTGAGAGAGAAGTGGCGGCCTCAGAGCTGCGCAGCTGCCAACGTAGCTCAGTTGGGAGAGCGTTAAACTGAAGAGCTGAAGGGCCCTGGTGGAGCTGAGGCTGCGTCATTGAACAGCTGGAGCCTACAGTGCCCAGATGGTACCTGCCTGGGAATAGCCCCCTTACACTCAGCACAGCAGAGCGTTTCTAGTGACACGTGACAGAGCAGGGAACGTGCTGGGTCTCTGCCTGCCACAGCCTCTCTACTGTCACATTCGCATTCCCCATTGTGCACAATGGGCCACAAACTGGTTTCATTCTCCCAGGTGGGCGATTCTGCCAGGGCAGAGCCTGGGAGCCCCTCCCCTTCCTTTTCTCTCTGCACAGGAGCGTTGGGACTCGCACCCAGAGCCGCATTCCCCAGGGGCAGGGGTGTCTCCTTCCTGCTCTTCACAGGCAGAGCCAGCCAGGGGCTAAGCCCCTCCAGTGTCCCCCCCCCTCCCCCCCCCCGTTCCTACTGGGCCTCTCAAAAAGCCAGACCTGGCAGGGCAGGAAGCTGCTGGGCCCCGGCCCTCCTGTGCCTTCAAGTGTCTGTTTAAAAACCAAAGGTGAGTCTGAGTCGCTGTGTCCCTGAAGGACAATCCGCTGCATCCCTGTGTCCCTGCTGGGCCGGAGGAGGGTCCCTGGGCAGCTCCTTCTGCTTTGGAGTTTGGGTTTGTGCATCTGGGTGAGCCACACATTGGATGCCACATTTGCAGGAATGAATTGGAACCTTAAGAAGCTGGTTGGCCTGAGTGAGTCACTGTGAGCAGAACCTGCTGGGCTGGGCGCCAATGCAGCTTTATGGCCAAAGGGGACTGTATTAATGCCACAGTGAGAGTAAAGGCAGGAATAGGTTGATCTCATTCCTGGAGCACCTGGGCAGTGAGAACAAGCCCTTTGCCCCAAACCAAAGAACCAAGCACAGGCCTTACAAACCTTGTGGTACCAGTGTTGAATTTGTAACAAAGAGCCTCTTTCTCCCAAGTGTTCATTTGGCATCAGAGTTTAATGTGCAAACTACTCTGCGCTGCTGCACAAGTGACACCACTTCCACCCAGTACAGTGCAGTACCTGGAGGATTTGCTGTAGGGAGCAAGACAGAGTCCTCAGTTGCCTGTACTTCATCCCAGAAGGGTTCTCTGTGTGGCCCACCAGACTGTTTCCTATTGTCCACGGACAAGAGTAACCAGATTGCAGCACAATTACACCTCCCACAGGTGGGGGCTGGTTTGATGCTCAACCCCACGGCTCAAACACAAGACCCCCACACTCTAGCTGAGCTCTGGGAACCTGGTTTGCTGGTTGAATTGTGTGTGGCAGGTGACTTCAGGCTGAGAAAAAAAAAGATATTTGCTGTCTCCCTGGTGGTCTAGTGGCTAGGATTCAGCACTCTCACTGCTGCGGCCTGGGTTCAATTCCCAGTCAGGGAAAACAGCCTCATCTATCCCTGTGCAAACTGCCAAGTCTTTCTTTCCCCCCCAATGGCTGGTGTTGTGACATAAGCATGGCTTATGGGGGCCACCTTAGGACAACAGCTATTATTGATGCAAGACTTTCAGAAGTGGAAGAGTGGCATGACTCACACTGCCCTTCTTCTCTTACATGTAGGAAGCTCTGTGACACACACAGCAGTAGCCCACTGCACAGTCAGGTTGCCATAAGATCCATTTGCTGACTTCTGTTGTTGAAGGAGACAACACAGAACTGGCTCCAGCCCCACTCAGCAACCTGGGGAAATGACCCACCAGGTCTGGGCACCTCAGAGAGGCAACGATTCCCCACTGACCAGGGCAGAACCTCCCTCTTACACAGTCATGAAGCCTTCTCCCCCTTGTCCTGCCTCCCTCCCCTTCTCTAAGCTCTCAGGGTATGTCGACATTACAGAGTTTTGCGTTCTTCTGCAAGAAAATCGAAAGAACAGAAGGGTTTTTCTGGCATTGGTAATCCTCATTCTACAAGGAAGAAGCCTTTGTGGAAGAGCTCTTTTGGAAAAAGGCGTGTGTGGTTGGAGAAGAAAGTTCTTTCGGAAGAAGAGGAAAGGGGAAAAGCACAGGTGCCCTGATGGCCATTCCATCCATAACAATCCCAGCTTACATGCGAGAGCCCATTCAGTCTGGACTCTCTTTGAAAAAGCAAAGCGCTTTTTCGATGCACTTTGCAGGGTGGACGCTCTCTTCTGGAAGAAGTTTTTTTGAAGCTCCCTTCTGAAAAAAGCTTCTTCTGAAAGAAGCCTGTAGTCTAGACGTAGCCTCTGGGTACATCTGCAAAGCACACTTATTTCAAAAACCGCTATTTTGAAAAAAAAATTAAATTGCTTGTTTCGAAACAGCATATCCACACTACAGGGAAGCCTCAAAATTAGTCCAAGGAAGGTTCCCCTAATGTGGACGCGCTACCTCGATTTGGAGCCCCAGGAAGCACTGGGCAGTAATTACTTTGAATGGCCCTGGGCAGGAGCTATTTCAAAATAGCAGCAGTGGAGCATCCACACTACGGTTGCTTTGCAATAGCTATTTCAGAAGAGGCGTTATCCCTCGTGTAATGAGGTTTACAGATTTGGAACTAAGCCGTGGCTGGGTTTTGAGGAGAGCAAGTAGGAAGAGGAGGGGCCACTAGAGTCACTTGGCCATCGGGGTGGCTAGGCCTGTGAAAAGAAAATGTGGACTCCCCATCACTGGAGAATGCAGATATTAATCCCACTGCCTCTCGCATGCTAAGCAAGTGCTCTACCACTCAAGCTAATTCTTCCACTCTGTCAGTGCTAAATCATTTGGTGACTCTTCCCTTCTCCACAGGGACGTCTGCTTTCTAGGTCAGTTAGTCGTGGGAAAGGAGAAGGCTCCAACGAGGCTCCTCCTCACACTCGTGCTTGTGACCCCCATTCTCTCTCTGGCCTCAAGGGCAGATCTCAAGAAGGAGACTCCCTGCAGCAAAGCCATCTGAGATGGCCCCTGCCCTGCAGCCTGTCCCACCTGGCCATTGTCATGGACTCTCTGTGAGGTCATCACCTCCCAACCTCCTTTAGCCAATAAGCTGTGATGCTGCAAAAGGCTCTTGTGATGTCACTGCCACACCCACCCCTGCCCTCCAGGGCTAATGTCCCGCCCCAGGCAGCCCCTTTGCATGGCTGAGCTGCTCCCAGGGGTGAAAGTGACACATTTGTAGAGGGACTGTTGTATTTGGCACCACCTCTTGGGCATGGGGAGGCTCAAGGCAGGAAGTGGCGGGAGGGGTTGTGATAGGACAGTACCTGTGATAGTACCTGTAAGAAATTACAGAGTAGAGTGGGAGGCTCAGGGAAGGAATTTGGGGGGCATATGGGTGAGGTAGGGCTCAGAATATAGAAGTCAGGATTCAGGCTGAGCATTGAGGGGAACAATGGGACTAGAATCCCAGCTCCCTCTGCTCTGGGCTCCCTGAGGCCTGTTATCAAACAAGGGATTTCTCTGCAGTGCACTGAGGAGAGAAACCCCTGAGACAGTGACGTGGACTGATCTGGGTGCAGGCAACCAAGGGGATGGGGGGATTCAGTAAATGTACATGTGACTAGATCCATCTAGCAGCCACAGGGGCCTTTAGCCAAGGCAGCAGTGACTGAGGAAGGGTTGGAAGTGATGGGGGCTAATCAGATGAACATGAGTTTCCAAGGCTGGGCAGAAATAGAGGAGGGGACATCACAGGCACTAGCACATCAAGAGGTAGAGAGAGGCCCTGCTGCACTTCCAGACATGCCACAGCCTGGATAGAACCAGGGATTTTCAGCTGTTTAATCTAAGGCCCTTGCCACTGAGCTACTTCAGCTGCTGCCGACAGGCCAGGGGAGGAAGGCCAGGACAAGACCCTTTGGCCACTGGGTCTGTGCAGGCTGGAGCCTCCTCCTACCAGATCTCTGGCCTGCTTCCTGCAAAGCCTCCAACAGGTGCCTGTCCTGACTCCTCTGGCTTCCCCAGCCTGGCACCAAGGGGCATTCTCAGCTGATGTCACCCCCCCTTTCTCATGTGGGAGTTGGGCTCATCCCAGGCTCAGGCCAGGCAGCAGGAGCTGCGCTTACCTGGGCACCAAGGTGAGCTGCAATAAGAGAAGACGCTGTGTTTCTGCCTGGCTTTGAACCAGGGACTTTTTGCGTGTTAGACAAATGTGATAACCACTACACCACAGAAACAGCTGAAGTTCTGCTGGACTTAAACTTGGAGAAACATTCTGCTACTAACTCTTGGCCAATGCTTTGGGGGAAAAGGCCGAGCAAGAGCAGGGAATAAGATACCCACCCTCCCGCCCCGCTACTTCTCTAGACCTTTGCTCCCAACACTGGGAAGGTGGCAGGGGCTTTGTGACACAGGAGGGGTGACCCACATCACATCCCCAGCATTGCCCCCCTGCAGGGATGGACCTTTGGGGACAGACCCAGACTCCCCAACCTCTCACCCAGCTCCTGTCACACTCCAGAGCAGAGCAGCCCCCAGGAGTAGGGCTGAGCCATGCAGTGGTGGCAGGAGCCAAGCGTTTGCCTGAGACCTCAGGAACCATCCCAGAGCATCTCTCTGACTGGAGCAGAAGGGGAGTGTGTCTCAGGACTTGGGTAGCTTGTTGCCCTCAGAAGGGGGGGTGGCCAAAGCACAGACCCTGGAAGTGAGCAGGATTTGAACCTGCACAGGAAACCCTATTGGATTTCTAATCCAACACCTTAACCACTCAGCCATCACAGCTTTAAGAAGCTTGCCTCCTGTACATAAATGTGGAGAAAAATTCTGTTACTAACTCCTTGGCCAACTCAGATTGCTGGGGTTAAGGAATTCTCTTGTTAATTCTGTGCCCTCCAGAAGGGACCAAATCCAAGGAGGCCGGGCCCCACCTGGAGACTCAACCCAAACCATGAGACCAAGGGGGTTGACAATCCAGGTGATCAATGTTTGCTGCACTTGTCTCTCCCCTCAATCCTGCCCAACCTCAAGGCCAACTCTACAGTCCCAGAGGCTGGGGGAGATGTGCATGTTAGAGCCTTTGCCCACTGAGCTGTAGCCGTCTGTGCCCAGGGAGCCAGACACCGCCAGGGTGGGAAAGCTGGAGGGAAATGGGGAATGGTCGCTCTTTGGGAGTCAAAGGTGCTGTCTGGGACCATAGAGTAGAACAGTTTTACGGCCCACTGGTGAAGAGGGGACCATGGCTTAGCGAACCCGTTATGGTTTGAAACAAGGGGCTTGCTCTTAAGACGCGTCTGTGTGATATGAGCACCACGTCCTAAACCTCCCATCTAGCCGGCCCACGGGTGTCAGTCTCACAAGTGGCCCTTTCAGAAAGGAGCCTTGGGCAGCTGCAGGGACATTGTGGGCTCTGGAACGAGGGGGGTGAGGCAGAAGATAGGCCTCATAGGCAGGGGAATTAGCTCAAGTGGTAGAGCGCTCGCTTAGCATGCGAGAGGCAGTGGGATCGATGCCCACATTCTCCATCTGCAGATCAGTCCTTGTCGCTTGTTTTCACTGTCAGGGGGCTCAGTGGCCCTCTTCCTACCTGCTCTCCTGGAAAAAGACATACCAGCTTCCCCTCTCTTTTTGCCATGCTGCAAAGAAGAGAGCAGAGATAGCAAATCTAGCAGCCCATCATGCTCTCCAGTGCAATGGCAAGTGTGTTGGCTATCTAAGCTGGGGTGCTCAGTAGGAGCCAGGCTAGTTGTTCAAAGGTTGTGGGTTCAAATCCCACTACAGTCACTTTAGCTGTTCACTGATTTCCAGGGCAGCTTTTACAGAACAGGGAATCCTTAGGCTGACACTGGGGTGTGCTTGAGTCCCGACAGTTTCCTGCAGACCCCAATGAAAGCAGGGGCTGGTACATGGGGATGAGGGTGGGGGTTGTTTTGAAATGCTGCAGGTGCCATTGGACCCTTTTGTTCCTCCCTGTCTCGTACCAGTATTGTGCAACACTCAGGCTATGTCTACACTACACTGTTCTTCTGGAAAAAGCTATGCAAATTGTGAACCCCAAGTTGCATGGCTTTTTCTGCTTCTTTTTTCAGAAGAGGCTTTTCCAACATTTGGCCTGTCTACACTGAGCCAAATGTTGGGGAAAACCCCCCTTTTTGGAACATCCCTTCTTCCTCATAAAATGAGCTACAAAAGGATGCCCAAAAAGCATGTCGGAAGAGCAGCTGTGTTCTCTGGACTAAAGCGTTGTCTCTGTAGTATAGACAGAGCTCTGATGTAGCATCTTATTTCAAGCTTAGGCAGCGTAGACAGAGGGTTGAAATATGATACACAATTTGAGCTACAGAAGTTGTCATTTTGAGCTTATTTCGAAAATGCTTTGGTGTCTACACAGCACGAAATATCGAAATAACCTGCTATTCCTCTAGTCCCATTAACACAGACACAATAGCAAAACTCTAGTATTTTCATCACTACACTTTTAAACAAGGAACTATAGGAGATATATACCTAAATGGCTACATTACTAAACCTAAAATACAAATATAAAAAGAATAAAACTTTCAGGCCCCACACCTTGATATTTGTAGCTCAAAGCTGGAGCTGCTGTGGAAGGAGATGAAGCTACAGAAGCTGACAGGGGACAATCAGCTGGAGGAGGGTTGTTTTTTCTCCTCCCTGGGCTGATGTGGCAATTTCCATCTTCTGAGGAGAAGGGAAGAGGATTTTCTTCTCCTCAGTTCTAGCCACATCAGCCCAGCCCAGGGAGGAGAAAAAATAACCCTCCACCCGCTGATTGTCCCCTGTCAGCTTCTGTAGCTTCACCTCCTTCCACAGCAGCTCCAGCTTTGAGCTACAAATATCAAGGGGCTGGTGAGGAAATGAGGAGCTGGCAGCTCGGGTTGGTCGCGTCCGTGAGAACAAGAGGTGGAGTGTTCACAAGGTGCATTCCCCTCCCCTGCAGAGCAGGGTGTTAGAAAGAGCTAGGAACAGAACAGTCATCCAAGTTCCACCACCACCAACATGTGTTTCTGTGGTGTAGTGGTTATCACATTTGCCTAACATGCAAAAGGTCCCTGGTTCAAAACCAGGCAGAAACACAGCATCCTCTCTTATTGCTGCTCCCCTGGGTGCCCAGGTAAGCACAGCTGCTGCTGACCAGCCTGTGCCTGGGATGAGCCCAAATCCCACATGACAGAGAGGAGTGACATTAGCTGATAATGCCCCTTGTTGGCAGCCTGGGGAAGAGAGATGAATCAGGCCAGGCAGCTGCTGGAGGCTTGTGGCTTGGCCTCCCCTGCCCTGGGAGGCTGGTGTTTTGGGCCGGCTCTGCCTGCTGCCTCCCTTGTGTGACTTGCCCAGTGTACACAGGCCAAATGTCGGAAAAGCCTCTTCCAAAACAAGCAGAAGAAAAAGCTACACAAATTGGGTTTTGAAATGTGCATAGCTTTTTCCAGAATAGCAGTGTAGTGTAGACATAGCCTGAGTGTTGATCAGCACTAGTAGAGACAGGGAGGGACAAAACGGTCTAACGGCACCTGCAGCCTTTCAGAACAACACCCAGCCCCAACTCCAAGAACCAGCCCTTCCCTCCACCCTCACTGGGGTCTGCTGGGAACTGTCTGGACTCAAGCCCACCCCAGTGTCAGCCTAAGGATTGCCTGGTCTGTAAAAGCTGTGCCCTGGAAATGAGGAAGCAGCTAAAGTGACTCTGGTGGGACTTGAACCCACAACCTTTGAACATCTACCTGGGCTCACATTAGCCACTGCAATTTAAAAGACCAATGTGCTTTCCATTGCACCACAGAGCCTGATGGACTACTGAGCTTGATAGCTCCACTCTCTGCTTTGCAGCATGGCAATTGCTGGGGTAAAGAAAGGGGAGCCAGGTCTGTCTCTTTTGGGAGAGCAAGTAGGAAAAGGGAATAGCCACTGAGCCCGAAAATAAGGGATGAGGACAAAGCTGCAGTTAGAGAAGATGGGTATTAATCCCACTGCTTCTTGCATGCAAAGCAAGCACATGACCACTTGAGCTAATTCCACTGCCTAGAAAAGCCTCTGCTGCCCCATTCACCTTGTTCCAGAGCCCACAACATCCCTGTGGCTGCCCGAGGCTCCTTTCTGAAAGGGCCACTTATGAGACTGACACCCGTGGGCCGGCTAGATGGGAGGTTTAGAACGTGGTGCTCGTATCACACAGACGCGTCTTAAGAGCAAGCCTCTTGTTTCAAGCCATAACGGGATTGTTATTCCAACGTCCCTGCAAACCACATGGCACGAGAAGGGAGGGATGTTTCGGAATAGCGATTTATTTCGCAATAAGTGCTGTGTAGCCAGCACTGAATCACAAAATAAGCTATTTCAAAATAAAGGCGAAATAAGCTACACAATTTGCATCGCTTATTTTGAGCTATGGGACACACCCTAGTGAGTTAGTGCTCAACTCCGCCCCAGCTCCTGCTACACCCAGGTACTGGCTCCTCTTGCCATGGGGCTGTTTGCATTGGCCTCTTCTCTCTGTAGCCAGGCTTCAGCCAGAACTGAGACTCAGGCAGGAGAATGTGACCCTGCTCCTGCACCTGGGCCCTGTGTTTCTCATCCCTTCAGAGACACTTGTTAGTGGAGGAATAAATCACAGTCACATGAGTGTAGATTATGAAACTTTGTTGTTGTTGCAAGTGGCAGAAAGGTTCTCTGAAGTGCTGACTTGAGGTGGTTTGAAATAGGTTCTTACAGCTCAGGTGAGGTGGCTGAGCGGTTAAGGCGATGGACTGCTAATCCATTGTGCTCTGCGCATGGGTTCAAATCCCATCCTTGTTGGGTGTTTGCAGCCTCTCTCTTGCTTCTCCCAGGAGTTCAGTGCCAGCCCCTCCAGTACCCCTGCCTGCCCCAGTCCCTCCCACTGCAGCCTAGGGAAGGGGAAATCTCCACAGAGCCACTCCCAGATGGGACCCTCAATCCCTTCTGTCCTCAAGGGAAACCTCACAAAGGAGATTCCAGGCAGCCAGGCCATGGGGTCTCGGAGATGCCCCAGCCCTGCAGCCTGTCCCACCTGGCTGTTGCCATGGACCCTCTGTGAGGTCACTGCCCCCCAACCAGTGAGCTGAGGTGCTGCAAAAGTTCCTTGTGGTGTCACTGCTGCCTTGCAGGCTCATGTCCTGCCCCTGGCCAGCCCCTTGGCATGTTTGAGCTGCTCCCTCTGCCCCTGTCACTCAGGGCTGGTTCTGGGAACATCAGAGGGTGCCACATTGCTAGGCTGTGGGGCCTGTGAGTGTTGCTGTCCCTGCTGTACAGACAGAGCCAGGGAGCGATTCACTGAACAGGCCAAGGTCACTCTGCAAGTTAGAGCCAAGATCTGCCCCACCCACCAACATGCTGATGCCCTCTCTGCCATGGGGCTGTTTGAATTGGCCTCTTCTCTCTGGAACCAGGTTTAAGCCATGGCTGAGGCTGCTGGGGGGGGGGGGTGTCTCACTGCGAGTCACTGTTCCTGTTCCAGGAGCAGAGCGAGTTTTGTCCTGGGCACCAATATTGAGGGCATGTGCCCGTTTGTGTGAGCCCCCATGGCACCTGCTAACTCCTGCATGTGGGTGAAGGGTCCCCTGACCACATAGCTCCTCATGGGGAGAAGTGGAGGGAACCCTGATCCTGTATTTGCTATTGGGGAGGGGTGGAGGGACCTCAAGCCCTATAGCTCCTGCCAGGAGGAGCTTGGGGCAGAGGACTGGGGTGCAGGAACAGTTGCAGAGGGTTAGGTTGTGACCTGGGGCAGAGAATTGGGGTGCAGGATCTGGGAGGGGTGTGGGTTCAGGAGGGAGGCAGAAGGTTTGGTTTACGTGGGGTACCAGTGGGTTGGGGAAGGAGGGCTGGGGTGCCAGAGGCAGGCTCTGGCTGGGAGACTTACCTGGCTGACTCCTGGCCAGCAGCCCAGCACATTTCTGAGGCAGCTCCTTCCAGGGGCGGCCCATGAGCCTAGGCAACTGCCTAGGGCACTGCTGGCCCGGGCGCCCCGTGATGACATCACGGCCATTGACAGCCGTGCAGGCAGGGGTGGCACAATCAGCGCTCCGCCTAGGGCGCCAGGTGCGGCTGCCGGCCTCAGGCCGCTCCTGGCTCCTTCCCTGCCCCTGCACAAGCTGCAGGGTCCATGTGGGTGGGTGAATAAGAGCCTGAGTGGAGCGGGGATGGTGCTTCACATGGCCAGAAACCAGCCAATGGGATTGTGCTGGGAGCAGGGACACTAACGGCCCAGCAGTCCCTGTTCTCAGCGGTGTGCGGGGGTGGGGCAAGCAGTGACTTGATGGGCTGCATCCAGCCCACTGGCCTATATTGCCCAGGCCTGGCGCAGAGGGAACCTTGGCTCTGGTCTGTGGGGAGGCGCTGTGGAAAGGCCAGTCTCGCCTTCCTGGGTGTGCAGAACGATGTCCATTTTGTGCGGCCGCACGGCTGCCAAACACCCCAGACAGAGAATTACAGACTGGTGAGGACTGCTGGCAGCAGCCGGAGCAGCTCAGTTAGGCGAGTGTTAGACTCAAGATCTGAAGGTCCCTAGTTCAATCCCTTGTTTGGCACATGTAGCAGGGATCTCTCTGCTACCTTTGAGTTATTCTTGTGTTTGATCATCCTGTCAGGTTTTTCAGCCACAGCTTGGCACTGACACATCATCTTAATCTGATTAGCCCCTCCCCCTCCACCTCTTCCACAGAGGCCTGCTTGTAGCAGCCAAAGTAGCTCAGTTGGGAGAGCATTAGAAGATTGTACCACTGCTTGAGAAACACCCACTCAGCAAGGGAATTGAGCCCAACAACTTAATGCTATTAGCGCCAAATGCTGAGTGGCTGAATGAACGAGCCCACCGCAAAGGGAGACACGAGCGGCCCTTTCAGAGAAGAGGCAGCTGCAGGGATGCTGTGGGCTCTGGAGTGAGATGGGTGGCCTAGAATGAGCATCTAATCGCAGGGGAGTGCTCGCTTTGCATGTGGGATGGATAACCTCATTCTCCAGGGGCATCTTCCTTTTTTTCACAGGCAGAGCCAGCCAGGAGGCTAAGGGACTCCAGTGACCCCTTCCCCATCAGACACAGAGAGGAGATGTGGGGCTCACCTAGCAGATGGGGTTCTTTGGCAGAAGTACAAGCCTGTTGGATTTTTAAGCTGCAGTGCTCAGTGGGTGACAGACCAGTCAGGTAAAGGGTGTAGGTTCAAATTGCACTAGAGTCACTTTAGCATCTGCTCCTACAGAACAGGAAACCCCTTGAGTCTGGGAACAAGGAAAGACACACAGGGCTGGTCACCAGGGCCTACAAGTCTCTGTGCAAGGAGGCTGTGTGCTCACACACAAGCCAGTGAAAATGGGGGTGGAGCAAACATACGGCCTCTGGAAGAGATCTTCTGGAAAAGCTTATTTTGAAAGAGAACTTCTACACAGCAAAAGTGCATTGAAAAAGCGATCTCCAAAAAGTGATTTCCAAAAGCTTTTTGGAAAGATAATGTCCACGTTGATGGGCGCTGTCTTGAATTTCGGTTGTGATTACTGTGGCTGGAGTGGCCACCAGGGCACCTGTGTTATTTCCTGAAGGCCTCTTCTTTCCAAAGAACTCCCTCTTCCGTGTCCATACACTCCTTTTCCCGAAAACGCTTTTTTAGAAAAAAGGCTTCTTCCTCGTAGAAAGAGGTTTGCCGCCATCAGAAAAACCCCTCAGTTCTCTTGACTTTCAGTGGCCCCTTTGCCAGAGATCTAATGGGGACGTGCGCTGTGTTGATTTGGAGCCCCAGGAAGCACTGGGGAGTAATGATTTTCAATGGCCCTGGAGAAGAGTGTATTTGAAATAGCAGCAGTGGAGAGTCCACGCTACGGCTATTTCGCATCACTGGCTCAGGGGTTTCTCTCCCCAGCGTGCTGCAGAGAAAGCCCTTGTGTGTTAAAGGGCCTCAGGGAGCCCAGAGCAGAGGGAGCTGGGATGCTAGACCCATTGATCCCCTCAACACACAACACAATCCCAGCCCCAAGAAACCCCCCATCCCTAATCCTGTGCCCTGAGTTCTGTAACCTTCTATATCCTCACACCTGCCCTGATCCCCCCCACCACACTCACACACTCTCCAAATCCCTGCCCTGAGCCTCCCACACTCCAATCCACATTTTCTTACAGGTACTGTCCTATCACAACACCTCCCCCAACTTCCTGCCTTGAGCCTCCCCCCGCCCAAGAGGTGGTGCCCAATAGAACAGTCCCTGTAAGAAATGTGTCACTTTCACCCCTGGGAGCAGCTCAGCCATGCAAAGGGGCTGCCTGGGGCAGGACATTAGCCCTGGAGGGCAGGGGTGGGTGTGGCAGTGACATCACAAGGGTGTTTTGCAGCCCCTCATCTTATTGGCTAAGGGAGGTTGGGAAGTGCTGACCTCACAGAGAGTCCATGACAATGGCCAGGTGGGACAGGTTGCAGGGCAGAGGAAACCTCAGAGACCTTGCTGCAAGGAGTCATCTTCTTGAGAGTTGCCCTTGAGGCAAGAGAGAGAATGAGGGTCACACGCCTGAGTGTGAGGCGGAGCCTCATTGGAGCATTCTCCTTTCTCACAGCTAACTGACCTAGAAGACAGATGTCCCTGTGGAGAAGGAAAGAGCCTATTTCACTCAGGGGAGGGATAGCTCAGTGGTTTGAGCATTGGTCTGCTAACCCCAGGGTGGTGAGCTCAATCCTTGAAGAGGATGTTTAGGGAGCTGGTGTAAAATCTATCAGGGATGGTACTTGGTCCTGCTGTGAAAGCAGTGGACTGGACTTGATGACCTTTCAAGGTCCATTCTAGGAGATATGGCATCTCCATTCATTAGTACTACAGCAGGGGAATTAGCTCAAGTGGTACAGTGCTTGCTTAGCATGGGAGAGGTAGTGGGATCAATACCCACATTTTCCAGTGGTAGGGGGAAATCTTCTTTTACAGGCAGAGCCAGCCGGGGGCTACGGACCTCCAGTAGCTCCCTCCCTGTTCCTAGTTTGTCTCCCCAAAAGCCAGCAATGCTGGGGCAGAAAGGTGCTGGGACTCAGCCTCCCATTGCCTGGCAGTGACAGTAGCAGTGGAGACAGGCTCCAAGCTGGCAGAGCTGCCCAATGGGAAAGTGCCAGTTACACAGGGGAGAGGCAGTGGTTCCCTCTACGTGGTCTCCATCCAGCTCCCTGGGGGTGAGGCATTGGCTGCTTCCTTGCTGACCTAACAAGAGAGCTCTTTCCCCCGCCTCCATGATCCTCCCCACAAAGCTGATTCGCTGATTCGCTGATCCCATCTTCTTGGGATTCACTGAGAGATGGAGCAGACTGATGAGAGGCACCAGTTTAGAGGTCACCCACCCGGCCCCTGAGTTCAGCCCATGTGGGAGGCAGCCAGACAGCTGGGAGGGAGCCAGAGCTGGGCAGGACCAGGGGACGGGAAAGGGGTGAGGCAGTGAACAGAGAGAGGAAAGCAGAAAAGAACATCCACAATCCAAGCCTAACTGCTTGGACGGCTGCCATGCGAACTACAACTCCATCTACTGCCAGCCCACAGTGCTTTCCCCATCCTGCAGCCCAGCCCCATAGCTCCTGAATGAGCCCTGCCCTGCCAGGGTCTCAGGACTCTGCCCACGGAGCTGCCATGTCTTCTCCAGAGCCCTTAGGCTGGCACCGGGGAGGACTGAGTCCAGGCAGAGCCCAGCGAGGGCAGAGGGAAGGGCTGGTATTTGGGGGTGGGGCCAGGGGCTGTTCTGAAAGGCTGCAGGTGCTGTTAGACCCTTTTGTCCTTCCCTGTCTCACCCCAGTGCTGAGCAACACTCAGTGTCGGTCTGAGCATCTGTCCTGCTCTGAGACATGTCTCTGTGGCCAGAACCTGCCTAGGTGGCTCTAGCAGTGAGGCCCCTTCCTGGCAGCACCAAGCAGTGTGGGTGCGTCTACACAGCAGCGTTATTTTGAAATAACAATGCAAGCGTCTACCCAGCAATTCTGTTGTTTCTAAATACATTTGAAATACCGGATGGCTTATTCCAACTTCTGTAAACCCCATTGGACGAGGGATACCGCCTCTTCCGAAATAGCTACGTTGAAGTAGGAGTTGTGTGGTCACTCCACTGCTGCTATTTCAAAATAGCTCCTCCCCGGGGCCATTGAAAGTAATCGATCCCCAGTACTTCCTGGGGCTCTAAATAGCTCATCCACATTAGGGGAGCTTGCCTCAGCCTGATCTTGAGGCTTGCCTCTAGTGTGGATGCTCTATATATCGTAAAAAATATGCAAAATAGCTTTTTTTGAAATAAGTGCACTGTGTAGATGTACCCTGAGAGCTGAGTGAAGGGCAGCGGGTGGGAGGCAGGACCAGGGGGAGAAGGCTCCATGACTATGTCAAAGGGAGGCTCTGCCCTGGCCAGTGGGGAATCGTTGCCTCTCCACGGGGCCCAGGCCTGGTGGGTCATTTCCCCAGGTTACTGATTCTGGCCTGAAGCCAGTTCTGGGTTGTCTCCTTCAACAACAAAACGCTTTGTGTCAGCCACAGAGCTTCCTTCAGTGCTGCCCACACTGGTGGTGAGGGTGTAAGGGAGCCCATAAGCAGCCTGCTGTATCACAGGTACTTTAACAGCTCCCAGCAATCACAGAAAACAGGTTCGCTATTTGAATAGGGATAGAAAAGGTTGGCTTCCCTGACTGAGAATCAAACCCAGGCCACAGTAGTGAGAGTGCCAAATCCTAGCCACTAGACCATCAAAGAGACACAAACTTTTTTTTTTCCTCAGTCTGAAGTCACCTGCCACACAGACTTCAACCAGCAAACCTGGCTCCCAGAGCTCAGGGGGAGCTTGAGGGTCTCATTTCTGAGCCAAGGGGTTTAGCATCAAACCAGCCTTAAACCTGCGGGGCCTGTAATTATGCTGGGATCTGGCTACTCTCTGATGTGCACAATAATAAACCAATAGTCTGGTGGGCCACACACAGAACCCCAACATGGGTGATTTGCAGGGAAGATGCACCCACATTTCAAAGGGCACAAAGAGGAGCTTGCTGCACCTAGAGAAATGCCAAAATGTGGGCACAAACTAGGGACCTTTAGAGCTCCAATCTAATGCTCACTCAGCTGAGCTACTTTAGCTGTTATAACCTAACCTTCGTGGCCTGTAATTCTCTGTCCATGGTGCTTGGCAGCCCTGACCCACACAAGGGCTGTTGCTATGCACTGTCCAGGAAGGCAAGACAAGCATTTCCTTCCCCCCTACTGTTTGACTCGCTTACTCCCCCCATTCTTGCCGGAGCTCCTGGGCTGACCTGGTGGCTGAAGTGGTCGGGAGCCCAGCACCGTGGGGAGGAAATCAGGCAGCTAGACCCTGTTGGGAAGACTCCTGGTGCTGCTTGCTTCCCTGCCAGCTCAGCCTTCTGGTTCCCTCACTCCCCACCCGCAGCACCCTGCTCCGTGCCTGGGCACCTCCCAGCTCCATGCTGCCCCTGACTCCTGTTGTGCAGCCCCTGCCAGCCTGGCCCCGTGGTGCCCTCACTCCTGAGTTGCAGCCCCTGCTTCCTGCCTGGGTCTGGTTGGAGTAAGAGGTTTATATTTGTATTTGAGGTTTAATAATGTAGCACTGTATGATTTTATGTTAAGGCAGGGATAGAGTTTTAGGCCTTTGGTTAAATATCTATTTCTTTGTTCTAAGGTTTAGTAAGTGAGACACAGAATCTTGTCTTGTGTGTATGTTAATGAGATTAGAGGAATGCTGAAGGCTCCAGTCTCAATGTGAATTGTTTTGATTAGGGCCTAATTTACAATGCCTTTTGCTGTTGCTCAATATAAAACACTGTTGTTTATATTCAACTTTGAAGGTCTCTGTACAAGCAGGGCTGTTTGTGTGTGAATGAGGAGTGTGTGGGCCAGGAAGAGATGAGTTGTGAAGGCCATCGTTAGAGCCAGATGGCCAAGAAAGGAGGGATAATGCGGGTGAAGACAGACGGACCTGCATCAAAAGAGCCATCACGCATGCATCCATGGTTATGGAGGGGCAAATTGATGACTTTAAAGGTGAAGATTGGCATCCCTGAAAACAGTCGATGAAATCTAGGACAGGATAACTCTCGGAGATGTTTGGAATCGTAACGTCAAAAAATAACACACTGGACAGACTGACACAGCAAAATCCATGGACTTCAACAGAGGAAAGGATAATAAAAGCAGGGTGCTTGCCATGGAACTTCAAGTTTGTCTTGTCACCAACTCCAGGAGCATCGGATCGCGACCGACAGAGCCCGGCTTCCCCTCTGCGATCAATCTGGCTGGCCGCTAGATTGATTCAGACTCTGGACTAGTAACTATAACATTGTCCGGCGGGACTCTTGTGTGTGTGTGTGGCTGAAAAGCATATTCTACTGTTGTATTCTCAATAAATGCGGCATACTGCCTTTTCCCCTATAAAATATCTCATGTGCTTTGTTTAAGCATAACAGTCTCTCCCAGCCTCACAGAGCCCCTTACTCCCAAGCCAGAGCCCAGCTTCCCTTTAAGCTGTGTGGCAGCCTAGCCCCGCAGCTGCTTAATGACCCCGCCCCACCAGGGGCTCAGGACTCTGCACATGGAGTTGCCTGGTTGGAGGAGGGACAATTCCCCCTCAGTTACAGCAGCAGCAAAACTCTCCCAGTCAGCCGGGCCCTCTTGCCAGCCACGTCTCACTGCCTGTTCTCTTCCCCCATCGGCAGCCAGCGGAGGCACCCGGCCCACAGGAAACAGCCACATGAGTGGCCCTTTCAGAAAGGAGTCTCGGGCAGCTGCAGGGACGTTGTGGGCTTTGAAACAAGGTGGGGTGGTGGTGGTGGCAGGAGAACAGCTCACAGGTAGGGGAATAAGCTCAAGTAGCAGATACCCACATTCTCCAGTGATAGTGGAATCTCCACTTTCCCTTTCACAGGCAAAGCCAGCCAGGGTGCTAAGTGCCTCCAGTGGCCCCTTCCTTGCCTACTTGCACTCTCCAAAAACCAGCCTCACTAGGGCAGAAAGCTGGTGGGCCACATCTTGGAGACAACTTGTAGGTGGAGCAGTGTTAGCCCCATTGGAAAAGTGCTGCCTTTGCTCCATGGGCTGTGCAGAAGACCAAGATCCATGTCCAGCTGCGGAGGAACGGCTGCAATTGATCTTCTGAAGTTTGATTTAGCAAGCCCAACTAAGACTTACTAAATCAAACCCAGAGGCCACTGCTTTCAGCACTTCTGCTCTTTGCTCCCTTTGGCTTTCTGCTGGGAGGACACTGCCAAGCTTGACTGAAGGAAGCTGACTCCAGCTACGTAAGAAGGGATAGTGGGAAGAGCAGACACATTGGCCAGGCACCACTGGGGGCTGCCTCCCTCACCCCCACCTTACCTGGTAGATGCCTTGGCCAGCTTAGCCATGGGGATGCTCTCTGGACTTTTCTCCCACTTCCTCCATGTGTTTCCATTGCCTATCCCAAGGGAGGGGAGGGAGAGTCACTCTCCATGGCTGCAAGTGCTACAGAGGTTGCACTCGCAGGATCTCTGGGCGCTGACACCCCCTCGTAATCACAAGGGCATGTGGCACTGGCTCTCCTGTTCCAGCAATTGCAGTCAGAGCCCTGCCTTGCCAGTGCCAGTCACAGCAGCCTCTGCACCTGCTCCAGGCTTGTGGTTTCCTTTTTCCCAACGCTCCTCTCCAATCAGCCTTTTACCGAACCAGCAGTTCCATGGGTGGCCAGGGGAGGCCTCTTCTGTGTCCCAGAAGGACACAAGAAAATGTGAGCAAAGGCTACAACAAAGCACCACTGGAAGTTGAGCCCAGGATCTCCTACTTACAAGATAGATGCTTTAGCCAGCTAAGCCATGGTGCCTTTTTTAGCTAAGTCTACAATACAGAGTTTTACTGAGATACCTCTCATATCCCTGAAAAACTCTGCCACATCCAGAGAATGGGTTGACTTTTTTGGATCAGTTTAAAAAAAAATGGGCGTGTTCTTTTGGAAGCCCTGTATTCCTCATTTTATTAGGAATAAGGGCTCTTCCAAAAGAGAAGGTTTTTCCCACATTTGGGCCCGTGTAGATGAGCCAAATGTCAGCAAAGCCTCTTCCGAAAAAAGAAAAGTGTCTCTAAAACTGTTCTAATTTATAGTTCCAGACAACACCTTTGACTCCCAAAGTGCAGCCATTCCCCATTTCCCTCCAGCCTTCCAGCCCTGACGGGGTCTCAAGGCCTGTGCAGCCCAAGAAATGTGATTGGCAACGAGTACCCACAATCTTTGTGTCAATTACAGTGCAAGGATCTAAAGATATGGACCCAAGGCAACTACCTGGTGCTAAGGCTGGGCTGGGCGGAAAAAGAACCTCTCCTTCAAGCCGGAATCAAACCAGCAACCTAAGGATCACTTGTCAAGCACACACACTAAAGTCCTCCCCTCTGCCAACTCAGGGTGCCTGAGACTTGTTTGTTTGTCCTGGTTGGCCATTCTACAAATGTCAGGGCAAGTGCTCCCCCAGGTGGACAGCATCACAGGTGAGGGGCAGAAGAACCCAGGAGCACAGGGGTTGTTACAGGTGTTTCACATGCAGAAAGACCCCTGAGTGAAACCTGAGCTAGATCCATCCATGTCACAGCAAAAGGAAGAAAGTTGGGTTCTTCTCATGTGATTTTTTTGTTCCAGAGTCTCTAGTGGTGCAGGAAGGGCAGAACCACAAAAAACAAACCACTTGGGTGAACCTTGGTCTAGCCTCTTACTTGTGCTGCTTGCTCTCCCAGATAGTTTCTACACCCAAGGTAATAGCTCCACAATCAATGTATGTTGAGGCAATGAACCTCAGCCTAGAGCCAGCACAGGGACTAGAACAGGGAGCACACATTCTCTGAGGTATGGTCCTGAGACTCCCTCCCTTTAGCACCAGGGGGCAATAGGTGGAGCCTGGCAGCTGTTGGGACCAGATGTGAGGGCATCAGGGGAAGCAACAAGAATCACAACCTCAGCCCCCCTAGCAGGTTCCATGGCCCCAGCACATCCCAGCCTCCGGCTGAGCCAGCCAGAACACCAGTGGGCATTAGACACAGAATTCTCTTTTCACCAACCTGAGGACAAGGAAGCCAAAGCATATGAGATAGGAGGGTTTTGCAACAACCAACCCAAGCAGGTACCACTGACATTTGAACTTGCAGAATTCAGAACCCTGAGTGCTGCCCCTTACACCATGGGACCTATAGCTGGTGCCTTTTGTGGGTACCTGTGACTCTCAGCTCTCAGGCTGGCTTCTGCTTTCCTGGCTTCCCTCCAGCTACCCCATCCCAGCTGCTTGTTACACCTAACTGACAGAGGGAGGGACAAAGGCTGAGAAAGGCAAAGGGCCTTGTCTGATGTGTCACAGCCAGTCTGGGACAATGCTGGGAACAGTACCCAGAAGCCCTGATTTTGAAATTCACCATCAGTCTAGAGTTTCACATCCTGACTGATCAAAATAAAGTGACCTCCAATGAGCTACAGACCACAGCCATGCCTAGGGATTGCTCATCCAGTCGTTTAGAAGAACTACAACAGGGGTCAGCAACCGATCCCAAGGGGTGTGCAAAGATTTAAGCCTCCTGCCCTGGGCTGTGCCACTCTCCTGGGAGAGGGGGAGGAGCTCTCTCCACTGTATGCACTGTGGACCACCAGGGTGGATGCAAACCTTCCCATGGACTACCAGTTGCTAATGGACACTCACTGTTAATTATATAATTACACCTGAGCCACTTTGCTAGTGCTGCAGCTGTGGAGATCAGTTGAATTTACATTATAAAACAGATTAAGCATTTTGATTCTCTCCTGTTACTTTGTCAAACATCATTTTTAAATAAAGTAAAACATTATACCCAACACAAAATGTTTCAGTGTTTTCTTTATTTAAGGCAGGAGTGGAGAACCATTTTTGGGTCAGGGTTCACTGACCCACAAAAAAAAAAAGGGGGGGGGGACCACAAAAGTGAGATGCAAAAAACCTCCTCCAACCCTCCCCCCCAACCCTCCCTGGTGTGGCCCCAACTGAGAAACCCCAATCCTCTGCTGCCCCAGCCTCATCAGGTGAAGGGAAGCAAAGGGGGGGAGGACTGAGGTTAAGGACTTCTAATAGACCAGATTTCCTTTTCTGGTGTTCTAGAGTTAGTGGATCTTAGGGACCTCCTTAGGCTCTGGGGTAGGGACAAAAATTAAGGTTACAGTCTGTGAGGCAGGGCTGCCAGCAAGCAGGATAGGGATGGGGTGCAGGATCTGGAAGGGAGGTGGGGTGCAGAGAAGCAGGCTGGGAGTAGAGTGTCTGGCCAGGTTGAGGGGAGCAGAAACAAGGGAAGGGGCAGCGTGTGGTAAGGAGAGAGGGTGCAAGAATAAGAAAGCGTGTCAGAGCAAGCTGGGGGAGCTGGGGGGGGACATGAGGGGATGGAGGGGGCTGGGGATGAGGGGTAACATGACCTGGTTTCATGCCCCTTTGCAACAACATCTGCAGCCACATTGTCCCAGACACCCTGGAGAGAGGTTCTGCTGCTGCGACAGCCATGCAGTCCAGGACTGGACCTAGAGGCACCACTGCCACTGTCACGCAGCTGTGAATCAGCCTCAGATGCTTCGCTGCTGCAGCTACGTGGCCCAGGGCTGGAGGTGCCACTGCCACAGCCATACGGACCACAACTGGCCCAAGAGGCACCCCTGCCATGGCCTCATAGCCCCAGCAGCACAAGATTCTATGGCTGTGGCCATGAGCCAGCATGGGAAGCCAGAGGTGCAGTGACAGCGATGCCTCCAGCCAGTCTGTGTGGTGCAGCCTCTGCCCCAGTGCTGCCTCCTCTCCAGTGGCTGCATGGCAGGAAGAGGAGTGGGGCTGAGCTGCTTCCCTCACAGCACATGCCAATTAGGGGGCAGGGTATAGCACTGCCTCCCGGTTAGGATCAAAGCCCTAAGCAGGCTGGATTCTGCCCATTGAGAGGCTTTTGCCCACCTTGATTATAGGGTTTCTCCCATGTGGGTTCTCCTATGTGCAACAAGGCTTGAACTCTCACTGAAGCTTTTCCTACAGTCAGAGCACCTGAAAGGTCTCTTTCCTGTGTGGGTTCTCCAATGTCTAACAAGGTGTGACCTCCGACTGAAGCATTTCCCACAGTCAGAGCAGCTGAAGGGTTTCTCTCCTGTGTGGGTTCTCCTATGTCTAACAATCTGTGACCTGTGACTGAAGCATTTCCCACAGTCAGAGCAGCTGAAGGGTTTCTCTCCTGTGTGGGTTCTCCTATGGCTAACAAGGTGTGACCTGTGACTGAAGCATTTCCCACAGTTAGAGCAGCTGAAGGGTTTCTCTCCTGTGTGGGTTCTCCTATGTGCAACGAGAGTTGAACTCGCACTAAAGCTTTTCCCACAGTCAGAGCAGCTGAAGGGTTTCTTTCCTGTGTGGGTTCTCAAATGTCTAACAAGGTGTGACCTCTGACTGAAGTTTTTCCCGCAGTCAGAGCAGCTGAAGGGTTTCTCTCCTGTGTGTATTCTCCTGTGGATAACAAAGTATGACCTCTGACTGAAGCTCTTCCCACAGTCAGAGCACCTGAAGGGTTTCTCTCCTGTGTGGGCTCTTCCACTTTTACTAAGAGTTGCACAGTCACTGCAAGCGCAGGGTGACTGTTGATGGGGGATTTTCTGATGGACAGTTTCTGTGTTTGTTTTCACCCCTCTGCTTCTGTAACTGGATTTACCATGTCCCTCTCCTGGTTGGTTTCCCTGCTGCTTTTGTGGGTTACGCTGGCTCTCACAGAAGTCTCCTTCCACAGGACTCTGAGAAACATGCCCTTGAGATTTTCCCAATAACATCCCGCATGGAGCCATTCGCTCCAGTCCTTCCTGCTGAAGACTCTTTTCGTGGCTCTCACTCAGCATCTCATCACCTGCTGGGACACAGAATCCAGACAGGAGTCATTCCCTGTGCTGAGCTGAAAGGAAACTCTAAAATAGAAATAGAAAAGTGGGAGCATGCCCAAGGAATGTCTGGAAAGACTGAATAATCATGAGATGAGTTTACCCTCCTTCACCATAACCTTTCCCCGGCCCAGCACCCTCTAACTGGAGTTGAAGACAGACAGAAAGGTCAGTCAGACTTGATGAAAATATGCAAGTGACATCTGCTATGAGGACACTGAAATTAGTTTGAGTCAGTTTAGCTGATTGCTCACCTGTGTGGGTGTCACTGATCTCTCCATTCTCACAGCCCTGGAGATCTGGGATCCGCAGCTCCTCCCCCTGCTCCTCCCAGGAGATCACATGAGCTTTGGAGACTGGAAATCCTGTTTGGGGAGCAATTAAAAGAGCTGATCTTGTTCTTTAAGGTCTGTGCCATTACTGATTCCAGAGTCAGAATCTGAGTTGCCCACACAGAGAGGCTCCTTCCTCACCTTGCAGGGACTGGGCTCTGCTGGTACAAGATCCCAGGACACACTCACCTGCAGTAAAGGTGCATCCCCCCTGCCTCAGGAATGCCCCAGCTGATTCCCCAAGGGAGCTGAGCGCTCAGCTGCACTCTCTAGGGTACAACTTAGTCTCCCTCATAGCCTGTTCCACAGCCCCCACCACAGGTAGGGCAGGAACACACTGCTCAGAAGGGGAGGTTCAGGGAGGACTGGCAGGTCTGACACCAAGGTCCCCAAGCAGGGCTCAGATTGCAGCTGCCACGTGGCAAGTCACTAGGACTTGGAGAGAAAGGACCCAGCAGAGCTCTAGCTCCCCAAGGGCTCTGTCCACAAAGCTACTGGCTGGGGGGCTGAGCTTCCCCTGCTCTTTGGCTCAGATGCTCTACTTGGGCCAGAAAGTGGAAGAGGAAGTTGCCTGAGCTGGAAAGGGAACCCTTGGCTGGCTGCTTCATGCCCTGCCTATGCTCCACACACCTGACCCCGACTGCCTGTGCCAGGCTGGGCCCTGCCAGCTGTCCACAACAGCTGTCGCTCCCGCAGCTGGCCAGGGCAATGCCGGGCTGTTCCTGTGGCCGACCAGGGTAGAGACAGGCTGTGCTGCTTCTCTGGTGCTTGTGGGTGTTCCTGCACCTCAGCTCCCTCTCTGCAGCCTTCATTCTACTCAGCCAGCAGCAGCCTTTGTGTGGTTTCCCAGCCTCCCTCTTTTGGCCAGTTGGGCATGCCATTTGGTGCCCCTTTGAGCTGCACAGAATCTACCAGAGGCAGGAAAGGAGTCTGAGACTGCACCCTCCTTCTAGGGACTCAGCACGTTGGCAAAAGGGGACCCTGCAGGCACTAACAGCTGCACCCAGCCCCATAACTCCGGTATCTGCCATTCCTGCCTGTGAACTTTCATTGACTAGAGATGTAATAGTCTAGTCCAGTGTTTCCCAATTTTATTTGGCCATGAAACCCATTTAAAAAAAAAATCTGTGGGGAGGTGGGGGGGAGAACTGGTCAACTGAAAAAAAGGGGGAAAGGGGAAAGAGACTGTCAAGCAAAAAAACAAAAAAACACACCTGCCCGCCCCTAAGACTGCATTTAATGGGTTCCTCCACTTTCCTGCCCGAACTGTGCTTCAGCTGCCTCTCTTCCCTGTGTTGATCTCCCAGGCTTTCCCCTGTTCTACATACTGGGAAAAATCCCTTTCAGTTTATTCCAAAAATGTTTCCTGTGATTCTACTCTGCCAGGCCATTCCTGCTGTTGATTCTCCTCCTTGTTCTCCCTCAGTGTTCTAGCACTTGCTGGGAGAGAGAGAGAATCCAGGCAGGAGTCACTGACTGTACTGGGGAGAAGGGACCAAGAGGAGAATGACAAAGATATAATAAGGATATTAAGTATCGACTAATTGAATAGTCAGTGCATTTTGCATCGACTATTCGATTAGTCGATATGGCACCTCCGCCTTTGTAATGTAGCTGCAGCCCTAGGGTTATTGCTACACTTCAACGGTGAAAGCGCCACGTAGAGCCCGGGGTCAGCTGGGGACTCCCCCACTGACCTGGGGCTCTGTGCTGTGCTACCGCTTTGAAACACCATGAGGAGCCTGAGGCCAGGCTCCCTGCAGCGTTTCAAAGCAGCAGCGCTGCTCGGAGCCTGGGAATTGAGGGGGAAGCCCCGCTGATCCCAGGCTCCACACTAGGGCTACTCAACTGCAGAAGCCCCAGGGGCCACAATGAAACTCACAGCACATGCTGAGGGCTGCAACTTAAATGTGGTTGCATATATGTGCAAATATATTTTCAAATATATGCAAATAGCTTCTTTCACATTGACAGGTATCAATGCCAAAATTAAGGCAAGACTACACAACACGCAGGCCCCATTTAAATCAGTTCTGCTGATAGTAATAAAAATGCAATAGTGACCCGATTTCCACCATATGACAGCACTTTCAATGAGGATGACAGTCCAGGAATTTAACTACTAAAACGCATATCAACAAAAGACCATTATACTGACTTGCTGTTGTGGAGTGTTCCCAGTGGAGGCAAAGGATCCCACCCGCGGGCCATGTGTTGAGCCCCACGTAAACCCAAACCATGCTGTGGGCCACAAACAAACAGTACACGGGCTGCATGCGGCCCATGGGCTGCGTGTTGAGTAGTCCCGCTCCACCCAGTACTGCTACTTTGAAATGCCAAGTGCATACTGGAGACACCCCAGCTGGCTCCAGGCTGCAGGCGACATTTCAAAGCAGCAGCGCTGCATGGAGACTGGGGTCTGGCCTCAGACTTCAAGTGGCACTGCTGCTTTGAAGTACCCCCACTCTCCCCACCTTGCTGTCTCTTTGTGATAGAGGCAGAAAGGGGTGAGGGAAGCAACTAGTTGACTAGCCTGTTGACAATCCAATAAGCATTTGCTTATCAGCTAGTCAACTAGCCCTTCACATCCATAAGCCAGACAGCACAGCACAATAATAGTTTGGGAGACTGAGACATTCTGTGTGGGTCCACATCCTACCCAAACACTCCCAGGGAAGGAATCATAGGGAGGAAACTTCTGACACGTAATACGATGGCTGGGGAGCTGAGACAGGTATTTGGCAGGATGATACCTGCAGCCCTAACTGAGACACATGGGGTGGAAGTGAAGGGTTCTCAACCAATGCTCATTTTTGGAAGTGCCAGATTTTTCCTGCATTTCTGGGATGTTTGTGTGTCAGTTTCCCTGACTTCTCACCTGTGCGGGTGTCTCTCAGGATCCCCATTTCTTTGGTGGGCTGGAGATCTGGGACCCACAGCTCTTCCCCTCGTTCCAGCCGGGCGATCAGATCAGGTTTGGAAATGGAGAATCCTTCACAGGGGTGAAATCAGGCAAGGTGAAGGCACATGGAATCTGGGCAGAGTGTGTGTCACATGGAACATTCCATGAGCCCATTCTGATCCTACATGGGACCAGGACTTGAGAGCAGCAGACTTCTGGGAAGGAAAGGACTGGGGGATGTGATGAAGTCGGGATTGTATTCACTCTGTTTGCTTTGTTTAATTGCATGTGATTTCTACTGTCCTGTAGTAACCCCATGTGTGTGCCTCAGTTTCCCTTGGCACTGCACTACTATCTAGATGGGGATGGGAATTTGGGGGTGACTCACTGAGGGAGGATACCCAGGCCAGGACATTCACAATAGCCCAGGCTCACAATAATCTGAGCCTGAGAGGGGTATGTGACCAGGGGACACCTTTTCCCTGAGAAGCTGGATAAAGGTTTGAGATGGGGCTGGCTGCAGCCAGGGATGAGCTGTGCAGGGTGGAAGTGAGTCTTGCTGGCTTAGGAGCAGAGGTGGGGAGCAGGGCCATTAGCTCTTTGCCCCCTCCTCCCCAAGATGGACTTTGCTGACTGCTCCTGGTTCGGGTGCTAACAAGTCTGTTCTATGCTGTATCCCTGTGAACTAATAAACTGCCTGGCTGTGGAGGGGATGGGATGCAGGGCCCAGTGACTCCTCACCTTTTGGTGATATCGCCATACCCCCTTTTGGGGAACAGGGGAGTCAGACACCTAAGGGATATGCTAATTCATTCCCATCTCCCCAGCTTTCAGGGGCCAGAAGCAGGGAACTGTCCTGCCTACGTTATTTCTCCTGTGTCACTGAGGCACCTTGGGACTGGCTCCATCTGTGGAGGGGTCTGGGTTCCACAGGCTTGGAGTTTAACCCCGAGCTGTGTGTGTGTCAGCAAATCCCCTAGAAATCCACAGATCATTAAAACTCCTAGTGAGGGCATCATAATGCTCGCTGTAAAAGTGTCCCTCACACGAAGGTTTTGGGCCCCACTCCCCTCTCAAACTGACCGGGGAAGAACCTGACCCAATGCAGAAATGCCGGCCCCAGGGCTTTGCTAGTTGAGGACACAGGAATCCTTACCCAGCAAGGCCACTGTCTCATAGTTCTCCTGCATGACGTCCTCGTAGAGGGCTCTCTGCGCTGGGCTCAGCAGCGCCCCCTGCCCCGCAGTGAAATACACAGCCACCTCCTCGAAGGTCACCGGCACCTGAAACGGGACCCCCACTCAGTGCCTGACACCCCAGCCACAGCCCCACTTGTCACAATGGAGGGGGCCCGAGGAGCAGAATCCCATCCCACCCTGCCCAGAGAGGCCAGGATGCTCCAGGGAAAGAGAGGGGAGAGCGCCTTGTGCCTCCCAGCAGATGGAACAGGCAGGGTCTTCTCAGCCACCCCGCTTTCTGCCACAGGCTGAGGTGGGAGCAGAGCTCTGCACAGGCGACAGGGACAGGAATCCCAGCCTCTTCCTAGTTCATGGCAGCCTCTGGCTAGTGAGCTCCGTCTCCAGCATGAGAAACAGCAACAGGAACAGCCAGGCTGGGTCAGACCAAAGGCCCCTCTAGCCCAGTGTCCTGTCTGCCCACAGTGGCCAGTGCAGGTACCCCAAAGGGACTGAACTGAACAGGGAATCACCCAGTGATCCAACCAGTCACCCATTCCCAGCATCTGGCAAACAGAGGCTCAGGACACCCTCCCTGCACATCCTGGAAAGTAGCCACTGATGGACCAATGGGGAGACTGGTCAGTTTTCCCAGCCCTGTCCGTGGGAAGTTTCCTCTTTCAGAAATGGGAGAACGTTCACCCCCCTCCCAATGGGCCTGTTCAGACCATCAGGCCTTAGGCTGAGCAAGTCCCAGCAGGTTTACCCCACTCTGCCCCCTCCCTGCCTCACCCTGCGTATTTCCTGCCCCCCTCCCCCCACACACAATCCCCTACCTGAGCCAGCTTCATCACAGCCATTTCCCTGCCCTGTGTACTGCAAGATGGGATCATCTGGAAGAAAAGGTAGACATGGGTCTTGGTCCTGTCATGTCCAGAGGGGTGTCACAGGAAGGAGGGGAATAGTTCTTGGCCTCTGATGATAGCATAAGAAACCATGGGCTTAAACTGCACCAAGGGAGGTTTAGGGTGGACATTAGGAAAAATGTCCTGTCCAGGTGGTGAAACACTGGAATAAATTGTCTAGGGAGGTTGTGGAATCTCCATCTCTGAAGATATTCAAGAGCAAGCTAGATAGTCACCTGTCAGGGATGGTCTAGATGGTGCTTTGTGTTGCCATGAGGGCAAGGGACTGGACTTGAGGATCTCTCGGGGTCCTTTCAGTTCTAGCATTGTATGGTTCTGTGACTGAGGAGGTTTCTCAAGGGTCTTTGGTCCATTTCACACCCCAGTTCCTCCAGGCTCTAGCCATGCTCTGAAACCGTTAGTTGTGTGGTTACGACACAGGCCTGGCCCCTCCCAACAGAGGTCACCCACCAGGCACTTTCACACCCTCCCTGGGACAGAGTCTCAGAGACGGACACTAGAAAAGAGCAGAAATTCCAAACCTGCCACTCTGGGGGGTTCCCCAACATTGCCCCTGAGGGCAGCACCCCCTGCCCCTGTCACATTGGGACTGGTAAGGGCAGGAACTTGCTTTGACTGTCCTGGGAGCAAGGGGCAGGGAAAGAAATCTGCCCAGGGTGAGGCAGTGAGTGGGTCTGGGCAGGTTGGGGGCTGGGAATCTCTCTCCCAACCTCCTGCACCTGCTTCCCCTTCTGCTCTCCCCGGTCCCTCTCCTGCCCTCTCCCCTCTGCTGGGAGCACTGGTGCCTGCCCGGTGTCCATGGGCGTTTGCTCTCCAGTGGAAGCCTGGCTGTGTCACTGAGGCAGCAGCTCTGGGATTCGCAGGGCTTTTTCTGCTGAACTTAAACTTGGACAAATATTCCGTTACCAAATCTTTGGCTAAGGCTTTGCGGGAAGAGGCAGAGCAAGAGCAGGGAACAAAGATTCCCACCCCTTCCCCGCTACTTCTGTAGACCTTCCCTCCCAACACTGGGAAGGTGGCAGGGAGCCCATGTGCCGTGTCACATCCCCAGCATTTCCCCCCTGCATAGACGGACCTTTGGGGCAGGCCCAGACTCCCCGACCTCTCACCCAGCTTCTGTCACACTCTGGGGTGGCGCAACCCCCAGGGTAGGGCTGAGCCATGGGGTGCTGGGTGAGGGGCAGAATCTAAGGCTGCGTCTAGACTGGCAAGTTTTTACGCAAAAGCAGCCGCTTTTGCGGAAAAACTTGCCAGCTGTCTACACTGGCCGCTTGAATTTGTGCAAGAACACTGACAATCTAATGTATGATCGTCAGTGTTCTTGCGCAAATACAATGACTCTCCCGCTTGGGAAAAAGCCCTCTTGCGCAAAAGTATTTGCGCAAGAGGGCCAGTGTAGACAACTGAGAACTGTTTTGCGCAAAAAAGCCCCGATGGTGAAAATGGCTATCGGGGCTTTTTTGCGCAAAACCGCGTCTAGATTGGCCACGGATGCTTTTGCGCAAAAGCACTTTTGCGCAAAAGCATCCGTGCCAATCTAGATGCTCTTTTCCGCAAATGCTTTTAACAGAAAAACTTTTCCGTTAAAAGCATTTGCAGAAAATCATACCAGTCTAGACGTAGCCCAAGAGTTTACCTGAGACCTCAGGGACCCAGCATGAGGCACAATTCTAGGCATCTCTCTGACAGGAGCAGAATGGGATTGACTGGGGATGGAGAGCTTTGGGAGAGAGTATCAGGGCTTGGGTAGCTTGTTGCCCTGGTTAGGGGGATGGTCAAAACACAGGTCTTGCTGTGAGCAGGATTTGAACCTGCACAGGGAAACCCTATTTGATTTCTCATCCAATACCTTAGTCACTCAGCCATCACAGCTGTGAGTCTATCAGGCCGGGGAAACCAGTAAATAACCCCAGTATCCAGATCTGACGTCACCTGCCACACAGAATTCAAACAGCAAACCATTTGAACGGTCGTGCAGAGGAGTCCCAGCTGCTCTGGTGTTAGAGTATGTCTGCACTTCATTCCTCCGTTGAGGAACTGAGCTGGGCTACCTGCCCCCTGCCTCCTAATACACTTTAAATGCAGAGCTGTAACAGGGGTAGTCCCAGACCTGTTTCAAGACAGGAGTGAGCCGGACTGCAGGCCAGCCTGCTAAAAAATTTACTGGAAAGTGTGTGTGTGTGGGGCGGGGAATGTGCATAGTCTATAGCATTCAGCTATCAGCCTTTGCTTATCAGATAATTGGCAAACTGACTAGACTATTACATCCCTAGAGCTGACCCTGGTGCTCTCCTCTGAGCCCCGTCTGGCAAGGAGGGTGGACACAGGCCCTTCTCCTGGGACGTGGAATCACATCTCCCTGGGGCAGCACCCCACAGGGGGATATGGACGAGTAGGGCACTATGGGGAATGAAGGGGTAGGACAGGGCGGGGATAACAAGAGGGGGAGGATGCAAATGGCCAGGCAGCAGAGGGAAAAAGTCACCAGCTGCTGACTGGGGGGCTCTGAGGAAGCCCAGGCTCAGGGCCACCCCCCAGGGCACTTGGACAGACAGCTTTTCAGTGAGCAGCAGAACACACGGGCCCATTGCCCCACAGCCGAGCTCCCCCAGCTGCTCTCCCAGGGCTGTGGCTGACCAGACTGCGCTGCTACGAGCCCACACTACTGCCAGCCTGGGTTCAGCTCTGCCAGCGACTTGCTCAGCTGCCTCCCTGCCATGGGCTGCAGACTTGTCTGCCCAGCCAATGGGGGGAGTGGGGCGGCTTCGGGAGAGAGAATTTCTGTACCTCCTGCTCCCTTCTTGTCTGGCCCCAGTGGCCCAATGAATGTGGCCCTGGTCTCCTAAACCAGGGATTGTGGGCTCAAGCCCCACCTGGGGTAGAGGACTGTGACCTTCTGAGAAGGACCCGGGAGAGATGTTTGAACACTTGGCAAAGGACCCCGAGGGATGGCAGCTGTCTAGACCCATCAGCACCAAATGCTCTGTTAGGCCCAGTTGGGAACTTTTGCTGCAGAAGGCCCAGGAGTGACTCAGACTGACACCATGAGGCAGCTGTGACAGAACTGGGTACATCTGGAGACAAAGCAGAGCCCGAGGAGGAGCAGCACCATGAGAGTCAGATTCCGTAGTAGTGATGGGGGAGCTACTTTGGCCTGGCACATTTATAGAGTAGGAAGGTGCCATTCCCTGTCCCTGCTCTCACTCCTTGGACAACATGGCTCCCTGACCTGGGCCTAAGCAGATTGGCTAGAGCTCCAAGAAGAGGTTTGAGCTGGGGTATGGGTTTCTGTTATTTTCCTTGCTGGACCTGTCTTGGGACAGGTGAATTCTGGGTGCTCGTCTGGCTCTGCCAGGCTGTTTCCTCCCGTCCCCAGGGGAGTGTTTCAGTGTTAAGGGTGGTTGATAAAGATCTGGTATTGTCTGTCTGTGGGATGGAACCAGAGCCCATCAGATCTTAGGGCCAGGTTGCAAACAATGGATCATGTGATGCATCCTGAATGGAAGCGGGAGGCATGTCGGTAAGAAGAGGGGTCAGTAGGTATCTGGTATAGGCTGGTGTTCATGTGGCCATCAGTGATTGGTACTGTCGTGTCCAGAAGGCAGATTTCTTGTGGGGACAGGCCCAGGCTGAAGCTCATGGTGTGTGTGTTTGTGTGTGCAATTGTTCACAGCCAGTAGAATTGTTCAAGGGTCTCCTCCCCGTGGGTCCATATGAGAAGCTGTTGCTGTGATGTAGTGGGGGTGCTGTCTGCTCTGTAACCCCGTGTCCCCCTGCGCTGTGATGTGAGATTCCCACATGTGTATTGGCCCAGACACCTAGGCCCAGCCCGGGCAGATAACAAGGCTCTTCCCAGGGAGAGACACAAAGGAAGGGAGGCAGAGACGAACACCTGGCTGAGGGGCAGGGTCTGGGAGCGAGACAGTTTCTGGCTGGGAAACATGAAGGGAGCAGACTAAGCTGGGGGTGAGGGGGCAATGGGCCCCCTAACCCAAGGGGTCTGAGGCATCCTGGCCCTGACCTCTGTAAGCACATCACATCTGTGCTGTATCCTGGAGAAGCAATAAACCCCCTCTATTCTACTGGCTGGTGGAGTCTGTTCTTGCTGCTACGGGGGCGCAGGATCGGAAGGAACCCCGACACGCTGTCACAGTCACCAATGTAGTGTAAGCAGAGGGAAGGTGCGAGGGGGCATGAGAGAAGGAAACATTCTAAGTCAGTACACCAGCAGAAGCTGCAGGGATGGACCAGCTGGGGGAGCAGCCACTGGCCCCCCACTCCCTGCTGGGGGGTGGGCAGCTGGGGAGCAGGCAGCTAGGGAGCAGGCAGCTAGGGAGCAGCAGGACCCACCAGCGCCGATGGGGAGGGAGACAGAAACTACGGGACAATTGACCCATTTTTAAGAACAAGCCAGGACCCTGCAGCTGGGCTTAAATCCAGCCCTGGCCCTTTAGCCTGGGATGTCTGCTCCCTAACTAGAGTGCTGGGCAGGAGGCAAAACAGCAGCTCTCCCAGGCAGACCCCAGCCACTGAATCTCACCCCCTTGGGCAGCACCTACCTCTCAGGTA
Organism: Rafetus swinhoei; assembly: GCA_019425775.1. Lineage (NCBI taxonomy): Eukaryota > Metazoa > Chordata > Testudines > Trionychidae > Rafetus > Rafetus swinhoei. Next base: position 1,274,296 of record CM033444.1, read on the forward strand.
GGGAAGAATTGCTTTCTCCAGGCACTGGCCACCCGCACAGCCCTGGGAAGTGGGTCCTGCCACTCCCCACCCTGGCAGGGGGGGAAAATCTTCTGTCCCCTCTTCCGTATTTTTGCTAACACTGCAAATGTCTCCCCCCCCCCCCCCCCTTCCCCAACTGGGGTATTTTTTATTTCCTGGCAAGGCCTGTTCTTAACCCTGCTGCCTGTCCCAATTCTGCCCAGGTTTTGCTCTTGGCCCTGCAGCCAGCTATGGGATCTCCCCACCCCTACGGGCCCCTGCACAAAGTGAGAAGGGAACAATATTTTAACCCCCCTCAGTGAGGTGGCCCCTACCTCCCCACATTGACCAGGGAGTGGCAGGGGTGTCTAGAAAGCCAGGGCAGGCTCCCCAGGATTGGAGGGTTCCCTATGCTGCCGGGCCCAGGTTCAGGCGGGGCGGGCCACGTCCGGCCCGCGGGCCGTAGGTCCCCGGCCCCTGCCTGCCAGCGCGAGCCCGGCCGCTCGGAGCAGACGCCGAAGAGGGATTCGCCGGGCCCTGGAGCCAGGCCAGGCCCACGGCGGGTTTGCAGGGGCTGCAGATAAAATGTTGCCCCCCCCACCCACGCCGGGCAGCCCCCGCCCCGCACGCACCTGGGCTGCAGCGGCCCCAGCAGCTGGTCTCAGGGTTCGCTCCTTAGGGCGCAGGCGCGCACGGGCGGCGCAGGCGCAGTAGAGCCGCGACCGAGGCGGCGGCTGCTGCTGCGGCCCCTCCCTCTGCGCGCAGGGGTGCAGTAGCTGCGGCTGCTCAGCGGCACGGAGATCACGTGCCCGCGCGCGGGGTTCCAAGGGCGGGGGCAGTGGAACGCTGGCTAAGCCCTGGCGCTGGACCTCGCGCGGAGTCACCGACCCGCTGCGCACGCGCGGTCTGACCCGCCCCCCTACTCAGGCCCCGCCCACACCACTGCGAGCGGGAGGCCGGAGCCCCGGCTGCCTCCTCTTAGGGAGGGGGGAAATTCTGAGGGAGCCGTTGGGGCCGTTACTCACCGCGCCGCTACTTCCGCTTCCGGGCAGTGCCGGGAAGGGAGGGGGAGCGGAGGAGCAGAACGCGGGGGCGGGGTCGGGCGGTTCAATCGCTGCGGGGGGGCTCCTGACCCCAGCCTGGCTGCGCGCGCGGCGCGTGTTGGCGCTTTGGGGCCAACGGCTCCAACTGCCGCGCGGGGGGGGAGTAACGGTCGGGCGGCGCGCGGGTCAATGGCGGGGGCGGGGCGCCATCGCTCCCGCCAGGCGGAGGGGGGGGACTTGAACGCAGGGTGAGGAGGGGCCCTGCCATGAGGGGCGCAGAGACGGGGGGGCAGGTGGCTGAGGGGCCCAGGAGGCCCTGGGGGCAGGGGTGAGCGAAGATTTTGGGGCCTTTTTAGTTTTTAATTTTGATTTTTGTATCCTCAGTGCTGGTCCCTGAGATGGGGTCTGGCTGGGGCAGGGGCTGAGGGGCCCAGAGAATGGGGGTCTGGCTGGGGCTGAGGCCCAGAGAATGGGGTCTGGCTGGGGCAGGGGCTGAGGGGCCCAGAGAATGAGGGGGTCTGGCTGGGGCAGGGGGCTGAGGGCCCAGAGAATGGGGTCTGGCTGGGGCAGGGGCTGAGGCCCAGAGAATGGGGGTCTGGCTGGGGCAGGGGCTGAGGGGCCCAGAGAATGGGGGGTCTGGCTGGGGCAGGGGCTGAGGGCCCAGAGAATGGGGTCGGTCTGGCTGGGGCAGGGGCTGAGGGGTCCAGAGAATGGGGCCGGTCTGGCTGGGGCAGGGGCTGAGGGGCCCAGAGATTGGAGGGGGTCTGGCTGGGGCAGGGGCTGAGGGGCCCAGAGATTGGAGGGGGGTCTGGCTGGGGCAGGGGCTGAGGGGCCCAGAGATTGGAGGGGGTCTGGCTGGGGCAGGGGCTGAGGCCCAGAGAATGGGGGTCTGGCTGGGGCAGGGGCTGAGGGGCCCAGAGATTGGAGGGGGTCTGGCTGGGGCAGGGGCTGAGGGCCCAGAGATTGGAGGGGGTCTGGCTGGGGCAGGGGCTGAGGGGCCCAGAGATTGGAGGGGGGTCTGGGGCAGGGGCTGAGGGGCCCAGAGATTGGAGGGGGTCTGGCTGGGGCAGGGGCTGAGGGGCCCAGAGTTTGGAGGGGGTCTGGCTGGGGCAGGGGCTGAGGGGCCCAGAGATTGGAGGGGGTCTGGCTGGGGCAGGGGCTGAGGGGCCCAGAGATTGGAGGGGGTCTGGCTGGGGCAGGGGCTGAGGGGCCCAGAGAATGGGGTCTGGCTGGGGCAGGGGCTGAGGGGCCCAGAGAATGGGGTCTGGCTGGGGCAGGGGCTGAGGGGCCCAGAGAATGAGGGGGTCTGGCTGGGGCAGGGGCTGAGGGGCCCAGAGAATGGGGTCGGTCTGGCTGGGGCAGGGGCTGAGGGGCCCAGAGAATGGGGGTCGGTCTGGCTGGGGCAGGGGCTGAGGGGCCCAGAGAATGGGGTCGGTCTGGCTGGGGCAGGGGCTGAGGGGCCCAGAGATTGGGGCCGGTCTGGCTGGGGCAGGGGCTGAGGGGCCCAGAGATTGGAGGGGGTCTGGCTGGGGCAGGGGCTGAGGGGCCCAGAGATTGGAGGGGGTCTGGCTGGGGCAGGGGGCTGAGGGGCCCAGGAGAGGCCCTGGCGGGGGGAGTGGAGTAAAGCTTTTGGGGGTTTATTTGGTTTTTAATTGTGATTTTTTTGTTTTGTTTGTATCCTCAGTGCTGGTGCTTCACGCCCCCGGCCCCCGGACCTGCCCCTCCACTGCTGCACTCAGGGAATGTGACACGGCCCCGGTCCCCCAGCCCAGAGGCAGCCATGGCTGCAGAGAGCCCCGTGGAAAGAATCTGGGAGGAAGCGCCGCGTCCCGTCCGTCTGGAGGATTTCACAGCCCCTGTCACTCTGGAGTGTGGGCACAATTTCTGCCAGGCCCCCCTCAGGGCAGAGACACTGAGCAGCAGGGACCCCTCCGGCCCAACCGGCAGCTGGCCAACGTGGTGGAACTAGCCAAGCGGCTGAGTTTCCGGGCAGCAAAGAGAGCAAGATGGCAGGGTGTGTGGGGAGCACCAGGAGGCTCTGAAGCTGTTCTTTGAAGAGGATCAAACTCCCATCTCTGTGGTGTGTGACAGATCCCAGGCTCATACGGTGGTGCCCAGACAGGAAGCTGCCCAGCAGCACAAGGTACAGAGTTGCTGTCCAGTGTAATGGGAAATAAGGTTGGGTGTTAATTACAGGCTAATTTCATTGACTGTTACCTGACAGAGGTGTGACACGGCTCTTTAAAGTTTTCATGTTACAATAGATGCTGTAAAAAGTAAATGCTCTGGCTCTGTGGCAACTCACATCAAGTCTTTACAGATACCTGATGTGCGAAATGTTTCTCTGAATCTTGAAACCCAGCCTTCCCTGGTGGCAGGAGGGGTTTTAACATAAGGGAAGGTGTTAATCAGAGAGGTTTAGAGAAGTGTTTCTCAACCAGTGGTATGAGTACCCTTAGGAGTACTTAGGAGAAGTCTGGGGGGTACATCAACACAACTGCAGTTTGGAGAAAACAGAATTTTGGTTTTAAGTTTTACAGAGCTTTATTGTTTTTGTACTTCTTACACCAAAAATTTTATCACCTGCCCTGCTATGATTAAGTTATTTAAAGAAATGTGTTGCAATGGCAGAAAAAAAATTGTGTGTCTGAAAACTGTAGGTACTGGGGGTACTTATTATTTATTTGTTTATTTATATTTATATGTGTGTGTGTGTGTGTGTGTGTATACACACACACACACACATATGTATGTCTATAGGGAAAAGGGGTGCTTTATTTAAAAAAAAAAAGGGGGGGGGTGGGTTTGAGAAACACTGGTTTAGATCACAGGAGCTGCAGGCCAGTCTATGGGAGTCAGCTGCCTTAGAACTGGAGAAAAGGAGGTTACAATCTGTTACTGATTCGTTGAGAAGCAGTAGTAATCTGTCATTTGCTTTATAGGCCCACGATGGAATCGGGACCCTGCACAACACCCAGCAAGGGACAATCCCTGCCCTGAGCAGGTCACAGTCTAGTTAGACAAATGGTGGGAAGGGAAGGTGGGGCAGCAAGTTCCCTCATGATCACCAAGCACTTCAGCGATGGAGTATAGCCCCGATCCCTGCACTCTCCAGACTCAGTCCAAGGCTACACTAACCATTAGGCTGCATTCCCCCCCACCCCTCAGCATCACTGAACAGCGATGAAGTGTGGCCCTTAGGAGGGAAAGATGCTTTGCTACAGGCCGCAGGCCCAACAGGGAGAGAGGGTTTCCCCCAGAGATGCTGAACTCCTGGGCTGTATGAGGGGTTAAACTCAGATGCTGCGGCCAGCACTAGAGGAGGTTGCTGGCCTGGATGCTGTGTGTGGCTTCAGGTACCTTGAGTCCACCAACAGCACCGCTCCAGGCAGTGCAGGGCCATGCCAGGCACCACTGGGATTTGACTGTCTTGTAGCAAGAGTTCAAACTGGTTAACTGATGAGCTAATGCTTATCGGTGCCAGTTACCACTTAAACTCCCCACTGCCCTCGGCAGTGCCCGCTTGCTCCTGGCAGCTAACATCAGTCTGCAGTTGCTGGGAGTCCCCACCTGCCAGCAGTCCTCGTGGCCTCCCCTGGCAGACACCTGACAGAGCCCTGCCCCCAGGAGAGCCCATGTCCATTACCGGTCTTGCCTGTCAGCAGGTTAAAAATACTGTCACTGATAAAATTGTAACCAGTTACATGATTACTATTTTTAACCCTTTTTACCTCCCAATCCCCACTTGCATCATTCTTTACGAAGGTGCCACCACCGATCCGTCCCCCATGCTGACCGGCGTCCTGCTGCATCTGCAGTCTCCTCCTGTCTCTTTTTCCATGGACAAAGCCACGTCCAGGGCTGAGTCCCTGCCAGGCAGGGACAGAGCTCCGCAAAACTGGGACTGTGCAGCTTAAAGGCAGACAGATGGGCTCCCGACCTCTCACGGGGTTTGCCCTGGTGCTTATTTCTGTTTCTTTAGGAAAAACGTGAGGCGCATTTGAAGACTGAGGGAAGAGAGAGAAAAGCTGAAGGAAGGCGACATCAGAAGGGAAAAGCCAGGAGTGTCTGGTAAGTGCCTGTGGCTATGGACTGGCACGGGGAGGGCTGTGTTAGGAGGCAGACTCGTGTGTTGCCTTAGATTTTCCTGCCAAGTGGCACGAGGGTTCCATTTTCCTCAGACTGGCCCTGCCCTGGCGGCTTTATAAGGGCCGAGTCACTTCAGCCTTAGGGCTGCCTGCCTTCATGACAGCAGCACCCGGGTCCCTCTGCTCTGCCCTCTGACAAGGAGGGACAATCCCAGCAGCACCAACCCCCACACACTCTGCCTGTAGCGCCTACAGCCTGTAACTCCCCTTCATCCACCTGTCCGGGGCAGGGCCTGCGGGACTCTCCAGGGCTCCTCCCCAAGGGCCCTAAATCAGCCTGAGGGTAGAAGGTCCTGCCCAGCACCACTGCCAAGTCCTCAGGAGAGAAAGGGCCCAGTACTCAGGGGTTATTCTTACCATTTTAACACACTGAGCGACAGGATTTGATTTGGTGCGTCTGGGCTTCAAGCCTCTGTTTGTGCTGCCAGTGTCACCAGCACCTTATATCTACGTCGGGTTATCTCCCCATTTCTCCCTCTGCTTCAGGGAGCCTGGCACGGGCAGATGGGGAAGAAAGGAGGGTGGATTTTTGAGGAGATAAGAAGTGAAGGAGCATTTTAACTGCTCCCTTCCTCAATGTCCTCTAGGCTGGGACTCCAGCTTTATAAGCTAATTGTAAGGGTGAGGTTGGAGTGAATCACTGCTTTAGGTCAGGCTTGAACTCAAAACCTCAACAGTTCTTTTCAGAGTATGTCCCTACAAGTACTGTCTGCTAAACAGCTGGGCTACATCAAGGTGTTTGCATATATATGTAGGGAGGGCAGGTGTTCACAGAGGATGGAGCCAGGCTATTCTCTGTGGTGTCAGATGACAGAACAAGGCACAATGGTTTTGCATTGCAGTGGGGAAGATCTAGGTTGACTATTTAGAAAAACGGTAGGAGGGTGGTGAAGTACTGGATAAAGTTACCTAAGGAGCTGGTGGAATCTCCATGCCTGGAGGTTTTTAAGGCCAGGCTTGTCAAAGTTCTGACTGGGGTGATTTTTGGGGGCTGAATTGGATTCGAGACCTCCTGCGACCTCTTCCAGCTCTTGACTTCCATGAGTCTCTGAACTCTGGGTTTCGCTGGCAGCATTGAAATAAAGGAAAACAGACTCCAATTAAAGGTGAAAACAAGAAGAAACCGTATTAGGGATTTTATACAACGTTAAGGGAAAAGCAGGGGAGAAACCCGGCGCAAACTAATATCCTTTAACAAAACAGTGGAAGTGAACAGTAAAACCCTTAATGTCCCAACTGGACTGTGTGAAAATAATTGGTCAGTTCTAACCCAAATACAAATGGTTCCTTTATTCTTCTGGACTGGAGTGGCTGAGCCAGAGGTGTGTAGCCCGGGACCTGCAACCTTTGGGCTGATTGAGAGACCTCAGGCAGGAACACTGGGGAGTCCCTTGCTGGGTGGTACAGGAACCCTGAAGAGGGCGGCAGACAGGTGTCTCTTGTGTAGATGGAAGACAGTGGATGGGGTGCCCTCTTTTATTCCTCTGACTGGCTTGCAGCTGGATCAGATCCCTTGGTGGTTTGAGGAGAGAGAGCTGACAACCCGTGCAAACACTGCCACTAAGATGGACAGCACCCCCCATGAGTTATGTCTGGACTTATAAAACCTTCAGAGCGGGAAACCCCTGAGGTGATTTTTACCATGTGACCCCTCAGTGGGAACCAGTTCTGAAGTAAACAAGAAAAAGGCAGGAAATTTCCATCTGTACAGGTTCCTGTTTACCACTCTGAGGTGAAGGGCTCCTCCCTGTCCTGAGATCACCTGGTTTACAGAGTCCATATTGTTTTTCACAAACAGCCTAGAAATACCATTTAACGTTATCATATGAACGTACAAATTTGTGTAATTAACATACGTACTTAATTGATTACCCTCATCAGAAGGTTGGCCTACAGAGTGCAAACAAAAAGGAGGTTGGAGCGGGAAGGGCCTTGCCTTTGGGAGGGGCTACCCAAATGATGTCTTCCCTGGAAAGGGTTTATTGTATGTTTTCTTTTATTTACTTGGCTGGTGGCAGCAAGAAATCAGTTTTTGTCTTTTTTGGATCTCAGGGGGAATGAGATTAAACAAGTTTGTCTCTGGGAGTCAGAGAGTTTTAACAGAGCCGAATCCCCATCTCTGCACTCGGAGGCTATGTCTACACTGCACCTCTCTTGCGGTAAAACATGCAAATGAAGCTAAGGGTGGAATATTGCTGCCCTTCATTTGCATAATTAATGAGGCTCTGTTTTTGCATAAGAAGCTTTTGCCCAAAAAGGAGCTGTCTACATGGCTCCTTTTTGCACAAAAACCCCCTCTTGTGCAAGAACTGTTCTTCCTGAAAAAAATGCTGGGGCAGCTCCTTAGTTTTCCCCAGCCAAGACCCTGAGCTGAGATCCCTGCCCTGCCCCCTCTGAGCAGCAGTCAGATACTAAACCTCTTCAGGTCCAAGGAGAGTGCAGGGCTCAGCTTCCTGGGATACCTCTCCCCAAATGGGGTTAGCCCCATTGAGCAATGAAATTTATGTCCATCAGTCCATTTCATAAAGCATGGGGAGGGGTGCTCCATCCTAGTATCTTCACTAAGATAATAGCCCATGGCCAGGCTGCAGCTGGCCCAGCTTAGCTGTACCCTGCCTGTAGGGCTTGGTTTGGAAGATTAGAAACCTGCAGCCAAGGTCAGCCCGGGGGAAGGAGGCCCAGTGTCAGGGAATCCCCATGCCCCACATCTTCCTCTGCTGTGCCCCCTCCCTCTCCACTGCTGAGAGAGACTGACCATTGTCATTGCTCAAACCATACACAGAGCTTGTGGCAAAAGCTAGAACACAGTTAAAATACAATGACAATTCTGGCAAATGATCATTTGTGTTGTGCTGGCTGCACATCTAACTAACTGGAGATCCAAGTGTGTGACCCAATGGCCTTTACTCAAAGAGAAAACCCACCATGCAGGGTGGGCTGTTAAACACTTTCGTGTTCCTCGAGTGAAACATCAGGGAACCTTTTCAGGCTCGAAAGCAGAAAATAAATAAATTTACCCCTTTTCTCCTGAAGTGGCTAAACCTGCTTTACTGGTCGCCTCCTTCCTTGGCTGTGTTCATTACAAACGTTCTCTGTGCCATCTCACTAAAACAAAAACAGGAAACCCCAAGCTCCCATGAACAAATGATGTGGAGTAGCCCAGCCCAGCCCAGCAGCAATTGCACCCAGCGATGGAACCAGGGCTGGGAGATAGGACCGGTCACGTTGGGCTGGGAGGTTCATTGGGATTTCCCTGCTCACACCCAGGCCTGTGACACTTTCTCCTGCAGCCCTCAGGAGCCTGACTTAGGACCACCGAAATCACTGGATCCCTGTGCACTGAGAGCCCAGGCCGCTGTGGGGAGTGACCCTTGGGGAGGTGCAGCGGTTCAATGGGGAGAGGATAAAACTCTCCATGGCAGGGACAGAGATTCCTGTGTCTCGGGTGGAGGGTGGTGCAGAAGGAGGGAACCCTCAGACTCACCCATCCCGCTCCAGTGGCTCTGGAGGGAAAACACGTTTCACTGTCCCACTGTTTGAGCATCTAGTGAGCTCTGGCTCATTAGGTGGGAAATGGATGAACAATAAAGGCTTTTTAGTATGGCCTGGAGTCAGGTGAGTGTCTAGGAAGCAGCCAGTCCAGCCCCACAGGGCACTCTGAGACTAGCAATCACTCTCTAATGGGGGGAGCAGGACACTCCAGCTGCTCAGGGGCAGGTTACACTAGGAAATCTGGTGGAGGATCCCAGGGACACGCTGGCCAATCCCCACCAGATTTCCTGCCACAGAGAGGCCCTATGAGGCAGAGGCTGCAGAAGCAGAGGTGGGGTCTCTGGGCCTCCCACAAAAGGCCCTGTGGGAATCACCCCTCTCCTTGGTGCTGTCAGACTGCAGAAGGGCAGGGAGAAGGCAGAGGCAGTGAATGTTCAGAGGCAGCATCTCCCCTCCACAGCTCTCCCTGCCTTCTTATCCCCTGTTCCTCAAACACTCAACAGCCCCAGCACCCAGCTCCACCAGCCTCAGCTGCTCCCTCCCTAGGCAGGGCCTGTCACTCCGCAGGGAGCTGCTCTGTACCCGCTGTCCATCCTGCACTTACCAGGGCTGGTATGGATACAAATGTTGTATCTGCACAGGGCTCTGAGGGTAAGAACCCAACTGGCAGCTCTGAGGAACTGTGGTATGGACCCTCCACCTGCCTGGGGGGGCTGCTTGGGGCCCTTTCCCAGGGCAGATGACGGGCCAACTGCCACCCCACAGCTGCCTGCTTGGCTCTTGCAATGACCACTGTGGCTCTGAGCGTCTCTGTGGAGAGAGCAGGGTCTGAGAGAGCCACACCGCTAGCTGCCTCCCCTTCCCCAACTTGCCCAGGTCTGGGGCAGAGCTCTTCAACTCTGCACATATCTCCAGAGATCTGCAGAGCTATATTTTGACAGCAGACACAGGTTTTTATACCTGCGCAGAGCTCTAGCCCATTTCCTCCACAAAATATCCTCCTGACCCCTCAGTGTTTGGTCTCTCAGATTCCAGCATCCCTGTAGGACATGATGGGGGACTTAGCAGTGTTTCTGCACACAGCCCTTCCAGGGAACAGGTCTAGGGCAGTGGGGGAGCCCAGCCAAGGGGAAATGGAAGATGAGGGGTGGGGATGGGTGTCCAGAGGGAAAGTTGGGCCTGGCCCAAGTGTCCTTCTCATAATGCCTGTAGCAGAGGGATCTCAGCTGGGACGAGAAGGGAAGGGGAGAACTTGAGGCAGGCACAGGGAGCATCTGGAGGAGTTTGTGTCTCTTCTCCCCCTTGTGGCCCATCAGCTCAGCAGCATAGGCTGTAGCCAACAATAGGGGTGATGGGGGTTCCCCTTCTGCCTGGGGTTTTTTCAGACCAGGCAGAGCCAGAGGGTCACTGACCAGTTGATGGCTGGGTGCTGCTGTCTCCTTCCCCCAGACCTGGCCAGTTGGGCTAAGTCTACACTGCGGAGCTATTTTGGGATATCTGAAGTATCCCGAAATAGCTATTCCACGTGCGTAAAGTGGCCTGTTATTGTGAAATAGATTTCAAAATAATGGGTGCGCTATTCTGGCATCACTGTAATCCGCATTCCACAAGGGTAAGGGACATTTCAGAATAGCACTTTATTTCAAAATTATCTCAAAATAAGCTATGCAATTTGCGTCGTGCAAATTGCATAGCTTATTCTCAGGTAAGAGCGCACCTCTGGAGTCCTGGGAGCATTGTCAGAAGGAAGAGCACCAGTGAAATGTATCATGTGTGTAGCCTCTATACAAATCTATGACATTAACACGTACAAGTAGAAGTATAAACAAGCAAGTAGAAAACTCCACATTTATCTCTGCAAATACATCAAATAATAGACAAGTAAAGTGTGTCATTTAGTGTTGACAGGATGGGGAATTACTGACAGAAAGAAGGATTTCATACCTTTTCAATTACAAAAGGATTTTCCAAAGTATCTCGGTGTTTTCACATTTACAGATCTGGCCTATAGTGAGTACTTGGGATCCAAGAGCTACCCAAGTGGTAATTTGTGACAAAGCACTAAAGCATTGGGTAGAGAAGAAAAAAGCCCTATATACAGAGGGTTCCAGGGTGGGGAGAGATGGGGCAGGACTTGAACCCACCACAGCTGGCAAGGCCACCCCCATTGGAGGACAAAAAGAAGCAGGACAAAAAGAAGCTGAAGATGTTTTGACAGCGGCCCAGGAAAGCTGTCAGCCTGGACACCACAGGGACCCACAGAACAAGATCTGAAGCTGCAGCACAGACAGGGAGGGCTAGATTAGAAACACGGGCCCCGCTGGAACCGCCGCTACAGAGTGTTTGGAATGATTCCTCGGTATTCAAATCACACACACCCCCGCCTGCCCCGATTTTGCCCTTTGGCCCCTTTCGTGGCCCTGCCACCCGCTGGGTGACACCCCCTCGCCCATGAGGTCGGCTTGGCTCCTGCACAGACCCCCCGCGATTTGCCCTGGGCCCCGAGCAGGCTGGGGGCGCAGGGGGAGAAAGGACTGCAGCATGTGGGCAGAGCATGGCTGGTTCGCAGGGGGCTGCTCTGGCCCCTCCCCGCAGCAGCTGTTGCCCCCGGCCCTTTGCCCGGGGCGCGCCCCCCACCTGCAGGCTGCGCTGTGGGGCTGGGGTCAGCTTGTTTTCTGGCGTCCCCCCGCTCCCGCCCCGCTCCCCTCAGCCCCATGACCCCCCTGCAGCGCAACTCCCGCCTCCTCCATCACCTCCCCGCCTGCCCCCCACATCCCTGGGCCCCCAGAACCCTCTGGCTCCCGCCCCGCCCCACAGGCAGCAGAGCCGGGACAGCCCTGCTCGGGACACCGCCTGCACGTGCGCATGCCTCATCCGAGCCCCGCCCCCGTCGCTAAGTCATCAGTGACGTACATTGCCCCGCCCCTTGCTCTCCCGCCCTGTGACGGAGGGATTCCCCGCCGCCGGGAGTGACGGGCAGGGGGAGGGACTCAGAAAGGGGAGATGACGGAGGTCCACGAACCAATCAGAGCACAGGGGGCGGAGCAGCCTTGTCCCCTCCGAGCGGAGTGACGCGCCTGCGCGCTGCTGCCTGCCCGGGGCGCGGCCCGTTGGGTTCCGGCTGCGGCCAGGGGCTGACCCGGGTCCCGCGCGCGGCTCCCACAGTGACGTCACCGGCCCCGCCTCCGGCGCGAGCCACGGACCCGCCGCGCCCGGAACCTCCCGCCCAGGAGCCTCTCCGGCCCCTCCCCCCCCGCGGGACCCCAGGCGCGGGCCCGGGCCCGGGGTACAGAACGTGTCACCGCGGAGCGTCCGAGACACGCGGCACGTGGGGGACACCGGGTCCTGGCCCTGGACAGGCAGCTCCTGCGACCCCCCCAACCTCCCTGTGACCCCCCATAATACCCCCCTGTAATCTCCCCACAACCTCCTGTGACCCCATAATACCCCTTGTAATCTCCCCCAATCTCCCTGTGACCCCCATAATACCCCTGTAATCTCCCCCCAACCTCCCTGTGACCCCCATAATACCCCTGTAATCTCCCCCCAACCTCCCTGTGACCCCCATAATACCCCTGTAATCTCCCCCAACCTCCCTGTGACCCCCATAATACCCCCTGTAATCTCTCCCCACAACCTCCCCTCGACCCCCATAATACCCCCTGTAATCTCCCCACAACCTCCTCGACCCCCATAATACCCCCTGTAATCTCCCCCAACCTCCTGTGACCCCAACCTCCTGTGACCCCGCATAATACCCCTGTAATCTCCCCCAACCTCCCCTGCGACCCCCAACCTCCCTGTGACCCCGCATAATACCCCCTGTAATCTCCCCCACAACCTCCCCTGCGACCCCCATAATACCCCTGTAATCTCCCCCAACCTCCCTGTGACCCCCAACCTCCTGTGACCCCGCATAATACCCCTGTAATCTCCCCCAACCTCCCCTCGACCCCCAACCTCCCTGTGACCCCGCATAATACCCCCTGTAATCTCCCCACAACCTCCCCTGCGAGCCCTCACAGCCCCCTTGCGACCCCCATAATACCCCCTGTAATCTCCCCCAATCTCCCTGCGAGCCCTCACAGCCCCCTTGCAACCCCCATAATACCGCCCTGTAATCTCCCCACAACCTCCCCTGCGAGCCCTCACAGCCCCCTTGCGACCCCCATAATACCCCTGTAATCTCCCCACAACCTCCCCTGCGAGCCCCCAACCTCCCTGCGAGCCCTCACAGCCCCCTTGTGACCCCCAAAATACCCCTGTAATCTCCCCCAACCTCCCCTGCGATCCCCAATCTCCCTGCGAGCCCTCACAGCCCCCTTGCAACCCCCATAATACCCCTGTAATCTCCCCACAACCTCCCCTGCGAGCCCTCACAGCCCCCTTGCGACCCCCATAATACCCCTGTAATCTCCCCAACCTTCCCTGCGAGCCCCAACCTCCTGCGACCCCTCACAGCCCCCTTGCGACCCCCAAAATACCCCCTGTAATCTCCCCACAACCTCCCCTGCGACCCCTCACAGCCCCACTTGCGACCCCCATAATTTCCCACAAGCCCCCATCTGTGCAGTGTTTCAAAGCCCCTGTCACTCTGGAGTGCGGCCATTATTTCTGCCGTGCGGTGCTGGGAGGGACCCGGCCCAGCCGCCTCCTGCCCGCAGTGCAGGGACCCAGTGCAGCAGGGCCCCCTCCGGCCCAACAGGCAGCTGGCCAACATGGCTGAACTAGTCAAACAGCTGATTCTGCGGGCAGCACGGGGAGCAGGCAGGGGCGGGGTGTGCGGGGCGCACCAGGAGGCGCTGAAGCTGTTCTGTGAGGAGGATCAAGCCCCCATCTGTGTGCTCTGCAGAGAGTCCCGGGCACACCACGCGCACGCGGTGCTGCCCATAGCGGAGGCTGCCCAGGAGTACGAGGTAGGGAACTGCTGCCCTGTCTGCTGGGGAATTACTCTGGGTTTTAATCACTGGTTAATTTCCCTGACTTTTCCCTGGCCCAGCGCGACTCACCAGCCAGCTGAAACCTGCCTGGCCGGGGAGAGGCTGTGACAAAAGAAATGCTCCGGCCAGGGGGCAACAGAGGCCAAATTCCAAGTCTTTAAAGACACTGGATGTGAGAAACTTCTCTGAGATGCTCAGTGGAATCCTGAACCCAGCTCCTCCCGGGGGAAATAAAGACCCGTTACCCGATGGGAGGGGTATGGATCAGTGGCAGGCTGACCTGTGGGAATGTGCTGCTATCAGACTGGAGAAGGAGGGTTACAAGCTGCTGCTGCTGTTACAGATTTGAGGACTAGAATTTATGGTTATTACTTGTATTTGCATCACAGTTGCCCTGACAGACCGCACCTGAGATCCAGGCTCTGCACAAAACCCAGCCAGGGACAATCCCTGCCCTGAGCAGTTTACAGTCTAGGCAGACAAAATGTGGAGCGGGAAACTGAGGCACAAAGGCTTGTGAGTCACCCAGTGGCTGAGTTCAGCATGGAACCCCAGTTTCTCCAGACCCAGTCCATGAGCTTAACCACTAGGCCATGTTGCTACCTCAACTGCCGTGATGACATGTGAGAGTTAGGAGGGAAAGACGCCTTGCTACAGGCCCAGGCCCAGCAGGGAGAGGAGGTTTCCCACTGGGATGCTGAACGCCTGGGCTGCTCCAGGAGGGGTTAAACTCAGATGCTGCAGCCAGTGCTAGAGGAGGTCACAGGGCTGGATGCTGTGTGGGACCCCGAGCGCCTTGAGTCCACCCACAACAGGGCTCCAGGCAGTGCAGAGCCATGCCAGGTATCACTGCGATCTGATTGCGTTGAAGCAAAACTACCCCCAGGCTGGAGCTGCCCGGTGCCGATCTGACCTGTGCCAGTGGATACCTGGGCACGGACCAGCCAGCGAGGTTCCATTAGTCCCACCAGGCAGCCTGTGGGAATCTCCCAGAATGCACTGCTGCCGGCAGTTGTACCAGGGACTGAGGCAGCGGGTACCTGCCCAGAGGGCATTGCCCTTAAAAGGGTTTAGGGCAGCGCTGGGGCAACTTGAACCCTACTTACTACAAATCAGCTTGTTTAATTACAGGGGCCACTGACCCATCCCCAGAGCACAGGACATGCTCGCGTCTACCTGCCCAGACCCACCCTCAACTCTTGGTCGGCCTCTGTGGGCCTGTCCCTGCCTCTGTCAGACCATCCCCACCTACGTCATTCTGTGTGGAGGTGCCGCCCCCTCCTACTCCCACCCTCACAGGTGTCCTGCTGCAGCCTCAGTCTCCTCCTGTCCCTTTTTCACCAGACAGAGTCACGACCAGGGCTGAGTCCCCACTGGGCAGGGACAGAGCCCCACCGAACTGGGACTGCGCAGTGAAAAGCCAGGCAAATGGCCTCCCCAGGCCCTCAAACGGGGGGAAGGGAGGGAGACAAAAGGGCCTGGTGATTTGCCCAGGGGCCCAGTGATGATGTTGCTCTGCTGAGCCTCCCTATAACTAATGGGCTGGCCCTGGTGCCAAGCCTAGCTGTGTCCAACCAGTGCAGCCCCCAGAGCTGAACTCTCAGCCCGTTTAAACCCTGGTGGCTCCTGGGATTGGTATCACTTAGTTATTTCAATCCTCTCACACAGAGATGTGTTGATTCGCTCCCAGTGCGAGTCAGGGCCGGTCCCGGGGTGCACCACCAATCGTTTCACACACACCAATAACGTGCGGTGATAACTGAGCTCTCTCTCTAACTACAAATCAGACTCAACCTGCCTCGGTAACAGTCAGATTCTGACACACTCCCCGGCTGCATTAATAAGGTTTCATCTCGTTGGTGGGTCCTGATGTCACACAGCGACTGGGACCAACAGTCACTGGGGCTGTGAGTGGGAAAACGCCCCGTTCCCCACCCCTCTCAGCCTCACAATGAAACCTCCCAGCTCATTTCTGTTTCCTCAGGGAAAAATCCAGGCCCATTTGAAGACTCTGAGGGAAGAGAGAGAAAAGCTGCTGGGATGGAAAGCGACGGGAGAGAGGAGAAGTCAGGAGTGTCTGGTAGGTGCCTGTGGCTATGGACCGGCACGGACTGGTAATGGGAGGTCTGAGTGCTTGGGCAGCAGCTCAGGAGAGATTCAAATACTGCCCAGGTGATTAGCAGAAAGTCCACAGCTAGATTTTGTTTCACCTGGTGGTGCACATTTACATGCCTCAGTGCACGTTGAAAAATGCATTCCACACATGGATGGAGAAGATTGAAGAGAACATTGGTGCTGAGTCCTGCCCCCTGCTGCTCCGGGTGTGATTTCCCAGAGCCCATGAATAACAGAACACGCTGCCCATGGCAGGCAGGGAACCGTCCCTTTCAGAGAGACGCAGGGGCCAAAGGGGAAGCTGGGAGAGGCTCCTGTGCCTGGTACTCATTGGGCAGGGTCAAATAGCAGAAATTTTAGGGTTTTAAAGGAAGTTCTGCCTCCTGCGCACACAGGCTATGTCTATACTGCCGGGGTTTTCCGGGATACCGGAGGTATCCCAGAAAAACCCTGCCATGTCCAGGGAACACGTTTGCTCTTCCGCTTTTTTTCACGGAAGAGCAAACGTGCTCTATCAGGGACCCCTGTATTCTTCGTTTCACAAGGAATAAGGGCTCGTCCGAAAGAGGAGGCTTCCAGAAAAGTAATAGGAAAAGCTATGCAAATTGCAGAGCGCAATTTGCATAGTTTTTTCTGATAAAACCTAATAGTGTAGACCTAGCCTCAGCTCCCCATGAAAAGGCCCCGAGATCCATCCATGCCCCGACCAGCCCTTTCCCTGTTTTCACACAGAAACAGACACAAGCCGAGAGGCAGAAGATTGCGGCCGAGTTTCAGCAGCTGCGGCAGTTCCTGGAGGAACAAGAGCGACTCCTGCTGGCCCAGCTGGAGAAGCTGGATGAGGAGATTAGGAGGCTCCAGACTGACACTGTCAGGAAACTCTCCGCGCAGATTTCCCATCTCAGCGAGCTGATCGGTGAGGTGGAGGGGAAGTGTCAGAAGCCAGCGAGTGAATTCCTGCAGGTGAGACTGAGGGAGAAATATCCCAGCTCCCCACACAGGGAAGGGAGGCTCCTGAATCACAAGCGCTGGGGTCCAGCTGTCAGATCTGGGTGTAACTCGGCGTGTGCATTCCTGACATGTAGAGTTACAGGCACAGAGCTATTAGAGATGGCAAAGCCCCATTTGCTCAGGGGATCCATGGCCCTGGGGCCAGTGCAGGGCCCCTCTTTCCCCCTCTGCAAAATCCCTTCCCTGGGTCCTGTGTGTGTCCAATGGGGCTGAGATTCTTTTCTCTCTCCCCTCTAGGACGTCAGAAGCACCTTGAGCAGGTAGGTGTCTTTCGCTCCCCTCACTGCACAGCTCAGGGAAAGAGCTTGGAGCTGATGTTGGCACCACATCTCCCCAGGGCCCTACAGCCAGATGTGAGGGGAAGGTCACAGGCTGGGCACAAATCTCTGATCAGCTTCCGCCTGAGGCTCTCCCCCTGGCCCAGCAGACTCTGCAATTCCCCATTCAGGGCACAGTCTGGCCTCAAGTGTCTCCTGGAGCTGTCACCTCCCTGGGGACTGGCTGCCTCCGGGCTGTGGGGTGGGACATGGGCCTGTCTCTGCTGGGAACTGGGCACATTCAGCCCAGCACAGCAGGGACCAAGAGTCTGTCCCACCCGAGGGCTGTTTGGAGACCTGTGTGGAAGGGGCTGAGGAGGGGGGAGCTGGTGTCTCAGTCTAGTCCCTAGTGGGCAGATTCCTACAGCCCTTCACCTGGGAACCTCCTGTCCCTCAGCGCCTGGAGGCCAAGGGGTGAGTTGGCCATGGAGACTCAATTCCCCTTTTGTCCCCTAGCTGGTGTCCCCAGGCCAGAGCTGCAGACTGTTAATGGGACCTTTGAGGGGGATGTTGCAGGGCCAAGGGCTGCGCTGTGCCTGCTCTGGGGCTGGGAGAACTGGAGGGATTCGAACTCCAGGCCCAGCAGAGCAGCGACTCACTGGCCAGAGCTGGAGAACTGAGTCACTCGGTGCAGTGTCACCATGTGACGTTGTCTCTCTCCAGGTGTGAGACGGGGCCGTTTCAGCCGCCAGAGGAGATTTCCCCTGAACTGGACGAGCGAGTCAGGGGTTTCTCCCGGCAAACCACTGCGCTGTCGGAGACGCTGAGGGAGTTCACAGGTACCGAGAAGGGAGGGGAGAGTGAGTGAAGCATCTGAGGCCATGGTTAGATGAAGTTTCTGTTGAATTGTGAGGTGAGAATGGCGCCCGCTTGCCGTCCCTGACATTCAGGTGGATTCATTGAACCTTATTTGTTCCAAAAGCTGCTTTGTAATTACAGCGACGATTAGAGCACAAAATGGCCGACAGACCGAAACATGCCCAGCTCCGTGCTGCTCTCTGTAGGGACACTGAGTACACAAACCCCACGGCTCACAGGTAGAGCCAGGAGTTTGCAAACTCTGAACTTCCCACTAGTGTCAAAGGAACCAAAGTGGGTGAAGTTCCTTTGAGGCCCAAGTCTTTTCAGGATCTGGGCCTAGGCTGTGACAAATGTCAGGGAGTGAATGAGCCAAACCCAGTGGAGTCTGAAGAGCGTAGGGGGGGATTTTGAGGAGAAAGCGAATCTCTTCACAAATTGTCCTGGGGTGGCTGTGAGGCGGCAGGGACATTGGTTCAATTGCTGGGACAGGCCTGAGTGAGAGAGGAAGTAGGAGGCTTAAAACCTTTTTATAGGAAATACCTGAACGTGCGTCTACACTGTGAGACAAATTTGAATTAAGTTACACAACTTCCGCTGCGTTAATTGCGTAGCTGCAGTCGAAGTAGCTTAACTCAGCTGTTGGCGCTGTCCACACAGCTGGCAGTGGAGGGAAGAGCGCTCTGCCTCTGGCTTCCCTTACTCCTCCTGCAATGAGGGCTACCGGCGCCGACAGAAGCCACCCCTCAGTTCGATTAGCTGTCTTCACTCGACCGCTAATTCGAACCCTTGGAGAGCGACAGCGGCAGCCTCGATCTTCTCTGCAGCGTAGACGCACCCCAAGTGTGTCTCTGCTGTAACGAAAACCCAGGTCTGTGTGTTAGGACTGGGGATGTCGTGGGCAATATGGACTCCTGGAATCTCACCTCTCTTCTCCCTTCCCCCACCAGACACGCTGCCCTCTGCACTGGAGAGAGCAAGAGGACCTTTTAGACAGGGTGAGGTTTCAAGTGGAGACTGAAAACATCTTCCTGAGCTTGTAGTTCAATTCACCGACCAAACCCCCAGTGACCACGACAGGCAGAGCCCCAAACCTCACTGAGCGGTGAGGAGCCCCAGGGGCACTGGATCAGGACGACGAGGGGCCATGTCCTGCCCCTTTAAGAAATGGGATGGTTGGACCCCTCACTTCTTACTATGGGCACAGATTGCAGGCAGGGGGCACCTTCTTCTTCCCTGTCCTGGCCCCTCCCAGTGACCCCACTCCAGACCCTCTTCCCCAGAGCCCTGCCCCCGGCCAGGCATAAGCCAGAGCTGGGCTGCCTCCCATTGAGCCTGGCTGCCCTGAGGAGCCCTGGACCCTCCACCTGCCCTGGGGGGTGAATAATGCCCAGGCCCTGCTCTCTGGGGTGAGGTGGCTCTTCCCGTGTGCTGCACCCTCCCCTCTGTGCCCTGGGCGGGGAGTTTCCCTCTGGGGTTTAAAGCTGGTACCTGCCTCCTCTGCCCCCACCTCACTGGACCCTCCTGCTCTGGGCCTGACCCTGGGGATGGAGCAGCCCGAGCTGGGGGGGCAGGAGGCTGCAGCCTCTGCACACAAATGAGAAGCTAATGAAGCGGGTCCCATTGCCCAGGCTGAGGCGCTGCAGTGACAGCTCGGCTCAGTCTCAGGGCCCAGGGCAGAGGCAGCTCCCTGGGGCCCAGGCCTGTCCCAGCCACAACAGGGCTGCTGGGGAGGGTGAGAAGTGGCCCCAGCTGCCCCCAGGGCTGAGCTCTGCCCCTCACGCCCTGATTCTCTCTCCCCCAGCGACTGTGACTCTGGATCCAGACACGGCGAATCCCCAGCTCCTCCTGTCTTGGGATGAGAAACGTGTGAGCTGGGAATTTCCATGGGACTGGGTGCTCAGCAACCCAGAGAGATTTGACCCTGTGCCCTGTGTGCTGGGCCGTGAGGGGTTCACCTCGGGGAGACATTGCTGGGAGGTGGAGGTGGGGGATGGGCAGTACTGGGCTGTGGGGGTGGCCAGAGAGTCTGTGAGGAGGAAGGGATGGATCAGATTTAGCCCTAAGGAGGGAATCTGGGCTGTGCAGCGGTGCGGGGGTCAGTTCCGGGTTCTCACCTCCCCTCGCACCCCCCTGCCCCTGAGCTGCCCCCGCAGGATCCGGGTTTGTCTGGACTGTGACCGGGGGCAGGTGACATTTATCGATGCTGGTGCCGAGGCCCCGATCTTCACTTTCCCGCCGGGCTCCCTCCCTGGGGAGAGAATCCGACCCTGGTTCTGTGTGTGGTCAGGAGCCGCACTCAGCCTGTGTCCCTGAAATGAACCTCTCTGGCCTCACACAACCCAGTCTCTGTGACCCTGGAGGACTCCCCTGTACCCAGCTCCTGGCTCCTTATTTCTATGATACCTGAAAGCTCCTGCCCCTCCCTCCAGCCCCAGGGATGGGAGGGGTAAGTAGAAGACACCTTGGGGCTACAGGAGGGTCAGAGGTGGGGGCTGGGCAGGGGCAGAACTAACAGCCAGGCTGGTGCCAGTCAGAGGCCCTGCAGCTGCCTTCTGCACTCACCTAGGAGCTGGACCTGCTGCTGGGCACTTCTGGGGTGCAGCGCTGCTGCAGTACCAGGAGAGGCAGGAAGCTGTCTTAGCCCCCCCCACCGATCACCCTGCAGCAACAAAGACCCAATGCCTGACATTCTGCAACCCAGTACTGGGTTGTGACCTGCTGTTTGAAACCCACTGGTCTAGGCAGCCCTCTGCCTCCAGCAAATTCTCCTGGTGCTATAGGCACTGGGTTGTAGCAGTGTCCCGTGTGCAGCAGCGCAGAGTAAGGTGCACATTAAACTCTGGTGCCCAATGAACACTTGGGAGAAAGAGGCTCCTTGTTAAAATTCAGCACTGATCATCATGGCAGAGACCCCAGCTAGACAGTCCCAGCCCTGGGGCTCCGGAGGGCTTGAGAGCCCAGGCTGCAATGACCACACCGCTCCCTGGCTCCAGCAGTACTAGTGCCATCTGGCTTCCTCGCAGCTTCGCGTATCTACACCCAAGGGACTGGGGAGCGGAAGCAGCTCCCTGGGCTTCTGGTGAAATTTGTGCTCCCAAGTCCCTTACATGTTTTGAAACCCCAAGTAACCCATCTCCATGCTCCAGAAGAGCAAATGAGGAGCTAAATCCAGGCCTGAGGCAGCAGGAAGCTGCGAGTGCCTGTGATGACAGTCCCTGTATTGAAGGGGACGAGGCAGGTAGCACTGACAATTGTCTGTTTGCGCTGGAGCGGGCGTCTTTGCGTTTCTCTGCCGAGGGAGGCGGGAGTGACAGCACCGACTAGCAGCACGCAGGGGCAGATGTGAGCTAGGAGGAGCAGGTGACTGTGGTAAGAGACCCACTTCTTTCTAACATAGGCCCCAATCCAGCAAACCGCATTGGGTGTGATGGGCTCTGCCCGGGGCCAGCCGGCTGCTCTCACGCAGCTGTTTGCAAGCTTGGCTCGTCGTCATGCCAGGCCTTTCTGAGAGTCCCTAGATAATATGCCTCATGGCTGCTAATTTTCTCATCCCTCTGCACCTTCTGACCAGAGCAGGAGCAGCGTGTCCCAAGGCAGGGCTGGGGGCGTTCTGACCAAGCAGCAGAGAATGGGAGCCCCCTGAACACCGCACTGAGCACCACATATTCCATGAAGAGTGGGCTCACCTCTTTGGCAGGGGGCAAAGGGCTTGTTCTCGCTTCCTGGGTGCTCTGCTACTGAGACTCAGGGTGCTCAGGGGAATCCTCTTCTTTCTCTGATCTTACAATGGCAGTAATACAGTCCCCTCTGTTCACAGGGGACTACTGAGCCCAGCGGGGGGCTAAAAGGGACTTAGGCCCTGGGCCAACCCTCCAGCAGTAGGGGAAGGAACTTATGCCCGGACTCTCAGCTTGCCCACAGTGGGTTGACCAGAGATAGTTTTCAAGTATCTCAGAGTCTCATAAAGAGGAAGCAGAAAAATTGTTGTTCTTGGCCTCTGAGGATAGGACAAGAAGCAATGGGCTTAAACTACAGCAAGGGAGGTTTAGGTTGGACGTTAGAAAAACTTCCTGCCTGTCAGGGGGGTGAAACACTGGAATAAATTGCCCAGGGGGATGGTGGAGTCGCCATCACTGGAGATATTTAAGAGCAGGTTGGACAGATACCTGTTGGGGATGGTCTGTTCTAGACAGTGCTTGGTCCTGCCCTCACGGACTGGACGCGATAACCTCTCGAGTCCCTTCCATCTCTAGGATTCTATGACCTAATGGCCTGAATTCTTGCTGCCCAGGGTGTCCACCCAAATGCATCCTCAGGGTAAGTCTACACTGCAATGCTATTTCTGGATACCAGAGTATCCTGAAATAGCTCCCCTGCGTCTGTGTAAGCTTCATTCTACAAGGAGTAAGGGATGTTTGAGAATAGCGCTTTGTTTTGAAATATGGCACTCTGCACCAAGTAAGAAAATAAAGTCTTTGAAATAGCATCAAAATAAGGTGTGCAATTGGTATTGCTCAAATTCCGTACCTTATTTTGGGTGACAGTGCAGCATACGTGCACCCCTAGGGACCCAGCCATGAGACTTTATCCCAGTTGTAGCTCTGAAAGGAACAGTAGGGGAGGGGGAGCGTAAGGAAAGCATCTCAAACATTGTGTAGCTATGTTGCAGCCGAACACAGGCCTCTCTGTGAGCAGAATTTGAACCTTCACAGAGAAACCCTATTGGATTTCTAGTCCAACGCTGTAACTACTCAGCCATCACAGCTGTGAGCACAGCAGTGCCCCAGGGCCAGGTAAACTGGTAAATAATCCCAGTGCCCAGGCCTGACGGCACCTGCCACACAGAATTCACACAGCAAACCTGGCTCCCAGAGCACAGGGGGAGCTTGGGGGCTCGTTGCTAGGCCGTAGGGTGAAGCATCAAACCAGCCCCCTCCTGTGGGGCCTGTGAGTGTTGCAGAATCTGGGCCTTGCGCCTGGGCAACAGCAAACAAAATGTCTCGGGGCCACACAGACCCACCTGGGCTGCCTGGGCCATGAAGCAGGAAGTGGCTGAGGCTGCGGCCAGCCAGGGAACTCCCCGGCCCCTGCGATTGCCTGCATTAGGGTTGCCAGATGGTTTCAACAGAAATACTGGACTCACTTGACATTCCGTCACAATCTACATTACATCGTATTTAGAAAATACCCGACATTTCTATTTTCTCATTTACATTTTCTCAGTTTGTTTCCCGAACAGAAAGCTCAAATACTGGACAGTCCGGTTCATAACTGGACCCCTGGCAATCCTAGCCGGCATGGAAGCAAAGTGTAAGGCTGTGAGAGGAGGCCTCCTGTCACCTCCCCCGGCCTGAGGCAACAGGGCTTCCTCCTCCCCTCTGAGCTTGTGTGGGGACAGGAGGGAGCCACACGGGTCCGGCTAAAGGTTTTGTGCTGGGTCTGGAGGCTTAAGCCCGAGCTGTCTGCCTCAGCGGGACTTGCTCCTTCCCCCTACTCCTGCCTTGCTGCCTCCTTTGGTGAGCAGTGCACAGGGGGCAGCTAGGAGAGCCGGCCGCCATGGGCAGAGGAGGCCAAGGCGCAAGCCTCTCAGAGGTGACAGGCCTGAGGCCTCTAGCTTTCCCAGGCTCATGCCAAGGGGCTTTCTGTGGTGCCGGGTGGGGGAGGGATGCCAGGCCCAGGCCAGTGGGAGAAGGGGCAGTGCCTGCCAGGGCAGAAAGGGTTGCTGCAGAAAGTGAGACATGGCATTTCTGCCTGGTTTCACTCAGGGGACCTTCCCTTGCTGCTACGGACTCTTCTCCTGTTACCTGAGAGACTGAAATGGGGCCATTTCTTGTGGTAAAAGAGGCCAGTGTGCCTAGGCCTCCCCACACAGACCAGAGCACCCCATTGGGGACAGGACAGAGCCTTGACTCAAGCATTTGATAACACTCTGATCTGTCTATCCTGTGACAGGGTACTAGTGGGAGGAGCTGTATGGCTAGCTCAGTTGATAGAGTATGAGACTCTTAATCTCAGGGGCATGGGTTCAAGCCCTCTGCTAGACAATGCCCTCCCTTCAATTACATTCTCAGCATACAAGGCAATTCATTTTTAGCTTTCTCTAGCTCTTAGGTGGGAAAAGTATCTGACCTCTAGTAGAACCTACGAGGGGGGGACACTGAGGCTATGTCTACGCTCACAGCTTCTTGCATGAGTAATATGCAAATGAGGCTAAGCATGGAATATTGCTGAGCCTCATTTGCATACCTAATGAGCCACCATTTTTTTCAGAAGAGGCTCTTATACAAGGAGGAGCATCTACACTTCCCCTTCTTGCGCAAGAAAAGCCCTCTTGTGCAATGCCATTACACCTTTTACTTTTCAGGAAGAACGGCATTGCGCAAGAGGGTTTTTCTTGTGCAAGAAAGGGCAGCGTAGACATTCCTTCTTGCGCAAGAGCCTCTTCTGAAAAAAAGGTGGCTCATTAGGTATGCAAATGAGGCTCAGCGATATTCCATGCTTAGCCTCATTTGTATATTACTCGCGGAAGAAGCCGCGAGTGTAGACATAGCCTGAGTGAAATTTCCATCCGCATAGGAGAGCAGAAGCAAATGAGTCTATTCCCGCAACCGAGAGAGGAGGGGAAAAAAACCCTTCAGTATCTGATTGTCCCCCCCTCAGCACTCTGTAGCTTCCGGTCCTTTGGCATCAGCTCTGTGATGGGACAATAAGAGCATGTCTACATTGGAGTATTATTTTGAAATAAAGCACCTGTCTACACAGCAAGCTGTTATTTCAAATTAAGTACAAGTTGGCAGACTTCCTACTCTGACTCCAGAAACCCCCATTTCATGAAGAGTAAGGAAAATCAAAGGGAGAGTTCTCTTCCTTCCACTACCTGCTGTTGATAGCGCCAAAAGCCAAGTTATTTCGACTTCAGCTACACAAATAAGTAGCTGAAGTTGTGTAACTTAGTTTGAATTTGCCCTGCTGTGTAAACATGCCCTAAATGAGCTACTAGGTAAGAAGCTGGCAAACGATCCCTTCCCATAGTGTTATAGCGCCAGGAAAGGATACACACCAGGGCAGAAAGCAAAGCAGCTGGGGCTGTTTGAGAGACAGGAGTGGGCCTGAGGGAGCAGAGCGGAATTGAATGGAGAAAGAGGGGGGCTCTTTCTGCCTGGGTTTGACAGACCTTTTGCATGGCAGACAAATGAGATAACACCACAGAGCAGAAACAACAGGACAGAGGAAATTTTTAAATGAAAGCTTCAAACCCCACTTGCAGGAACCGTTTACATCCATCGACATTTACAAAATGCTTCCCCACAAACATCTCTCCAGCCTGTGTGTCTCTGGGAAAGATTTCTGCCAAGCCCGGTCCCAGCCCACTGGTCAGAGCCCCTGAGAAACAGGACACCCTCACTCACAGCCGTGTCCCCGCCCAGGTGAGGAAGGGGAAATGAGCCACAGGCTGCTGCCCCCTGGGTCAACAGATGAGTGGGTTGACTGTTCTCAGGGACACCACAGCAACATCCCTGCTTCCCCCTCGGAGGAGGTTTCCTCAGGGCCGGACCAAGCCATTCCGGCACCCCGGGTTGCGGAAGGGCGCACGTGCGGCCCAGCCCCTGCCCGGTGCGTGGGGGAGGGCGCGTGGAGCTGGCAGCAGCAGGACGTATGTGCCTTGCCCGGCCACCGCCGCTAGTGCTCAGCCTGGTGCCGCCAGGGGCGGGCCGAGCCTGGCCATGCAGGGCCCCGCAGCTGCGTGGGGAAGGGCGCTGCTGGCTGGCGCTGCAGGGGTTAACACAGCCCCTGCCTCGGGCAGCCACTGCAGGGTGGCTGGTGGGAGCTGCTGCAGCTTGCGATACGGGCGCGTGGTGCCTGATGGCAGCTATAAGGGGCGCTGTGCGCCCCTTACAGCTGACATCAGGTGCCCCGGGCAGCTGCCCAGCTAGCCTATGCCTTAATCCGGCCCTGGGGTTCCAGCATAGAACCGCCCAAGCCCCAGCCTCCAGGAGAGGGGTGCCCAGCTGGGGATCTCCAGCAGCAGCCATGGGATGGTGAGAGCCAGTTACTGCAGAACAAAGGACACCAGGGCTATGTCTACACTCGCGGCTTCTTGCGCGAGTAATATGCAAATGAGGCTAAGCGTGGAATATTTTTTTCAGAAGAGGCTCTTGCACAAGAAGGAGCGTCTACACTGCCCCTTCTTGCGCAATGCCGTTCTTCCTGAAAAGTAATAGGAGTAAGGGCATTGCGCAAGAGGGTTTTTCTTGCGCAAGAAAGGGCAGTGTAGACGTTCCTTCTTGCGCAAGAGCCTCTTCTGAAAAAAATGGTGGCTCATTAGGTATACAAATGAGGCTCAGCGATATTCCACGCTTAGCCTCATTTGCATATTACTCGCACAAGAAGCCATGAGTGTAGACATAGCCCAGGAGTGGGAGAAACTAACCATCTGCTTTATTTGCAAAGGAGAAACAAAGACCAACTCTTGTTCCCATCCCCATCCCGCTCAGCCTGGCACTTTGCACCCCCAGCCAGGGCCAGATTAAGGGGGGGGGGGCGCTAGTCGGGCAGCTACCCGGGGGCACCAACCTATGGAGGCACCTGATCGAAGTGGTAAGGGACGCCGCATCAGGCGCCCCCCATAGGTTGCGGCTGGGGGGCAGGGGCGAGTATGCACCACTCGCCCACTGCCCGGGGTGCAAGAATGGCTCGGGCTGGCCCTGCCCCAGCCCAACTCTCCCAGGCACACCCCAGAGAGCAGCACTCACATACGGGGGGCTGGAAAGTGGAGAGACTCCCTGAGACACCAACTCAAAAGGAATCGCTCTGGAAACCACACTGGGATTCCTGAGTATGGGGAGCCTAGGCCACTGTGGTCAGTGACCCTTGGGGAGCATCTACACAGCAGCCTTATTTCGGAATTACAGTGCATGTCTACACTGCAAGCCATTATTTGGAAATAACATCCACCTGGAGGACTTGGTCTTTTGGCTGGGCTGCATCTGAAAGAAGGAGCCAAAGACCCCAGGGTGGGGGAGAGCCCTGGTTTGGAGGGGTAGCTAGAAAAGAGGTTTTAGGGGGAATTTGTAAAAGTTTGTACTGAAGTTTCAGTGTACCATTAGCAAAGCATTTTTTGTTACCTTTGAGTTTGTAATCTGCTTTGCTCTGCCTGTTCTTGCTTAACACCACTTAAATCCTACAGCTTGTACTTAATAAAACCACTTTTACTTACTATCAAGCCTAGTGTAAACAATTACTACCTACGCGAGCAATCGGAGTGCACATTCCCCTTTCATTGCTAAATGGGGCTTACCCCATTCTTTGGGGTTTGATCCCATTTGGGGAGTGCTATCCCAGGAAGCTAGGCCCTAAACTGCACTCTCCTCAGACCTGAAGAGGTTCAGCATCTGTACTGCTGCTCAGAGGCAGGGGTGGGGGCGGGAATCTCAGCTCGGGGCCTTGGCCAGGGGGGACTAAGGAGCTGCTCCAGCAGGACCGGGTGGTGAGAAGCCCCAGAGAGCAGGAAGGTGAGTGGCAGTGGCCAGGTCAGTACCCCAGGAGTCCCTCCCCAAGAGGTCTTCTGGGACCACAGCCAGCTGGCCAGGCAGCTTAAAGGGAACTCAGATTATACTTTTCTCCCCTCTGTAGGTCCTCTGAAGGATAAGAAGATTTGAGCTCTGACTGAAGCTTTCCCCACAGTCAGAGCAACTGAATGGTTTTCTCCCCTCTGTGGATTGTCTAATCTTTAACAAAGTTGACCTGTGTTTGAAGCCTTTTCTGCAATCAGAGCTTTTATAAGGCGACCCTCTTGTATGTATTCTGATGACTAGTAACGCAGGAGCACTGACTGAAGCTTTTCCCGCAGTCAGAGCAATTGAAAGGCTTCTCTCCTGTGTGGATCCTCTTATGGTTTAAAAGGCTTGAGCGGTGACTGAAGCTTTTCCCACAGTCAGAGCAATTGTAAGGCTTCTCTCCTGTGTGGATCCTGCTATGGCTAAAAAGGTCTGAGCTTCTTCTGAAGCTTTTCCCACAGTCAGAGCAGCTGAAGGGTTTCTCTCCTGTGTGGGTCATCCTATGTCTAACAAGGTCTGTGCTGAAACTGAAGCTTTGTCCACAGTCAGAGCAATTGAAAGGCTTCTCTCCTGTGTGGGTCCTCCTATGGTTAAAAAGGTGTGAGCTTCTACTGAAGCTTTTTCCACAGTCAGAGCAGCTGAAGGGTTTCTCTCCTGTGTGGGTCATCCTATGTCTAACAAGGTCTGTGCTGAAACTGAAGCTTTGTCCACAGTCAGAGCAATTGAAAGGTTTCTCTCCTGTGTGGCTCCTCCTATGGGTAACAAGGTTTGACTTCTGACTGAAGCTTTTCCCACAGTCAGAGCAATTGAAAGGTTTCTCTCCTGTGTGGCTCCTCCAATGGGTAATAAGGTCTGCGTTACTACTGAAGCTTTTTCCGCAGTCAGAGCAGTAGAAGGGTTTTTCCCCTGTGTGGGTCCTCCTATGTCTAACAAGGTGTGAAATCTGACTGAAGCTTTTCCCGCAGTCAGAGCAATTGAAAGGTTTCTCCCCTGTGTGGCTCCTCCTATGGGTAACAAGGTTTGAGCTACTACTGAAGTTTTTCCCGCAGTCAGAGCAATTGAAGGGTTTCTCTCCTGTGTGGGTCCTCTTATGGGTAACAAGGTTTGACTTCTGACTGAAGCTTTTCCACACACAGAGCAATTGAAAGGTTTCTCTCCTGTGTGAGCCATCCTATGGATAACAAAGTGTGAGTTTGTACTGAAGTTTTTCCCACAGTCAGAGCAGTTATGGGGTGTGTCTCTTGTATGTATTTTCTGATGGTTTGTAAAGTTTGAGTGCTCACTGAAGCTTTTCCCAGAGTCAGAGCACTTGAAGGGCTTCTCTCCCGTATGGGCCCTTTGATGTTCAATAAGAGTTTCACAGTCACTACACGTGCAGGGTGACTGTTGATGGGGGATTTCCTGTTGAACGGTTTCTGTGTTTCTTTTCTTCCCTGTGCTCCTGTTACTGGAATTACCCTGTCCCTCTCCTAGATGGTTTCCCTGCTGCTTTTCTGGGCTATGCTGACTCTCACAGCTCTCTCCTTGCTCACGTATCTGGAAAACATGTCCTTCAGATCGTCTCAATAATATTCCACATGGAGACACTTGCTCCAGTCCTTCCTGCTGAAGACTCTTTTCATGGTTCTCAGTCAGTGTCCAGTCACCTGTTGGAATAGAGAAATGATCCAGACAGGAGTTATTCTCCACGATGAGCTGCAAGGAAACTCTAAAAGAGGAATAGAAAAGGGGACACACACTCAAATAATGGTCAAATTATCATGAGCTGAGTTCGTCGTCCTCCTTCACAACCCTTCCACAGAGAAGAGAACCCAGCCTTTCCTCGCCCACCACACTCTGACTGGAGTTGAAGACAAGCTGAACAGTCAGTTAGATTTCATTAAAACACACAAGTTACATCTGCTATAAGGAGACAGAAATTGGTTTGAGTCAGTTGAAATGATTGCTCACCTGTCTGGGTGTTGCTGATGATCTCCCCTTCCCCATAGCTCGGAGGATCTGGGAGCCGCAACTCCTCCTCTCGCTCCACCCAGGAGATCACATCAGTTTCGGAGACTGGAAATCCTATTTGGAGAGCAATGAACCAAGTGCTGATCTTGTTCATTAAGGTCTGTGCCATTACTGCTTCCAGAGCCAGGATCCGAGTCACCCACCCAGAGAGGCTCCTTTCCTCACCTTACAGAGACTGGGCTCTGGCTGGTACAAGATCCCAGGACACACTCACCTGCAGTAAAGATGCAGCACCTCCCCCCCGCCTTGGGAATGGCCCAGCTCATTCCCCAGGGCAGCTAAGCGCTCTGCTGCACTCTCTAGGGTACAACTCAGCCCCCCTCACAGCCCGTTCCATCCGCCCGGAATCCCATGGCTGGACAGGAACACACTGCTCAGAAGGGGAACTCTAGTGAGGGCATGAAGGTGTGACACCAAGGTCCCCAGGCAGGGCTCAGACTGCAGCTGCCACATGGCAGGTCACTAGGACTTGGGAGATGAAGGATCCTGCAGATGTCTAGCTCCCCAAGCCTCTGTCCACAAAACCCCTGGCTGATGGGCTGGGCTTGCCCTGATCTTTGGCTCAGATGTTCTACTTGGGCCAGGAGGAGGCAGAGGAAGTTGCCTGAGCATCTAAGTGAATCCTTGGCTGGTTGCTTCACGTCCTGCCTATGTGCCACACTCCTGATCCCAATTGCCTGTGTCTGGGTGGGCCCTGCCAGCTGCCCACAACTGTTGCCATTCCCATGGCTGCCCAGGGTGGCGCTGGGCTTCTCTTGGGGCAAGCCAGGGCGGAGCTGGGCCGTGCTGCTTCTCTGGTGCTTGTGGCTGTTGCTCAGCTCCCCCTATGCAGCCTCCGTTCTACTCTGCCAGCAGCAGCTCTTGTGTGGTTTCCCAGTCTGGCTCTTGTGGCCAGCCTGGCCTTTGATTTGGTGCCCCTCCAGGGCTGCACAGAATCTATCACCTTTACACCTTGTGAGTGTGTTTCCCCCAGCTTTGGCCTCACCCCTTCTTGGAACTTCATTTTCTGTTCAGAAGATCCACCTGTGACATGACCATGGAGATCATTGTGCTACTGCTGTTAAATAAGATAATCATAGTCATCACCTCAGAACATTCCCATTGACGTGGCACGCAGCACACTTTGCAAAAGGTTTATTGCAGCTGTGTATGTCCATTCTTTTTGAACTAGAACAGGCTGGGCTTTGGCAGAATGGTGGAACACTGGGTACCAACTAACCAGGAAAGCATATTCCTGAGCAGGAAGAGGCCAATCAACACACAGATCTCCGCAGTAGCTGTAAACACAGTCCTAAGAGATGGCTCAGAAAGACACTGACCCTTGTGCACAAGAGCAGGATGAGGGGATAATGGATACGGATGTTTTGTTCAAACAAACAGGCAGGAGGCTAAGGGGATAGAACGCATGGAACAACATGCATCTTGTTTGTGTCAATGTATGAGAGAAGCCACAGGAGGGGCATGTTGATACTGGCTGAGGGGCAGCATTCTCACTGCGGACTGAGCTGGTATCATTATTGGGTTGGGACAAGTGTCACTATACCTGTGCCTGAGGAGCTGGGACACTAGCACTGTGCTCCTTTTCACAATAAAATTGGCCGAGTGCCTTAGCCTCCAAATGGAGCCTGGATCTTTCTTAGCAGCAACCCTGAGATGTGCTGCATGGATAAGCCGCAGGCTCTGCCAGTGTTGCTGGCATCAGAGCTCCAGAAAGAGCCACCCTGGACAGCCATAACAACGCTCTGTGGCGCTAGCAGCAATTCATACGGCACTGCAGTCGCTGTGGGAAGCAAAATTATCAATCACAGCAGCACCTGGGAACTCTGGTGTAAATCAGGACCCCACTGTGCTATTGGGGTGCACATATGGAGCTAAGCATCACACCTCTTTAGTGTTGGTATCCTTCCCAGCCCTGAGGAACAGGGACACTCTATAATAGCTATTAAAGAGAGAGGTGACTGCACACAGAGTCTAAGGGACTTGATCAAGGTCACACAGGAAGATTGTGACGGGCAGAGAACTGAACACAGGTCTGCTGTGCATGAAGCCAGACATTCACACAGGAAGAAAAAGTCCCTACCCGAAGATATTTCACTCTAAAAACACAACACAAATGACACGATTTATCTCCATTGCACGCAGAGGCAAGTGAGCCCCAGACACAATGAAGCTGAACTTTTGAAAGGAAACCCAGCCTGTGCCTGAAATGCAAGGAGAGCTCTGCTCATGTTTCTCTACTACAGAGCTACCGACGACAAAATACTCACAGAGCGTGAACTGCCTCATCCACCCTCCCTCAGCCCCAGCATCCAGCCCCTCCCACTGGCAAGAACAGCACGTCACAGAGATTAGCTACAGGCAGGAAGGACTTTGGGAACTGCACCCACCTTCCAGTGGCTCAGCCCACTGCCACAAGGCACGAAGATCAGCCAGACCCAGATCCAGACCTCTAGTACCTGCTGTTCCTGCCTGAGCCCTTCTACTCACACCTCCAGTCAAGGCACAAGATGGACAAGATAGGGGGGAAGTGCACTGAGACCTTAGCTGTGGGAAGAGCAGCTCCACTGTTACGTCCCTCAACCTGCTTTCCCTGGGAAGGGACATGGAGGGGACAGTCTTTCACAGAAGAGCCAGGATTATTGGGGCAGATACTCATGACATTGTGGGCAAAGAATGAATGATCCTGAACCAAACCCAACCCAGCTGCTCCAGAGCCCACCCAGCTTTTGTTACCCAAGGGGACAAGAATCCTTACTCAGCCAGTTCACAGCCTCATAATTCTCCTGCATCACATCCCTGTAGAGGGCTCTCTGGCCTGGGTCCAGCAAAGCCCATTCCTCCCCAGAGAAATACACAGCCACCTCCTGGAAGCTAACCAGCTCCTCCACAGCCATTTCCTGTCCCTGGCTCTGAAGGCCGGGGGCTGAGCTGGAGACAGACATGGGTGTTCTGCAGCCTGGCAGGGCGAGAAGGCGAATTGGAGAGATTTCAGAAGGGGCTTTAATCCTTTCCACCCCCCCATTCTCCCCAGACTCTGTCCCTAGTGACGTGACACACGTGTTAGACTCTGCCACTGTGGACAAAAGTTTTAGTCTAGATATTCCATTAATAGCGCACGGGAGTTAGATCCCAAATCCATATTCATTTCTCTCTGCACCTGGCTTGAGTTACAAGATTACTGCGTCTGCAACAATGGGATATAGTTCTCAGCACCCAGTGTTTCTGATAAGGCACATATTCACCTGCCTGAACATAGACATAGGTTAAATGCAGGGCGCTGTAAAATCCTTAGTCTTCATTCACAGATTTGCAGCACAAACTTTGCTCTCATTTCAGAGACGTTATAAACCCTTTCCACAACAGAGAATCAGTGAAGTTAAGCATCTGAACGGTGGTGTTATTATTATATACGTGTGCTTATTATTAAACACTTGTGCTGAGTGTTTGCAGGATGAGATCTTAAGATTCATGGGATCAGAAGATATCCTCAGTCATGCAGTCTGACCCCCTCAGTGGCACAAGCCATTACACTTAGTCCAGTTACCCAGGCACAAAGCTCTGTTTCCCCCACAGTGTATTTTCTAGAAAGTCCCCCCAGTGATTTGAAGACATCAAGAGATGGGAGAATCCACCAGTTCTTTGTTCATTTGTTTCAGCAGCTAATCCTCTTCCCTATCAAACATTTGTGCCTCTCTTCTAGTCTGAAATAGTCTGGCTTCAGCTTTCAATTATTGGTTCTCACTGAGCCGTATCCATTCGACGGGGTGGGTAATTCATTTTCATGGGGGGGCCAAATGGAAAGTGGCTGAGAGCTGCACTCTTCCATGACATAAATGCAGGAAATGGAGGATCCGGGATGGGCATTGGGAGAAGGAGGATGCTTGGGGTAACGGTTTGGGATACAGGACAGATAGAGGGGTCTAGGAGGGAGTTTGGGTGAAGGAGCCTTTCAGCCTATTTATTGTTTGAAACCAACCCCATTTTCAAACTGACTGAGCAGTGAAATCTGAGCCTGAAGGTGACGTCCGTTTTGTGCTTTAACTTCACCCCTTTAGCATCACAAATCTATAGACCAGTGTTTCTCAAAGTGTCCACAGGTCCCCATGCAGCACCCCCTGGGGCTCCTCACTGATCACTGGGTGATTTAGGGCTGTGTGCACCGTGGTCGCTGGGTTTGGTTGGTAACTCCAATGACAATCCCATGAAGATTTTTTTCACAGGAATTCTCACATCACTTAAAGAATTTCCACCAGCAAACTCACCTTGTCTGAAAGCTCGAAGGGATTTTCCTCTTGCTCTCTCCAGTGCAGAGGGCAGCGTGTCTGGCCGGGGAAGGGATAAGAGAGGTGAGATTCAAGGCTCTCCTATTTATAACAATGTCCCCCACTCTGAACTTTGCATTTCACTTGTATCAGAGACCAGACAGAGACACACGCAGGTATTTAGTATGAAAGAGTCTGAAACTTTCATTTCCTCTCTCACTCGGGCACCTCCCAGCAATGGATCCAATATCCCTGCAGCCTCACACCTGTCCCAGGAGAGACAAGCTGTAAATGAGATTTACTCTTCCCTCCTCACCCCTCCCACTTGGTTTCTCATTCACTTACTGCCTCTTATAACCTGGAGCTGTGGTGGCGGAACACATGGCCATCACAGTAACTTTAGCCATTTTGATCTCTGGCGGTTCAGAGTTTGCAAACCCCTGGCTCTATCTGCAAGCAGTTGGGTCTGTTCGCTCAGTGTCTCTAAGGAGAGCAGAGCGATGGGGCCGTCATTCTCCATGTGGGAATTGAGGCTGGGGAAGGTTGGCTTCAGAGGCCAGATTCAATAGTCTCAGATACTTGAACCACTTTCCCCTCATCCATCCCTTCCAGGTACCTTTGAACTCCCTCAGAGTCTCCGACAGCGCAATCGTTTTCTGAGAGAAACCTCTGACTTGTTCTTCCAGTTCAGGGGAAATCTCCTCTGGCAGCTGGAATTGCCCCATATCACACCTGGACAGAAACAATTCAATGTGATTGTATTTCGTTTACTGCTGATAAGTTCTGGCGAGTGAGTCTCAGCTCTAACAGGCCTGGAGTTAGAATTCCTCCAATTCTCCCAGCCTGAGAGCAGGGACAACACATCCCACGGCCATGCAACCTTCCCCTCAAAGATCCCATTTCTGTTCTTCACTTCTGGCTTGGGGAGACTGGCTGGGGGAGTAAAGGGGAATCGAGTCTCCATGGCCAACTCGCTCCTTGGCCTCCAGACGCTGAGGGGCAGGAGGTTCCCATGTGAAGGGCTGAAGGAATCTGCCCGCTAGGGACTAGACTGAGACACCAGCTCCCCTCTCTCCAGCTCCTTCCGCACAGGTCTCCAAACAGCCCTCGAGTGAGACAGACTCTTGATCCCTGCTGTCCTGGGCTAAATGTGCTCAGTGCCCACCAGTGACAGGCCCATGTCCCACCCCACAGTCCTGCGGCAACCAGTCCCCAAGGAGGTGACAGCTCTAGGAAACACTTGGTCAGACTCTGCCCTGACTGGGGAATTCCAGAGTCTAAAGTGCGAGGATGAGACCCTCAGAATTAAAAGCATCAGAGATATTCATGTCTAACATCTGGCTGTAGAGCTCTGGGGAGATGTGGTGCTAACATCTGCTCCAAGCCTTTTCCCTGCTCTGTGCAGCGTGAGGGGAGTGAGAGCCACGTACCTACTCAGGGTGCTTCTGACGTCCTAGAAAAAAGACACAGAAAAGAATCTCAGCCCCATTGGACACACACAAGGGACCTCTGAGAAGGGATTTTGCAAACCTAGGAAGAGAGGCCCTGCCCTGGCCCCAGGAACATGGATCTCCTGAGTGAATGGGGCTTTGCCATCTCTAATAGATCTGTGCCTGTAACTCTACAAAGCACAAGAGTCATTCACATGGCAGCAATGCACAAGGTGTTACACTGAGATCTGACAACTGGGACCCAGCACTTGTGATTCAGGAGCCCCCCTTCGCTGTGCGAGGAGCTGGGATGTTTGTCCCTCAGTCTCACCTGCAGGAATTCACTTGCTGGCTTCTGACATGTCCCCTCCAGCTCACCGATCCCCTCGCTGATACGGGAAATCTGCACAGAGAGGTTCCTGACAATGTCAATCTGGAACCTCCCAATCTCCTCATATAATTTGTTCAGCTGGGCTAGGAGTCGCTGCTTTTGTTCCTCCAGAAACTGCAGCAGCTGCTGAAACTCAGCCACAATCATCTGCCTCTTGGCTTGGGTCCATTTCTGTGCGAAAACAGGGAAAGGGCTGGTCAGGGGCATGGATGGAGCCCACGGCCCTTTCATGGGGAGCTGAGTGCGCAGTAGGGAGAATTTCTTGGAAAACCCTAAAATTTGTGACATTTGACTCTTGCGATTACTAGGCAGATGCGTCTCTTCCAGCATCTCCTTTGCCCCGTGTCCCTCTGAAAGAGATGTTCCCATGTCTGTCATGGGCAGCATCTTTTGTTATTCATGGGCTCTGGGAATTCATATCCAGAGCAGCAGGAGGCAGGACTCAGCACCAGCCTGACAGAGATACCCAGGGAGGAAAAAGAAGCAAACAGATAAATGCATCAAGTGAGCAGACAGTCCTTCAGGGGCACATTCAGCTCACCGGGGGAGGATGTCTGGGAAAGCCACAAAGGATGGACATTAACTCATGCACTGACACAGATGCTCAAGGCCTTTCTACACATGGATCTCACCCAGCAATCCATGATCCAGGAGAAACACAAACAAGCCCAACCTCACCAAGGCCATACAGGAGTCTGCCTCCGAACACAGCCCTCCCACTGCCAGTCCCTGCTGGTCCATAGCGACAAGCACTTACCAGATACTCCTGGCTTTTCTCTTCTGCTGTTGTTTTCCTTCTCAGCAGCTTTTCTCTCTCCTCCCTCAGAGTCTTCAAATGGGCCTCCAATTTTTCCTGAAGAAACAGAAATAAGCACGAGGGCAAACCACATTAGATGTTGGGAGCCTATTTGTCTGCCTTTAAGAGAGTCCCAGTTTTGTGGAGCTCTGCCCCTGTCCAGCAGGGACTCAGCCCTGGACATGGTTTTGTCCATAGAAAAATACACAGGAGGAGACTGCGGATGCAGCAGGACACCTAGAGCGTGGGGGACAGATCGGTGGTGGCACCTTCGTAAAGAATGATGCAGGCGGTTAATAATACTAATCATGTAACCAATTACAATTTTATCAGTGACAGTAGTTTTTAACCTGCTGACAGGCAGGGTTGGTAGCAGAAATGGGCTCTCCTGGGGCCAGGGATCTCTTGCGAGGCCTGCCGGGGTAGCCACAAGAACTGCTGGCCAATGGGAACTCCCAGCAGCTGCAGACTGACTTTAGCTGCCAGAGACAAGCGGGCACTGCAGGGGCAGTGGGGAGTTTAACTGGTAACTGGCACCGATAAACATTAGCTCATCAGTTAACCAGTTTGAACTCTTACTACAATCCAGTTGAATCCCAGTTCTGCCTGGCATGGACCTGTGCTTCCTGAAACCCTGCTATGGGTGGAGTGAAGGCGCTCGGGGCCCCACACAGCATCCAGCCCAGTAACCTCATCTAGTGCCAGCTGCTGCATCAGAGTTTAACCCCTCACAGAGCAGCCCAGAAGTTCAGCATCCCAGTGGGAAACCTCTTCTCCCTGCTGAGCCTAGGGCTTTATCAAGGCATATTTCTCTCCCAACAGTCACACTTCATCAGTGGTCAGTGATGCTGAGGGACAGGGAGCAGCGTAGTCTAACAATTGGACCAGGGTTCGGGACCGAACTCTATCCCTGACGTGTTTGGCGACTATGAGCAACTTACTGCTCCACCTTCCCTTCCCACAGTTTGTCTAACTGGACTGTGACCTGCTCAGAGCAGGGACTTTCCCTTGCTGGGTATTGTGCAAGGCCCAGATGTCATTGTGGATCTATAAGGCAAATGACAGATTATTATTCCTGTTCATCCAATCAGTAACAGCTTGTAACCTCCTCTTCTCCAGTCCCAAGGCAGCTCACTAACAGAGCGGCCTGTAGCTCCTGTAATCTAAACCTCTCTGATTATTAACACCTTCCCTTGTGCAAACACCCCTCCTGTCACCAGTGAGGGCTGGGTTTCAGGATTTAGAGCCTCAGAGAAACATTTCCCACATCAGGTATCTGTAAAGACTTGACATAAGTTGCCACAAAGCCAGAACATTTACTTTTTACAGCATCTCTTGTACCATGAAGGCTTTGCAGCAGTGGTCACCAACCAGTAGATCAGGATCTACCAGTAGATCTTGGAGCCTCTGACAGGTGATCTTGACTGGTTTGGCCAAGAGGCTATCAAGTGCAGCACTTCAGCTGCCCCCTCTCCCCGCTGCTGCACATCTCCTGCCCTTTGCCTTGAAGCTGTTTCCTTCTCCCACCCTGCATTCTATCTCCACAAACAGAGGGAGTTTGCAGGCTGCTTTTGAGAGTGGTGCAGGGTGAGCCTTCCTTAGCCCCACTGCACCACCACAGAGGAGCCACCTGTGGTAAGCAGTGTTCAGCTGGAGCCTGTATCCTGAATCCCTGTCCCAGTCATGTACCTCTCCTGCACCCCAAGCCCTTTTTCTAACCCTGACCCCCTGAACTCAAACTCCCTTACAGAGCCTGAACCCCCTCCTGCACCCCAACACACTGCCCCTGCCTGATGAAAGGGAGAAAGGATGGGGGAGGGAGAAGGGATGCAGTGAGCAGAGGCAGGGCCTTGGAGAAGGGTCACAAAGGAGGTGGGGGCAAGGGTATTTGGGTTTGAGGTAGATCATGGATGGCACTTGAATCCAAAAAGTGATTGCATACTTTAAAAGGCTGGAGACCACTGCTTTACAGAGTTGTTTTACATCTGTGCCCGGTAACAGTCAGTGAAATTAGCCTGTAATTAAAACCCAATGTTATTTCCCATCACACTGGACAGCAACTCTGTACCTTGTACTCCTGAGCAGCTTCCTGTAAGGGCACCGCCATGTGAGTTTGGGATCTGTCATACACCACACAGATGGGAGTGTGATCCTCTTCACACACATCCCGGTGCTCCCCACACATCCCATCCCATCTTGCTCCCTTTGGTGACTGGAAACTCAGCGGCTTGGCTAGTTCCACCACGTTTGTCAGCTGCCGATTGGGCCGGAGGGGTCCCTGCAGCTCAGTGTCTCTGCCTTGAGGGCTGAGGGGGGCCTGGCAGAAATTGTGCCCACACGCCAGAGTGACAGGGGCTGTGAAATCCTCCAGACGGACAGGACGCGGCGCTTCTTCCCAGACACTTTCCACGGGGCTCTCTGCAGCCATGGCTGCCTCTGGGCCGGGGGACCGGGGCCGCGTCACTTCCCTGCGCTCAGCAGCGGAGGGGCAGGTCCGGGGGGGCGTGAGGTACCAGCACTGAGAATACAAAAAAATCAAAATTAGAAACCAAAAAAGCCCCCAAAGCTTCGCTCCCCCCCTGCCCGGGCCTCCCCTGGGCCCCTCAGCCCCCTGCCCCAGCCAGACCCCCCCCCGCCCCTGTGCCGCGCATGCTCATGCCCCTCCTCATCCTGTGTTCAAATCCCCCCCCCCCCCCGCAGCCCCCTCACAGCCCCTCTATGCACCCCGGCACCAGGCCAGCGTATCAGGAAGCCCGAGGGCGGGGCGGGGGACAAAGCCGGGCCGGCCCGAGGCGAGGCCATTGCCCCGCCGTGGCCGCCCCCCTCCCTGCCCCCAGCGGGCGCGCCCCGATACCCAGCGCCGGACCCACCCGCAGCGCAGGACGGCGGGTCACAGCCCCGCCCCTTCCCCAGCTCCCTCACGCCGGGCCAACCCCCCCGCGCGTAACGGCCCCAACGGCCCCTCGCAACGGCTCCCGGCTCAGGGAGCGCGGCGCAGGCGCAGTAGCCGCGGCGAAGTCCGCCCCCTTTCCCTATTCCCGCGCGCGCAGCCGGGCCGCGGCTGCGGGACACAACGGGGCTGGCGCCGTCAGACCGCGCAGGCGCAGCAGGTCCGCGACTCCGCTCGGACTCCAGCGCCGGGGCTTAGCTCAGACCGGAAGCTGCTTGGCCACGCGCCCCGCGGGGGAGCTTCCCCCGGCCAGAGGCTACTTCCGCTTCTCGGAGCCCGGGCCGGCTCGCAGGTGGGGCGGGGCTATGGACCAGTAGGTCCCTCACTGCCGGGCTGGGAGTGGGAGGGGGAAGGGTGTCCCGAGGTGGGAGGGGCCGGCGCGCGCTGCTGGGGCTGCAGGGTTCGTTCTGGGCCCCACGTGCCTGCGGCGGGTGCGCGCGCGGGGCGCTGGGACCGGCCCTTTCTTGCGGGGGCGGGGCCGCGAGACGCCCACGTGGGCCAGTCCCGGCTTCTGCGTCTGGTTGGTCCCGGGGCGGCGCGCGGAGGGGGGAAGGGGATGCTCACCTGAGAGGTGGTGCCACTGCGGGCTCGTGTCCGGGCACTGCGCATGCGCGGCGGTTCTGGCGCAGCCCTGGCCCGTCTCTCTGCCCGCGCGCTGTGAGTTTTTTGCCTTGGCAGGGGGCGGGGCAGATGCAGGGGGCGGGGCTAGGATGGGGTCCGGGCAGACTTAGGTCTGCTAGGGGGCGGGGCTAGGATGGGGTCCGGGCAGACTCAGGTCTGGTGGGGCGGGGCTAGGATGGGGTCTGGGCAGACTGAGGTCTGCTAGGGGCGGGCCAGGATGGGGTCCGGGCAGACTCAGGTCTGGTAGGGGGCGGGGCTAGGATGGGGTCTGGGCAGACTGAGGTCTGCTAGGGGGCGGGGCTAGGATGGGGTCCGGGCAGACTCAGGTCTGGTAGGGGGCGGGGCTAGGATGGGGTCTGGGCAGACTGAGGTCTGCTAGGGGGCGGGGCTAGGATGGGGTCTGGGCAG
This sequence comes from Rafetus swinhoei, assembly GCA_019425775.1. NCBI lineage: Eukaryota > Metazoa > Chordata > Testudines > Trionychidae > Rafetus > Rafetus swinhoei. The sequence continues at coordinate 1,314,588 of CM033444.1, forward strand.
ACTGAGGTCTGCTAGGGGCGGGCTAGGATGGGGTCTGGGCAGACTCAGGTTGGTAGGGGGCGGGGCTAGGATGGGGTCTGGGCAGACTCAGGTTGGTAGGGGGCGGGGCTAGGATGGGGTCTGGGCAGACTGAGGTCTGCTAGGGGGCGGGGCTAGGATGGGGTCCGGGCAGACTCAGGTCTGGTAGGGGCGGGCTAGGATGGGGTCTGGGCAGACTCAGGTCTGCTAGGGGCGGGCTAGGATGGGGTCCGGGCAGACTCAGGTTGGTAGGGGCGGGGCTAGGATGGGGTCCGGGCAGACTCAGGTCTGCTAGGGGCGGGCTAGGATGGGGTCTGGGCAGACTCAGGTTGGTAGGGGGCGGGGCTAGGATGGGGTCCGGGCAGACTCAGGTCTGCTAGGGGGCCGGGCTAGGATGGGGTCCGGGCAGACTTAGGTCTGCTAGGGGGCCGGGCTAGGATGGGGTCTGGGCAGACTCAGGTCTGCTAGGGGGCGGGGCTAGGATGGGGTCCGGGCAGACTCAGGTCTGGTGGGGGGAAGGGGCACCAGGTAAACTGCAACCCCGAGAGCAAAGCCCCAGCGCGGGCAGGGCAGGCGGCTTAAAGCAGCTTCCCCGGTGGGGATGAGGCGCGAATCAGAGAGTGGCCCTGGGGGCCTTTTTATTTGCTTCAACATTTATTTTAATCCCTTATGCACCTGGGAGGCACTGAGCATGCTCAGGAGGGCTGCAGAGCCCCCCCGCACTTCGCCCTGCCCACTCTAGGGCGACGTCTTGACTGGCATGATTTTCCGCAAATGCTTTTAACGGAAAAGTTTTTTCCGTTAAAAGCATTTGCGGAAAAGAGCGTCTAGATTGGGACGGACGCTTTGCGCAAAGCACTTTTGCGGGCGTCCCGTGCTAATCTAGATGCGTTTATAAGAAAGCCCCGATCGCCGTTTTAGCCATCGGGGCTCTTTTGCGCAAAACACCTTTTAGCTGTCTACACTGGCCCTCTTGCGCAAATACATTTGCGCAAAAGGACTTTTGCCCAAACGGGAGCATCAAAGTATTTGCGCAAGAACAGTGATTTCTTACATTAGAACGTCAGTGCTTTTGCGCAAATTCAAGCGGCCAGTGTAGACAGCTGGCAAGTCTTTGCGCAAAAGCAGTCGCTTTTGCGCAAAAACTTGCCAGTCTAGACACAGCCTAGCTGTATGTTTGTGCTTACTGCATTTTAAAGGAGTTAAAAATGTAAAAAGGGAGCTAAAGGCAGGACAGAGTCTCATAACTTTTCTCTTGTCTTATTCCCGGGACTCACAGAATTGCTCTCCCGTCTCTGCAACCCATATTCATTGTTTTGCTCTGTGCAAATGTAATGCCTTGTACTGTAACTACTCTGTGCAATGCAACTCAAAGTCCTGCTACTTTGAAACAAATGTAAGTAAAAATCAAAGTAATCGTCTGTAAAACTACTTCAGTGAAAGTACAAAAGTATCCTATCTTAATTGTACTTAAGTATTCAAAAGTAAAAATTAGTTGTCCTATGGAACCCTATGCTTAACCACCCCAGTTCTTGCAGGTCACCATTAACACACACACACACACACACACACTATATAAACACTTATAATCTAATTCTATATTATATGCACACCTATACATTTTTCAATGATGCAATTTAACGATAGTCACTGCCTTCATTTATAAAGATGAAGAGGGACCAAATTAAATACAAGTCAGATTACAGAAATGTATTTATTTTGTCCACATTCAGGGTGTGCATTTTTCCATTGTAATGATTAATTTCCAAAATGTTTGTTCAACCATAGGAGCATTTTTTTTTTTCAAATTTACCAATCCTTGCTCTTCTATGGAAAAAATATGAGTCCATCACATGGAAGAATCTCTCACAGGCAGCTGATGGAGACAGAGGTCTGTTGGCCCTGGCTCACAGCTCCCTAATTCTAGGAAAAGAGTGCAGCAGATCCATGGTCTCTCCTGAAGAGGCCAAATACCCATCAAGCTTCTTTGCAGTTTCATTTGTCTAAAATGACATAGTCTCTTACCTTTTCTAATACCAGTTTCATGCTTGTTCCAAGTGGTCCTAACATTTGGCATCAAGATGTCAGCTGCTATTAGCTCCAGGTCCTCAATTATTTCACCAAAACATTTCTGAATGCTGCACTGGAGTCTATCTACCAGTGGCCTCAAGAGGGCATCTTGTTCCTTTGCAGTTTTGAAACCATCAAGTATAATTTAAACTTAAAAAATAACAAATGGTCTGGTAGCACTTTATAGACAACAAAACATACAGATGGTATCATGAGCTTTCTTCGTGGGCACAGCCCACTACTTCAGATGACCGGAGTTTTGAGTTTAGGCTGTACAGACCTATTTATTTTGGTTCTGCACATCCTAAACTCAAAACTCCAATCATCTGAAGAAGTGGGCTGTGCCCATGAAAGCTCGTGATACCACATATATGTTTTGTTAATCTATAAAGTGCTACCAGACTGGTTTTTTTTTAAAGTTTATCCTGTACAGACTAATTCGGCTACCCCCTGAAGCTGGTATAATTTACGCAGCATCCATTCCATTAGTGTGCTTATCTGTGTTTGGAGAATATTTAGTGCCTTCAGCACTGGGCCCACAACCATGGCATATTCTGTCAATAAAACCAGCTCTGTTGGATTCAGTCTGTCTAATAGTCAACACGTAATGTTAATAAAAATACAGAATGATCAGGGTTTGTTTTTTTAACAAAAAGAAAAGTATAAAGCGAAGAACTGCGTCTTACATACTAATTTGGAGTTCTGGGAACACATTTCTCATGGACCCTTCTCCTTGTTCGTTCAGTATGCACCAAATTCTCTCCACAGCCATGAACACAGAGTTCCATCTTTTCTGGCTTGGCCAAATGAACTGTGGCTTGCATTCTGCTTCCACCATTTTTGCTCCAATTGCTGAGTGTTCAGTTTTATTTCATAGAGCTTAGCATCTGGCAAAAGTGGGCCTGGCCATCTTTTGTTAGGGGTCATTTGATTCTTCCTGTACCACATCTATAAATGAAACTAGGTTCTGTAAGTGGCAGGCTCACTGTTGGTGTTTTGGTACAATTTATTCACGGCTGTTATCTCTGTCCGGGACGTCTTCAGTTTTGTGAAATTCAGCTTATCAGCATGAAACCCTGTTGTTGAAAACACAGTTGAGAGACACTTCCTCCCCCCCTCCCCCCCCCAAAAAAAACCCCAAGCCACATTAATGTGTCCCCCAACTGATATACCACGCTGGGAACAATAAATTGAGAGCCTGGAGGAAGCTGTGACAACCCGCCCCCGAGCCAGATATCCTGGCTGTGTCTACATTGGCATGATCTTGCGCCAAAGCGGCCGCTTTTGCGCAAAAACATGCTGCCTGTCTACACTGGCGGGGAGTTCTTGCGCAAGAACACTGACGTTCTAATGTGTGAAATCAGAGCTTCTTGCGCAAGAACTATGATGCTCCCGCTCAGGAATAAGCCCTCTTGCACAACTGTTCTTGCGCAAGAGGCCAGTGTAGACAGGCAACATGAATTTCTTGCGCAAGAAAGCCTGATGGCTAAAATGGCCATCGGAGCTTTCTTGCTCAAGAGAGCGTCTACATTGGCACGGATGCTCTTGCGCAAAAGCACATCTCTTGCGCAAAGGCACATGCCAGTGTAGACGCTCTCTTGCGCAAATACTTTAACGTAAGAACTCTTGCATTAAAGAGTATTTGCGCAAGATCATGTCAATGTAGACACAGCCCCTCTGGCCCATCCCTCTCTCCTGCCCCCTGCACTCCAGGCCCCCCCATCCAGCCCCCATCTGCTCTCCACACCTGAGGACTCCCCTGCCCTTGACCCCATGACTGCACCATGCCAAGCAGCAGGGCTGGCAGTGGGGCAGCTGTTCCAGCCAGGCTCTGGAGGAACTGGGTGTGAGGGGGGGCAGAAGGGAAGGAGCTCGGGTTAGGGTTAGGGAGCGTGGCCAGCCCTGCTCACCGTGCTGCCCAAGAGCAGTTCTTGCCCTGCCCTGGCCCAGCTGATGCCCCCCCTCCCCCCAGTTGCTCCAATGCTAAGAGCCGGATATGCCGACTCAGGGGCTTCCCCACGGGCTGCGCAGGGGCTAGCAGGGAGCCTGTGGAGCCGCAAACTGGATGTTCGACAACCTGGGCCAGTGGCGCTGCCTGGCATCTCCTGGAGCCTGGGCCAGGGGCTTCCAGTCCCAAACTGGACACCTGCCTCCCCTCATCCCTCCCCCTCTCGCCCTGCCCCCATCCCCTCACAGCTCCCCTCTTCCAGCCCTCCTAACTTCTGCCCCTCAGCTAGGGAGACCCTGGCTCAGTCCCCCCACCATGCAGGCACAGGAGTGGACGAGGATCTCACACCCCAGGGATTCGTGAGCCCATCCAGCAATGTGATATGGCTCCCCATGACGGTCATTGTGCAGTGTGCATTGCACAACTGCTCACCATAGACATGTGGTGACCCTGCTCATCCCCAATCCCCAGACCTCCTGGGCACTGGCTCATCCTGGTGCCAGCTCATGCCCAATCCCCAGACCTCCTGGGCACTGGCACATGCCGGGCCAGCAGCCAGCTGGCTCCCCGGGATGTGTGTGTGATTAAAACAGGCATTGGACTGGCAGAGATGGGGGCAGGGGCTGGACTCTGGGAAATGCTGGGGGGTTGCTGCAGGTGCTGACCCCCTGGGACTGGCTGTGCCTGTGGCACTGGGTGATGGTTCAGTGTTGCTCAGGGGCTGGACGAGGGTTTATTGTGACACAGGGAGCAGCCCAAGGCCAGGAAAGGAGCAGAGCCAAGTGTGAGACCCTGGTGTGTCCGGGGGGCGGGCAGGGGTATCTCCTGCCTGGCACAGGGAGCTCGAGACACCAGACAAGCCACTGTGGAGCATTGTGGGCAAAAGACTGTAGGCTGCTCCCCTCCTCCTTGTGCCCTTGAAGAGGAGCCAGCCCCCAAACATTCCTCTTATCTGGGGGAGGGAAGGACAAGCCAGGGCAGAAAGAACTTTCTCTCTCCCAGGCTTAGACGCTGCGGGTGGGGCAGAGAGGTAGGGGGATGGCCGTGGGGGGAGGGTTAGGCACAAACTGAAGAATCTGCAGCTGGTGGGCTGGTGCTACAGGACACAGCGAGCTGGCTCACCAGAGGTGCCTCTATTCCCTTGGGCCAGGCAGGAGCGCACCGTCTGGGTGTGTGTCCGGCTGCTGCGTTCACCCTGTGAGTAACTCTCATTCCCTTCTCTTGGCCAGTAAATTGTTCACGGCGGTGCCATAGGACTGGCTGCAGGCGCTGGATTTGCTTTCAGCTGGGTGGTGCCAGTGACTTGGGGCAAACGATCCTTTGGGACGGGCAGAAACCAGAGTGTTGTGGGGCTTGGGGAGGGAGCAGGCTGTCTGCCACTCAGGCTGTACTGACAGGGCAGGTGGGGCAGGGTTCCCTCAAATTTGTTTCCATATATGTGTGGAATAAATTCTGTTGTGTGCACCAAGGCAGGTGCAGATGTGCACCACCCAAAGAAACACAGGCTGCTGGCTGTGGGGGCTCTGCTAATCAGCTGGGCAGCACCTGAATCTCTCCTGAGTGGCTGCCCAAGTGCTCAGCTTACAGGGAACAGTGGTGGGGGGCCCAGGAGCAGCCCCAGCCCATGTCCCCACCCCCAGCCAGGGCAGGTGGAGAGTCTGAGGCTCCCCCCAACTGCCCCTGTGGTTCTTACCCCATTCACGTCACAGTAAGAGATGTCTGGGCAGTGGTGGGATCCATGGACCCTCCATCTGCCCTGGGCAGAGGCTGTTACAGCCGGCCCATCAGCCAGGGGCAGCTTTTGAGCCCCCCCCCTCCCTTCCAGGGGGATGGTCCTGTGATGGCCCCAGCTGCATTGGCACCCCAGGGCTTGTCCTCTCTGGGCAGGGCTCCAGCTTCTGGCCAGGGTGGGGGGCAGAGCCCAGGGGGAATGGGGAGGGGCAGAGGCATCTGGGGAGAAAGAGGTCAGGCCAGACCTGTCCACATTCAACAGTGGGAGGGGCCCTTGGCCTCCTGCTCTGGGGCCCCCGAGGGGGATGGGCAAAGGCAGAGGTCGCTCCTTGGGACAGGTGTATCCCGTATCCATGGGAACATTGCACCCCTGCCCTAGGGACTGGTGACAGGTGGGGGCAGCAGGACGTGGGGCTGGGAATGGGAATGACCCAGCCACCAGTAGCACCCAGCCCTGGAGAAAAAGCTGGAGAGAGGCCGGAGGGGGAACTGACAGACCCCCCCCCCCCCCATCCCAGCCTGTGTCCCTGGGCCAGTCGGAGGGAGGGCCGCACTGGGTGGGAATGTCCCGGCTCCCAGCGCAGGGCCCAGGGGCTGCGGGGCCGGGAACAGGAGAAGCAGCAAAGGGGGGGGGGGGCAGGTGTGATCCCAGCCCCCAGCAGCAACAGGCAGCCAGAGAATTATGGGGGGGGGGTTGCTCCTGGGGGGGGCGGTTCCTACAGCCGGGGGTCAGGTCAATCCGACTCCACAAGAAGCCAGAGGAGCTGGAGCCACCGCCCCGCAGCTCCATGGCCGGGGAGGGGGAGGAAGCAGCCCGGGACACGCGCGGGGCAAAGAGCCCAGGAGATGGCAACGCGCTAGGAGCCGGGGGCGCCGGGCGGAGCAGCCAGGGACTTGCTGGGAAGAGGGGCCGGCGAGGGGGGGGCTGGGACTGGGGTGGGCTGCGGGAGGGGAGCGGCTGGGGGCGAGGGGAGGGAGGGGATGGGGGAGGGGAGGGAGCCGGGCTGGGGGCTGAGGAGCCGGGATGTGGGGGCGGGGCTGTGGAGCGGGGGAGGAGCCGGGATGGGGGGCCGGGGAGCTGGGGCGGGGCTGGGGGAGCCGGGGGAGCGGGGCGGGAGGAGCCGGGCTGTGGGGCGGGGCTGGGGAGCCGGGGGAGCTGGGCTGGGGCTGGGAGCGGGGGAGCTGGCTGGGGGCGGGGCGGGAGGAGCCGGGCTGAGGGGCGGGGCTAAAGGAGGGGGAGGAGCGGGATGGGGCCGGGAGGAGGAGCGGGCTGGGGGCTGGGGAGCGGGGGAGCGGGAGGAGCGGGCTGTGGGGCGGGGCTGGGGAGCGGGAGCGGGAGCCGGGATGTGGGGCGGGGCTGTGGAAGGGGGAGCGAGCGGGATGTGGGGGCTGGGGAGCCGGGGGCGGGGCTGGGAGCTGGGCGGGAGGAGCCGGGCTGTGGGGCGGGGCTGGGGGAGCCGGGGAGCTGGGGGAGCTGGGCTGTGGGGCGGGGCGGGGAGGCTGTTGCGGGTTTTGCACAGAAATGCCCCGTTTCTCCCTGCCCCCGGGCTTCCAGCGGCGGAATCAACCTCTGGCCGGGGGAGCCCCGCCCCTCGGGACTGGGGCGTGGCCAGGAAGCTCCCGGTCTGACGTGCGCATGCGCGAGCTCATCGGGCCCCCCCCCCTCCATTCCGTACGGCCGGGGCCGGGTTTTCCTGCTTCCCCGCCCCTGCTCTGGCCCCGCCCACCCCGCGGCGGCCCGGCAGCAGCGTCTGACTCCGCGCGCGAGTGGAGGGACTGGAGGCGGCGAACTTCGCTGCGGTCACTGCGCATGCGCTGAGGAAATCGTTGGTCCCGAGGCTCGCCGCGGAGGGGACAGAGCGAGGTGGGCGGGGTCGGGCAGTTAACCCTGGGAGGGCGGCCCCTGGGGGCGGGGCTCGGCGTCTCCTCGCGGCGGCGGGGGGGGGGTTGATTGTTTGTTTCCCTCCGCGGCGCCTCATTGGCTCCCGGGTGCTGCTGCTGCTCCCGGCGGCTGGGAGAGCCCCGCGCTGCGCATGCGCGAGTTTCGCGGGTGGGCCTGACGGCTGCCCCGCCCCTCGCTCCTGACCCGCCTCCTCCTCTCCCCCCCCCCACGTGGTCTGTGGAGCGGCCGCTGCTGGGTGCGCGGCTGCCCCTGAGTCCCGGCGGGAGGGGAGGGGAGGGGGGTTGTGGGGCAGGGCCTCAGTGGGGGGGCTGTGGGAGGGGCTCATACAGGCTGGGGGGGGCTGCAGCTCGGCTTGTGGGAGTTGGGGGAGGGGCACAGCTGGGCTGGGGGGTGGGGCTGTGACCCACCTTCCTGTGCTGCCTGTGGGGGGGCTGCTCGGGCCGGGCAGGGGCCTCAGGCCGGCTCGCTGCTGCCCCCTCTGTGGCTGAATTTTGCACATTCGGCACAGGGCCCGTCGGCCCGTCTGTCTCCGGCTGTCGGTGCTTCCAGACGCTCACGCTCGACACGAGCCGAGAGGCCGAAGATTGCGGCCGAGTTTCAGCGGCTGCGGCAGTTCCTGGAGGAACAAGAGCGACTCCTGCTGGCCCAGCTGGAGAAGCTGGACGTGGAGATTAGGAGGCTCCAGACTGACGCTGACGGGAAACTCTCCGCGCAGATTTCCCGTCTCAGCGAGCGGAGCGGTGAGCTGGAGGGGAAGTGTCAGAAGCTGCAGGTGAGACTGAGGGAGAAACATCCCAGCTCCCCACACAAGGAAGGGAGGCTCCTGAATAACAAGCACTGGGATCCAGCTGTCAGATCTGGGTGTAACTCGACGTGTGCATTGCTGCCATGCGAGTGACTGTTTTGCTTTGCAGAGTCACAGGCACAGACCTATTAGAGATGGCAAAGCCCCATTGGCTCACGGAATCTATGGCCCTGGGGCCCGGTCAGGGCGTCTCTTCCCCATATTTGCAAAATGCCTTCCCTTTGTGTGTCCAGTGTGTGTCCAGTGCAGCTGAGATTCTTTTCTGTCTCTTTTCTCTAGGACGTCAGAAACAGCTTGAACAGGTAGGTGGCTCGCACTCCTGTGATACTGCACAGAGCAGGGAAAGAGCTTGGAGCTGATGTTGGCACCACATCTCCCCAGGGCTCTACAGCCAGATGTTGGATAGAAATGTCTCTGACTCACTTAATTCTGAGGGTTTCACCCTTGCACAGCAGACTCTGGAATTCCCCATTCAGGGGCACAGTCTGACTTCAGATATTTCCTTGAGCTGTCACCTACCTGGGGACTGTCTGCCTCAGGACTGTGGGGCTGGAATATGGGTCTGTCACTGCTGGGCACTGGGCACATTTAGGCCAGTGCAGCAGGGACCCAGAGTCTGTCCTACCTGAGGGCTGTTTAGAGACGTGTGTGAAAGGAGCTGGGGAGGGAGGAGCTGGTGTCACAGTCTGGTTCCTAGTGGGCAGATTCCTGCAGCCCTTCATCTGGGAACATCCTGTCCCTCATCGCCTGGAGGCCGAAGAGTGAATTGGCCATTGAGACTCAATTCCACTTTTGTCCCCAACTGGTCTCTCCGGGCCAGAGGTGAAGAACAGCAATGGGACCTTTCAGTGGAAGGTTGCACAGCCATGGACTGTGTTGCCCCTGCTCTCACGCTGGGGGAATTCTAACTCCAGGCCTGTTAGAGCTGAGACTTGCTAGCCAAATGTTATTATCTGTAAATTAAATAGAATCACATGGAATTGTTTCTGTCCAGGTGTGAGACTGGGCAGTTCCAGCTGCCAGAGGAGATTTCCCCTGAACTGGAAGAATAAGTCAGTGCTTTCTCCCAGAAAACTATTGTGCTGTCGGAGACTCTGAGGGAATTCAAAGGTACCTAGAAGGGATGGAGTAGGGGAAAGTTGTTTAAGTATTAGAAACTATTGAATCTGACCTCTGAAGCCAACCTTCCCCTGCCTCAATTCCCGCATGGAGAATGACGGCCCCATCATGCTGCTCTCCTTAGAGACGCTGAGCAAACAGAGTCAACTGCTTGCAGATAGAGCCAGGGGTTTGCAAACTCTGAACCTCCCGTTGGTGTCAAGGGATCCAAATAGGTAAAGTTAATGTCTTGGCAACGTCTTCCCCCAGCGCAGCTCTAGGTTATGACAAGAGGTGGTAAGTGACAGAGAAACCAGGTGGGAGGGGATGAGAAGGGAAAAGTAAATCTCTCTTTCTGTTTGTGTCTCCTGGGGCGGGGGTGAGGCTGCAGAGATGTTGGCTCCATTGCTGGGAGGTGCCCAAGCAAGAGAGGACACGGAAAGTTTCAGACCTTTTCATACTAAACACTTGAGTGTGTCTTTGTCTGGTCTCTGATACAAGTGAAATGCAAAGTTCAGAGTGGGGACATTGTTATAAATAGGAGAGCCTGGAATCTCACCTCTCTTATCCATTCCCCCACCAGACACTCTGCCCTCTGCACTGGAGAGAGCAAGAGGAAAATCCCTGGGAGCTTTCAGACAAGGTGAGTTTTTCAGGTGGAAATTCTTTAAATGATGAGAAAATTCCTGTGAAAACATCTTCATGTGATTGTCATTGAAGTTCCCAACCAAACCCAGCGACCACGGTGCACACAGCCCTAAATCTCACCCAGTGATCAGTGAGGAGCTCCAGGGGCACTGCATGGGGACCTGTGGACACTTGGAGAAACACTGGTCTATGGGTTTGTGATGCTAAAGGGGTGAAGTTAAAGCACACAACGGACAGCACCTTCAGGCTCAGATATCATTGCTCAGTCAGTTTCAGTATGGGGTTGCTTTCAAACAATAAATAGGCTGAAAGGCTGAGAGCTGACTGGCTTCCATGGTATCAGTTTGTTCATGGCGAGAAACTGCTGGATACGCAAGGGCTCTTCAGTCTAGTGCAGGGCTGAGCAAAATACAGCCCATGGGCCGGATCCACGTTGCCAGGCCATCTGATCCAGCCCACTGATGCTAGGCGAGCCATGGGCTACTTCCGTACTTGCCACTTCCCACCTGCAAGCCACTCAGAAAGCGAAGGTGAGCCCGGAGGTGAAGGGGGAAGGCTTCAGGAACTGCTTCCACCCCCAGGACAATCTCATTGGCTGGTTTCTGGCCAGAAAGGAAGCACTGTGCCCCCTCCCCTCCGGCTCATAGTTATTCACACACCCACATGGCCCCGCAGCCTGTGCGAGGGTTGGGCAGGCTCCTTGCCTGCCTCAGAGAGGTTCTTAGCTGCTGGCTGGGAGTCACTCAGGTAAGTCTCCTGGCCAGAGCTTGCCTCTGGCACCCCAACCTCTCCCTTCCTTTCCTAATTCTCTGCCCCCCAGTCTACATACCCAAACTCTTTCTCTTCCTGCGTCCAAGTATGCAAGAAGCTCTTCATGGTTAGAAACCCTCAGTCCCTTATTTGTCCACTCAGCCACTTCTCTAAATTAACTTTACGTTAAATATCTCATGAGTAGTTGGCTAATCCAGTGCCCCAGATCACACCTGCCTCATTTACCAAACTCCTTCCCAGACCCCTCTTTCCCTCCTGCATCCCAACCCCTCACCCAAAGCTCCCTTCTTCTCCCAGTGTCCATCCCATACCCTGTATTTCCTGCTTAATGTCTTGGAAGAGTGCAGCTCTCAACCACTTTCCAAAATCTTGGAGTGCCCCCCCATCAAAATGAATTGCCCACCCCTGGTCTAGTGGATACAGCTCAGTGAGCCAATAACTGAAAGCTGCAGCCGGAGAATTTCAGGCTAGAGAGGAGGCACAAATATTTGATGGGTAAGAGGATTAGCTGCTGAAACCAATGAGCAAAGAACTGGTGGGTTCTCCATCTCTTGATGTCTTCAAATCAACACTGAGCGACTTTCTAGAAAACATGCTGTGGGGGAACAGAGCTTTGTGCCTGGGTAGCTGGGCTAAGTGTAATGGCTTGTGCTGCAGAGGGGACAGACTGCATGGCTAAGGATATCTTCTGATGCCATGAATCCATGAATTCTAAGGTCTCATCCTGCAAACACTCAGCACACGTGTTTAATAATATGCATCTGAATACTGAAATTAACTTCACTTCCTCTCTGTTGTGGAGAGGGTTTATAAAGTCTGTGTCAGATGAGAGAACCAAAGTTTGGGCTGCAAATCAATGCATGAAGACTAAGGATTATAAATACAGCAGCCCAAATTAAATTAAACCTGTGTCCATGTTCAGGCAGATGAATATGTGGCTTATTAGCAGAAACCCTGGGTGCTGAGAACTGAATCCCATTGTTGCAGGCAAAGTAATGTAACTCAAGCTAGGTATTGAGAGAAATAAATACGGCTTTCGGGTCTAACTCGTGTGTGGTGTTTATGGAATATCTAGACTCAGCGTTTGCCCAAAACTGCAGAGTCCAGCATGTTTTTCACCAGGGACAGAGTCTGGGCAGAATGGGGGTGTGGAAAGGATTAAAGCCCCTTCTGAAATGTCTCTAATTCCCCTTCTCCGCCTGACAGGCTGCAGAACACCCATGTCTGACTCCAGCTCAGCCCCTGGCGTGCAGAACCAGGGACAGGAAATGGCTGTGGCAGAGCCGGTGAGCTTCGAGGAGGTGGCTGTGTATTTCTCTGAAGAGGAATGGGCTCTGCTGGACCCGGGCCAGAGAGCCCTCTACAGGGATGTGATGCAGGAGAATTATGAGGCTGTGAGTTGGCTGGGTGAGGATTCCTATCCCCTTGTGTAACAGAAGCTGGGTGGGTTCTGGAGCAGCTGGGTTGGGTTTGGTTCAGGGTCCCTCATTGCCCGAACCCCCAGTATCAGCAGTATCTGCCCCAATAATCCTGGCTCCTGTGTGAGAGGAGGTTCAGTGACATAATAGTGGTGCTGCTCTTCCCACAGCCAAGGTCTCATTGTGGTTCCCACCATCTTACCCATGTTGTGCCTTGGCCGGAGGTGTCAGTGGAAGGGCCCAGGCAGGAACGGCAGGTACCAGAGTTGTGGGGCTGGGTGAAGCTGCTCTTAGTGTCTGCAGGGTCCCCTTGTGCTATTGTGCTGAGCCCCTGGAAGGAAGGCGCCAACTCAGAGTCCTTCCCTGCCTCTGGTAGATTCTGTGTAAGCCAGAGGGGCACCAAATGGCAGGTCCGACTGGCCACAAGAGGAGGGCTGCTGCTGCTGGCAGAGTAGAACCAAGGCTGCACAAGGGGAGCTAAGCTGCAGGAGCATCTACGTGCAGCAGAGAAACAGCCCAGCCTGTCTCCACATTGGCTGGCCACAGGAACAGCCTGGCACTGCCCTGGCTGTCTGCAGGACTGACAGCTGTTGTGGGCAGCTGACAGGGCCCACCCAGGCACAGTCAGTCAGGCTCAGGAATATGGAGCATAGGCAGGGCCTGAAGTGGCCAGCCAAGGATTTATTTTCCTGATCAGACAACTTCCCCTGCCTCCTTCTGGCTCAAGTAGAGCATCTGAGCCCAAGAACAGGGCAACTCCAGCCCCCAGCCAAGAGCTTTGTAGGCAGAGCCCATAGGGCTCTAGAGCTCTCCTGGATCCTTTCCCTCCCAGCCCTAGAGACCTGACATGTGGCAGCTCAAATATGTCCTGCCTAGGGGCATCTGTCAGTCCTGAAAGTCTTAGAGCTCTCCCCCTATGAGCAGTGTGTTCCTGTCCTGCCCAAGTATGCAACAGGCCCTAAGGGAGACTGAGTTGTATCCTGGAGAGTGCAGCAGAGCGCTCAGTTCCCCATGGGAGTCAGCTGGGCTATTCCCAACATGGTTGTGGGGTGGGAGGAGGATGGAATTAGTGTGTCCTGGGATCTTGTACCAGCCAGAGACCAGTCTCTCGAAGGTTGGGAAGGAGCCTGTCTGGGTAGGAGACTCAGATCCTGGCTTTGGAAGCAGCAATGGCACAGACCTTAATGAACAAGATCAGCACTTGGTTAATTGCTCCTGGAATAGGAATTCCAGTCTCCAAAGCTCATGTGCTCTCCTGGGTGGAGCGAAGGGAAGAGCTGCAGATCCCGGATCTCCAAGGCTGTGAGGAAGGGGAGATCATCAGTGACACCCATACAGGTGAGAAATCAGCTTAACTGACTCAAACCAATTTCTGCATTCTCTTAGCAGATGTTGGTTGTGTGTTTTCATCAAGTCTGACTGGCCCTTCAGCCTGTCTTCAACTCCAGTCTGAGAGTGCTGGATGGGGAAAGAGATATGGGGGGAGCAGGGTGAACTGAGCTCATGATTATTGATCTTTCTAGCCATTCTTTGGGTGTGTCCCCCATTTTCTGTTCACCATTCAGAATTTTTCTTGCAGCTCACCACAGGGGAATGACTCCTGTGTGGTTTCTCTCTATCTCAGCAGGTGATGGGATGCTGAATGAGAACAGTGAGAGGAGTCTTCAGGAGGAAGGACCTGAGCGAATGGCTCCATGTGGGGTGTTAGTGGGAAGATCTGAAGGGCATGTTTCTCAGAGTCCTGAGCAAGGGGAGACCTGTGAAAGTCAGCATAGCCTACAAAGGCAGCAGGGAGGCAATCCAGGAATGGGACAGGGTAAATCCAGTCACAGGACCAGAAGGTTGAAAACAAACACAGACACTGTTCAAAAGAAAATCCTCCATCAACATTCACCTTGTGCTTGCAGTGACTCTGCAACTCTTATTAAACATGAAAGAGCCCACACAGGAGAGAAACCCTTCAGCTGCTCTGACTGTGGGAAAAGCTTCAGTCAGAGGTCACACCTTGTTACCCATAGGAGAGCCCACACAGGAGAGAGACCCTTCAGCTGCTCTGACTGTGGGAAAAGCTTCAGTCGGAGGTCACACCTTGTTAGCCATAGGAGAGCCCACACGGGAGAGAGACCCTTCAGCTGCTCTGACTGTGGGAAAAGCTTCAGTCAGAGGTCACACCTTGTTAGCCATAGGAGAGCCCATACAGGAGAGAAACCCTTCAGCTGCTCTGACTGTGGGAAAAGCTTCAGTGACAGGTCAAACCTTCTTAGCCATAAGAGAGCCCACACAGGAGATAAACCCTTCAGCTGCTCTGACTGTGGGAAAAGCTTCAGTCGGAGGTCATACCTTGTTAGCCATAGGAGCGCCCACACAGGAGAGAAACCCTTCAGTTGCTCTGACTGTGGGAAAAGCTTCAGTGACAGGTCAAACCTTGTTAGCCATAGGAGAGCCCATACAGGCGAGAAACCCTTCAGCTGCTCTGACTGTGGGAAAAGCTTCAGTCAGAGTTCACAGCTTGTTAGCCATAAGAGAGCCCACACAGGAGAGAAACCCTTCAGCTGCTCTGAGTGTGGGAAAAGCTTCAGTCGGCGGTCACACCTTGATAGCCATAGGAGAGCCCACACAGGGGAGAAACCCTTCAGCTGCTCTGACTGTGGGAAGAGCTTCAGTCGGAGGTCACAGCTGGTTAACCATAGGAGAGCCCACACAGGAGAGAAACCCTTCAGCTGCTCTGACTGTGGGAAAAGCTTCAGTCGGAGGTCACACCTTGTTAGCCATAGGAGAGCCCACACAGGAGAGAGACCCTTCAGCTGCTCTGACTGTGGAAAAAGCTTCAGTGACAGGTCAAACCTTGTTAGTCATAGGAGAGCCCACACAGGAGAGAAACCCTTCATCTGCTCTGACTGTGGGAAAAGCTTCAGTCAGAGGTCACAGCTTGTTAGCCATAGGAGAGCCCACACAGGAGAGAAACCCTTCTGCTGCTCTGACTGTGGGAAAAGCTTCAGTTGGAGGTCACAGCTTGTTAACCATAGGAGAGCCCACACAGGAGAGAAACCCTTTAGCTGCTCTGACTGTGGGAAAAGCTTCAGTCGCAGCTCACACCTTGTTAGCCATAGGAGAGCCCACACTGGAGAGAAACCCTTCAGCTGCTCTGACTGTGGGAAAAGCTTCAGTCAGAGGTCACACCTTGTCATTCATAGGAGGAGTCACACGGGAGATAAACCATTTAGCTGCTCTGACTGTGGGAAATGTTTCACTCAGAGCTCAATCCTTGTTATCCATAGGAGAGCCCACACAGGGGAGAAACCCTTTAGCTGCTCTGACTGTGGGAAAAGCTTCAGTCAGAGCTCAAACCTTGTTAGACATAGGAAAACCCACATGCGAGAAACCATTCAGCTGTTCTGACTGTAGGAAATGCTGCAGTCAGAGGTCACACCTTGTTATCCATAAGAGAACTCTCACAGGAGGAAATCCTTCAACTGCTCTGACATTGGGAAATGCTATAGCGAGAGTTCAAGCCTTGCTGCATATAGTTGAACCCACACAGGTGAGAAACCCTATAGTGGTGGTGAGCAAAATTTTCTTTGTTGGCAGAATCCAACCTACCTAAGGCTTTGATTCTGTCTGCAAGGCAGTGCCGGGCCCCACCTCCAAATGAGCATGTGCTGAGGGGGAAGGAGCTTAGCCTCACTCCCTCTTCATGCTGTGTAGCCACTAGAGAGGAGGCAGCGCTAGGCTGAGTCTTTGCCACACAACCTGAGGCTGGCACTAGAGGCACTGCTGCCACTGCACTGCTGGCCTCCAGGTCCACATGGCCATTTCAGGGGTGCCTCTGGGGCTGGTCCTGGGCTGCATGGCTGCTGCAGCAGCAGCACCTCCGGCCCTGGACTGAATGGGTGCAGCAGTGGTGCCTCTGGTGTCCAGGGCTGGTCCTGGTCTGTGTGGCTGCTGCAGCAACAGAGCCTTCCTCTGGGGTGACCAGGACAGTGTGGCTGCAGATGTTGCTGCAAGGGGGCCCAAAGCCAGGAAATATTTGCTGTCCTCCCCAGACACCCGCTCCCAATCTCCTCAATTCCCTTTCCCCCAGTAGCCAGCACCCCCCAGCTTGCTCTGACACCCTCCTTTTTTCTTGCACCCTCTCTCCTGGCCACACACTGCACCTTCCCCCTGGCCAGACACCTGTCTGCTTCTGCATCCCAGATCCTTCCTCAAGACCCCAACCCTTCCTTGAGCCCCCTGTCATGTTGGATTTTAAGGTGAGCATACAGATCACTGCTGTGATCATGGGGAAGTGTTTGCCCCAAATTTGGTATAAAGTGGGCCATGCAAGGTGTCAAATGAAAGCTGATATTGTGCTGATTCTATGTATGGTATTCATGTACTTGTTTGGAGTTTGTATGGGGAGTTATGACTATGGGCTCTGCTGATGCTGTGTATGAACTGCCTGTCATGAGAAAGGAAAGTCCAATGAGTAACTATGCTAATCAGTATGGCTCCAAGGACAGTGGCTCCCAGGGTGGCCAATACTCAGCTGAGGAATGCTTGTGGAAAGCTGCAAAGCAGCCAGGGCACAATGGCTGCTGGCATATGAAACAGACAGGTCACTTGACCATGTGACTAGCTCCAGCTTGGGAGACACCAGATATCCATATCAAATGCCATGAGGAGGGCTCCATCTTGTCTTCAGTCTTGCTACTTATCCCAGATGCAGTCTTGCTAAGGACAGAGACACGGGAAGGATTGCTGACCCATCCTGACATACGATGTACGCCAAAGACTTTTATGCTAGCAGTTTGTAACATCTCCGCTAAGGTACTGCATCGAGAACTTGCTGGTTGATGTATATAATGTATTGTCCTTAACAACCTTACTCTCAACCTTTTCTTTCTTTTATTAATAAACCTTTAGGCTGTGTCTACATTGGTGCGATCTTGCGCAAAAGCAGCCGCTATTGCGCCAAAACTTGCTGCCTGTCTACACTGGCCGCGTGTTCTTGCGCAAGAACACTGACATTCTAATGTATGAAATTAGTGCTTCTTGCGCAAGAACTATGATGCTCCTGCTCAGGAATGAGCCCTCTTGCGCAACTGTTCTTGCCAAGCTGCCATGGAGGGAAGGGAAGGCAGCAGGGCGAGGGAGCCAGCAGCGCAAGGAGGCAGGAGGCAGAGGAGAGCTGAGACAGAGAGGGGGAGAGAGTAGGAGGGGAGAGAGAGAGAGACGGCGCGAGAGACTGGAGGCTCAGGAGAGAAGACCAAGGTGGAGGAGAGACCTGAAAATCCCGTCTTATGACAGGCTAATTGTCCAGTGATTATAGATTTGACCTCTACTTCCTGGTTGAGTGCCTCAGAGTAGGGTGTTACGGCATGGTCCACGGTTTTCCCTATCTGTGTGTACCTCAGACGGCCAATCCCAAAATGCCTTTGGGCACTGGCCACCAACTCCTCAATCTCTGCCTGCAGGGCCAGTAAACCCTCCTCTAGGTACTTACTTCCTCCATGCCACGCAGGATCCCATGTTAGGTTACCCGTCATTGCTGAAGTGCGGTAGAGCCAAGTCCCATCAATGGTCAGGATCACCCAGCGAGGGACCGTTATTCACACGGATGGATATGTAGAGGGGGAAGGCCTTCCATTTAGTTCAATGGAGTGGTCTGTCTGGGTGGTCAAACACCAGAAGGTACCACTCGTTTGGACCAGCTCGGTGTTTGTTTATTTCTCTGTATGTGACTTGAAGGCAGTTTACATTGACTGGAGTCACTGTTTCTCTTATGGGACCGCAGCATGGTTCACAGATGTTTGATAGTTAATGGGAACCCATGCAATTCCATAATTCTTACCAGGTATTCGTGAGGCCTTTTAAGGCATCAGGCACCTGGCACCAATAGGTAGCGGGGCAAGTGGCTATTATTGCAATGGTGAGGTTACTAGTTTCCTCGTTGTGGGCATCAATGTTGTGGGCATCTTTACTTAAATATGCTGATGTCCCACTTGCCCGTGTTGTTTCACTTACAGATTTCTTATCATCTCTGGCCAAACCACTTTTATGGTTTGTGTGCAAGTTTTACAAAAGCTAAATATTTCATTCATGTGGCTGTTAAAGCAAAGCCAATCCGGTGGGGCGGGGGCTGGAACCCCACTCCCAGTCCTCCTTTTCACGTGGTGCACTCCTTGCTTCCTTCCAGTTCCTTGTGTTCACCTGTGGAGATATTGTTAACATTCTTTTAGCTTAAACAATTACTACAAAACCTACAAAACCGAGTTAAAATGTATAGAGCTCATTCTTTTATGCAGTTAACCAATTAAGTTACAGTAGAATCCCTAATTTCCCCTTTGCAGATTTAACAAAAGTGTCCGTAGCCAAATGTTTAAATTTGATTGTTTCCTTGCCTAGATGATTTGTACGCTCTGCTTAAGAAAGAGGCTACAAAGAAATGGGGAGTCATTTTTAAAGCAGGTTTCCTTCTCACACATTCCAACAATTGCTTAATTCCTTCCACGTTCCCATGGAGTCAGCTTCTCACCTTCGCATACCCTTAATCACTTGCTTTGACCCTTAAATGAAAACTTTCGTCATTCCTATTAATTTAATTTTCCAACGTCTGTACTGCTAATTTCCTTATTCCTTCTACTGCGCCAACACAGAGCTCCAAACCTCTTACTTTCTTTTCAGATGCTTTTTCCTTCTTATGGTCCATCTTGATTCCTGCTAAATGACTTTTCCCAATGACACAGGTTTTGTCCATTATTTATTTAATAAGAAGGGTGGGCTTTTCAATTTGCCCCCACAGCTTGTGGTTCCCTTCATTAAGTAAATCCAAATATTTGTTATTGCAGTCAGCTATTAATAATTTAAACGTCTTAGTACAGGGTTTTCATAACATCCATGCTGCAGCAGAGTCGGGGGTGTTTTTGTTTTTGCAGTAAAATTAAGGGATTGTAAACATTGTCAATTTACTTCAAAGTTTGCGGGGTTTTCTGAAATAGTTCATTCTATGCTGGCTCTGGGGTTAACTACTTCCTCAAACTCGATAAGGAGATCTAGGTCGCCAATTGTGTCTCCTTGTCAGGGGCCAATGATGACTACATCTTCAAATTTAATTGCCACTAGCTGGCTTAGGTTAGGGTGGCTTTTAGGTTACCTCCTGTCATGCCCTTGAGCCAAATATAATGGCGTGTGAGGGGAAGGTTTGGCTGCTTATTGATAATTTGCCCAGCTACTCTCTCTTCCTCCCCGGTTCATGTGTTACGGAACATTATTTGCTAGCACGGAACTCAAGAATCTCCTGGAGTTGCTTGAATTGCTTGGCAGCTTTCTCCTGCTCCTGCATGCGGTTCTGTGTATCCTGTGTGCTAGGGGTATTCTTGCTCAGCCATTGTCCTGCCTTACCCCCGCCGGGGTGGAAGCATTCTTTTCTAGTGTGGCCAGTCTTTTTACAGTTGGTACAAAATTTGGGCTTCCTTTTGTGCCCACAGTCCCGTGTTATTTGCCCCGGCTTCCCGCAGGTATAGCAGAGAGTAGCCTGGATTGGATGGATTGTGGCCTCTGCCTCTATAGTGTTGATTGGAGCTACTTTCTTTCCCTTCCTGTTCTGTAAATCAGTAGCCCACTTCATTATGTCTGTGTACGCATTTCTAACCAAAATGCCTAGGGGCAATACAGCTTGATGGTCGGCGGACACCCCTTTCTTCAGAATTTTGAGGAACGCTTCCCCTAAGCTGCTACGCTTATTCCAAGACTCGGTGTTTCGCTTAGGATCGGCCAGTTTTGTTACTAGAGCCTGTTTTTCCAAAGGGAAGAGCTGATCCCTTTCAGTTATTTTCCTTGTCTCCTCTCTATCTTCAGTGATGTATGGCAATGGCTCGTATGGGGCTGAGCATAGAGAGGGGTGATGGGGGTGATGTGCCGAATTCCCCCCTAAGCTTGGGAAAGGCAGCGCAGTTGGTACGGTTGCGCCACCTGAGAAATCCTTTCCTCTCTTTCCTAGTGCGTTCCTTTGGCACAGAGGCGCTGCAGCTGCTTGTAAGTTACGTTCCTCACTGCAGGGCGGATTTTTGCTCTCATGAGCTTCAATCTCATCCCTCAGGGCTTTAATTTCTTCTTTTTTTAATGTGAGGGTTTTTAACAATGTTATTACTACCTTGTTCGTGTTTTCACTTTCCTTTTCAGTTCCCCACTCGATCAAATCCTTCTCTGGTGCTTGTTTGTAGTCTAGATGTTCCTGTGGGTTAGCCCCCCCTCTCCCTGCGATGTCATGGCTTCTGTTTCGCTTAGCCTTCACTCCTTCCTTCTTTTCTTATATTTGTTTAGTTTCTCCTTTTTTCTTTTCTTCTCTCTTTTCTTTCTCAAAATAGCTCCGCTGCTCTTCACTTTCTCCTCTCACTCTAGGAAATCATCTCTGCCCTGTGTAAGGGGAGCAAGCCTGAAGCCCCAGACAGCGCTTCTAGGACTTTCCAAGGCAGAGACCCTCCAGAGCATCATGTCCTGGTGACATTCGTCTTCCTTGCTGAACCCAGCGTGTCTGTGAGGCTCCGTGTTTGTGTCTCTTTTTGTGAAAAGAAAATGACCTGGCCGTGCAAACCCTTCCAGTGCTTGTGGAAGGCAAGAGAGCCCCCCCATGCGGCTACATCTGGGCAAGTGGCTAATGATGAATAAGGAGCAGATGGGAAAGTTCCCATGGCTCAGAGTTGAGCCAAGTTAGCTGCCGGTGACACGCTGAGCACCAGCCACTCTACGGTCCCAGTGGCTAGGGGAGATGTGCATGTTAGAGCCTCTGTCCACTGAGCTGTAGCTTTCTGTGCCCAGGGAGCCAGACACCACCAGGGCTGGAAAGCTGGAGGGAAATGGGGAATGGCTGCACTTTGGGAGTCAAGGGTGTTTTGTGAAACCTTAAAGTAGAATGGTTTTAAAGTAACTTTGCAGGTGAGCACCGTGGCTTAGCTGGCTAAAGCGCCTGCCTCATAAATAGGAAATCCTGGGTTCAAGTCCCAGTGGTACCTTGTTGCAGCCTTTGCTCACATTTTCCTGGGACACAGGAGAGGCCTCCCCTGGCCACCCATGGAACTGCTGGTTCAGGAAAAGGCTGATTGGGGAGGAGTGTTGGGAAGAAGGAAACCACAAGCCTGGAGCAGGTGCAGAGGCTGCTGTGACTGGCACTGGCAAGGCAGGGCTCTGACTGCAATTGCTGAGACAGGAGAGCCAGCACCACACACCCTTGTGATTCCCTGGGGCCGTCAGCACCCAGAGATCCTGCGAGTGCAACCTCTGCAGCTCCTGCAGCCATGGAGAGTGACTCTCCCACACCTCTCTTGGGATGGGCAATGGCAACACATGCAGGAGCTGGGAGAAAAGTCCCAGAGAGTGGCCCCATGGCTAAGCTGGCCAAAGCACCTGCCAGGTATGGGGGAGGTGAGGGAGGTAGCCCCCAATGGTGCCTGGCCAATGCGTCTGTTCTTCCCACCATCCCTCCGTCTGTAGCTGGAGTCGGCTTCCTTCAGTCGAGTTTGGCGGTGTCCCGACAGCAGGAGGACGACAGTAGTAAAGAGCAGGAGAACTGCACACCGGTTGGGGTGTCCTCTGAGTTTGATTTAGTGAGTCTTAGTTAGACTTGCTAAATCAAACTTCAGAAGATTAAACACAGTAGCGGCATCTCCCCAGGAGTGCAACAGTGCAATTAGTTAGATGCCGACGTTAACAGCCCTACTGGAGGTATCTCACAGAGACTCTGCTACTGATCATAAAACAGAAGCACATTATGTTTAAACAGCTGTCACAGGAATGCGTCTGAAAGTCACAAGGATCAATGATCTGTGTAAAAGGCAGGTGGCCATTAATTAGAGCCCGCAAGTATGTTGTGTTCATACAGAAAGGTAGGAATGTGCATCAGACAGGCTGATAAAGGTGTCTCTTGTATGTGTGTAACAGGCTCCTGCCCATCTCCAGTCACATTCTCAGTCCCATGTCAGAGCAATTTCTCCCATAAATGCAACACAAACTAGGCCAGTCCTCCCCCACTGGACGTGGTTTTTGTTCTTCTGCACAACACAGCCTATGGAGACCAAGGACCTGCCAATGGGCATTCAGATCCCACCCTTGTTGCGATGATGGGACTAGAAACCAACACACAGCGGGTTTGTGCTGGTTCCAGCTGAGGGACGGGTTTGCCTGGTTTATGCGCATTGGCACAGGACAGCATTAAGGATTTGTATTCATTTAAAGAATCCACAGACACCAGAAATCCAGAATGGGATGGAAATGGAAAGGCAAATGTTTCTGTTAGAGGGAAAAGTTTTTTAAGGGGGGCGCTTGGCTCTGAACCCAGCATTACTTGATGTGCAGCCAAACACTCTGCCACTGAACTTCACCCCCATAGAGAACAGCTGTTTGCAGCCATTGTTGGGAACTGGGCAGAGAACAAGAGGCTTCTGTGTAACAGACATCTTAGGTAGGAGGGACCCTCTCTGACCCCAGATTGTGACTGGTCCTAACAAGGAATTTTACCTGAGAGCAGCCAAGCTGGGGCAGGACAGAGAGCCCTGAGAGGAAGTGTCTGGGGAGAAGCCAGGAGGGCAGAGGCCAGACTGAGAGTTGCAGGTGCCCATCAACAACACCAGTTGTAGGTGCCATGGTGAAAGGGGCAGCACTTAGGCCTCTGAATCCTACAAGATGAGCTCAAGTCTCAGTGGGACCTGCTAAGCTGGTTTGTTTTGAGGTTTTTCATGCGCTTTGGCCTTCTTGTCCTTAGTTTCACTGGAGGCAATTTTGTTTCTCTTACTGGGTGTCTGATGCTCCTTGGAGCTCTATCTCCAGACTCTCCAAACCAGTGGGAGGGGTTGATGCCATCACAGCTGCAGGGTAGATCATACACCTGGCCCCTGAGTTCAGCCGATGCCTCTCTGCAAACAGCACCCCCTTTCTCCTGAAGGGGTTTGAATTCTTTCCCTCTCTCCTTGCTGCTACGCTAAGAGGAATCCTGAACATGGACCCTTCTCCTGTCGCTTGAGAGACTGAAATGGGACCATTTCTTGTGAGGAAAGAAGTGGGTGTGTCAGGAGTGGGATTTGAACCTTGGACTCCCCATGGAGACCAGAATCCCCCACTGGGGGCAAGACAGAGCCTTGAGTTATGCACTTGAGAACACTCAGTTCCTGCTACCTTGTAAGTGGGCATTAGTAAGGGTCTTGTACTCAGCCTGGCTAGCTCAGTTGGTAGAGCATGAGACTCTTAATCTCAGGGTCATGGGTTCGAGTCCCATGCTGGGCGATACCTTTCTTCCACTTATTCTCAGCCTACCAGCAATTCACTTTCACCAGGATTTTAAGAAAGAAAAATCTTGTCCTCAGATTGAGCTTTAGTAGAGCCAGAGAACAAACTGCAATTTCTATCTTCTGAGATTAGCTTTGATATTCCACACTGGAAAGAGCCAGAAGTGCAGTTACTGTTTCAGACCCTCAGAAAAGGAACCACCAGCACCCCCACAAACATCTCACTTCACTGGCTTTGGAACCCATGTCCCTTGTCTAGCAATTGCTACTTAGTTGATGGTGAATCCATTTGTCATAAAACAGTTCCACTGTCACATAATCAGGATAACAACACTTTATTCGCCCTGCTTAAATAACAGTGAAACTGGGGGTTCCACAGCAGCCAAAGTGAACATTTAGGCTGCTGAGGGCTCATACTAGGCGGGGTGGGTGTGCCTATGCAAACAAGATCAGCCCCTGAAATCTTTTTGCACAACTTGCCACAATTCACCACCAGATGTCAGGGTAGAGCTTATCCTGCCTCTGCTTACACTTGTGAACACTCTGGCTACATCTACATTGGTGCGTTCTCACGCAAAAACGCTTTTGCGGAAGAGTTCTTGTGCAAAAACTCTTCCAGAAGAGAGCGTCTCATGTGCTTTTGCGCAAGAGCATCCGTGCCAGTGTAGACGCTCTCTTGCGCACGAAAGCTCAATGGCCATTTTAGCCATCGGGCTTTCTTGCGCAAGAAATTCATGTTGCCTGTCTACTCTGGTCTCTTGTGGAAGAACAGTTGCACAACAGGGCTTATTCCTGAGTGGGAGTGTCAGAGTTCTTGTGCAAGAAGCACTGATTTCACACATTAGAAGTCAGTGTTCTTGTGCAAGAACTCCCCACCAGTGTAGACAGGCAGCATGTTTTTGCACAAAAGCGGCCGCTTTGGTGCAAGATCGCGCCAATGTAGACACAACTTACTAGATTTCTAGTCCAATGCTTTAACCACTTGACCATCACAGCTGTGAGCTCAGCAGCACCCCAGGGCCAGGGAAACTGGTAAATAATCCCAGTGCCCAGGCCTGATGTCACCTGCCTCACAGAAGTCACACAGCAAAACTGACTTCCAGAGCAGAGGGAGTTTGGAGGGTCATTGCTGGGCTGTGGGGTGAAGCATCAAACCAGCCCCCTCATGTGGGGCCTGTGAGTGTTGCAGAATCTGGGCCCCTTGCACCTGGGCAACAGCAAACAAAAGGGGGGGGCACACAGAGACCCTGTTGGGCTGCCTGGATCTGGGCCATGAAGCAGGAAGTGGCTGAGCCTGTGGCTGGCCAGGGAGCTCCCCAGCCCCTGTGATTGCTGGGATGGAAGCAAAGGGCAAGGCTGTGAGAGATGAAGCCTCCTGTCTCCTCCCCCGGCCTGAGGCTACAGGGCTTTCTCCTCCCCCTCAGAGCTTGTATGGGGGCAGGAGGGAGTGTCAGCCGACAGTCAGGGCAGTGTGTGTGTGTGTGTTTCCGAGAAAAGGTTTAACATCCGTGTCTTTACTGCTAGGACCGGAGTCCCGTCGCAGAGGGTAGCCAGCAGGCCAACAGACGCCCCTGTTTATAGGAAGAGCTTATTACACCTCAGATTTTAGCTGCTAGGATACAAAATCCCTTCGCAGCGGGCAGCCTAGGACAGACTGAGAGGTGCCCCAACGGACCTGTCACCTGGGAGTGACACAGATCCAAACGCTCAGCTCTGCCTGTATACCTGTCCCTTATGACCAGGCTGAAGTTCTTTTAAATTGTGCTTGGTTCTATTACAGCAACTGAAGGAGTCAGGTTAAAGCTTAAACAGTTACAGGTTTATTAAAGAAGCTTATAAATCATATGGTTACAATGGCTATTGCTCTATTTCTTAAATGCTAGCAAATATATATATAGATCTTAAAATGGTTACAGGAAAAAAAGGTAAAGATAGAAGATAGAAATAATGGTACCAAGTGACAGCTTAATCTTTAAAGAGCTCTAACATTATATATATATATAATGTAAACAAAGGACCACATCCAGGTACAATTTTTACCCCCTTCTGTGCCTCTCGACTCCAGCGGGTCAGGCCAGGGTCGGTCCTCTATTCCTCGGAAAGACGGATACGAGGCGGGCGTCCCTCTGGAACCTCGGGAGGTCAAACACCTAATCCGACCAGCAGATAGATGGTAGATTGACACTCAGAGTAAGTGTGCTGCTGGGCCCGTCTTTATACCCTGGGGCCCGTATTCTCTTTCTTATCTTAAAATGCCAAATTGTACTGGTCCGTTTAGGCGCCAGTTCTTACAAGGGAGTTTCAAAATAATTTACACTTGTAAGAGAGGAAAATATCTAAATTAGGAGTGCCGGATGTTCTTTGCTGGGCGGAGATTCCTCCCCGTGGACGGCTGTGTGTTCGTATCAATATGGGTTAAGTCAAGGGCACTCTTCTGCAGACTCTTGGTCAGCAATTAGTTTGACCACCCTCTTATCTCTGCTTACAGTTGTCCATGGTCACTGAGCCAGTATATCTAAACCTCCTGCTCCAAGGTTTTCAAAGATCATGCTGTTTTTCTGCTCTGTGTGCCCTGTATGTTTTCAAGCAGACAAAGATGGATGTTAAATGGGAGGGGGGGGTTCATGTCTGGCTACATTCCACCCCCTGATACGACACACCACGTCCCAGGATACAAGATGGCGGTGATACCAGCACCCTTTGCCCACCTTGGGGGAATCTAAAAGTGCCCGATGGTCTGATTAAGGGGTTCAGAATCGAGGAATTGGCTGGGATCTTTTTCTAGTGCTGTATATCGAATGTGCACAGAAGAGATAGCTACATTAACTAGGCGTTTCATAATACATAGGGTTATGCAGAAAATGATTACAACAATTACAATGGTTAGAACAGTGGTTATAATGGAGTGTAGGAAAGGAGTTAGGGAAAATCCCAGCTGTTGGGCTAACCAATTTAGCCATGAGATTTCCCCATCTTTAGTTACAGCATGTAGTATTTTAACTGCATCTTTTATAGCAGACACATCTTGTTCAATCTGCCCTGAGTGGTTTACATAGCAACAACAAGGTTGATTAATCACAGCACATACTCCTCCTTGTTGGGCTAAAATCGCATCTAAAGCTATTCTATTTTGTAGGGCAAAGCGGGCCACTGATTGGATCTGCTCGTTGAGTAGGCCTAAGGCATCTGCAGTGTGGTTGAAAACTATTTCTAGTTGCCCTGACACATTTACTATGGCTTGTTCAAGTTCAGCTACTCCAAGCCAGGGCAAGAATGCACGAGTAAATCGATGGAAACCTGTGGGACGTCTCACAAGAGGGTTAATAGTAAATTTCCTCTTGTATCGGTGCAAAAAACTTCCAAGGTTTGTGATACCTGGAGCTGTAATGTGTGGGTGTACCGTTAATCCTCCAGGCACAGCATGTCCTAGAGAGCACCGTCCTGTCCAGCCTACTGGCAGGTATTTGTAGGCCTTAGTCCCACAGATGAAAAATAATCCAGGCTCTTTGTTAAGGATAGGGGAATATGGCCCCTTATACCATCCCCTTCCTGTGTGTCTCTCTTTTGGGGCATGGTACACAGCGCAATAACTGCCATTAGTGACAGAGCACTGGAGAGCGAACAGCAAATCTTGTAGGATCTGGTCTGGTGGCAAAAGGTCTGCCTTAGCACACTGGTCAGGTAGCAGGCTACTGCCATTTACCAGTGTAGGGTTGTAAATGTGTCCAGTGCTAGGGATTATAAAAAGGGAATTATTGTACCAGGCACTGCTTTCCTGGTACTGGCTGAAATTCAAGGGGATAATGACAGCATTGCTAATGCCAAACAGGGGTCTGTGACCAAGGGAGACATTAATAACATTTCCCCAGCAATTTAGTGTTCCCTGGTGTGTGTCCTGGTCTGAATAAATATCCCAGGCTCCTAGTTTCTTATTGAAAGTGGCAATGTGGGTACACTGGTGGTCCTCAAAGCTACCTAGCTGAGGTCCACTGCCTTCCTTACTTTCAAAACAAATGGGGTACATTTCCTTGGAGTTTCCAGTTACATATTCTACTGGTTTGCTCCATACCATTCGTTGCCACGTCCAGTGCCACCCCTTTAAGCTCCCCCCAGAGTCATTTTGAGGATTGCGGTAATCGCTGTCATCGAACCATACCAGTCCCCATCGGAAGATGTCGCTCTTGTTCCACCAGTCATTTGGGCTGAGAGGGTCAAACTCAATTCCCAGTCTGGTAGAGGAATCCAATAGGGTGCACATCCAGCAATCCGTGGCAGCAGCAGCAGAAGCAATGGTTTGAATAGCACCTTTAAGCGGATGTTCTGGTACAGCAGTAGCAGTTGGAATGAAAAGGAGACCCATGGCAAGTGGGAGTGCCACGTCTCGTTTCAATAGTCTATAGCTGATGGTGATTGCAAACATCACGACAGCAAACAGTATATATGTACACAGTTCATAATGGCTTTCTGACTCCAAACAGGCGTTGGGAGGGATGCATCCTACTGGAGCACTGTTCGGGGCCATTGCCTCAGTTTCCTGTAATAAAACATAAGGTCAGCCGGTCTTGGATACAATCCAAGCCTCAGTAATGGTTATTGGTGTTAGCCCAGCGTCTGCAGTGGTCCAGACTCCTTTTCCTTTATAGGAGTGCAGCACGCGGGTTTGTGTTCCCATTCCAGGGTGTTTGATTACCACTGTGTCTCCAGGTGCATATTTGGAATCTTTAAGTGGTACAATGGGGCTTGAAGGGATTCTCCCTGTAGGGAAAAATCCTTTGCTGATTGGACTGCCCGTAGGAGTCTGTCGGTTTTTTATCTTTGCACCACAGTATCTAATCTGTTTCCCCATTTGCCATCTGTGGGCTTCAAGTGGGCTTTCAACAATCCATTCCAGCGTTCGACCATGCCATTAGACTGAGGTCGGTACGGGAGGTGAAAGGTCCATTGGACTCCATTGCGGAGGGCCCACTCATTCACCAGTTTATTTTTAAAATGTGAGCCATTGTCAGACTGGATTTCCTGGGGTGTTGGGACAAGGGCTATTAAGCGGTTTAGTCCCATGACTGTAGATAATCCTGTTGCCACTGAGTCAGGTAAGCAAACCCAATTCCTGAAACAACTTCTACTCCAGTTAAAACATACTTCCACCCTTGCTTACTGGTGGGTAATGGACCAATATAATCTACTTGCCAGGTTGCCCATAGCACTTTCCCATCTCTTAGCCTGGCAAACCGTTGTCCTTCTGTTATATGTTTTCTAAATTCAGCACAGCGGGTGCAAGCTCGTACCAGGTCTCTGGCTTGTTGGTGGGTAATAGGCCACCCCCTGGCATGTGCCTGCCGCACCAGCTCATCACTTCCTGTGTGTCCCAAGGTTTCATGCAGCCAAGTGTACAGGCATTCCCAATCCACCTGGGCAGTGAAAATCTGTGCTGCTGCATCTGCTAAATTATTTAGCTGTGCAGGAGTGTTATTCTTTTGGTGAGCTGGCACATGGCCTATGCTTAAGGCATGTTGGGTTGCATACTGGTATATCCATTTCCAATATTCCAGTCCCCAAATAGGTTTCCCCCCTATTTCCCAGTTATTATTTTTCCAGTTAGTTATCCACTGGGTGGCTCCAGCCCACACAGCATAGGAGTCAGTGTAAATAGTATTGGCACCTGCCTCACAAGCTAGTTTAATTGCTGCCAGCTCTGCAAACTGAGCTGATCCCTCTATATTTACAGTCAGGGGTGCGGCAGATGTGTCTGCTGAGACTGCTGCAGCCTTCCCTATCCATTTCCCTTTTACTAGCTTGGCGCTGCCACCTGTAAACCATACTCCTTCCAGTTGTAATGGGTTAAATGGAGCTGCATCCTTAATAGGAGACTGCTGTGGGGGCAGGCGGTACTCTTCAGGCATTCCCACCTTCCATAGGGATTCTTTAATCATGGTGGGGTTTTGTGCAGTGTCTGCCCCACTCACCCTGTGGTGTAAATAGAGTGCCCATCTTTGGACAGTCATTTTCTGGGCTACTCCCTGTGGCAACTCCTTTCCCTCCAATATGGGCTTAATGATTGGGAGAGGAGTGTGAAGTGTTCTGGTTTGAGTCTGAGTTAGCTCCTCTGTTTCTCTTAGTGCTGTGTAGGCTGCCAAAAGCACTTTTTCATAAGGCGTGTAATTTGACTGTGACCCCTGCCATGACTTTGAGCCAAACTGTGTGGGGCGACGGGGTACAGCTTCTCCTTCTTGCCACAGAGCATAAGACATCCCTGTGTTTCCCACAGTAAGGTACAAGTGAAATGGGGCATTAGGGTGAATTGGACCCATGGACTGATAAGTGTGTATCTCGTTTATCAGCTGTCTCAGGGCTTCCTCATGGGTGGGGGCCCATTCCCATTTAGCATGCCTTTTGAGCAAATTATACAGTGGTCGGGCTATGACCGCAAAGCCAGGTACATGTTTTCTCCAAAACCCTAAAACTCCAAGCAATTGTCTTAATTGTGCCTTATCCTCAGGGGATGGTGCCTGGCTAAGTTCCTGTACTGTCTCGTTTGGCACCATCCTGCGCGGCCTCCCATCCAGACAGTGCCTAGGAATTTTACCTCATGAGAAGGGCCTTGGCATTTGTCCGGTGGTAAATTTAAACCAAGACTTTCTAATGCTGCTTTTACTTGATTCATAGCCTCCTGGACTTCTTCACAAGTATTTCCCCCCTATGAGAATGTCATCTATATACTGCAAAGTTTGGACACTAGGTGGCAAGGTCAGGCCATCTAAGACCTTTGCCAGTGCCCCATGGCAAATTGTAGGTGAATGTTTATAGCCTTGTGGCATGCGGGTAAAGGTATACTGGACTCCTTTCCAGGTAAAAGCGAATTTTTCCTGATCTACAGGTTGCAGGTGAACCATGAAGAACATATCCTTTACATCTAGTACAGCCAGCCATTGCTTATTCCAAGTTTGTATACTGTTTACAATGTCAACCATGTTAGGGACTGCAGCTGTTAAAGATCCCGTGTTACTGTTTAGTCTCCGATAATCTGTGGTGAGTCTCCATTTTCCGTTT
Source organism: Rafetus swinhoei (assembly GCA_019425775.1). Taxonomy (NCBI): domain Eukaryota; kingdom Metazoa; phylum Chordata; order Testudines; family Trionychidae; genus Rafetus; species Rafetus swinhoei. The sequence continues at coordinate 1,345,300 of CM033444.1, forward strand.
GGTTTCTTTACTGGCCATACGGGCGAATTATACGGGGAATAGGTGCGAATTAAAATTCCCCCGTTTTTCTAAATCTTTAATTAGTTCAGAGACCGGAGCCATAGCTTCAGCTGGAATGCTGTACTGTTTCATGTTGGTTACAGTGGAAGGCGGGAGAGCAGGGGCTTGAGCCAGCAGATTAATCTCATAGAGAGGGGTGTCTCTGTCATCCAAGATGGTCGCGCGTGGCTTGAAGCCAGCTCCAAAGGCCCATCTTTCTCCATTAATCATTCCTTCCCTTCCTCTTAAGATGTCCATGCCAAGTATATTGGCATTTCCAAGGACTATCTCATGCTTTCGAGGCTGTCTGTGGGATTTCAGGGGAATATCTAATTTTACTTTAACTAAGGGGTAAGTTGTAACAGTGCCATTTACTCCGGTAACTAATATTTGTTTTCGGCCAGAAGGTGGCGGGCCATGAAAGTCTTCCTGCTTAATCATGGATATTTGAGCTCCAGTATCTACTAGAAAAGATACTGTGTGTTTATCATTTACAATTATTTGGATCCAGGGGTCGTTGTTGGAATCCTCCTCCCCTTTGAGCTCGTTTATGTGGAGGGAGGCTGACCCCCGCCATCTAGTTTCCCTGATCAAAACTGACAGGGGAAGACGGCAGCTCTTGTAACTGCTGCCGCAGTGGCGTGTAAAGGGTGTCCGTGCTAGGTGGAGCACTAGAAATTACATCCACCTTTTCCTGGTTAGCTTTCCTAAAGGTGGTTAGGAGCTTTAATCTTTCGGTTGGCAGTCCGTGAATTATATCTCTGGGGTAGCCTAAAGCCAAACACTGCTTCCAGAGTTTATTCCGGAGCTCCTTTTCTTCCGGGGTTATTTCACGCCTGGGCTTAAAGCCCTCTGATTTACCTTGGGGATTTCTTCTCAGGTTTCGCACCTTGGCTTTAGCCAGAGGTGCTTCGTTTCCCCCAAACTCCCGGAAATATCGTACCATAGCTGTTAATAGGCTCTCATAATTGTCCTCAGGACGATTCTGAGCAATGTCGCGAAGTTTCAGGGAGATAGCCTTATGGGCACTGGGTGCTCCCTTCATAAGTGGCCTGAGCTCATCTAGTTGAACTGCTTGTTCCCATGGGCTCCCTTCCTCCCTTCCTGAAAAGGGGTTAACCTGGTTTAACAGGGTGATGGTGGCTGCTATTTGCAGGGCTTGTTTAATTTCATCTATGTTTGTCCATGGGATAGTAGTGGGTTCACCTCGGTCTGCCCGATGGATCCTTGCAGCCCACCTACAGGCTAGGGTCCAAAGGGTCTTTGGGCTGTCGTTCTCTGGGAGGCTAAGAAATACTCCAGCACCCAGGTTAAGCCTGCTACACTCCAGGGCGGATAAAGGTGTAAGACCAGCTCCAGTATCCCATATGCGGACTAACCAATCTATTATTCCTTCCTGGGGCTTTTTGGCAAATTCTTCCTGTATTTCCCGTAGTTCTGCGGGCCTGTAGGACCGCGTAGTAACTTGGGTTGAGGATTTCTTTCTCTCTGCTGTCTTTCTAGTAGCTCTGCCTCTAGTCCTCTTGCCTTTCTGTGAGGAGCTGGGTGAGCCATCCCCATCACTATCTGATCTCTCATTGCCTGATATTTGGTAAGTAATAACTGGTCTCATTTGGGCTGGGGGTACCTCCACCCGTTCGTCAGGTGAGTGGGAAGCTAAATCATCATTGTCAGAGTTCCAAATGTCCCCATCCCAATCATCTGGGTCCAGCCACAGAGCAGTTTCCACTTTGGTTCTATTAATGCTCTGTGGTTTAGTTTCTAGTTTCTCTCTGCGTGCAATTCCTTCCTTTTCTAACATTGGGAGGAGTCGCCCCCTGTAGGTGCTCATTATCCTTGGTTAATGTTCGCACCTGAGTATCTAAGTTCTGACATTGCTTTTGAAGCTCGTCCTTCTCTTTCTGTACTCTGATAAGCTCTGTTTCCAAATTCCAGTAGCCTGTGCAAGCTGCTTGCAAGGCACCCTTTAACAGCCAGATGCAAGCACTTTTCCTTTCTTCATTTTGCAGGCAGTTCGCCAGTTACAGAACTCCTGCCAAATTTCCTTTGATTGTCCCCAATCTTTCTCTAACATCTCTTTATCCCACTTAGGGTTGCCCCATCCCTCTCGGGCAAACTCCTTCTCTATACAGCTAAAATCCATGTCAATCATGACTGGCTTCATGCTGCTGTATTTGAACCAATAGCACAATCCTGCCGACTACGCCAATTCTGTCAGCCGACGGTCAGGGCAGTGTGTGTGTGTGTGTTTCCGAGAAAAGGTTTAACGTCCGTGTCTTTACTGCTAGGACCGGAGTCCCGTCGCAGAGGGTAGCCAGCAGGCCAACAGACGCCCTGTTTATAGGAAGAGCTTATTACACCTCAGATTTTAGCTGCTAGGATACAAAAATCCTTCGCAGCGGGCAGCCTAGGACAGACTGAGAGGTGCCCCAACGGACCTGTCAGCTGGGAGTGACACAGATCCAAATGCTCAGCTCTGCCTGTATCTGTCCCTTATGACCGGCTGAAGTTCTTTTAAATTGTGCTTGGTTCTATTACAGCAACTGAAGGAGTCAGGTTAAAGCTTAAACAGTTACAGGTTTATTAAAGAAGCTTATAAATCATATGGTTACAATGGCTATTGCTCTATTTCTTAAATGCTAGCAAATATATATATAGATCTTAAAATGGTTACAGGAAAAAAAAAGGTAAAGATAGAAGATAGAAATAATGGTACCAAGTGACAGCTTAATCTTTAAAGAGCTCTAACATTATATATATATATATATATATATATAATGTAAACAAAGGACCACATCCAGGTACAATTTTTACCCCCTTCTGTGCCTCTCGACTCCAGCGGGTCAGGCCAGGGTCGGTCCCTCTATTCCTCGGAAAGACGGATACGAGGCGGGCGTCCCTCTGGAACCTCGGGAGGTCAAACACCTAATCCGACCAGCAGATAGATGGTAGATTGACACTCAGAGTAAGTGTGCTGCTGGGCCGTCTTTATACCCCTGGGGGCCCGTATTCTCTTTCTTATCTTAAAATGCCAAATTGTACTGGTCCGTTTGTGGCGCCAGTTCTTACAAGGAGTTTCAAAATAATTTACACTTGTAAGAGAGGAAAATATCTAAATTAGGAGTGCCGGATGTTCTTTGCTGGGCGGAGATTCCTCCCCCCGTGGACGGCTGTGTGTTCGTATCAATATGGGTTAAGTCAAGGGCACTCTTCTGCAGACTCTTGGTCAGCAATTAGTTTGACCACCCTCTTATCTCTGCTTACAGTTGTCCATGGTCACTGAGCCAGCATATCTAAACCTCCTGCTCCAAGGTTTTCAAAGATCATGCTGTTTTCCTGCTCTGTGTGCCCTGTATGTTTTCAAGCGGACAAAAATGGATGTTAAATGGGGTTCATGTCTGGCTACAGGGAGCCATACGGATCCAGCTGAAGGTTTTGTGCTGGGGCTGGAGGCTTAAGCCCGAGCTGTCTGCCTCAGTGGGACTTGCTCCTTCCCCCACTCCTGCCTTGCTGCCTCCTTTGGCCAGCAGTGCACGAGGCAGCCGGGAGAGCCGGCCGCCAAGGGCAGAGGAAGCCAAGGAACAAGCCCCTCAGAAACTACAGGTCTGGGGCCTCTCGCTTGCCCAGGCTCATGCCAAGGGGCTTTCTGTGGTGCCGGGCGGGGGAGGGATGCCAGGCCCAGGCCAGTGGAGAAGGGGCAGTGCCTGCCAGGGCAGAAAGGGGAGCTGCAGAGAGCGAGAGATGAGCGCTTCTGCCTGGTTTGGAGTGACAGGGAGGTTGTGAGATCAGGACGTCTGTGTGAGATGCCCCTTGGGGTCACAGCCCAGGGGGAGAGCCCCTGGGTACCACACACTGGCCGCCCACTCCTGCTCCATGGTCATTCCAGTGCTCTGGGTGCGAGTGAGGTGCCTGTAACTCCCTGCTGGGAGCGTGGGCCCTGCCCTGCCTTGTGGGGGAGGGGAAAAACACATGGCTGGTTCACAGAGGCTCTGACACTCCAGAAGCAGGGCCATCCAGCCCTTCAGCCGGATTCAGACCAGGCTGGTTGGAGCCTCTCGCGTTCACTGAGGGGGATTCTGCACTTGCTGCCTTGGGAGCCAGGGTCACATTGCAGAGCTCCCCCAGGGACGTCCCACGGTGCCGCCAGGCCAGCCCCAGCCGCTCTCCCGTGCCCTCAGCAATGTGACTGTGTTTTATCCTTCCCCTTCAGTAACAACCGGCCATTCCCCGCCCAGCCCCAGCCACTGTGGGACCCACTCCCTTCCCCAGGAGCAGCGTTAGCACCAGCGTGGCTCCGTGCTGTGGCTGCAGGAGACAAGACCCTGACTTTGGAAGGGAGAAGAGATGTCAAGGTGCCAAGTTTCACCCATGACTAAAGTCCCCCATTGGCCACAGATCCTTGGTCAGGTAAGGGGTCCAGCGAGAGCAAGGCAGCAAGGATCACTGGACCAAGCTGTTTTCCTCACCCCGGCCATTGCTGAAGTGTTCATCCTGACCAACAAGCCTGGCTGTGACCCCGACCACAGCGATGGAGAATGACTATGGGTAGGCAGCCACTGCATGGTAGGAAGTGGCCCAGGGCGGGAATACTTGAATTGCCCCATGGGGGTTGGTAGGTTTTGGCTCGTCCCCACCAACTCCAGCAGTGGACTGTTTCCCTGCCCTTAAGGCCTGGGTTGGACACAGTGGAGAGGGAGGGCCCGCTAACCCAGTGGCTGAACCCTTGCTAGCCTGTGCTAAGAGTACCCTGTTGTTGGACTTGAGACATGAAGGCTGTAAACTTGTGAACTAGAGACACTTACCTGTGGACTTGAGCGGAGAAGACTGTGCACTTAAGAAAGGATGTTTTCTGGGGGAGCTTACCCTGGAAGGCTGTGTTTCTCTTGATCTGAGCCCTTCACTGGGGAGCCCCAGCCCGGAGAAGGCTGGGCTTGTGTTAATCAAGGACCCGACTCATAGACTTTAGCCAAGAAGGTGGTGCTTCTGTAAATTAAGGGGCTGGGTTTCGTTAATAAAAGAGCCTCTGCTGGACAATTGGAAACAGGGTGTTAGCGTTTGTTTTTGAGGGATTCCGGGGCGCGACTTGGGCTCAGCCTAACCGCATGATAGGATACCCATAAGCAGGGAATGTGGGGCACACCATCTCTCTATTGGTACTAAAAAGTAAGTTCATGGGGCAGGATTGAGGCTCGGGATTTGGATTGTGAGAAAGGACTTAGGGTTGGGGCAGAGTTGGGGAACAGATGTGTAAGGGCTGGCTCTGGGGTAGGGCTGGGGATGAGAGCCTCAGGGATGAGATAGAGGTTTGCAGTGTGGAGAGCTGAGGGCAGTGTTCCTTCTAAGGTTGAGGCCCACTCACTTCCAAAGCAGAGCCACGCTGTGACTACTCAACTGCTCCAGGGTGGGCCATGTGGCTGACAGCCCTTGTTCTAGTGGCCCCGGACAGGGAAAGGGCAAGAGCCATAGCGGGCGTCTGCTCCAGCAACCTGGCTGGAGCCAGAGCCACAGCTGTGTTGTGGGCGGTGCATGCTTTGACAGCAGCAGTGGCACAGGAGCCAGCAAACAGAGCTGTAAACAGGGGAGTTTGAGTGGGAGTTTGTAAGGGGAGTTTGGATTGTAGGACTCGTTTAGGGTTTGTTTTTGCTGTAGGGTGGTATTTTGGTTTGTTTTTGTGTTTGCCGGACTAACAGGATTTAGGTGAGAAGGCTGATTAACACAGAGATAGCAGTGGCCATAACCCAAGCAGTAGAGGACACAATGAGACTGAGTGGATGTGGCAGCTGTGGTATGTATATGATTCTGGAGGGGGTACCTGAAAGGAGTTTTGTTGTATGAAAGGAGTGTTACACTCATGCACACTCACACACACACACACTCCATCTTGTTACCAAAAGTTACTCCTTCTAACTGCACTGGCCAGGTGAGTTAGATGGGGGAGGGGTGAAGCCGGGCTTCTGCCGATCCGGATCAATGCTCCCATGTTGACAAGATGAAAACCTGGGGTCCCTCTGCAAGACACCTCCTATTTATCCCTCTCATGCAGCCAATTAGTCAGCACCTGGCCTTTCTTAATGCTGCTTCAAAGAGAGTTCTTCCAAGGGCAGGCACTTGCTGCTTGACTCCCAAGGCGTCTTTATGTCCAGTCTTCTTAATGAGCTCACTTTACAGGTATTGTCTTGGGTCTGGCTCCCAGACCTTCTCCACCCTTGCAACTGCTGCTGGAGGTGCTCACCTTTCATTCTCCATTCACAACTCATTCATTTCAACAGGGCAATCAAGGAAAGGGGAGCGCTCAAAAGACATTTTCTTTCTTACCAGGAAAGTTTCTCTTAATACAAAGTTATAGGAGAAATGTTACAGAGATTCTATAAGAACACTTAACAAAGATATATCTAAAAGGACAAGATCTTAATATAAAGTTATATGAGAGTGATAATATTACAGGGATTTCTCCACACTAGTGACCGGGGCCTTGTGGTGAAGACGTCTGTTTCCAGCTCCACTTCACTAAAGAGCTCCACTTTGGGATCTCAAAAGGTAAATCTGCAGGTTATCGGAGGGATTAAGTAGATGGCAAATGACTAAAGAAATGTTCTGTGCCGTGTTCATCTTTAAGAGCCTAAACCATGTCAAGGAGAACAATTCTCTCTGATCCTCTATAGTCTTGTCACTTGTAAAGGCATCAATCATGCCAATGGTGTTAATTGTGCCAATGACCAGGGCTCGACAAATAGTGTAATCTACTCGCCCGGGGCGAGTAGATTACACCCCCGGAAGAGCCAGTGCAGAGCAATCTGCGCATGCGCAGAACTATCTGCACATGCGCAGAGCGCAGAACCGCACGGCTGGCGAGCAGGGCTCGCCACCGCTTGGTGAGGCCTGCCAATGACAGTTTTCTCCCCTGTGGAAGTTATTTCTCTCAATCTCACTCTCTCACACACGCACTGTGTAAAAGCAACTAAAACTTTCTTCATGGATGTTGATTATTTTTATTCATGCTAAATCAATATGCAACTGATGATGACATATTAAAGGGACTTTTCTATGATTCACAGGGGTCTAAAGCATGCAGATACTATAAGAAATAATCTAATTATTGGTTATACGTCCTACATACAGTGTAGTCATGTGGACTGAAAAAAAAGAGCTGGATGAAATTTTCTGGTGATATCCCTTAAATCAGGGGTTCCCAAACTTTTTGACACGGGGACCAGTAAATCCATTCACGAGCTTTTGGAGGACCAGTAACATTCATTTGCATATTTGCATATTCATTAAGCAAATGTTGAATATTCAAATAAGTTGTTTCTGGTCCTCCCAAAGCCCCCAGTGCCAGCGTTAGCAAAGCTTTTGACACAATCACCCACAATATTCTTGCCAGCAAGTTAAGGGAATATGGATTGGATAAATGGACTGTAAGATGGATAGGAAGCTGGCTAGATCAGGGTTTCCCAAACTTTTACTTTAGTTGGAACCCGGTTTTTAGTACTGTTTTTGCAGCCCAAAAATATAAACACATATAAAAAAAAGAATGAAAAATGAATTAATTTTCAGTTTTCACCCGGCTGCATCCTCCACCCAGCCTGGGCCAGGGCTTGGGGGACCCGGCGCTGCATGGGCACTCCAGGAGGTGGGAGCAGAAGCAGACTGGGGGTAGGGTAGCAGTCTAGGAGCTAAGGAAGGGTAGGGTTGCCAGGTGTCCGGTTTTGTACTGGACAATCTGGTATTTGAGGGTTTTGTCTGAGAAACAAATTGAGAAATTACCAGACATAGAAAATGCCTGGTATTTTCTAATTAGGTAAGTTTTATTATAATTCAGTGTATCAGTCCTTAGCTGCGAACTGCCTGGATAGTAGTGTGCTCACGCTGCCTGAGTGTGTCTACCTGCCAGGCAGTTTGCAACTACTCAAGGGAGGGTATGTTGGGGGGGGGAGAGGCAAAATGGAATCCCCAAGCAGACTCACTCCTCTGCCAGAGTCTGTAGGGTCTGCATGTGCCCAGGTCAGTCCCGCTCTCCCCCCCCTTCTCCTCCCGATCTTCCAGTCAAGCCCAGCTGCCCCCCGTCCAGCCCTGCTTCCCGCAGCTGGTTCTCCATCCTCTTCCTCCTGTTCTCCCCTGGCCAGCCTCCCCCCCTCCCGTCCAGCCCTGGTTCCGCCGCCTGCCCTCCCCGATTTCTGCTGGACAGCCCCACTGCCTCCAACCCTGCTTCCACCACCTGCCTGCCTGCCCTGGGGGTGTTATCCTAAAGATGGAGGGGACTGACATGTAGGTCACTGAAAGGCTACATTGAGGAGAGAAGAATCCCATGAGCTCTCACTCCCCCAGTTTAGGTGCTACTGTGAAGGGGGAGGAGGAAGACACACCTCTCCCTGCCATGGCAGCTCTGGGGCTGGGACCGTGAGATAGCCAACTGTCCTCGGGCCACAGCAGGTGTGGGCCGGAGTTGAGACCAGTGGGTAGAGGTATCTCTCCCCACCAAAGTCCTATAAGACTGCACGGCATTTAATAGGCTGTGTCACAGCCAACTGGCCAGACAGTTTAAAGGGAACTCAGGTTATAGGTTTCTCCCCTCTGTGGGTCCTCCAAAGGCTAACAAGATTTGAGCTCTGACTGAAGCTTTCCCCACAGTCAGAGCAGCTGAATGGTTTTCTCTCCTCTGTGGGTTGTCTTATGTTTAACAAAGTCTGACCTGTTTGCAGAAAAGGCTTCAATCAGAGCTGTTACAAGGTGACTCACTTGTATGTATTATCTGATGGCTAGTAACACAGGAGCACTGACTGAAGCTTTTCCCACAGTCAGAGCAATTGAAAGGTTTCTTTCTTGTGTGGGTCCTCCTATGGGTAACAAGGTTTGACTTCTGACTGAAGCTTTTCCCACAGTCAGAGCAATTGAAAGGTTTCTCTCCTGTGTGGATCCTCCTATGGGTAACAAAGTCTGAGCTTCTACTGAAGCTTTTCCTGCAGTCAGAGCAGCTGAAGGGTTTCTCTCCTGTGTGGTTCATCCTATGTCTAACAAGGTGTGAGCTGCTACTGAAGTTTTTCCCACAGTCAGAGAAATTGAAAGGTTTCTCTCCTGTGTGGGTCTTCCTATGGTTAACAAGGTTTGACTTCTGACTGTAGCTTTTCCCACAGTCAGAGCAATTGAAAGGTCTCTCTCCTATGTGGATCCTCCTATGGGCAACAAAGTCTGAGCTTCTACTGAAGCTTTTCTTGCAGTCAGAGCAGCTGAAGGGTTTCTCTCCTGTGTGGGTCATCCTATGTCTAACAAGGTGTGAGCTGCTACTGAAGTTTTTCCCACAGTCAGAGCAATTAAAAGGTTTCTCTCCTGTGTGGGTCCTCCTATGGGTAACAAGGTCTGAGCTGAAAATGAAGCTTTTCCCGCAGTCAGAGCAGTAGAAGGGTTTTTCCCCTGTGTGGGTCCTCCTGTGTTTAACAAGATGTGAATTATGATGGAAGCTTTTCCCGCAGTCAGAGCAGTTGAAGAGTTTCTCCCCTCTGTGGGTTCTCCTATGGTGAACAAGGTCTGAGCTCCCTATAAAGCTTTTCCCACAGTCAGAGCAATTGAAAGGTTTCTCTCCTGTGTGGGTCTTCCTATGGGTAACAAGCTGTGAGCTTCTACTGAAGCTTTTCTTGCAGTCAGAGCAGCTGAAGGGTTTCTCTCCTGTGTGGGTCATCCTATGTCTAACAAGGTGTGAGCTACTACTGAAGTTTTTCCGACAGTCAGAGCAATTAAAAGGTTTCTCTCCTGTGTGGGTCCTCCTATGGGTAACAAGGTTTGACTTCTGACTGAAGCTTTTCCCACAGTCAGAGCAATTAAAAGGTTTCTCTCCTGTGTGAGTCCTCCTATGTCTAACAAGGTGTGTGCTTCTACTGAAGCTTTTCCCACAGTCAGAGCAGTTATGGGGTATCTCTTTTGTATGTATTATCTGATGGTTTGTAAAATGCGAATGCTGACTGAGGCTTTTCCCAGAGTGAGAGCACTTAAAGGGCTTCTTTCCTGTGTGGGCATTTTGATGTTCAATAAGAAGTTCACAGTCATTACAAGTGCAGGGTGACTGTTGATGGGGGATTTCCTGTTGAACGGTTTCTGTGTTTCTTTTCTCCCCTCTGCTCCTGTGACTGGATTTACCCTGTCCCTCTCCTGGATGATTTCTGTGCTGCCTTTCTGAGCTATGCTGACTGCCGCAGCTCTCTCCCTGCTCACGTATCTGGGAAACATGCCCTTCAGGTTTTCCCAGTAACATCCCACATGGAGCCACTTGCTTCCGTCCTTCCTGCTGAAGACTCTTCTCATGGTTCTCAGTCAGCGTCCCATCATCTGTTGGGATAGAGAAATAATTCAGACAGGAGTTATTGTCCAGGATGAGCTGAAAGGAAACTCTGGAAGACAAATAGAAAAGGGGACACACACTCAAATAATGATTGAATTATCATGAGCTGAGTTCATCCTCCCTCTTCACAACCCTTCAACAGAGGAGAGAACCCAGCCTTTCCCCACCCATCACACGCTCTGGCTCGAGTTGAAGACAGGCTGAAGAGTCAGACAGACTTAATGAAAAACATAAGTTACACCTCCTATAAACTGGTTTCTGAGTCAGTTTAACTGATTGCTCACCTGTGTGGGTGTTGCTGATGATCTCCCCTTCCTCAGAGCTCTGGGGATCTGGGACCTGTAACTCCTCCTCTTGCTCCACACAGGAGCTCACATGAGCTTCAGAAACTGGAAATCCAGTTTGGAGAGCAATTAACCAAATGCTTGTTCATTAAGGTCTGTGCCACTGCTGCTTCCAGAAACAGGATCTGACTCACCCACCCAAAGAGGCTCCTTCCCCACCTTGCAGAGACTAGGATCTGAATGGTACAAGAGCCATTGGCACACGCTCATCTGCAGTAAAGGTACATCACCCCCCCGCTCACACACACACACACACACACCCTTCGGAATGGCACAGCTCTTTCCCCAGGACAGCCGAGCGCTCTGCTGCTCGGGTACAACTCAGTCCCCCTCACAGCCCATTCCAACCCCCTGGCATACCAGGGCAGAACAGGAACACACTGCTCAGAAGGGGAGCTCTAGTGAGGGCTGGCAGGTCTGACACCAAGGCCCCCAGGCAGGGCTCAGACTGTAGTGGTCACATGGCAGGTCTCTAGGACTTGGAGAGGAAGAACCCAGCAGAGCTCCAAGCCCGCTAAGGGCTCTGTCCACAAAGCTCCTGGCTGGGGGACGCCTGTCTGGGGGCTCTTTGGCTCAGATGCTCACTTGGGCCAGAAGGAGGCAGAGGCAGTTGCCTGAGCAGCTAAGTGAATCCTTGGCTGGCTGTTTCAGGCCCTGCCTATGCTCCTGACTCCTGATCCCAACTGCCTGTGTCTGGGTGGGCCCTGCCAGCTGCCCACAACAGCTGCCATTCCCTCGGCTGCCCAGGGTGGTGCTGGGCTTCTCCAGGGTCCATCCAGTGCGGAGCTGGTCTGTGCTGCTTCTCTGGTGCTTCTGGGTGTTGCTCAGCTCCCCCTCTGTAGCCTCGGTTCTACTCTGCCAGCAGCAGCTTTTGTGTAGTATCCTAGTCTGCCTTTTGTGGCCAGCCTGGCCTTTGATTTGGTGCCCCTCCAGGGTGGCACAGAATCTATCACCTTTACACCTTGTGAGCGTGTTCCCCTCAGCTTCAGCAGCACCCCTTCTCGCACCTTCATTTAGTGTTCAGAAGATCAACCTGTGACATGACCATGGAGATCACGGTGCTACTGCTGTTACACAACTGCAAGAAACCTTGTGCAAAGTGTGCTGAGTGCCACGTCAATGGGAATGTTCTGATGTGATGACTATGATTACCTTGTTTATGTCCATTATTTTTGAACTAGAACAGAATGGTGGGGCAGTGGGTACCAACTAACCAGGAAAACACGTTTCTGAGCAGGAGGCGGCCAATCAACACACAGATCTCTGCACTAACTGCAAATACACAGTTCTAAAAGATGGCTCAGAAAGACACTAACCTTTGTGCACAAGAGCAGGATGAGGGGATAATGGATACGGATGTTTTGTTCAAAGAAACAGGAAGGAGGCTAAGGGGGTAGAACACATGGAACACAACATGCATCTTGTTTGTGTCAATGTATGAGAGAAGAAGCCACAGGAGGGGCATGCTGATGCTGGCTGAGGGCAGTATTCTGACTGCTGACTGAGCTGGTACCGTTATTGGGTTGGGACAAGTCTCACTAGACCTGTGCCTGAGGAGCTGGGACACTAGTTTTCACAATAAACTTGGCCGAGTGCCTTAGCCTCCAAATGGAGCCTGGGTCTTTCTTAGCAGCAACCCTGAGCTGTGCTGCATGGATAAGCTGCACTCTCTCCCGGTGCCGCTGGCATCAATCCTCCAGAAAGAGCCACCCTGAACAGCTGTAACAATGCTCTGTGGAACTAGCAGCAATTCATATGGCACTGCAGTCGCTATGGGAAGCAAAATTAACAATCACAGCAGCACCTGGGGACTGTGGTGTAAATCAGGACCCCACTGTGCTATCGGGGTGCTCACATGGAGCTAAGCATCACCCCTCTTTAGTGTAGGTATCCTTCCCAGCCCTGAGAAACAGGGACACACTATAATAGCTATTGCAGAGAGAGGCGACCACTATTACAGAGAGTCTAAGGGACTTGATCAAGGTCACATAGGAAGATTGTGACGGGCAGAGAACTGAACGCAGGTCTCCTGAGCACGAAGCCAGACATTCACATGGGAAGAAAAAGTCCCTACCCGAAGATATTTCACTCTAAAAAGACAAGACAGATGATGTGATTTATCTCCATTGCACGCAGAGGCAAGTGAGCCCCAGAGAGAACGAAGCTGAACTTTTGAAAGGAAACCCAGCCTGTGCCTGAAATGCAAGGAGAGCTCTGCTCACGTTTCTCTACTACAGAGCTACCCCAAGAAAACACTCGCAGAGCATGAACTGTCTCATCCATTGTCCCTCAGCTTCAGCACCCAGCCTCTCCCACTGGCAAAAACCAACATGTCAGAGATTACCCACAGGCAGGGAAGGGCTCTGAGAACCGCACCTTCCTTCCAGTGGCTCAGCCCACTGCCACAAGGGGACCCTGCAGGCACTAACTGCAGCCAGACCCAGACGCACAACTCTGGTACCTGCCGTTCCTGCCTGAGCCCTTCCACTCACACCTCCGGCCAAAGCACAACAAGGGCAAGATGGTGGGAAGCCCATTGAAACCTTGGCTGTGGGAAGAGCAGCACCATTGTTATGTCCCTGAACCTGCTTCTCCTGGGAGGGGACATGCGGGGGGACAGTCTCTCACACAGAAGCCAGGATTATTGGGGCAGATACTCCTGACAGGGGGGGGCAGGGGCAATGAGGGACCCTAAACCAAACCCAACCCAGCTGCTCCGGAAGCCCAACCTGCTTCTGATACCCGAGGGGACAGGAATCCTTACCCAGCCAGCTCACAGCCTCGTAATTCTCCTGCATCACATCCCTGTAGAGGGCTCTCTGGCCTGGGTCCAGCAGAGTCCATTCCTCCTCAGAGAAATACACAGCCACCTCCTCGAAGCTCACCGGCGCCACCACGGCCATCTCCTGTCCCTGGCTCTGCAGGGTGGGGGCTGAGTTGGGGGAAGACATGGGTGTTCTGCAGCCTGGCAGGAGAAGAGCCTCATTGGAATGTATTGTAACAACAGATGTAGCACACAAGGAAACTGGCACCAAAAAATGTGATGAGAAGTACAAATATACGAGTAAAATGCCAAATATTTGTATATACAATAAAGTAAGAGAAAAGTAAGGTGGGTACTTCACTGGCTGCAGGATGGGGAATTACTTACAGAAATACAGATTTTGGTTATAAGTGTGCAAGTATAAAATTTTCCAAAGTATCTCGGAGCTTTCACATTTAATAACCTGGCCAGTAGTGAACATTCAGGAAGCAAAATCGACCCAAGTGGCCGGCGATGTGAGAAAGCACCAGACTGAGGGTGACCGTATTTCCTTATGTTGGACACTGGACACCTGGTAAAATGACTCGTATTCAAGTGAGCTCAGTGGCAATTCATCAGAACTGAGCAGCACAAAGGTTCAAATTAACATCAAATCCCTGTTAAGCATAATGACTGTGTAGCTGGAGCCTTCTTATCTTTAAGGCTTTAGGGTTCAAAAGGGAAGGGGGACACCCCCCACATACATGCTTGGGTGTCTGACAGAGCTGACATGGAATGTTAAATATCGGTTAATTGAATAGTCGAGTAACCTCAAGAATTCTTATGAGTCACTCGACTATGCTATAGTCCTTAGGGGCGGGGCCGGCAGCCAGTGTGTTCCAACCTTACTCCCGAGGAGCCCCCTATGACTCCACACTGCTGCCACTCCTGCATATCAGAGGTAATAGTACAGAGTGCCAGGCAGGACCTGATCTGAGAGGGGAGCCAGTTTAAAAAGCAGCTCTCCTCGTGGCCCAGCTGCCTGTCACCCTCGGCTGGTACCTCTGATAAAATAGCACGGGGTGATAGCAGCCCCTGAGATCTCAGGCCTGTCTCCTAACACGCTTTAAATGCAGAGACACAGCAGGGGTAGGTCTCAGATCCATTTCAAGCCAGGACTCGCCAGCCTGCTAAAAAATTTACTGGAAAGTGTGTGTGTGGGGGCGGAAGTATGTTGTCTATAGCATTAACCTATACGTTTTTGCTTAAGTGGTTAACTGACTAGACTATTACAACTCTAGAACTGAATCTGGTGCTCTCCTCTGAGCCAGTCTGGGGCAGCCACTGGACCCCCACTCCCTATTTGTGGGCAGGCAGCTGGGGAGCAGGGATCTGGCAGAGGCAGGACTCACCAGCTGATAGGGAGGGAGACAGAAACTATGGGACAATTGACCCATTTTTAAGAACAAGCCAGGACCCTGCAGCCGGGCTTGAATCTAGCCCTGTCCCTTTAGCCTGGGATGTCTGTTCACTAACTGGAGTGCTGGGCAGGAGGCAAAACAACAGCTCTCCCAGGCAGCCCCCAGCCACTGAATCTCACCCCTTGGGCAGCACCCACCTCTCAAGTGGGAAAGGGGCATCTTCTCTAGGCACTGGTCACCCACACAGCGCTGGGTAGTGGGTGCTGTCCCCTCTCCTGTGTTTTTACAAACACTGCAAATGCCCCCCACCCTTGGGTATTTTTTCCTGGCAGGGCCCGGATCTTATTCTTAATCCTGCCGCCTGTCCATAGGCGTGCCCACGGGGTGTGCCCAGGCACACCCTAATGTTTCAAAGGGCTGCCCTGGTGCGCTGAGGAACGGACACTGCGCCGGGTTTGCCACGCATGCGCGGCCAAAACCGGCAGGTCTTAGGACCCCACAGAAAGAGGCAGCAGGGACCAGCAACGTCACCCCGCCTCCCCGGCAAGCAAGGTAAGTTTAAATCCCGGGCAGGAAGGTGGGGGGTGTGCCCCGGGCACGGGATTGGGAGCAGAGCGGCTAGCCTGGGGATCGGCTTGGCTCGGGAGCAGCACAGCTGGTGTGCGTGTGTGGGGGGGGGTCGGGTCAGGAGCAGCACGGCTGGCACGGGGGATTGAGGGGGCTAGCCTGGCCTGCGGAGAGGAGGGGGCAGCGCAGCTGGGCTCGGGGGAGGCAGCGCGCCTGGCCCGGAGTCGGGGGGCCCCAGGGGCAGCGCGGCTGGCCCGGGGAAGGAGGGCCTGGGGTTGGGAGCAGTGCAGCTGGCCTGGCCCGGGGAGGGGAAGGGGAGGTCAGGGGCAGTGCGACTGGCCCAGGGAAGGAGGGCCCGGGGTCAGGGGCAGCGCGGCTGGCCCCCACCCCCCTAGAGCTGCTTCCCATCCCCCTTCCTCCCAGCCCCCCTCTTCTTCCCGGCCAACCCCATGTTCCTCGACCCCAGCTCTGCTTCCTGTACCTCCTTCCTCCCGGCCCCCTTCCTCCCAGCCAGCCCTCGGCCCTGACCCCCGCCAGCTCTGCTTCCTGCCCCCCTTCCTCCTGGCCAGTCCCTCCCCCGCCCGCCTATGATCAAGTGTGTCTGGTTTTTTTGGGGGTGGTCTACCTGGTAACCCTACCAGCTGCAGCTCCACAACATGCTCAGGGACAGGGCTTCTCCTCCTCCCCAAGACGTCAGACTCAACTAGAGGCTCCCAGTGCCGATTGCGCCCCACCTCCCAGTCATTCCCCCTGCCGCCGCCAGGCTTCAGTCTGGCACCGTCGGAAAACCAGGAAATACCAGACATTGCATGTGTCGGGTATTTTCTGGATTTTTTTTACCAGAGGGCCCGAAAACCAGACACCTGGTAACCCTACAAGTCAGACCCGGTGCAGGCGCCAAGTGATGGGGACTGCCGGAACTTTGGGAACCAGAGACTGCGGGGTGGGGGTTTGTGGCCCAAAAGGGGGCTGAGAAACCTAAGAAAGACAGAGTAGGGGGAGCACCAGGAGGGTGACAGTCAGGGCGACCCTAGAACTCTGTTACAGACCAGCTGGCGGCTGCTGGAGGAGGGAAAAATAGGGGGAAAGGGTCAGAGAGGAAGGGGCTTGTGCTGAGGGGAGGGGGGCAGGTCAGGAGAAGAAAGGAGAAGGCACCAAGGGATAGGGTGGAGGAGAGAGACAAATGCCAGGGGGCCAAGTGGAGACAATGAGGAAAAGGGCAGGAGGGGAGGTGTCAGTGGGAGGGGGACAGGATGATGCTAGGAGAGGAGAGGGAAGGGCTTTGGGGGCTAGAGGGAGAAGTGGAGGTGCTGGGAGAAGGTTTGAAAGAAGGGGTGGGCATGAGGAAGGCAGGGATGGAGCAAGGCATGTGTGAGGGACAGGGGCATGAGGGTGGTGAGGGGGTGGGCATCAGGGAAAAAGAGGGCAAAGGGGGCAGGGGCAGTGAGGGAAGGGGGAGGCACCAAGAGGGCACAGGGCTGAGGGAAGGTGCAGGTGCCAGGGATTCTGGGGTGAAGCAGAAGGGCAGACACCTGCAGGGAGGACCAGCCCCAGAGGAGAGATGCAGGGCAGGTGTGTAGAGGAGGTGTTAGGAGAGGGGATGAGGAGGGTAGCTCACCTGATCAGAGTGGGGCTACTGGAGGAGTGGGCACGGGGGGGAGAGAAGGGCTGGTGGAGGGGGGCAGGTCTCAGGAAGGCTGAGGGCAGTGAGAAGGGCAGGAGTCAGGACAGCAGAGATCGGTGAGGGGTTGGGGGGGCCAGCAGGCACTAGGGAGCTGATGGAGCAAGGGGAGGAGACATGGCAGCAGAGGGGAAAGGTAGAGGTTTATAAGATATTTATTAATAACTTGGGTGCCACAGTGGCACATCCAAACAAGCCACAAACTCAGTACTGGTGCACAACACAAAATGTATTGTGCTCACGGGAGGAAACTCTTAGAGGGGACACTTCCCCCAGCCTCTCCGCCCCCGAGTTAATGTCACACATTGGGTTAATGCAATTGCAGGATAGTTGCATGAGGGGGGTTTGGTGGGGGCCAAACTAAT
The DNA here is from genome assembly GCA_019425775.1 of Rafetus swinhoei. Classification (NCBI taxonomy): domain Eukaryota; kingdom Metazoa; phylum Chordata; order Testudines; family Trionychidae; genus Rafetus; species Rafetus swinhoei. The sequence continues at coordinate 1,362,790 of CM033444.1, forward strand.
CCCTATTGGTAAGAGGATGGTGGGAAAAGTCCTTGGGGGGTGGGGTCACATGACACCTTTTATTTCCAGTCATGTGTCCATATTGCCCCGAAAGTATTACCTCCAGAGGCGTGGCTAATGGGGGTCGGGGGTGTAGCTAATAGGGGTCAAAGAGTACATTTAAAAAAAACTCTTTGGGTGCACGCCTATGGCACTCAGTTAAACTCTTGGGTCACAGCTGCTGTAACAATGAGGTAAGATGAATGAGTAGGCAGTGGTCATGTGAAAACCAAGGCTGGTTTCCCTGACTGGGAATCGAACCCAGGCCTCAGCAATGAAAGTGCTGAATCCTAGCCACTAGACCATCAGGGACACGTGAATATGCCTCTTTCCTTACCTACACTAGCCTTTCACAGGCCACTTTCTGTCCCCTTCAGGACGAGGGTCCATTTTCCATTGCCCAGAGGGGACAAGAACAGAAACCAAACAGAACATCAGAAAAGCCAGACTGGGCCATGCCAGTTGTCCAACTAGCCCAGGATTCTGTCTCACGACGGCAGACAACTTATGCGCCTGTCCCAATTTTACCCTTTGGCTCCTCTCTTGGTCACGCAGCCAGTTGTAGGAGCTCCCCACCCACGCAGTCAGTTTGGCCCCAGCACAGACTTTGCCTCCCTTGTAAAAAAAAAAAAAAAAAAGTGCAGGGGAGCGGGGGAACCTTTTGTGGACAGGGGCATTCAAGCGAGAAGCAAAACTAAACAAACCCCCAAAAACCTCACAGACGTGGCCCCGGACTCTTCACATTCACCACACACCAGGGCGGTCCAACCTAGTAGATTTTGTGGTGCAAACAGTGGCTGGGGGGGGGGGCCGGGTCTAGAAAGCCAGGGCAGGCTCCCTAAGACTGGATGGTTCCCTGAGCTGAGTTCCAGGCAGGGCGGGTCCATGTCCGGCCAGCGGGTTCCCGGCCCCTGCCTGCCAGCGCGAGCCAGGCCACTGGGAGCAGACGCCGAAGAGGGATTCTCCGGGCCCTAGAGCCAGGCCGGGCCGCGGCGGGTTTCCAGGGGCTGCAGCTAAAATGTTTCCCCACATCCCGCTCCGGCCAGTCCCTGGGAAGGGCCCCGAGCTGCACCCCGGGGGAAACCCCCTGCCCCAGCCCCACAGGCCAGTTTGCAAACACCCTCCCCCGTCACTTCCGATCCCCAGCGCAGTCAGTTCAGCCCCGAGCACCCTCTAGCTCAGTGGTCTCCAACCTTTCGAAGCACGAGATCCCTTTTTTGAATTTAAGTGCAATCCAGGATCTGCCTCAAACCCAAATATCCTTTGCCCCCACCGCCAACGTGCCCCTGCTGCAAGGCCCTGCCCCTGCTCGCTCCATTCTCCCCTCCCTTCCTCCCTTTCCTGGGGCACAGGCTCTGGCCTTGGGTCAAGGGATTTGGCGTGCGAGGGGCTCTGAGCTGAGCCTGGGGCAGGGAGTTGGGGGGTCCAGGAGGGGGTTCAGGGTGCAGGCTCTGTAAGGGAGTTTGGGGTCGGGGGGGGAGGGGGGCTCAGAGCTAGGGCAAGGGCTTGAGGTGCAGGAGGGGGCAGGGGTTCAGGATGCAGACTCCAGCGGGACACAGCTTACCCCTGCCCTCCCCCGTCACTTCCCCGAGCACCCCCCGCCCCGCACGCCCCCGGGGCTGCAGCGGCCCCAGCAGCTGGTCTCAAAGTTCGCACACCCCGCCCTTCTTGGAACATGCGCAATAGCCGCGGCTGAGGCCGCTGCCCTCACTCTTCGCGCAGGCGCAGACCGGGGCGGGAACGCGCGAGGAGGGGAACGCTGGCGCGCGCGGGCTCGGGGCTGAAAGCCCTGGCGCTGGCGCGGGACCGCAGACGCCGACCCGCTGCGCACGCGCGTTCTGAACCCCTCATCTGCTGCCTTCTACTCAGGCCCCGCCCAGAGCCCGGCTGCATGAGGGGGCCGTTACTCACCGCGCCGCTACTTCCGCTTCCGGGCAGCTCCGGAGTTGCGGCGAGGGGGGGAAATCCTGACACCAGCCTCTCGGCGCTTTGGGGACAACGGCTCAAACGGCCCCGGCTGCCTCCTCAGGGGCGAGTTCTGAGGGAGCCGTTGGGGCCGTTACCCACCGCGCCGCTACTTCCGCTTCCGGGAAGGGAAGGGGAGCGGAGGAGCAGAACGCGGTGAGGCGGCGCCGGTGGCTAAATCGCTGCGCGGGGCGCTCCTGGCTGCGCGCGGCGCGCGTTGGCGGTTTGGGGGCAACGGCTCCAACTGCCGCGGGGGTAACGGTCGGGCGGCGCGCGGGGACAATGGCCGGGGAGGGGTCGGTCGCTCCCTTCCTGATGCTGCCGCCGGGCTGTGAGGGGGCTGCAGAGTGTGCGGGGGGGATTTGAACACAGGGTGGGGAGGGGCATGAGCATGAGGGGCAGAGAGATGGGGGGGCGGGGGCAGGTGGCTGAGGGGCCCAGGGGAGGCCCTGGCGGGGGGTGAGCGAAGCTTTGGGGGCTTTTTGATTTTTAATTTTGATTTTTTTGTATCCTCAGTGCTGGTGCCTCACGCACCCGCCCCACGGACCTGCCCTTCCACTGCTGAGCTCCGGGAAGTGACGCGGCCCCGGTCCCCCAGCCCAGAGGCAGCCATGGCTGCAGAGAGCCCCGTGGAAAGTCTCCGGGAGGAAGCGCCGCGTCCTGTCTGTCTGGAGGATTTCACAGCCCCTGTCACTCTGGAGCGTGGGCACAATTTCTGCCAGGCCCCCCTCGGCCCTCAGGGCAGAGACACTGAGCAGCAGGGACCCCTCCGGCCCATTTGGCGGCTGGCCAACGTGGTGGAACTAGCCATGCCGCTGAGTCTCCAGGCAGCAAAGAGAGCAACATGGCACAGGGTGTGCGGGGAGCACCAGGAGGCTCCGGAGCTGTTCTCTGAAGAGAATCAAACTCCCATCTGCGTGTGGTGTGACAGACCCTGGGCTCACAGGATGGTGCCCTTACAGGAAGCTGCCCAGGACTACAAGGTACAGAGTTCTTGTCCAGTGTAATGGGAAAGAACATTGGGTTTTAATTGAAGGCTAATTTCACTGACTGTTACCTGGCACGGCTCTTTAAAGCCTTCATGGTACAAGAGATGCTGTAAAAAGTAAATACTTTGGCTTTGTGGCAACTTGCATCAAGTTTTTACAGATGCCTGCTGTGGGAAATGTTTCTCTGAGGCTGCTAATCCTGAAACCCAGCCCTCACTGATGACAGAAGGGGTTTTAACATAAGGGAAGGTGTTAACAATCAGAGAGGTTTAGATCAGTGTTTCTCAACCAGTGCTATGAGTACCCTTAGGAGTACTTGACAGAAATCTGGGGGGAGGGGGTACATTAACACAACTGAAATTTGGAGAGGACTGAATTTTTTTTTAAAGTTTTACAGTGCTTTATTATTTTTGTAATTCTTACACCCAAAAATTTCATCGCCTGCCCTGCTACAATTAAGTTATGTAAACAAATATGTTGCAATGGTAGAAAAAAAATTGTGTGTCTGAAAACTGCAGGTATTGGGGTTTAAAAAAAAAAGGGGGGGGGGTACTTTATTTAAAAAAAAAAAAAAAAAACAAGTTGAGAAACACTGGTTTACATCACAGGAGCTGAAAGCCAGTCTTTGGGAGTGAGCTGCCTTAGGACTGGAGAAGAGGAGGTTACAAGCTGTTACTGAGTGGCTGAAAAGCAGTAGTAATCTGTCATTTGTCTTATAGACCCACAATGGAATAAGGGCTCTGCACAAGAGGCTCTGCACAATTTAATCCAAACTGTAATGGATTAAATTATAATCAGTTACTTAGTATTTTTAACTCTTTTTACCTCCCTAATCCCCACCTGCATCATTCTTTATGAAAGTGCCACCACCGATCCGTCCCCCACCCTCACAGGTGTCCTGCTGCATCCACAGTCTCCTCCTGTCCCTTTTTCAATGGACAAAGCCACGTCCAGGGTTGAGTCCCTGCCGGACAGGGACAGAGCTCCACAAAACTGGGACTATCTTAAAGGCAGATAAATGGGCTCCCAACATTTCATGGATTTACCCTGGTGCTTATTTCTGTTTCTTCAGGAAAAATTGAGGCCCATTTGAAGACTCTGAGGGAAGAGAGAGAAAAGCTGCTGGGAAGGAAAACGACAGCAGAGGGGAAAAGCCAGGAGTATCTGGTAGGTGTCTGTGGTAATGAACCATCAGGGACTGGCAGTGGGAGGGCTGTGTTCGGAGGCAGACTCCTGTGTGGCCTGGTGCGGTTGGGCTTGTTTGTGTCTCTCCTGCATCATGGATGGCTGGGCTAGATCCATGTGTAGACAACCCCTGAGCTTCCATGTCAGTGGATGAGTTAATATCCAGCTCTTGTGGCTTTCCCAGAAATCTTCCCCAAGGGCACTGAATGTCCCTGTGAAGGGCTGTCTGCCCACTTAGTGCATTATTATGTGTGCTTCTTTTTCCTTCCTGGGTATCTGCTTTGGGTCTGAAATTCCCAGCGCCCATGAATAACACAACCTGCTGCCTATGACGGCCATGGGGACATCCCTTTCAGAGGGATACAGGGCCAGAGAAGATCTTGGGAGAGATACCTCTGCCTAGTACCCAAAGAGTAGAGTCAAATATCACAAATTTTAGGGTTTTCCAAGAAGTTCTCCCTGCTGTGCACTCAGCTCCCCTTGAAAGGGCCCGGGCTCCATCCATGGCCCTGACCGGCCCTTTCCCTGTTTTCATACAGAAATGGACCCAAGCGGAGAGGCAGATGATTGTGGCTGAGTTTCAGCAGCTGCAGCAGTTCCTGGAGGAACAAGAGCGACTCCTGCTGGCCCAGCTGCAGAAGCTGGATGAGGAGGTTGGGAGGCTCCAGACTGACACTGTCAGGAAACTCTCCGTGCAGATTTCCCATCTCAGCAAGCTGATCAGTGAGCTGGAGGGGACATGTCAGAAGCCAGCAAGTGAATTCCTGCAGGTGAGACTGAGGTGTAACTCCGTGTGCAGTGCTGACATGCGAGTTGTGCTTTGCAGAGTTACAGGCACAGAGCTATTAGAGATGGCAAAGCCCCATTCGCTCAGGGGGTCCATGGGGCTAGGGCCAGGGCAGGGCCCCTCTTCCCATGTTTACAAAATCCCTTCCCTGAGGTCCCCTGTGTGCGTCCAATGGGGCTGAAATTCTTTTCTGTCTCTTTTTTTCTCTAGGACGTCAGAAACACCTTGACCAGGTAGGTGGCTCTCTCTCCTCTCTCACTGCACAGCGCAGGGAAAGGGCTTGGAGCGGATGTTAGCACCACATCTCCCCAGGGCTGTACAACCTGATGTTCGATACAAATGTCTCCGACTCATTTAATTCTGAGGGTCTCACCCTTGCACAGTAGACTCTGGAATTCTCCATTCAGGGCACAGTCTGACGTTAAATATTTCCTAGAGCTGTCACCTCATTGGTGACTGTCTGCCTCAGGACTGTGGGACTGGAACATGGGTCTGTCACTGCTGGGCACTAGGCACATTCAGCCCAGGGCAGCAGGGACCAAGAGTCTGTCCCATCCAAGGGCTGTTTGGAGACCTGTGTGGAAGGAGCTGGGGAGGGGGAGCTGGAGTCTCAGTCTAGTCCCTAGTGGGCAGACTCCTTCAGCCCTTCACCTGGGAACCTCCTGTTCCTCAGTGCCTGGAGGCCAAGGGGTGAGTTGGCCATGGAGACTTAATTCTCCTTTAGTCCCCCAGCCAATCTCCCCAGGCCAGAGGTGAAGAACAGCAATGCGATCTTTCACGGGAAGGTTGCACGCCCTTGGACTGTGTTGCCCCAGCTCTCAGGCTGGGAAAATTGGAGGAATTCTAACTCCAGACCTGTTAGAGCTGAGACTTACTAGCCAGAACTTATCAGCAGTAAATGAAATACAATCACATGGAATTGTTTCTGTCCAGGTGTGCTATGGGGCAATTCCAGCTGCCAGAGGAGATTTCCCCTGAACTGGAAGAACAAGTCAGAGGTTTCTCCCAGAAAACGATTGCGCTGTCGGAGACTCTGAGGGAGTTCAAAGGTACCTAGAGGGGATGGAGGAGGAGAAAGTGGTTCAAGTATCTGAGACTATTGAATCTGGCCTCTGAAGCCAACCTTCCCCTGCCTCAATTCACAGATAGAGAATGATGGCCCCATCACACTGCTCTCCTTAGAGACACTGAGAGAACAGACCCAACTGCTTGCAGATAGAGCCAGGGGTATGAAAACTCTGAACCTCTCCCATTCAGAGATCAGAATGGCTAAAGTTACTGTGATGGCCACGTGTTCCGCCACCACAGCTCCAGGTTATGATAAGAGGCAGTAAGTGAATGAGAAACCAAGTGGGAGGAAGGGAAGAAAAGTAAATCTCACTTACAGCTTGTCTCCCCTGGGATGGGTATGAGGCTGCGGGAATGTTGGCTCCATTGCAAGTGAGAGAGGAAATGAAAGTTTCAGACTCTTTCATACTAAACACCTGAGTGTGTCTGTCTGGTCTCTGATACAATTGAAACACAGAGTTCAGAGTGGGGACATTGTTATGAAGAGAAGAGCCTGGAATCTCACCTCTCTTATCCCTTCCCTCTCCAGACACTCTGCCCTCTGCACTGGAGAGAGCAAGAGGAAAATTCCTGGGAGCTTTCAGACAAGGTGAGTTTGCAGGTGGAGATTCTTTAAAAATTCCTGTGAAAACATCTTCATGGGATTGTCATTAAAATTACCAACCAAACCCAGCGACCACGGCACACACAGCCCTAAATCTCACCCACTGATCAGTGAGGAGACCCAGGGGCACTGGATTGGGGACCTGCGGACACTTTGAGAAACACTGGTCTCCGGGGTCTGATAAGAACATACATAAGAACGGCCGTACTGGGTCGGACCAAAGGTCCATCTAGCCCAGTATCCTGTCTGCCGACAGTGGCCAGCACCAGGTGCCCCAGAGAGGGTGGACCGAAGACAATGATCAAGCGGTTTCTCATGCCATCCCTCTCCAGCCTCTGACAAACAGAGGCCAAGGACACCATTTTATCCCCTGGCTAATAGCCTTTTATGGACCTAACCTCCATGAAATTATCTAGCTTCTCTTTAAACTCTATTATAGTCCTAGCCTTCACAGCCTCCTCTGGTAAGGAGTTCCACAGGTTGACTACACGCTGTGTGAAGAAGAACTTTCTTTTATTAGTTTTAAACCTGCTACCCATTTAATTTCATTTGGTGTTCTCTAGTTCTTCTATTTAGGGAACTAATAAATAACTTTTCTTTATCGGCCCTCTCCACACCACTCATGATTTCGTATACCTCTATCATATCCCCCCTCAGTCTCCTCTTTTCTAAACTGAAAAGTCCCAGTCTCTTTAACCTCTCCTCATATGGGACCCATTCCAAACCCTTAATCATTTTAGTTGCCCTTTTCTGAACCCTTTCCAAGGCCAAAATATCTTTTTTGAGGTGAGGAGACCACATCTGTACACAGTATTCAAGATGTGGGCGTACCATAGTTTTATACAGGGGCAGTAAGATATTCTGTGTCTTATTTTCTATCCCTTTCTTAATAATTCCTAGCATCCTATTTGCCTTTTTGACCGCCGATGCTAAAGGGGTGAAGTTAAAGCACACAACGGATGGCACCTGCAGGCTCAGATTTCACCGCTCAGTTTCAATATGGGGTTGGTTTCAAACCATAAATAGGCTGAAAGGCTGAGAGCTGACAGGCTTCCACTGTATCAGTCTGTTCATGGCGAGAAACTGCTGGATCCTCAAGAGCTGTTCACTGTAGTGCAGGCCTGGGCAAAATACAGCCAGCCCATGGGCCGGATCAATGCCTCCAAGCTATCAAATCCAGCCCATGGATGCTGCAGGGGAGCCATGAGCTGGTTCTGTGCTTGCCACACCCCATCTGCTAGCTACTCACAAAGCAACTGTGAGCCCAAATGGGAGGGGGGAAGGTTTCAGGCACTGCGTCCACTCGCAGGATAATCTCATTGGCTGGATTCTGTCCAGAAATGAAGCATCACACCCCTGCCCCTCCAGCTCATAATTATTCACACTCACACATGGCCCTGCAGCCTGTGCAAGGGTCAGGCAGGCTCTCTGCTTGCCTGAGAGAGGTGCTTGGCTGCTGGCCAGGAGTCACTCAGGTAAGTCTCCTGGCTAGAACTTGTCTTTGGCACCGCAACTTCTCCCTTCCCCTCCTAATCTCTGCCCCCCACTCCACATACCCAAACTCTGTCCTCCTCCTGCACCTATATATGCAAGAGCTCTCAGTGGTGAGAAACTCACAGCCCCTTATTTGTCCACTGAGCTACTTCTGTAAAGTTCCTTGAAATATCTAATGAGTAGTTGGCTAATCCAGTGCCCCAGGTCACACCTGCCTCTTTTCCCCAAACTCCCTCCCAGACCCCTTTCTCCCTCCTGCATCCCAAACCCGTACCCCAAGCTCCCTTCTCCTCCCAATGCCCATCCCAGAATTAATGCATTTCCTCCATTAGTGTCATGGAAGAGTGCAACTCAACCACTTTCCCAAATCTTGGAGTGCCCCTCCCTTCCCCAATCAAAATGAGTTGCCCAGCCCTGGTCTAGTGGCTACGGCTCAGTGAGAGCCAATAACTCAAAGCTGAAGCCAGACTATTTCAGGCTAGAAAAGAGGCACAACTGTTTGATAGGGAAGAGGATTAGCTGCTGAAACAAATGAGCAAAGAACTGATGGACTCCATTTCTTGATGTCTTCAAATCAATACTGGGCAGCTTTCTAGGAAACACACTGTGAGGAAACAGACCTTTGTGCCTGGGTAACTGGACTAAGTGCAGTGGCTTGTGCCACAGAGGTCAGACTGCTTGACTAAGGATATCTTCTGACCCCATGAATCCACGAATTTTAAAATCTCATTCTGCAAACACTCGGCACATGTGTTTAATTATATGATCTGAATGGTCATATTAACTTCATTTCATCTCTGTTCTGGGTCAGATGAGAGACCCATAATTTGTGCTGCAAATCAATGAATAAAGAGTAAGGGTTTTAAATACAGCAGCCTAAATTTAATCTAGGTCCACGTTCAGGTGGGTGAATATATGGTTTATCGGAAACACTGGGTGCTGAGAACTGAATCGCATTGTTACAGGTGCAGTAATGTTGAAATTCAAGCCAGGTACTGAGGGAAATGAATATGGATTTGGGATCTAACTTGAAGGTGCTGTTTATGGAATATCTAGACTCAAACTTTTGCCCATAGTGGTAGAGTCTAGAACGTGTATCACCAGGGACAGTGTCTGGGAAGAACGGGGGTGTGGAAAGGATTAAAGCCCCTTCTGAAATGTCTCCAATTGCCCTTCTCCCCTTGCCAGGCTGCAGAACACCCATGTCTGACTCCAGCTCAGCCCCTGGCCTGCAGAGCCAGGGACAGGAAATGGCCGTGGCAGAGCTGGTGACCTTTGAGGAGGTGGCTGTGTATTTCTCTGAGGAGGAATGGGCTCTGCTGGACCCGGGCCAAAGAGCCCTCCACAGGGATGTGATGCAGGAGAATTATGAGGCTGTGAACTTTCAGGGTAAGGATTCCTGTCCCCTCGGGTATCAGAAGCTGGGTGGGCTCTGGAGCAGCTGGCTTGGGTTTGGTTGAGGCCACTCAATGTCCTTTGCCCCCCAGTGTCACGGGTATCAGCCCCAGTAATCCTGGCTGCTGCAAGAGACTGTCCCCCGCATGTCCCCTCCCAGGGGAAGCAGGTTCAGAGACATAACAATGGTGCTGCACTTCCCTCACGCCAGGTCTCCATGTGCTTCCCCACTGCTTTGCCCATGTTGTGCCTTAGCCAGAGGTGTCAGTGGAAGGGGCCAGGCAGGAACGGCAGGTGGGTCTGAGTCTGGCTGCTGTTAGTGCCGGTGGGGTACCCCTGTGCTGCACTGGCAGAGCATGCGGTTTGTCCATGCCCCACGGCTAAGATGTTACTGTAGAAAGGCACAGGTTCCGTTCAGGGGCTAAGGCTCTGGGACAGGTTTATTTTCGGAGGAGCAGGGTGCTAGTGTCCCAGCTCCCCGGGCACAGGTACAGTGAGACGTGTCCCACCCCGACAAGGGTACCAGCTCAGTTAGCAACCAAAACGCTGCCCCTCAGTATGAGGCTGCTGAAATGGGAGGCTGAGAGTGATGGGTGGGAGATGAGGTAGCAGGGGTCTGACATCAAGCTCCAGTAAGCCAGATGATACAGGCCCAGAGGCAGGCAACAGGACAGCCTTTATCTACTGGGGGACATGTTATGTCAGCAGCGTTATTTACTGGGCAAGCACCGTGGGGTCCACCCAGTCCTGCCAACCATTGTCCAGAAAAGCACTGACTTTAGTGACGCTTCTGCAGTCACTGCTTTTCCGGGCAGCCCCTCCTTTTGGGTTGCTCGGCTGCTGCTGTTCCATCAGCGCCCTCTTCCTTCCAGCCGGCATTCCCACTAAGGCAGCAGTTCCCAACCGCTCACGCACTGGGGACCGCTCAACCCAGTCACAAACCAGTAATGTTATATTTGCATGTTCATTATGCAAGTAATGAATATGCAAATAGTTACCAGTCCCACACAGATCAGAATTTGCAGATAACGACACTAAAAGAAATCACAGAAAAAATTCCCTTTTGATTGCTGAGTGGGGCAGACCCTCCCCATCTGGTGCCTGCAGATGGGCTCTGTGTAATACGCAAGAGTGAGAGGAAGCTAGCCGGTCTCGGGCCCCCTTGCTGACCACCAGGCCTGCATCCTGCAGGGCCGCTCAGAAATTAGTCAATTTGGAGAGAAACGGCTGGTATAGGAAACCCTCACCCTTAAGCTCACCTGCCCTGGAGCCATAACAGCAGCACTGCCCCTTTCTAGGAGGCAGATAACCTTTTTCTCTTCCTCTTCTCCAAAGCACACAAGAAGCAGGAGCAGCAACACATCCCTTCACTAGGCAAAAGCTCCTGAGCTCTGTGTTCATCCAGGACCCAGAGTTCTTCCCGTTTCCCCAAAACTCGCTGCAGAGCCAGAGACAATTAGGAGTGGGAACCACGTAGCTTTCAACCTCCATGACTTCATTAGGCAATGACACAGCCGGGCCTTGACCATGTGCACTCAGCCACTATTGCTTCCGGGCTTAAAAACTGGCCTTCTAACTTCCTCAGGCAGGCAGGACAGGTCAGCCGGCAGCCTGGCCCACTCCATAGATGGCAGCGTCTTATTGCTGACCCTGGTCCTCTGCAATTGGGGTACTGGCTCAGGGGATTCCCTGAGATCAGCACTGACTCCCCCCCACTCTTTGCAGTTAATAGCAGGGTCCCTCTTGGGTGTAGCTGCAGGACAGTGGGGGAAGGGCACCTTAGCACATGCTGCCAGCTGTGCGTGGTCTGCTAGGACTCTCCTCAGCGGCTGCACGTGCTCACAGGGAGCACAGGTGAAAGGGACTCCTGGTTCCAAGCAAAGCCCCCAGCACTGTGAGTAGAAATGCACAGGGGCCAGCTGGAGTTTAATGACACATGAGCTGGTCGCATGCCCATGCCTGCTGTGAGCCATGGCGGCATTTCCCTCCGTCTGGCCTGGAAGTCCATGGGAAAGTCTGTCTGTGGGGATAAGGTTTCCAGGGTCTGTGTGTTTTGTGGATGGACCATCCCTCTGAATGTTTCACTCACAGTGGTAGCACTGTGACCTACATGGTCATATTTTAATCCTGTAACATCACAGGGGGATCTTCCTAGCACTAGATGAAGGTCCGAGAAGGGGTCTGGCTGATGGTGTGAGGAATGTGCCCACGAGGTAGGAAAAATGTGAATGGTTGATTCTGTGCAGCCAAGGGAGATGACAAATGGGAAGCCAGGCTGGCATGAGGAAGGCTGGAATGCACACGAAGAGGCTGGCAGTGGCAGTGGCGATGGCAGAGCAGAAGCAAGGCAGCAGAAGGGGAGCTGAGCTGCAGGAACAATGCAGCTATGGCCTTGACACACCGCCCCCTGCCCTGAAGAAACAGCATAGCCAGACACTGTTATGACCAGCTACAGGAGCAGCAGCTATTGTGGGCAGTGTCAGGGCCCACCCAACCACAGGCAGGAGTCAGGAGTGTGGAGCATAGGGAGGGTCTGAAGCAGCCAGCCAATCATTCGCCACATTGCTTAGGAAACTTATTTTGCTTCCTCCTAGTTCAAGTAGAGCATCCAAGCCAATGAGCAGGGTGATCTGTGCCAAGCCACCCAGCCAGGAGCTTTGTGGAGAGAGCCCTTGGGGAGCTGAAACTGGGGAGCTGCTGGGTCCTTTACATGTTTTAGTGATGTGCCATGTAGCTGCTACAGTCTAAGCCCTGCCTGTGGCTCTTGAGCAGCATGGGCCTGGCCTAGGGTAGGTGAGGGGATGGAACGGGCCATGAGGGAGACTTAGTTGTACCCTGGAGCTGTGGTTCTCAACCTTTTTAGACCGTGGCCCATGCTGCTCAATGCAGACCTTTCTGCAGCCCATAAGCCAACCACCTGTGATGACAAAATGGGTGTAGCAGAGTGCAATTTGGGGGAGGAGGTTGGGTGTAGGAGTGTGCTGGGAGTGGGGGTTCTGTCCAGAAGAATGAAGGCAGGAGCAGATTGGGTGTGGAGGGACTCTGGGAGGAGAGTACCTGAGAGGGCTAGGGATATGGGATCTGAAGGGGAGTCAGTTGTGTCCATACTTCCCACCACTCCTTGACACTGCACCCCACCCCCACCCCCACCGCTCCCTTTGGCCATAATTCTGACTCGCCTGCAAAATAGTCACAGACCACTAGTGGTCTATGGACCACACTTTGAAAGCCACTGCCCTCAAGGGTGCACAGAGCACTCAGCTCCCCCGGGAAATCAGCTTGGCCATTCCTCAGGCAGGGGGTGATGCACCTTTCCTGCAGGGGAGTGTCTCCCAGGATCTTGTACCATCCAGTCTCTGCAAGGTGGGGAAGGAGCCTCTCTGGGTGGGTGAATCTGATCCTGGCTCTGGAATCAATAATGGCACAGACCTTAATGAACAAGATCAGCACTTGGTTAATTGCTCCCCAAGCAGGATTTCCAGTCTCGAAAACTCCTGCGATCTCCTGGGTGGAGCGAAGGGAAGATCTCCAGGGCTGTGAGGAAGGGGTGATCATCAGTGACACCCACACAGGTGAGCAATCAGCCAAACTGACTTGGAAACCAATTTGTGTCCTCATAGCCGGTGTCACTTGTGCATTTTCATCGTGTCTGACTGACCCTTCAGCCTGTCTTCAACTCCAGTCAGAAGGGGGGCAAAAGTTGGGCTCTCTCTTTTGGGAAACAGTTATAGGGAAGGAGGATGGGCTCAGCTCATGATTATTGACCTTTCTAGATTATTTGGGTGTGTTTCCTCTTTTCTGTTCCCTGTTCAGAGTTTTCTTTTCAGCTCAGCACAGGGAATGACTCCTGTCTGGATTCTCTCTCTGTCCCAGCAGGTGATGGGATGCTGAGTGAGAACAATGAGGAGAGTCTTCAGCAGGAAGCACTGGTGCAAATGGTTCCACATGGGATGTTACTGGATAGATCTGAAGGGCATGTTTCCCAGATACGTGAACAGGGAGAGACCTGTGAGAGTCAACATAGCCCAGAAAGGCAGCACGGAAACCATCCAGGAGAGGGACAGGGTAAATCCAGTCACAGGAGCAGAGGGGCGAAAAGAAACACAGAAACGATTCAACCGAAAACCCCTCATCAACAGTCACCCTGCACTTCCAGTGACTGTAAAACTCTTATTGAACCTCAAAGAGCCCACACAAGAGAGAAACACTTCAGCTGCTCTGACTGCGGGAGAAGCTTCAGTAAGAGATCAAACCTTGAAAGACACAAGAGAATCCACACTGGGGAGAAACTCTTTTATTGCTCTGACTGTGGGAAAAGCTTCAGTAGGCGCTCAAATCTTGTAACGCATCAGAGAAGCCACACGGAAGAGCCACGTTTCAACTCCTCTGACTGTGGGAAACCCTTCAATGGGAGATCAGACCTTGTTCAACATAGGGGAGAGAAATGCTTCAGCTGCTCTGACTGTGGGAGAAGCTTCAGTAAGAGATCAAACCTTGAAAGGCACAAGAGAACCCACACGGGGGAGAAACGCTTCAGCTGCTCTGACTGTGGGAGAAGCTTCAGTAGGCGCTCAAATCTTGTAACACATCAGAGAAGCCACACAGGGGAGAAACCCTTCAGCTGCTCTGACTGTGGGAAACGCTTCAGTGGGCAATCAGACCTTCTTTCACATAAGAGAATCCATAGGGGAGAGAAACGCTTCAGCTGCTCTGACTGTGGGAAAAGCTTCTATGGGCGTTCACATCTTATTACTCATGTGAGAATCCACACAGGAGAGAAACCTTTCAGTTGCTCTGACTGTGGGAAAAGCTTCAATAGGCGCTCAAATCTTGTTACACATAAGAGAGTCCACACAGGGGAGAAACCCTTCATCTGCTCTGACTGCGGAAAAAGCTTTTGTAGGAGCTCACAACTTTTTAGACATCAGAGAACCCACAAAGCAGAGCCACATTTCAACTCCTCTGACTATGGGAAACGCTTCAGTGAGAGATCCAACCTTGTTAGACACAGGAGAAACCATTCAGGGGAGAAACACTTCATTTGCTCTGACTGCGGGAAAAGCTTCAGTTGGAAATCTCATCTTAATCTACATAGGAGAATGCACACAGGGGAGAAATTCTTCATCTGCTCTGACTGTGGGAAAAGCTTCAGTTGGAAATCACATCTTAATATACATAGGAGAATGCACACAGGAGAAAAACCGTTTAGCTGCTCTGAGTGCGGGAAAAGCTTCAGTGGGCATTCAAGTCTTATTAATCATGTGAGAGTGCACACAGGAGAGAAACCTTTCAACTGCTCTGACTGTGGGAAGAGCTTCAGTAGGAGCTCGTATCTTGTTACACATAAGAGAATCCACACAGGGGAGAAACCCTTTGATTGTTCTGAGTGTGGGAAAAGCTTCAGGGAGAGATCAGGCCTTGTTAAACATTCGAGAATTCACACGGGAAATATCCTTTGACTGTGGGAAAACTTTTATTTGGTATTCACATTTTAACAGTCATGAGACAATACACACAGGAGAATCATAGAATCATAAAATCAAATAATAGAACACTAGAACTGGAAGGGACCTTGAGAAGTCATCAGCTCTAGTCCCCTGCCTTCATGGGAGGTCCAAGCACTATCTATCATCCCTGATAGAAGTCTATCTAACTTGTTCTTAGGTATCTCCAATGATGGAGCTTGCACAACCTCTCTAGGCAATTTATTCCAGTATTTAACCATCCTTACAGTTAGGAAGTTTTTCCTAATGTCCATTCTAAACCTCCTTTGCTGCAATTTAAGCCCATTGCTGCTTCTCCTATCATCAGAGGTCAAGGAGAACATTTTTTTCCTCCTCCTTGTTGCATCCTTTTAGGTTCTTGAAAAATGCTATTGTGTCCCCTCTTAGGGTATGGCTATACTGCGGGGGGAGGGGAGGGGGAATATTTTCTTCTGATTCTTTTCCCAGAAGAGGTTTTTCCGATATTTGGCCCATCTACATGGGGCCAAATGTCTGGAAAAAACCCTCTTTTGAAAGACCCCTTATTCCTTGTAAAACAAGGTTTATGGGGGCTTTCAAAAGAGGGTTTTTTCCCCAACATTTGGCCCCCGTGTAGACAGGCCAAATATTGGAAAAAACCTCTTCCAGGAAAAGAATTGGAAAAAGATATGCAAATGTGAGCATGATTTGCATACCTCCTTTCGAAAAAAAACTCTGCAGTGTAGCCATACCCTCAGACTTCTCTTTTCTGACTTAAACCCCGTTCTTTCAGTCTTCCCTTTTTGGTCATGTTTTCTAGAACTGTAATCAGTGTTGATGCACTTCCCTGGACCTTCTTTTAGGTCTCTACATCTTTCTTGAAATGTGTCCAGAATTTGACACAGTGCTCCAATTGAGCCTAATCAGTGCAGAGCTGGGTGGAAAAATTACTTCTCATGTCTTGCTCACAACATTCCTGTTATTGCAGCCCTATAACTTCTCTGACGGCAGAAAAAGGTTCATTCAGAGCTCAGAATGTTTTAGACCTAGGAGAATCCACACAGGAGAGAAATCCTATAACCTAAGTTCCCTTTAAGCAGGAACTTAGGGCTGTGATGGGGAGTGATGCCTTTACTCACTGGTCTGAACCCCAGCCCAGACCTGCAGTGACTGGCACACAGCTGGCAATGCCACAGCGCCAGAGCTGTCATGGCAAAGAGAGGTGCCTCTCCCCCCGGCCCTCCCCTTCACAGCAGCATTTGAACTCAGGGCGAGAAAGCTGATGGAAGTCTTCTCTCCCCAATGTAGCTCTTTGGTGGCCTGTCCCTCAAACCCCTCCATCCTTGGCCCACCCCAGAGATCACACCCCCCAGCTCATGCCCTTATCCCTCCACAGATCAAGCTTCTGTCTCAGCCCTGAGCCCCTCATCCCCAGGGCCAGCCCTCACACCGCTGCTCTCCAACTCTTTGTCCTAGCCCTGAGCCTATGTCCCACAATCTAAGACCCTGAAGCCCAGCCCCACTCCTACCTCATGAGCATCTCTGCATCCATATGGAGATATGTTCCCTGCATATTGGTGCCACTAACAAAATTAATTCTGTAACTGTGCGGAAAAAATAGATGAAACACTGTGTATAACTACCCTGACTATGAGAAGAGCTTCAGTGAGAGGTCAGACCTTGTTAGACACAGGAGAATCCACACAGGGAGAAATCCTTCATCTGCTCTGATTGTGAGAGAACCTTCAGTGAACGCTCACACCTTATTGCACATCAGCAGTTCACACAAGACAAAACCCCTATAACTGCTAAGACTGTGCAAAGGTTCAGTCAGGCTGATACTTTCTTGAACATCTGTCAGGAGAGAAAGGTAAAAGCTGTAGTTCAAGCAGAGAAAGCTTTAGTCAGTGTCATACATTGAATCACATCAAAGAACCCAAATATATGAGAGACCTTATTGTAATATATTGCATCTAAAGCCTTCCTCTGCAGCCAGAATGAAGAGCAGCAGCCATGGGCTGTAAAGCTTGGCGTCACATACTCACATTCCATCTAAATTGTGTTAAACTAGTGTAATATCAGGCTGTTAGGAAGTAGATTCTGTCCTAATGGCACCCACTGTCACCAGATAAAGAAACACATCTCCAGATGGGTAAAGAAAACATAGTTGAATAGTATTTCATCTGGCCAGAAGCTGTTTATCAATAGCTGAGGCTGTGGAGTCCTCATTCTATTATTATGGTTCTCAGTTTCCTATGGTTTGTTTGATCTCTGGTTTTTAATGGTTTCTGTCTTCTGTATAACTAATTGTGCTAGGAGTAAATCAATTAAGGTGAAAGGATAGGATTGGTTAGGTACTTCTGTTACAGTATGTTTCTATTGATTAGTAAAATTAAACTAAAACAGTTGGTTAAGATAGAGCTAAGCAGGACTCAGGTTTCACTATATAAAACTGGATCCAAAAGAAAATTAATGGGAGAACCAAGTCCAGGGCACAGCTCCAAGAGCAGAGCTGCCAGACCTCAACCCTGTGCCAATAGCCGTGCTGCAACTGAAGTCCCCCAGATGGACCTGATCCTGACTGCCCATCAAGGCGAGTTCATCTTTTATTGGGAGTGGTGAACACAGTATCCTTGGTGTGTGCATCCATTTGTGTCGAGTGTTAATAAATAGAGATGAAGTAGGATATTACTGTGTAAGGCTCTTTCACTGGTAAAAGACCCAGGAGACCTGCAAAGTGTAAAGTTACACCTGAGACCTAGAAACCGGTGAAGGTGGGTGCCCGTATTGAGAGAGTTACACCTGAGCCCTAGAAATGAGTAATGGTGGATGCCCCTAGAGAGAGTGGCTACGTCTACATTGGCAAGATTTTGCACAAAAGTGGCTGCTTTTGCGCAAAATCTTGCCACCTGTCTACACTGGCCGTGAGTACTTGCGCAAGAACATTGCCGTTCTAATGTATGAAATCAGTGCTTCTTGCGCAAATACTCTGATGCTCCCGCTCAGGGGTAAGCCCTCTTGCACAACTGTTCTTGCGCAAGAGACCAGTGTAGACAGGCAACATCAATTTCTTGCACAAGAAAGCCCGATGTTTAAAATGGCCATCAGAGCTTTCTTGCACAAGAGAGCATCTACACTGGCACGGATGCTCTTGCGCAAAAGCACATGCCAGTGTAGACGCTCTTACTCAAATACTCTAACGCAGAAACTCTTGCGTTAAAGAGTATTTGCACAAAATCTTGCCAATATAGATGTAGCCAGTGAGTATTTTGTGCAGGTACCACAATCAGCAGGCTAAATGACCCAAATTAAAATGTGTGCAAATGTTAATTAAGGCTATTGCTTTTAGATGTCTAACAGCCATGCTAGATAAGGCTGGAGCATTGACATACAAGCCTGTAGTGTGAGAGAATTTAGTGTACATGCTAATTCTATTTGGATGTTGCTTGTTAATGTTAACAATGTAACTTGTGGATGTTAATTTCATTTTATGTCTTCATTATATTATATTTGATTGTGGAGGATTCAGTCAAGCTTAAAATCAAAGATGTAAGATACTGTAGAAAGTCGTATGACTTTATTGTCTTTATGTTCCTAGTTTACCTGTGTGTGTGTGTGTGTGTGTGTGTGTGTGTGTGTGTATGTGTATATATATATAGCAAATAGGGATTTTTACATCAGCGCAGCATGTGCATTACCTGTTCTTCACCCAAGGAATGCCTGGCACATTGTACTGTCAAAAGGCTGCCACTGCCTGGTAGAAATCTCTACAGAAAAGCCACAGCGGGGATTGTCCCTGCACTGCAGCTTGTCCCACCTGGCCATTGTCGTGGACTCTCTGTGATGTCATCACCTTCCAGTCTCCTTTAGCCAGTAAACTGAGCAGCTGCAAAAGGCCCTTATGATGTCGTTGCCACACCCACTCTTGCCCTGAAGGGCTAATGTCCTACCCCTGCCAATCCCCTTGCATGGTGGAGCTGCTCCTTGGGTGAAAGTAAGACTATTGTACCTATAAGACACCCTTCTTGGATGGGAGAAACAAGGCAGGAGGGGGTTGTGATATGACAGGACCTGTAAGAAATTAGTGTGGAGTGGAATGCAGGAAGCTCAGGGCAGGAGGTTGGGGAATGTGTGGTTGTTGGGAGAACGCAGGACAGGGGATGAGGATGTGAGTGAGTACGCAAATCAGGGCAGGGGATTGGAAGAGTGAAGGGGCTTGGACTGTGTGTGTGTGGTGGGGTGTCAATGGGTCTAGAATCCCAGCTCCTTCTGCTCTGGGCCCCCTGAGGCCCTTTAACACACAAGGGCTGCGTTTAGACTGGCATGATTTTGTGGAAATACTTTTAACGGAAAAGTTTTTCCGCTAAAAGTATTTCCGCAAAAGAGCATCTAGATTAGCAAGTGCCTTTGCACAAAAGATTTGCTTTTGCGCAAAAGCATCTGTGCCCAGTATAGACGCAGTTTTGCGCAAGAAAGCTCCGGTGGCCATTTTCGCCATCGGGGCTTTCTTACGCAAAAAATTCCTGTCCCTGTCTACACTGGCCCTCGTGCGCAAGAACACTTGTGCAAGAGGGCTTTTTCCCGAGCGGGAGCGTCAAAGTATTTGCGCAAGAAGCACTGAATTCTTACATTAGAACATCAGTGCTCTTGCGCAAATTCAAGCGGCCAGTGTAGACAGCTGGCAAGTTTTTGCGCAAAAGCAACTGCTTTTGCACAAAATCTTGCCAGTCTAGACGCACCCAAGGGCTTTCTCTGCAGTGTGCTGAGGAGAGGAATCCCTGAGCCAGTGACACGGACTGATCTGGGTGCAGGCGCCCAAGAGGTGTTTCAATAAAGCTACGTGTGACTAAATCTATCTGCCAGCCACACACACAGGGCAGGGGAGGCTGTAGTCAAGGAACTAGTGGCTGAGGAAGAGTTGGGGGCTAGTCAGATGAACACGAGTTTCCACTGCTAAGCTGTGGGCAAAATGGATGATGTGCTCACAAGAGGCTGTAGCACAGTGTTTCCCAATTTTATTTGGCCATGGAACCCTTTTCAGAATGTCAAGGAACCCCTAAGTTTGTCAAGCAAAAAAAAAAAGGGGGGGGGGGGAGACCCACCAATGCATGAAAATCACATTCCATCCTCTCTGTACTCCTCGTCTCCATCACTTGCTATCCCCAGCCCTTACACACTCACTGGGTTGAGACAGGAGGTGTAGGCTCGGGTGGGAACGAGGGATTTGGGTGTGGGAAGGAGTGAGACGTGCAAGCTCGGAGGGAATTTGGATGCAGGAGAAGGGGATGCTGGCTCGGGGAGGGGGCTTCAGGCTGGGGAGTGTTGGGCTCCGGTGGAAGGTTGGGGGGCCGAGCAAGTCACAGGCTTGTGGATGTGAGGGTGCAAGAGTTTGGGATGGATATGTGAGGGGCTCAGGGCAAGAAGGTTGTGAGTATGATGGGCTCAGGACACACATTTGCCATGTGTGGATGGTGCAGGAGTGTTGTGGCAGAAGACAGAGGATGTGGGGATGCAGGAGTTTGGTGATGTAAGAGGCTCAGGACAGGGGGTTCCAGTGTATGATAGGCTCGGATTTGGGGTCAGGTGGTGCAGGAGTGTTATGATGCTGCAGTGAGATGGGGATTTGGCCCCAATTGTGGGCATGTTGGCCAGGCTTCATTTTTAAATAAAATATTGTCAAACTGCAAAGGTTTTAGCATTGTCTTTATTTATGAGAGAGGCGAGGAACCTGTTTTGAGTCAAGGGTCACTGACCCACAGAAAAGTCATTTGGGGTCACACAAGTGAGATGCAAAAAAACCCCAAGCCTTACTAATGTGGTCCCAACTGTGCTGGTGCGGGCAGGGGACAGGGTGCTACTGGGTGCTGGGGCCGGGGAGAGGGTGCTGCTGGGTGGCAGGATGCTGGCACAGGTGGCGGAGTGCTGGGGCAGGATGCTGGGGTCAGGGACATGGTCCTGTTGGGCACTGGGGTGGATGGCAGGGTGCTGGGACAAGGAACAGGGTGGTGCTGGGTGCTAGGATGGGTGGCAAGGTGCTGGGGCCACGGACAGGGTGTTGCTGGGTAATGCACTGGGTGGCAGGGTGCTGAGGCCGGGGACATGGTGGTGCTGGGTGCTGCAATGGGTGGCACGGTGCAGGGGCCAGGGACAGGGTGGTGCTGGGTTCTGCGGTGGGTGGCAGGGTGCTGGGGCCAGGGACAGGAGCCTGGGGTGGGCAGCAGGGTGCTGGGACTGGGGACAGAGTGGTGCTGGAGTGGGTGGCAGGGTGCTGGGGCCAGGGACAGGGTGGTGCTGGGTGCTGGGGACAGTGCTGGTGGGGGCAGGGGACAGGGCACTTGTGCGGGGTCTGGGCAAGGGACAGGGAAGCTGGGTCCAGTACCTGGCAATCCTGCAGCACCTCTGGGTTACGAGAAGTGTGCGACTGCACTTTCCCTCCGCAAACAGCTGGCATGCATGCTGCCTGAGCAGCAGGGGCTCTTGCACTCCAACAACTTACTTCCGCGATGTCTAGGGTTGCTCTGCTTCCTGCCAGCCGCCTCTCCCCCGGCCAGCCCCAGCTGCCCCCGAACTTCCCCCCCCCCGGCCAGCCCCACTCCACCCGACCCTCCCCTGGCCAGCTCTGCTTCTTGCCTGCCGCCTCTTCCCCGGCCAGCCCTGCTGCCCCAGGGCCAGCTCTGCTTCCTGCCAGCTGCCCCTCCCCCAATCTTCCCCAGCCAGCCCCACTGCCCCCATACCCCACCAGCTCTGCTTCCCCCCCTTCCTCCTGGCCAGCCCTGCTCCCCCGAGATGATCCCTCCCCCACTGCACCCGATCAAGTGTATCCCGTATTTTTTTTAGACTATCTAGTAACCCAAGGGATGCCGTCCTACCGGAAGGGGAGGGGAGGGAGAAGGGGGAGGGCACGGTGAGTCCCAGGGTAGAGCATGCTGCCTGCAGTCGGAGCTGTGCAGACCTGGGTCTCCTGACCTCCCACTCCCTGCCCTGCACTGCACAGAAAGGCGGCAGAACTTGGGGGGGAGGGATAGCTTAGTGGTTTGTGCATTGGTCTGCTAAACTGAGGGTTGTGAGTTCAATCCTTGTGGAGGCTGTTTAGGGATTTGGGGCAAAAATTTGTCAGGGTGGTACTTGGTGCTGCTGTGAAGGCAGGGGACTGGACTCAACTCAATGACCTTTCAAGGTCCCTTCCAGTTCTAGGAGATAGGCAATCTCCTTTAATTTAATTTAAATAAGTTGCCGGGTGCCACAGTCCCAGCTGTTCAGGCAGTGTGCACACCCGCTTCTTTGGGGAGGGGAAGTGCTTCCTGCCCTGCTGTGGGTCACATGGGGTCACTCCTGTCCAGCACCCCCCTAGTGTGCCAGCCAGGAGCAACTGTTCCCTTTGCCCCTGCCTCCCTGTGCCTCTGCGTCGCCAGGGAGGAAGGGGAAAGAAGTGTGCTGCTTCTTTAAGAAGCTGGCTAGCCGGCGCTCTCTCTTTCAGAAGGGGCGGGGGAGTGCCGGCTCTTCACAGAACCCCTACTTTCGTTTCACGGAACCCCAGGGTTCCACGGAGCATGAATTGGGAAACACTGCGCTAGCATCTCCAGGGGAGCAGAGAGAGGCCGGCTGCACCTAGAGGCAGGCCAGAGCCTGGGAGAGAACCAGGGGCTTTTAACTCTTCAGTCTAATGCTCTCCCCTTAAGCTGCTTTGGCTGCTGCGGACAGGCCTTTCTGGCCTGTAACTCTGGGAGGGTCGACAGCCGTGCCACACGAGTTACTGCACCCTGCCCAGGAAGGTGAGACTAGTGTGTCCTGCCAGCCACAGTTTGACTTGCTTCCTCATCCCCTTCCTGCCTTAGGCCCCAGGCTGAGCTAGTGACTGAAGTGCTCAGGGGCCCAGCGTGGGGAGGAAATTGGGCAGCCAGATCCTTGTGGCAAGAGTTCTGGTGCTCCTTGCTTCCCTGCCATCCCAGCTCTGTGGTGCCCTCATTCCCCACCCCACAGCCCTTTGCTACTAGCCTGGGCATGTCCCAGCTCCATGGTGCCCCTCACTCACAGCCCATAGCCCCTGAGGTGCCCCTTACTGCCAATATACAACCACTGTCAGCGTCCCTCCCCGTGATGGTGCCACTCACTTCTGACCTGCAGCTCCTGTTACCTGCCTGTGTTCAGATGCTCCACACACCCTCCTGTTTAACACTGGATGCGAGTCGCTCTGGGCTAGGGAACAGGGCTGTTAGTCCTTCTGGGAGCGGGAGGCCACCATAGCCCAGAGCGAGTGGACTTCCCAAGGGGGCACACGGTGAGAGACAGGTGGCTGGAGGGTCAGCCCCAGGAGGCAGAGGGGCACATTGTAAAGAAGGAAACCACAAGCCTGGAGCAGGTGCAGAGGCTGCTGTGACTGGCACTGGCAAGGCAGGGCTCTGACTGCAATTGCTGGGACAGGAGAGCCAGTACCACACGCCCTTGTGATTCCCTGGGGGTGTCAGCACCCAGAAATCCTGAAAGTGCAGCTCCTGCAGCCATGGAGAGTGACTCTCCTCTCCCCTCCCTTGGGATGGGCAATGGCAACATGTGGAGCAGCTGGGAGAAAAGTCCCAGAGAGCAGCCCCATGGCTAACCTGGACCAGGCACCTACCAGGTACGATGGGGTGAGGGAGGCAGCCCGCAGCGGTACCTGGCCAATGTGTTTGCTCTTCCCCCCATCCCTCCATACATGGCTAGAGTCGGCTTCCTTTAGTTTAGCTTGGCCATGTCCCCACAGCAGAGGGAGGGGACAATGGGAGCCAAGAGCATGAGTACAACAGTAGCAAAGAGCAGGAGCTCTGCACACCAGTGGGGGTGCCCTCTGGGTTCGATTTAATGAGTCTTAGCTAGACTCGCTAAATCAAACTCTGGAAGATCGATCATGGCAGCCGCATCTGCCCCGGAATGAAGACATGGCCTAATGGTGCAATTAGTTAGATGCCAACACTAACAGCCCCACTACTGGTAACTCACAGAGACTCTGCTGCTGATAGTGAAATAGAAGCAATCTCAGCTCTCAGGCTGGCCCCTGCTCTCCTGGCTTCCCCCCTGCTCCTTCATATCTCAGGACTCTCTGTCCTGCCCCAGCTCTGATGCTTTCAGGACAAATTCCTTGTTAGGTCCTTGTTAGGACCAGTCACAATCTGGGGTCAGAGAGGGTCCATCCTACCCGATATGTGTGGTGTACAAAAGCACTTGTTCTCAGCCTAGTTCCTAACACTGGGGCTACCTCTAGACTGCAGCGTATTTGCACCAAAAAAAGTCTGTTTTTGTGCAAAAACTCGCAGTGTCCGCATTGCAAGCGTGACTTTGCGCAAGTAAATTTACAGTAGATCAGAAGAAGAGAGGGTTTTTTTCTGCAATAGTTATTCCTCTTTCTTCGAGGAATAGATGGGAAACACGTTTTGTTTTTGTTTTGTTTTTTGCACAAAAACATCCTATCGAAAGAAGCACAGGTACCCTGGTGGCCATTTTGTTAATGGCAATCAGAGTTTTGTTGCAAGAGAGCATCCACGCAGTGTGGACGCTCTCTTGCGCATTGCTTTTCCAATGCGCTTTTGCAGTGTGGACACACTCTTGCACAAGGAGTCCTTGCAGAGGAGCTCCTCCACAAAAAGCTTCTTGCGCAAGAAGCCTGCAGTCTAGATGTAGACTTTGTATAGACCCAGGTTTCTATGGGGGTGCAGCTCAATGGTAGCGTGTTTGACTGTAGACCAAGTGGTTCTTGTGTCAAATCCAAGTGACCCACAGGGAAAGTGTCCATTTGACTCTGAATTTATTATAGTCTAAACATCAATTTTCTGGAATTCTTTCAATGAATAAGAACCCTAATCTCCCACCTAGATCTCCCCACTGCAACTTGTAAAGAGTTTGTATTTAAATGACTATGAACACATAGGCTGTGTCTACATTGGCAAGCGCCTGCTTTTGCGCAAAAACATGCTGCCTGTCTACACTGGCGGAGAGTTCTTGCGCAAGAACACTGACGTTCTAATGTGTGAAATCAGGGCTTCTTGCGCAAGAACTATGATGCTCCCGCTCAGGAATAAGCCCTCTTGCGCAACTGTTCTTGCGCAAGAGGCCAGTGTAGACAGGCAACATGAATTTCTTGTGCAAGGAAGCCCAATGGCTAAAATGGCCATTGGAGCTTTCTTGCGCAAGAGAGCGTCTACACTGGTACGGATGCTTTTGTGCAAAAGCACATCTCTTGCGCAAAGGCACATGCCAGTGTAGATGCTCTCTTGCGCAAATACTTTAATGCAAGAACTCTTGCGTTAAAAGTATATGCGCAAAATCTTGCCAATGTAGACGTAGCCTTAAACTTTTCTAGCACCAATGCACATAAACCAGCAAACCTGTCCCTCAGTTGAAACTAGATCAAACGCGCTGTGTGTCTGGTTTCTATTTCCATCAATTTAACAAGGGTGTGATCTGAATGCCCATTTGGAAATACAATCTTCGCTGCCACCACCCAAATAGTGGTACAAAAATCAGGGGAAAGATCATTTGGGAAATCTCACTCCCAAAGTACAAACCAGGACATGACCATTAACCAATACCAGGTTAATAAAAATAAAAGAGAAAGAGCTTTTATTATCACCAGAATATTCCTGTTGCAAGCATAATGACTAGATGGACAAATAACAAATGAATATACTCATGGAGGAAAAATCCACCATGGGCCAGGACTTAGTTACAAGGAAAACCAAACACTTTTTAAAAGTGCACAGACACCAGATCCCATTCCCCAAACTATAAAACCTAACGGGTTTATCTAAACTTTACCCTACTTGCAGAACGTGAAGAATTGTTTCTTGGAGAGAGAGACGTCTCTGTATCCCTCCATAGCTGGAGAGTAACTCTCAGGACAAAGGACGGAAAAGCCAAACATTCCTTTGTCCCAGTTTGAAATTCCTACCTACATTCCTATTGGCCACTCCACCTGGCTAGGTGTGGTTAACCCTTTAGTCCCCAGGCTGCTGGCTAACCCTCATGATCATGACAATCTCTTCTTGTGAAAAGAAAATGACCTGGCTATGCAAACCCTGCCAGTGCTTGTGGAAAACACAAAGAGCCCCCCTTGTGGCTATATCTGGGCAAGTGGCTAATGATAAATAAGGAGCAGATGGGAAGGTTCATATGGCTCATAGTTGAACAAAAGTAGCTGCAGGTGACACACAGAGCACTAGGCACTCCACAGTCCCAATAGCTGGGGGAGATGTGCATGTTAGAGCTTCTGCCCATGGGGCTGTAGCTTTCTGTGCCCAGGGAGCCAGACTCCGCCAGGGCTGGAAGGATGGAGGGAAATGGGGAATGGCTGGACTTTGGGAGTCAAGGGCATTGTCTGGAACCATAAAGTAGAACGGTTTTTAAAAGATGTTTGAAGTGATAAACAGGAGATCCTGGGTTCAACTCCTAGTGGTGCTTCATTGTGGGTCTTTGCTCACCAGATGTGAAGACATCAGGGGAATCAGCGAGAAACACCACCTCAGCTTCCTTCTCCCCCCACCCACCCCCTCCCCAGAACTCTAACCAACCTGGTAGATTCCATGATCCCAGCCTCCCACTGAGCCAGCTAGACAAGAGACAGACCTCCAGGGGAGAATTAAACACCCAGCAGGAGGCACAAATTCTCTCTTCAACAGCCTGAGGACAAGGAACCCAAAGCACATGAATCCTAGACTACTAGGACTGGAAGGGCCCTTGAGAAGTCATCGAGTCCAGTCCCCTGCCCCCATGGCAGGACCAAATACTGTCTAGGCCATCTCTGATAGACAGTTATCTAACCTACTCTTAAATATCTCCAGAGATGGAGATTTCACAACCTCCCTGGGCAATTTATTCCAGTGTTTGACCACCCGACAGTTAGGAACTTTTTCCTTATGTCCAACCTAAACCTCCCTTGCTGCAGTTTAAGCCCATTGCTTCTTGTTCTATCTTCAGAGGCCAAGTTGAACAAGTTTTCTCCCTCCTCCTCATGACACCCTTTTAGATACCTGAAAACTGCTATCATGTCCCCCCTTAATCTTCTCTTTTCTAAACTAAACAAACCCAATTCTTTCAGCCTTCCTTCATAGGTCATGTTCTCTAGGGCTGCGTCTAGATTGACATGATTTTGCGCAAAAGCACCTGCTTTTGCGCAAAATCTTGCCGCCTGTCCACACTGGCCGCGAGTATTTGCGCAAGAACACTGACTTTGTCATGTACAAAATCAGTGGTCCTTGCGCAAATACTCTGAC
Source organism: Rafetus swinhoei (assembly GCA_019425775.1). Classification (NCBI taxonomy): domain Eukaryota; kingdom Metazoa; phylum Chordata; order Testudines; family Trionychidae; genus Rafetus; species Rafetus swinhoei. The sequence goes on from CM033444.1 coordinate 1,390,020, forward strand.
GCTCCCACTCAGGGATAAGCCCTCTTGCGCAAGTATTCTTGCACAAGAGGGCCAGTGAAGACAGCCACGTTAATTTCTTGTGCAAGAAAGCCTGATGGCTAAAATGGCCATCGGCGCTATAAGAAGAGAGCGTCTACACTGGCACGGATGCTTTTGTGCAAAGGCACATGCCAGTATAGACGCTCTCTTGCGTAAATACTTTTAACAGAAAAACTTTTCTGTTAAAAGTATTTGCGCAAAATCATGCCAGTCTAGACCTTTAATAATTCTTGTTGCTCTTCTCTGGACCCTCTCCAATTTCTCCACATCTTTCTTGAAATGTGGTGGCCAGAACTGGACACAATACTCCAATTGAGGCCTAACTAGCACAGAGCAGAGCAGAAGAGTGACTTTTTGTGTCTTGCTCACAACACACCTGTTAATGCATCCCAGAATCAGGTTTGCTTTTTTTGAAGTGTGAGGGGTTTGCAGTAAGCAGCCCAGGAAGGTCCCACTGAGATTTGAACTCAGCTTGCAGGATTCAGAACTCTGAGTGCTGCCCCTTACACCATGGGACCAACAGCTGGTGCCTTTGGTGGGCACCTGTGACTCTCAGCTCTCAGGCTGGCCTCTGCTCTCCTGGCTTCCCTCCATATGCCCTATCCCAACTGCTTGTTTATTTTTTGTTTTGTATTTAAATACCAGCTCTAGTAGAAAGCTGTGTGACACTCTTCCCTTCCCCATCACGGCATGCACAGGTCGCCACCCCCAACCAAACTCTGAAATGGCCCTCTGGCCCCTATGGGGCTGACAGGAAAGAGGCCTAGGGCCAGACTGGAGCCAGGTGAAAACAGGAGGCAGGAAGAGCCCCAGGCTGGAGCCCAGCTCCCCTTTCCTCCCCTGGGCACCTTGAGCAGGGGCAGTTGGTGCTGACACTCAAAAGCCACAGAGCAACTGAGGCAGGGCAAGAGGGGGCAGGACCAGGCCTACGTGTGGCTGCAGAGCCACAGAGACCCCTGGCTGGGCTGTTCCCTGCCCTCTGGCTACCAAAAGCTGAGCGAAGGTCCCACCCACCAGCACATGGGCAGCTGCTGATGCTCTGTGACCAGCATGAGAAGGTGGCAGGAAAGCAGGACCAGGCCCCTGCACTGCTGCCAGGCGCTGAGAAAGCCTGGGCAGGAGAGACCTTGAACAACTGCCCTGGTAGCAGCAGCTACCTCCTCTCACCCGGATAAGGATCTCATCCGGGTACTGAATACATTGCTGACTGATGCTACATCTAGACTGCAAGCTTCTTTCAGAAGCTTTTCCAGAATAGGTCTTCAGAAAAAACTTCTTTAGAAAGAGAGTGTCCATATTGCCAAAGTGCATTGAAAAAGCGATCTGCTTCCCTCTTCACAAGAAGAGCTCTTTCAGAAAAAGGCTTCTTCCTCATACAAAGAGAGCTACGACTACACTGCAGACTTCTTGTGCAAGAACCTTTTTGTCGAAGAGATCTTCCACAAAAAGTTATTGTGCAAGAGTGCATCCACACTATTAAAGTGCATTGCAAAAGTAAGAAAGCTCTGATTGCCCCCTGTGCTTCTTTTGATAGGCTGTTTTTGTGCAAGAAACCCGTTCGCCGCCCACACAAACCTTTTTACGCAAGAGCTCTTGTGCAAAAAGGCTTATTCCTTGTAGAAAGATGATTACGGCTGTCAGAAAAACCCTTCTGTTGTTTTGTTTTTCTTTCGAAAGAACACGATTGCACTGTGGACATAATTCAAGTTTTGTCAGAAAAATGCCTATTTTTCTGAAAAAACTCTGCAGTGTGGACACATCCTGGCAGAACCCAGTGCATCCAGAACTCATCTCAATTCCCAGTGGAATAGGGTGGGAGCATTCTTGTAGCCTTGCGGTAAAACACACCACTGAACTGTGATCCCTGCAAAGTAAAGGCAGTTTTCCATGGGCTTTCTGGGGCCAAAGGAATAGACCAAAACCTGTTAGAAACATCCAGCATCGAGAACCATCAGTCTCCTGGCTGGGCATGGGCAATCATTTTAGGGAGGCAGGCTACCAAAGGAGCAAGGAGGGGAGTGACACAGTTTAGTTCCTGGTAGTCGATGATTAATCTCCAGGACCAGGTTTAGGTACGGACCATACTGGGGCATTGGCAAAGGAACCTGGAGGTTCAATGAGACCTCACTGCTCCAGGATTTCTATGGCAGTGGGAAGGTCCTAGATGGCAGCCCAAGGGATAGGATATTGTCTGGCTGCAGGAGGGGTTCCTCCCCTTGATTCTCACTGAAAAAGGATAATACCAGTTTTGATCAGACTCTTGCAAAACTACAAAAGGAAAAAGCATGTTCAAAGGGTAATGCTGTGGCTGACCCTGAACCACTAATGTAGAGTCATTCCAGACCCCTATTAATTTTTAAAATATCCCAACACCTTCCTCTTCCTTTTGGTGCTGGGGGCTCTTTAACCCACCCTCCATACCCTAAGTTTTCCTGAGGGGCCAGTAGTCCATTTACACACAATACAATAGCAACACCATTGGCTGTAGCAGCTGTTTCAGGGGAGAGCCGCACTGGTCATGTCGAATTGGGACGGGTCCAGATCATATAATCAATCATCCAAATAATCAGGAAAATGGGGAATTGGGAGGCTGTGGTGCCATCTAGTAGCCACAGGAGTCGACACCTGCTTCTGGCCCTGTGTGCTGCTTGGGGGAAGGGGGCAGTTCACATCGGACAATGCACTATGGAAGGGGAGAAGAACAGGGCTCTACTGCACCCACACCCTAGGAGTTCTACTGACTCCTAGTGATATGACACCTCCTATTACTCACTGCTGCTAGTGACACCCTCAGATGGCTCCTTTCAGCTCGCCAGCTGTCCCTGCCATGGGCAGGCAGGAGAGGATTGTTATACCCAACTGACAGAGGGAGGGAAAAAAGTTGAGAAAGGCAAAGGGCCTTGTCTGACATCACACAGCCAGTCTGGAACAGCACTGGGAACAGGACCCAGAAGCCCTGATTTTGAAACTCACCCTCAGTCTGGAGTTTCACACCCGGACTGATCAGAATAAAGTTACCTCCAATGAGCCACAGACCACAGCCCTGCCTAGGGATTGCTCAGCCAGTCGTTTAGAAGAACCAGAACAGGGCTCAGCAACCATTCCGAAGGGATGTGCAAAGATTTAACTCTCCTGCCCTGGGCTGTGCCACTCTTCTGGGAGACAGGGAGGATTTCTCTGGGTGGTGTAGTAAGTTGAGGGTCGGTAACATGGAGTCAGCAGGCCTAAATAGAGGCCTGTAACATGGAAACAGCAACAGGCCTGCAATCTAGTGAGCAAGACTTTGGTTCACTAACACAGGAGCCAAGAAAGAGGCCCTACTGATAACTGTGCAATTGTGTAAGTTAGGTAGAGCATGGAAGGACACAGGGAGGCACCAAGAACAGACTGTAAGCCAAAGGGGAGTAGCGGAACATCTTAATAAGAAATGTCTTGGTACAAAGACTCCCTAAAAACTCATGCACATACCAACCTAGGTTCAAGACTGGTTCGAGATTGACAGCATGAAGGATAGTAATACCCCCTTTTGTACGTTGAGAGGTGGTAACTAGGCAACAGAGGTGGCAACCTGGTACGTAAAGAAATGATGTAAGTTGTACCTGTCTATAAAAGGACACCGCAAAAAGTGCTCTCCGGCCGACTTTGGGGGGGCAGGGTGCACTAGGCGCCTGAACGGCAGGTGTCATTGCCTAAACTTACAGAATGCACAGTAGCTTAACTCTGACTAACTGCTGTTAATATCTGTTATATGGCAATAAGCCTGCCAGGTGTTAGTACCTTGTCAATGTGGGCCATAGTGCCCAGTAGTGTAACATTGTACTGATCTCTGTTACCAACTGGTAGAGCTTCGCATTTGACAATAAATCTGCTCGATTGATTTCAAACCTTGCTTGTATCTGTCGTTTCCGGGGCCTCTCAGAGATCTCCTGTGTTGACCCAAGTGCACGGGGTCTAACTCTAGATAAAGGGAGTACCGATTGTTATGCACACAGCCGAAAGTTTATCATCACCGACGGAGTAGAGGTCCTGTCAGGAGCGCGCGCCAGGACAATCCTGACCAGATGACGCTGACACTGACAGTTCAGACCGCCGAAGGTACCAAGCTACAGAACACCGAGGTACGACAGGTGGATGCAAACCTTTCCATGGACTACTAGTTGCTAATGGACACTCATCATGAATTATATAATTACACCTGAGCTACTTTGCTAGTGCTGCAGCTGTGGAGATCAGTTTAATTTACACTATAAAACAGATTAAGCATTTTGATTCTCTCATGTTACTTTGTCAAACTTCATTTCAAAAAAGGTAAAACATTATGCCCAACACAAAAGGTTTCAATGATTTCTTTATTTAAGGCAGGAGTGGAGAACCATTTTTAGATTGGGGTCACTGACCCACCAAAAAAAAAAAAAATCGGTTGGGGACCACACGAGAAGCAAAAACAAAACAAAACAAAAAACAACCTCCTCCAACGCCCCCCCAACCCTCACTGATGTGGCCCAAACTGAGAGACTTTAATCCTCTGCTGCCCCAGCCTTATTGGGTGAGGGGAAACAAAGGGGGGAGGACTGAGGTTAAGAACTTCTGATTGCCAGAAAATGAAATCTGGTCTTTCTGGAGTTAGTGGATCTTATGGACCTCCTTAGGCTCTGGGGTAGGGACAGAAACGAGGGTTAGTGTGTGAGGCAGGGCCACCAGCAAGCAGGATAGGGATGGGGTGCAGGATCTGGAAGGGAGCTGGAGTACAGAAGCAGGCTGGGAGTAGGGTGTCTGGCCAGGTGGAGAGAGCAGGAACAAGGGAAGGGGCAGTATGTGGCAAGGAAAGAGGGTGCAAGAACAAGGGAGAGTGTCAGAGCAAGTTGGGTATACTGTGGGGAGGGAAGTGAGGGGATGGAGAGTCTGGGGATGAGGGGGAACATGACCTGGCTTCCTGCCCCCTTGCAGCAACATCTGCAGCCACACTGTCCCAGATGCCCTGGAGGAAGGTTTCGCTGCTGGGACAGCTATGCAGTGCAGGACTGATCCCAGAGGTACCACTGCCACACCCACACAGCTGTGGGTCAGCCATAGGTGTATAGCTGCTGCAGCTACATGGTCCAGGGCTGGAGGCAATGCTGACACAACCACACGGCCCACAACTGGCCCCAGAGGCACCCCTGCCATGGCCACGTGGCCCCAGCAGCACAAGATTCTATGACTGTGGCCATAAGCTGGTCTGGGAAGCCAGAGGCACAGTGGCAGCGGTGCCTCTAGCTAGTCTGTGGGGTGCAGCCTCAGCCCCAGTGCTGCCTCCTCTCCAGTGGCTGCATGGTGGAAAGAAAGGTGGGGCTGAGTTCCTTCCCTCGCAGCATATGCCAATTAGGGGGCAGAGCATGGCACTGCCTTCCAGTCAGGATAAAAGCCCTAGGCGGGCTGGATTCTGCCCATTGAGAGACTTTTTCCCATCTCTGTTATAGGGTTTCTCCCATATGGGTTCTCCGATGTGCAACTAGCCTTGAACTCTCACTGAAGCTTTTCCCACAGTCAGAGCAGCTGAAGGGCTTCTCTCCTCTGTGGGTTCTCCTATGTCTAACCAGGCTTGAACTCTTACTGAAGCTTTTCCCACAGTCAGAGCAGTTGAAGGGTTTCTCTCCTGTGTGGGTTTTCCTATGTGCAACAAGGTATGACCTGTGACTGAAGCATTTTCCACAGTCAGAGCAGCTGAAGGGTTTCTCTTCTGTGTGCGTTTTCTTATGTGCAACAAGGCTTGAGCTCTGATTGAAGCTTTTCCCACAGTCAGAGCAGCTGAAGGGTTTCTCTCCTGTGTGGGTTCTCCTATGTACAACAAGGTGTGACTTGTGACTGAAGCATTTTCTACAGTCAGAGCAGCTGAAGGGTTTCTCTCCTGTGTGGGTTGTCATATGCCTATCAAGGTATGACCTCTGACTGAAGCTTTTCCCACAGTCAGAGCAGATGAAGAGTTTCTCTTGTGTGTGGGTTCTCCTATGGATAACAAGGTGTGACCTCTGCCTGAAGCTTTTCCCACAGTCAGAGCAGCTGAAGGGTTTCTCTCCTGTGTGGGTTCTCCTATGTATTACAAGATTAGACCTGTGACTGAAGCATTTTCCACAGTCAGAGCAACTGAAAGGTTTCTCTCCTGTGTGGGTACTCCTGTGGGTAAGAAGATTTGAGCTCTTGCTGAAGCTTTTCCCACAGTCAGAGCAGCTGAAGGGTTTCTCTCCTGTGTGGGTTTTCCTATGTTTAACAAGGTCTGACCTGTGACTGAAGCATTTTCCACAGTCAGAGCAGCTGAAGGGTTTTTCTCCTATGTGGGCTCTTCTGCGTTTACTAAGAGTTACACAGTCACTGGAAGTGTAGGGTGACTGCTGATGGGGGATTTTCTGATGAACGGTTTCTTTGTTTGTTTTCACCCCTCTCCTTTTGTGACTCGATTTACCTTGACCCTCTCCTGGATGGTTTTCTTGCTGCTTTTGTGGGCTACGCTGGCTCTCAAATGTCTCTCTCTGCTCAAGACTCTGAGAAAAATGCCCTTCAGATTTTCCCAGTAATATCCCGAACGGAGCCATTTGCTCTGGTCTTTCCTGCTGAAGACTCTTTTCATAGTTCTCACTCAGCAACTCATCACCTGCTGGGACAGAGAATCCAGAAAGGAGTTATTCCCTGTGCTGAGCTGAAACAAAACTCTAAAATAGAAATAGAAAAGGGGGAGCATGCCCAAGGAATGTCTGGAAAGACTGAGTAATCATGAGACGTGTTCACCCTCCTTCACCATAACCCTTCCCCCGCCCAACACCCTCATACTGGTGTTCAAGACAAGCAGAAGGGTCAGTCAGACTTGATGAAAATGCACAAGTGACGTCTGCTATGAGGACACTGAAATTAGTTTCTGAGTCAATTTAGCTGATTGCTCACCTGTATCGGTGTCACTGATGACCTCTCTTTTCTCACAGCCCTGGAGATCTGGGATCTGCAGCTCCTCCCCCTCCTCCATCCAGGAGATCACATGAGCATTGGAGACTAGAAATCCTGTTTGGAGAGCAGTTAAAAGAGTTGATTTGTTTATTAGGGCCTGTGCCATTTCTGCTTCCAGAGCCAGGATCTGAGTTGCCCACCCAGAGAGGCTCCTTCCCCACTTTGCAGGGACTGGGCGCTGGTTGGTACAAGATCCCAGGACACAGTCACCTGCAGTAAAGGTGCATCCCCACAGACTGCACCCTCCTTGCAGGGACTTAGCACATTGGCAAAAGGAGACCTTGCAGGCACTAACAACAGCTGCACCCAGCTGAATAGCCCGGCTGATTCCCTAGGAGAGCTGAGCACTCAGCTTCACTCTCTAAGGTACAACTCAGTCTCCCTCTTGGCCCGTTCCATACCCTCCACCACAGGGCAGGACAGGAACACACTGCTCAGAAAGGGAACTCTAAGGAGGACTGGTGGGTGTGATCCTAGGTCCCCAGGCAAGGCTCTGATTGCAGCTGCCACCTGGCAAGTCACTAGGACTTGGAAAGAAAAGACCCAGCAGAGCTCTAGCTCCTCAAGTGCTCTGTCCACAAAGCTCCTGGCTGGGCTCTCCCTGCTCTTTGGCTCAGATGCTCTACTTGGGCCAGAAGGAGGCAGAGGAAGTTGTCTGAGCAGGAAAGTGAACCCTTGGCTGGCTGCTTCACGCCCTGTCTTTGCTCCACACTCGTGACCCCGACTGCCTGTGCCTGGCTGGGCCGTGCTAGCTGCCCACAACAGCTGTCGCTCCCGTGGCTGGCCAGGGCAATGCCGGGCTGTTCCTGTGGCCAGCCTGGGTGGAGATGGGCTATGCTGCTTCTCTCGTGCTTGTGGGTGTTGCTGCAGCTCAGCTCCCCCTCTGCAGCCTTCGTTCTACTCTGCCAGCAGCAGCCTTTGTGTGGTTTCCCAGCCTCCCTCTTGTGGCCAGTCAGGCCTGCCATTTGGTGCCCCTTTGAGCTGCACAGAATCTACCAGAGACAGGAAAGGACTCAGACTGCACCCTCCTTCCAGGGACTTAGCACATTGGCAAAAGGAAACCCTGCAGACACTAACAACAGCTGCACCCATCCCCACAACTCTGGTACCTGCCATTCCTGCCTGTGAACTTCCATCGACTAGAGATGCAATAGTCTAGTCCAATGTTTCTCAGTTTAATTTGGCCACGAAATCCATTTTTTAAATAAAACTGCGGGAGGAAACTGGTCAACCAGGTGGGGAGGGAGGAGAGACTGTCAAGGAAAGAACAAAAAAACCCAAAAACCCACACTGGCCCGCCCCTACACCGCTACACCACATTTAATGGGCTCCTCCATTTTCCTGCCTGAATTGTTCTTCAGCTGCCTCTCTTCCCTGTGTTGATTTTTCCCAGGCTTTCCCATTCTATATACTGGGAACAATCCCCTTCAGCTCCTTCCAGAAATGTTCCCTGTGATTCTACCATGCCAGGACCTTCCTGCTGTTGATTCTCCTCCTTGTTCTCCCTCAGTGTCCTAGCACTTGTTGGGAGAGAGAGAATCCAAGCAGGAGTCACTGATCGTGCTGGGGAGAAGGGACTAACAGGGGAATGGCCAAGAGATAATAAGGATGTTAAGTATCGACTAACTGACGAATCGAATAGTCAGTGCATTTTGCATCGACTATTTGATTAGTTGATAGGGCACCTCCGCCATTGTAATGTAGCCGCAGCCCTAGGGCTATTGCTACACTTCAAAGGTGAAAGTGCCGTGTGGAGCCTGGGGTCAGCTGGGGACTCCCCCACTGACCTGGGGCTCCATGCTACGCTGCCCTTTGAAAAGCCGCGGACATCCTGAGGCTGAGCTCCCTGCAGCGTCTGAAAGCAGCAGCGCTGCTCGGAGCCCAGGGTCTGAGGGGGAAGCCCAGCTGATCGCAGTTTCCACACCAGGGCTACTCAACTGTAGAAGCTCCAGGGCCACAATGATACTCACATCCCATGCCGAGGGCTGCAACTTAAGTGTGGTTGCATATATATACAAATAGCTTCTTTCCTATTGATAGGCATGAATACAAAGATTAAGGCAAGACTACACAACCCGCAGGCCCCATTTAGGTCAGTTCTGTTGATATTAATAACATGCAATAGTGACCCGATTTCCACCATATGACAGTACTTTTAATGCGGATGACAGTCCAGGAATTTAACTACTAAAATGCATATCAACAGAAGACCATTATATTGACTTGCTGTTGTGAAGTGTTCCCAGTGGAGGCAAAGGATCCCACCCGTGGGCCATGAGTTGAGCCCCGTGTAAACCCAAACTGCGCTGTGGGCCACGAACAAATGGTCCATGGGCCGCATGTGGCCCATGGGCTACTTGTTGAGTAGCCCTGCTCTACCCAGTACTGGTGCTTTGAAAGATCACGTGCAGCCTGGAGACACCCCAGCCGGCTCCGGGCTGCAGGCGGCATTTCAAAGTGGCAGTGCTGCACGGAGCCTGGTGCCTGGCCCCAGACTTCAAGAGGCACTGCCGCTGTGAAGCACCCCCACTCTCCCCGCCTTGCTGCCTCTTCGTGATAGAGGTGGAAAGGGGTGAGGGAAGCGACTAGTCTGTCGACAATCCAATAAGCATTTGCTTATGAGCTACTCGACTAGCCCTTCACATCCCTAAGCCAGAAAGCACAGCACAATAATACTTTGGGAGACTGAGACATTGTATGTGGGTGCACATCCTACCCAAACACTCCCAGGGAAGGAAACATAGGGAGGAAATTCCTGACAGATAATGGGATGTCTGGGGAGCTGAGACAGGTATTTGGCAGGATGATACCTGCAGCCCTAACTGAGACACATGGGGTGGAAGTGAAGGGCTCTCACCCACTGCTCATTTTTGGAAGCCCCAGATTTTTCCTGCATTTCTGGAATGTTTGTGCGTCAATTTCTCTGGCTTCTCACCTGTGCGAGTATCTCTCAGGATCCCCATTTCTTTGGAGGGCTGGAGATCTGGGACCCACGGCTCTTCCCCTCGTTCCAGCTGGGTGATCAGGTCAGGTTTGGAAATGGAGAATCCTGCACAAGGGTAAAATCAGGCAAGGTGAAGGCACATGGAGTCTGGGCAGAGTGTGTGTCACAAGGAACACTTAATGAGGCCAATCTGATCCTGCATGGGACCAGGACTTGAGAGCAGCAGACTTCTGGGAAGGAAAGGACATGGGGATGTGATGAAGTCAGGACTGTATTCACTCTGTTTGCTTTGTTATGTTGCATGAGATTTCTATGGTCCTGTAGTAACCCTATGTGTGTGCCTCAGTTCCCGTGGCACTACACCACTATCTAGATGGGGACGGGAATTTGGGGGTGACTCACTGAGGAAGAATACACATCCACAATAGCCCAGGCTCACAATAATCTGAGTCTGAGAGGGGTATGTGACCAGTGGACACCTTTTCCTTGGGAAGCTGGATAAAGGTTTGAGACGGGGTTGCCTGCAGCCAGTGACAAGCTGTGCAGGGTGGAAGTGAGTCTCGCAGGCTTAGGGGCAGAGGTGGGGGGCAGGGCCAGTAGCTCTGTGCCCCCTCCTCCCCACGATGAATTGTGCTGACAAGTCTGTTCTATGCTGTATCCCTATGAACTAATAAACCGCCTGGCTGTGGAGGGGGTGGGGTGCAGGGCCCAGTGACTCCTCACTTTTCAGTGACAGCGCGTGTTGTTACGCCCTCACTAGGAATTTTAATGATCTGTGGATTTCTAGGGGACTCGCTGACACACACACAGCTCGGGGGCTAAACTCCTGCCTGTTTCCAAGCCTGTGGAACCCAGACTCCTCCACAAATGGAGCCAGTCCCAAGGTGACAGGTGAACGGTGCGTGAAGGAGAAATAACGTAGGCAGGACAGTTCCCTGCTTTTGGCCCCTGAAAGTTGGGGAGATGGGAATGAATTTGCATGTCCCTTAGGTGTCTGATTCCCCTGTTTCCCAAAAGGGGGCATGGGGATGAACGTGTCCCTCACTCGAGGGTTTTGGGCCCCACTCCTCTCAAATTGACCAGGGAAGAACCTGACCCAATGCAGAAATGCTGGCCCCAGGGCGTTGCTCATTGAGGGCACAGGAATCCTTACCCAGTGAGGCCACCGTCTCATAGTTCTCCTGCATAACATCCTCGTAGAAGGCTCTCTGCGTGGTGCTCAGCAGCGCCCCCTGCCCCGTGGTGAAATACACAGCCACCTCCTCGAAGGTCACTGGCATCTGAAACAGGGGACCCCCACTCAGTGCCTGACACCCCAGCCACAGCCCCACCCATCACAATGGAGGGGGCCCGAGGAGCAGAATCCCACCCCCACCCCGCCCAGAGAGGCCAGGATGCTCCAGGGAGAGAGAGGAGAGAGCTCCTTGTGCCCCCCAGCAGATGGAGCAGGGCAGGGTCTTCTTAGTCACCCCCCTGCCAGCCACAGGCTGAGAGGGGAGCAGAGCTCTGCACAGGCCACAGGGACAGGAATCCCAGCCCCTTCCTAGTTCATGGCAGCCTCTGGCTAGTGAGCTCTGTCTCCAGCGTGAGAAACAACAACAGGAACAGCCAGGCTGGGTCAGAGCAAAGGCCCCTCTAGCCCAGTGTCCTGTCTGCCCACAGTGGCCAATGCAGGTGCCCCAGAGGGACTGAACTGAACAGGGAACCACCCAGTGATCCACCCCGTCACCCATTCCCAGCGTCTGGCAAACAGAGGCTCGGGACACCCTCCCTGCCCATCCTGGCCCATAGCCACTGATGGACCAATGGAGACTCTGGTCTGTTTTTCCAGCCCTGTCCATGGGGAGTTTCCTCTTTCAGAAATGGGAGAGCGTTCACCCCCCCTCCCAATGGGCCTGTTCAGACCATCAGGCCCTAGGCTGAGCAAGTCCCAGCAGGTTTACCCCACCCTACCCCCTCCCTGACTCACCCTGTTTATTTCCCCCCCCCCCACACACACACACAATCTCCTACCTGAGCCAGCTCCATGACAGCCATTTCCCTGCCTTGTGTACTGCAAGATGGCATCATCTGGAACAAAAGGTAGACATGGTGTGGCGGCGTGTCAGGGTTCCCCCGACTCCTGCACCCCCGTAATGGCATCAACAGACTCTACCAGCCAGTAGAATAGAGGGAGTTTATTGCTTCTCCAGGATACAGCACAGCCTAGATGTAATCTGCTTATAGGGCAAGCCTAGGATGCCTCAGCCCCCCTTGAGATAGGGGGAGACTGGGCCCCTAAATCCCAGCCCCTTGCTTAGGCTGCTTCCTCCATGATACCAGACAGAAACTAAAAAGCTTTCTTCCAGCCCTGCCCCTCAGCCACATGCTGGTCTCCGCCCTCCTTCCTTTGTCTCTCCCTGGGAGGCTGAGCCTGGGTGTCTGGGTTAATACACATTTGGGAGAGTCAGTGAGAATCTCCCATCCCAGCGCAGGGGGACCCCGGGTCACAGAGCAGACAGCACCCCCACTACGTCACACGTGGGTCTTGGTCCTGTCAGGTCGAGAGGGGTGTCACGGGGGGGGGGGGGGAGAGGGGAATTGTTCTTGGCCTCTGATAATAGCATAAGCAGCCATGGGCTTAAACTGCACCAACGGAGGTTTAGGTTGGACATTAGGAAAAACGTCCTGTCCAGGTGGTGAGACACTGTGGAATCTCCAACTCTGGAAATATTCAAGAGCAGGTGAGACAGACACCTGTCAGGGATGGTCTTGATCAGGGGTTCCCAACCTTTTTTTCGGTCCCCGTACCCCCTTGGCTTTTAGTAAACCTTCCCGTACCCCCTATTCAATATGAAAGGAAATACATTCTAGAGTCTAGAATCCACAACTTTTTTCACTAACACTACTACTTTTGGAAGATTTCAATTAGGATAATCTAGTTATTTACCAAATATTCCCCATACCCCCTTGACAAGCTTCTCATACCCCCTGGGGGTACATGTACCCCAGGTTGGGAACACCTGGTCTAGATGGTGCTTTGCCCTGTCATGAGGGCACAGTACTGGACTTGAGGCTCTCTCGGGGTCCTTTCAGTTCTAGCATTGTATGGTTCTGTGATTGAGGTGGTTTCTCAAGGGTCTTTGGTCCATTTCACACCCCAGTTCCTCCAGGCTCTGGCCATGCTCGGAAACCTTTAGTTGTGTGGTTACAACACAGGCCTGGCCCCTCCCACCAGGGGTCACCCACCAGGCACTTTCACACCCTCCCTGGGGCAGAGTCTGAAACAGACACTAGAAAAGAGGAAAAGTTCCAAAACTGCCACTCTGGGGGGGTTCCCCGACATTGTTCCTGAGGGCAGTGCCCCCTGCTCCCATCACATTGGGACTGGTAAGGGCAGGAACCGGCTTTGACTGTCCTGGGAGCAAGGGGCAGGGAAAGAAATCTGCCCAGGGTGAGGCAGTGAATGGGTCTGGGCAGGTTGGGGGCTGGGAACCTCTCTCCCGACCTCCTGCACCTGCTGCCCCTTCTGCTCTCCCCAGTGCCCCTCCTGCCCTCTCCCCTCTGCTGGGAGCACTGGTGCCTGCCCAGTGCCCATGGGCATTTGCTCTCCAGTGGGAGCCTGGCTGTGTCACTGAGGCAGCAGCTCTGGGATCCGCCGGGCTTTTTCTGCTTGTGAAGGGAAGGTGTTGAGGCCTACCCAGAATATGTCAAATGAGCACCAGTTTAAATTGTAAGTGTAAAGGAAAGGCAGCATTGTGAGATACAGGAGACATAAGATAAAAAACCAAAATTTGATTGGATGACCAACAGTAACCCTGTTTTTAGGGAAGTAAAGTAACACAGACTGCAATATGCAACGAAGTGCTGATAACCCCAAAAGGAGCAGATGAAAGTTTTGAAAGGGCAGAATGAGACAACAAAAATCTAACGTCAGCAATTGTCAGGCAAGCAGAGGAATACCAAAATACCGAAACAGGGTATATAAGGTTGGACAGAACAGACCAAGAGCAGACGGGTTGCGAATCCAAAAAGCTAGGTCTGATCAACCAGGGCTCCCTTCCCGGCACTGAATCTCGCTGCCGCACATAAGCTCCGAAAGGGGAACACCACCGCTCGTAAGTTGCAACGAAAAATCCAAAAAAGGAGAGACATAAAGAAAAGAATATCTCCTGAATCTAAACAATGCTTCTATCTGTCTTTACGTGAGTATTCTATATTTGATAACTCCACAAATTGTTTAAAGGTAAATCTGGAGGGTATAGGTGTAGGAGGAGTTATTATTTCTTGTTTTTCTACTTTTTATTGGTATGTTACACTGTCTTAAAAGAATCAAAGATAGTGAATTGATTTAAATGAACAATTAATTATAAAGTAAAAGAAAAAGAAAAATCTTTGTTTAACCCTAAAAAGAAGTATTCCTCTGTCTGTGGTTTCAAATCCTTTAAAGAACCAAACCCAGTTACCGAAACTGCTGAACTTAAACTTGGACAAATATTCCGTTACCAACTCTTTGGCCAAGGCCTTGGGGGAAGAGGCAGAGCAAGAGCAGGGAACAAAGACCCCCCCCACACACACACTTCTGTAGACCTCCACTCCCAACAGTGGGAAGGTGGCAGGGGGCCCGTGTGCCTGGGGAGGGGTGACCCATGTCACAGCCCCGGCATTTCCCCCCTGCATGGATGGACCTTTCGGGCAGGCCCAGACTCCCCGACCTCTCACCCAGCTTCTGTCACACTCTGGGGTGGCGCAACCCCCAGGATAGGGCTGAGCCATGGGGTGCTGGGTGAGGGGCAGGATCTGAGAGTTTACCTGAGACCTCAGGGACCCGGCGTGAGGCAATATTCCAGGCATCTCTCTGACAGGAGCAGAAGGGGATTGACTGGGGATGGCGAGTGTGGGGAGAGCATGTCAGGGCTTGGGTAGCTTGTTGCCCTGGTTAGGGGGGGTGGCCAAAACACAGGCCTCGCTGCAAGCAGGATTGGAACCTGCACAGGGACACCGTACTGGATTTCTAGTCCAACACCTTAACCACTTGGCCATCACAGCTATGAGTCTATCAGCTCAGGGAAACTAGTAAATAATCCCAGTGCCCAGATTTGACGTCACCTGCCACACAGAATTCAAACAGCAAACCATTTGAACGGTCATGCAGAGGAGTCCAGGCCACTCTGGTCTTAGAGTACATCTACACTTCATTCCTCTCTTGAGGGAGGAATGCAAATGTACACACCTGAAATTGCAAATGAAGTGGGGATTTAAATATTCCACGCTTCATTTGCATAATCATGTTATAGCACTATTTCGCAAAAAAAAAAAAAAAAAAAAAAAAAAAAAAAGTTATTTCGAGAGAAAACCCTTCCCTTGAAATAACTCTTACTCCTCAAAAAATGAGGTTTAAGGGTGATTTCGAGGGAAGGGTTTTCTCTCGAAATAACTCCTTTTTCCCCGCAGAACAGCACTGTTGCAAAATAGCGCCATTACGTGATTATGCAAGTGAAGCGTGGGATATTTAAATCCCTGCTTCATTTGCAATTTCGGGTGTCTACATTTGCATTCCTCCCCTCGAAGGAGGAATGAAGTGTAGACATACCCTTAGGCTGTGTCTTGGAGGTGAGTTCTTCTTCCAGGTCTTCCCTCCTCCTTCTTGGTCTTCCTTCCTTCCTTTCCCTTCTTGTTCCTCTTCTCTTTTCCCCTTTTCCTTCTTGGACCCCAGTTTATATAGTGAAAATTGAGTCCTGCTTAGTTCTACCTTAACCAATTATTTTAGTATAATTTTACTAGCCAGTCATAACATACTGTTATGATTTACTTAACCAATCATACCCCACCACCTTAGTTGATTTACACCTAGCTAAATTAATTATACAGCAGACAGAAACAGATACAAACCAGACAGCGATCACACAGACAAACAATAGGAAAGTGAGGACAATAATCATAGAATGAGGATTGCACAACCACAACTATTGGTAAGCAGTTTCTTGCCAGAGAAAATGCTGTAACTAAGTTTTCTCTACCATCTTGAGATCTGTTTCTTTTCTGGTGACAGTGGCTGCCACTAGGATAAGATAACCTTCTCACAGCTAGTGTGACACGATTTCAATGTCCTTTAGCTGGAATGTGAGCACGTGACTCTAGGCTTTACAGCTAATTGCTGCTGCTCTTGAGTCTGGCTGCAGAAGAAGGCTTTAGTTTAGGCCTACCAAATAGCCAAACACGCCCACTTTTTTGGAAACTGATCTGAAAAAGTGGACCCATTCCCTGGATGCGGCAGAGTTTTTCCAGGATATGAGATGTTCTGCAGCCTGGCAGGGGGAGAAGGGCAATTGGAGACATTTCAGAGGGGCCTTTAATCCTAGCCATGCCCCCATTCTGGCAGCAAGGCGGGAGGGAAGTGACTAGTTTTGTAGTGACTCGACTACCCGATAAGCATATGCTGCTCAGGAAGGCGACTACCTGACTGGTCGCTTACATCTCTACTCTGACCTTTGCAAAAAAAGAGAGAATTGATTTTAAAAACCTGGATTTTGGCATCATAGAATAGTAAGACTGTCAGTGTGAAAAGCCCAATTGGAACGTAGTGTAACAATAGGTGTAGCACACAGAGAAACTGTGACACCGAAATATGTGATTAGAAGTACAAATATACAAGTAAAATGCCAGATATTTGTATATATAATAAAGTAATAGAAAAGTAAGGTGGGTACTTCAGTGGTTGCAGGATGGGGAATTACTTACAGAAATACAGATTTTGGTTATAAGTGTGCAAGTATAAAATTATTTTCCAAAGTATCTTGGAGCTTTCACATTTAATAACCTGGCCTGTAGTGAACATTCAGGAAGCAAAATCTACCCAAGTGGCCGGCGATGTGAAAAAGCACCAGACTGAGGGTGACCGTATTTCCTTATGTTGGACACTGGACACCTGGTAAAATGACTCGTATTCAAGTGAGTTCAGTGGCAATTCATCAGAACTGAGCAGCACAAAGGTTCAAATTAACATCAAATCCCTGTTAAGCATAATGACTGTGTAGCTGGAGCCTTCTTACCTTTAAGGCTTTAGGGTTCAAAAGGGTGGAGGACGACACCCCCCTACACCTCTCACATGATTCGGCATGGGGTGGTAGGGAGGTCTGAAGTCCCAAACCTGCTATGAGCTGAAACTGAGCCGTGCTACCTGCCCACCCACCTCCTAATACACTTTAAATGCAGAGCTGTAACAGGGGTAGGTCCCAGACCTGTTTCAAGCCAGGACTGAGCCAGACTGTAGGCCAGCCTGATAAAAAAATTTACTGGCAAGTGTGTGTGTGTGGGGCGGGGAATGTGCGTAGTCTATAGCATTAAGCTATCAGCCTTTGCTTATCGGTTAATTGGCAAACTGACTAGACTATTACATCTCTAGAGCTGACCCTGGTGCTCTCCTCTGAGCCCCGTCTGGCAAGAAGGGGGGGACCCACGCCCTTCTCCTGGGACATGGAATCACATCTCACTGGGGCAGCACCCCACAGGGGGATATGGATGAGTAGGGCACTATGGGGAATGAAGGGGTAGGACAGGGCAGGGATAGCAAGGGGGGGAGGGAGGATGCAAACGGCCAACGCCAGGCAGCAGAGGGAAAAAGTCACCAGCTGCCGACTGGGCGGCTCTGAGGAAGCCCAGGCTCAGGACCTCCCTCCAGGGCACTTGGACAGCCAGCTTTTCGGTGAGCAGCAGAACACACGGGCCCACTGCCCCACAGCTGAGCTCCCCCAGCTGCTCTCCCAGGGCTGTGGCTGACCAGACTGCGCTGCTGCCAGCCCGGGTTGAGCTCTGCCAGCGACTTGCTCAGCTACCTCCCTGCCATGGGCTGCAGACTTGTCTGCCCAGCCAATGGTGGGTGGGGAGGGAAGCCTTTGGGAGAATTTCTGTACCTCCTGCTCCCTTCTTGTCATGGCCCAATGGATGTGGCCCTGGCCTCCTAAACCAGGGATTGTGGGTTCAAGCCCCACGTGGGGTATACGACTGTGACCTTCTGAGAAGGAACTGGGAGAGATATTTGAACACTTGGCAAAGGACCCCAAGAAATGGCAGGCTCCATGGGATGGCAGCTGTCTAGACCCAAATGCTCTGTTAGGCCCAGTTGGGAACTTTTGCTGCAGAAGGCCCAGGAGTGACTCAGACTGACACCATGAGGCAGCTGTGACAGAACTGGAGACAAAGCAGAGACCGAGGAGGGGCAGCACCATGAGAGTCAGACTCCATAGGAGTGACAGGGGAGCTACTTTGGCCCGGCGCATTTATAGAGTAGGAAGGTGCCATTCCCTGTCCCTGCTCTCACTCCTCGGCCAACATGGCTCCCTGACCTGGGCCTAGGCAGATTGACTGGTTCTGCAAGAAGAGGTTTGAGCTGGGGGATGGGTTTCTGTTATTTTCCTTGCTGGACCTGTCTTGGGACAGGTGAATTCTGGGTGCTCGTCTGGCTCTGCCAGACTGTTTCCTCCCATCCCCAGGGAGGTGTTTCAGTGTTAAGAGTGATTGATAAAGATCTGGTGGGTGTGTCTGTCTGTGGGATGGGACCAGAGCCCATCAGATCTTAGGGCCAGGCTGCAAACAATGGATCATGTGATGCATCCTGAATGGAAGCGGGAGGCATGTCGGTAAGAAGAGGGGTCAGTAGGTGTCTGGTGTAGGCTGGTGTTCATGTGGCCCTCAGTGATTGGTACTGTCGGGTCCAGAAGGTGGATTTCTTGTGTGGACAGGCCCAGGCTGAAGTTGATGGTGTGTGTGTTTGTGTGTCCAATTGTTCACAGTCAGTGGAATTGTTCAAGGGTCTCCTCCCTGTGGGTCCATATGAGAAGCTGTTGCTGTGACGTAATGGGGGTGATGTCTCCTCTGTAAGCCCGTGTCCCCCTGCACTGTGATGTGAGATTCCCACTGACTCTCCCAAATGTGTATTAACCCAGACACCTAGGCCCAGCCTGGGCAGATAACAAGGCTCTTCCCAGGGGGAGAGACAAAGGAAGGGAGGCAGAGACGAACACCTGGCTGGGGGGCAGGGTCTGGGAGCAAGGCAGTTTCTGGCTGGGAAACATGAAGGGAACAGACTAAGCTGAGGGGGCGATGGACCCCCTAACCCAAGGGGTCTGAGGCATCCTGGCCCTGACTCCTGTAGCCACATCACGTCTATGCTGTGCTGTACCGTACCCTGGAGAAGCAATAAACTCTCTCTATTCTACTGGCTGGCGGAGTCTGTTCTTGCTGCTACGGGGGCGCAGGATCGGAGGGAACCCCGACACGCCGTCACAGTCACCAATGTAGTGTAAGCAGAGGGGAGGTGCGAGGGGGCGTGAGAGGAGGAAACATTCTAAGTCAGTACACCCAGCAGAAGCTGCAGGGATGGACCAGCGGGGGGAGCAGCCACTGGCCCCCCACTCCCTGCTGGTGGGTGGGCGGGCAGCTGGGGAGCAGGGATCCGGCAGCAGCAGGACCCACCAGCGCCGATGGGGAGGGAGACAGAAACAACAGGACAATTTACCCATTTGTAAGAACAAGGACCCTGTAGCCGAGCGTAAAGCCAGGACCCTGTAGCCGAGCGTAAATCCAGGCCTGTCCCTTTAGCCTGGGATGTCTGCTCCGTAACTAGAGTGCTGGGCAGGAGGCAAAACAACAGCTCTCCCAGGCAGACCCCAGCCACTGAATCTCACCCCTTGGGCAGCACCTACCCCTCAGATAGGTAAGAGGTGCCTTCTCCAAGCACTGGCCACCCGCACAGCCCTGGGAAGTGGGTCCTGACACTCCGCCCCCCCAGGAGAAATCTTCTGTCCCCTCTTCTGTATTTTTGCTAACACTGCAAATGTCCCCCCCCACCCCACCCAACTGGGGTATTTTTTATTTCCTGGCAAGGCCCGTTCTTAACCCTGCCGCCTGTCCCAATTTTGCCCTTTGGCCCTGCAGCCCGTTGTGGGAGCTCCCCACCCCTACGGGTCAGTTTGGCCCCATCACAAATTTTGCCTCCCCTTGCAATTTCATGCATCCTCTTCCCTCCGCAAATGAAGTTGGGGGGAGGGGGGAGGAGTTGGGACAAGGGCTGCAGACGCGAATCCAGGTGAGAAGGGAAAAAGTATTTTAAACCCCCCCTCAGTGAGGTGGCCCCTACCTCCCCACATTCACCAGGGAGTGGGGGGGGGGGTGCCTAGAAAGCCAGGGCAGGCTCCCCAGTATCGGAGGGTGCCCAGAACTTCAGGGGCCAGATCCAGGCAGGCCAAGGGCCAGGTCCGGCCCGCGGGCCGTGGGTTCCCGGCCCCCCCCCGGGGGAGGGCCGCTTTGCACACACCGCGGATGGCCCCGCCCCGCACGCACCTGGGCTGCAGCGGCCCCAGCAGCTGGTCGCAGGGTTCGCTCCTTCGGGCGCGCGCGTGGGGGCAGGCGAGCACGGGCGGCGCAGGCGCGGTAGCCGCGACTGAGGCGGCTGCACTCGCTCTCCGGATCACGTGCCCGCGCGCGGTTCCAAAGGGCGGGGGGGGGGAGAGGGAATGGAACGCGCGCGGGCACGTGATGCGGAGAGTGCGGGCAGCCGCTTCAGTCGCGGCTACCGCGCCTGCGTTCCAAAGGGCGGGGCGCCCCGGCTGCCTCCTCAAGGGGCGAAGGCTGAGGGGGCCGTTACTCACCGCGCCGCTACTTCCGCTTCCGGGGCAGCGCCCGGGAAGGGAAGGGGAGCAGAACGCCGGGGGCGGGCGGGGCTCCTGACCCCAGCCTGGCTGCGCGCGCGCGCGGCGCCTGTTGGCGCTTTGGGGATAACGGCTCCAACTGCCGCGCGCGCAGGTGGGGGGAGTAACGGTCGGGCGGCGCGCGCGGGGGCCGGGCGGTCGCTCCCTGATGCTCACGCCTGGCGGGGATTTGTACGCAGGGTGAGGGAGCTGGGGGGATTGGCGCCGCTGGGCCGTGACCCACCGTCCTTTGCGTCACTTCCGCCGGGCACGGGGGGGATTTGAACACAGGGTGAGGCGGGGCTCAGGCATGAGGGACCCAGAGATGGGGGGGTCTGGCTGGGGCAGGGGCTGAGGACCCAGAGATTGGGGTCTGGCTGGGGCAGGGGCTGAGGGCCCAGAGATTGGGGTCTGGCTGGGGCAGGGGCTGAGGGGCCCAGAGATTGGAGGGGGTCTGGCTGGGGCAGGGGCTGAAGGGCCCAGAGATGGGGTCTGGCTGGGGCAGGGGCTGAGGGCCCAGAGATTGGGGTTTGGCTGGGGCAGGGGCTGAGGGCCCAGAGATTGGGGTCTGGCTGGGGCAGGGGCTGAGGGGCCCAGAGATTGGGGTCTGGCTGGGGCAGGGGCTGAAGGGCCCAGAGATTGGGGTCTGGCTGGGGCAGGGGCTGAGGGGCCCAGAGATTGGGGGTCTGGCTGGGGCAGGGGCTGAGGGACCCAGAGATTGGGGTCTGGCTGGGGCAGGGGCTGAGGGGCCCAGAGATTGGGGGTCTGGCTGGGGCAGGGGCTGAGGGGCCCAGAGATTTGGGGTCTGGCAGGGGCTGAAGGGCCCAGAGATTGGGGTCTGGCTGGGGCAGGGGCTGAGGACCCAGAGATTGGGGTCTGGCTGGGGCAGGGGCTGAGGGCCTAGAGATTGGGGTCTGGCTGGGGCAGGGGCTGAGGGGCCCAGAGATTTGGGGGTCTGGCAGGGGCTGAGGGGCCCAGAGATTGGGGTCTGGCAGGGGCTGAGGGGCCCAGGGGAGGCCCTGGCCGGGGGGGGGGGGGTGAGTAAAGCTTTTGGGGGTTTATTTGTTTTTAATTGATTTTTTTTGTATCCTCAGTGCTGGTGCCTCACGCCCCCGCCCCCCGGACCTGCCCCTCCGTTGCTGAGCTCAGGACAGTGACACGGCCCCGGTCCCCCAGCCCAGAGGCAGCCATGCCTGCAGAGAGCCCCGTGGAAAGAATCCAGGAGGAAGCGCCGTGTCCCGTCCGTCTGGAGGATTTCATAGCCCCTGTCACTCTGGAGTGTGGGCACAATTTCTGCCAGGCCCCCCTCAGCCCTCAGGGCAGAGACACTGAGCAGCAGGGACCCCTCTGCCTCATTCGGCGGCTGGCCAACGTGGTGGAACTAGCCAAGCCGCTGAGTCTCCAGGCAGCAAAGAGAGCAACATGGGACGGGGTGTGCGGGGAGCACCAGGAGGCTCTGACGCTGTGCTGTGAAGAGGCTCCCATCAGACTCCCATCTCTGTGGTGTGTGACAGATCCCAGGCTGACATGTTGGTACCAATACAGGAAGCTGCTCAGGACTACAAGGCTATGTCTACACTCGGGGCTTCTTGCGCAAGTACAGCCATTCTTGCGCAAGAATCTGCAGAGCGTCCACACTGCCCGCCTGCTCTTGCGCACGTAAATTTACAGTACGGCATGGTAAGAGGGGGCTCCTTGCGCAAGAGCTACGCTCTTTTTTGACAGGTGTAAGCCCTCTTGCACAGGAGCTCTTGCGCAAGAGGGCAGTGTGGACGCTCAGCAGGGATTTCTTGCGCAAGAAAGCCCTATGGCTAAAATGGCCATCAGAGCTTTCTTGCGCAAGAAAGCGTCCACACTGCCATGGGAGATCTTGTGCAAAAGCACAACTCGCACATGGCAGTGTGGACGTTTTCTTGCGCAAGAGTTCTTGCGCAAGAAGCCGCGAGTGTAGACATAGCCCAAGGTACAGAGTTGCTGTCCAGCGTAATGGGAAATAACATTGGGTTTTAATTACAGGATAATGTCACTGACTGTTAGCTGTGACACGGCTCTTTAAAGCCTTCATGGTACAATAGATGCTGTAAAAAGTAAATGCTCTGGCTCTGTGGCAACTCACATCAATCTTTACAGATACCTGATGTGGGAAATGTTTCTCTGAATCTTGAAACCCAGCCTTCCCTGGTGGCAGGAGAGGTTTTAACATAAGGGAAGGTGTTAATCAGATGTTTAGATCAGTGTTTCTCAACCAGTGATATGAGTACACTTAGGAGTACTTGAGAGAAGTCTTGGGGGATACAGCAATACAACTAAAATTTGGAGAAAATTGAGCTTTTATTTTAAGTTTTAAAGCGCTTTATTGTTTTTGTACTTCTTACACCCAAAAATTTCATCACCTGCCCTGCTACAATTAAGTTGTGTGTTGCAATGGTAGAAAAAAATTGTCTGAAACCTGTAGGTACTGGGGGTACTTATATGTATATTGGAAAAAGTTGTACTTTATTTTAAAAAAAAGTGTTGAGAAGGGTTTGGATCACGGGAGCTGCAGGCCAGTCTATGGGACTGGTGTCAGTCAGACACAGGACTCACCGATTTGTCAGACCGCTCTGTTTATTAGTAAAGCGGCTCTGCTAATGCACCCAGAAAATGTGAGTCCCATACAAGGCTCAAAACCCTGTGATTTATATAGACAAAAGAAAGTGAAATTAACAAGCTTATAAAAGGTGGCAAAACTTCACGATTCCCATGAGACTAGTCACGTATCTTCATTTCCATATCAACCCTCAGCAATCTCCTGTCCATATCTCGCTGGTTATCTCAATTACTTTCTGTCTAACACCTAATGTTCCTTTTCCTGTTCTCCCAGACGCACCTGGCTCCACTCTGATCCCTCCTGCATACCTACAAATAACATTAACATAATCTTCTCTTTCCTGTTCAGAGGCAAACAGTATTCCTTCAACTTATTCTATTATTACAGTATAATTCATCTTTCTCTTACAATATAATTCTTTCTACTTTCACACTGGAGAAGAGGAGGTTACAAGCTGTTACTGACTGGCTGAGAAGCAGTAGTAATCTGTCATTTGCCTTATAGACCCACGATGGAATCGGGGCCCTGCACAACACCCAGCAAGGGACAGTCCCTGCCCTGAGCAGGTCATAGTCTAGTTAGACAAATGGTGGGAAGGGAAAGTGAGGCAGCAAGTTCCCTCGTAGTCACCAAGCACGTCAGTGATAGAGTATAACCCTGAGCCCTGTCTCTCCAGACTCAGTCCAAGGCTACACTAACCACTAGGCTGCATTCCTCTCTCCCCTCAGCATTACTGAACAGTGATGCTGTGTGGCCCTGTAGGAGGGAAAGATGCTTTGCTACAGGCCCCAGGCCCAACAGGGAGAGGGGATTTCCCCCAGAGATGCTGAACTCCTGGGCTGCTCCATGAGGGGTTAAACTCAGATGCTGCAGCCAGCACTAGAGGAGGTTGCTGGCCTGGATGCTGTGTGTGGCTTTGAGTACCTTGAGTCCACCCACAGCACCGCTCCAGGCAGCGCAGGGCCATGCCAGGCACCACTGGGATTCGACTGGGTTGTAGCCAGAGTTCAAACTGGTTAACTCACGAGCTAATGCTTATGCTTAAACTCCCCACTGCCCTGGGCAGTGTCCGCTTGGCCCTGGCAGCTAACATCAGTCTGCAGCTGCGGGGAGTCCTCACCTGCCGGCAGTCCTTGTGGCCGCCCCCAGCAGACCGCTGAGAAAGCCCTGCCCTCAGGAGAGCCCATGTCCACTGCCCATCTTGCCTGTCAGCAGGTTAAAAAATACTGTCACTGATAAAATTGTAACCGGTTACATGATTACTATTTTTAACCCTTTTTACCTCCCACATCCCCACTTGAATCCTTTACGAAGGGGCCATCACCGATCTGTTCCCCACCCATCTGCAGCCGCCTCCTGTCTCTTTTTCTATGGACAAAGCCACATCCAGGGCTGAATCCCTGCCAGACAGGGACAGAGCATCACAAAACTGGGACTGTGCAGCTTAAAGGCAGACAGATGGGCTCCCAACATCTGATGGGGTTTGCCCTGATGCTTATTTTTGTTTCTTTAGGAAAAACGTGAGGCTCATTTGAAGGCTGAGGGAAGAGAGAGAAAAGCTGCTGGGAAGGAAAGCGGCAGCAGAAAGGAAAAGCCAGGAGTGTCTGGTAGGTGTCTGTGGCTAGGGACTGGCAGGGAGAGGGCTGTGTTAGGAGGCAGCCTCCTGTGTGGCCTTGGATTTTCCTACCAAGTGGCACGAGGGTTCCATTCTCAGACTGGCCCTGCCCTGGTGGCTTTATAAGGGCCGAGTCGCCTCAGCCTTAGGGCTGCCCGCCCTCATGGCAGCAACACCCGGATCCCTCTGCTCTGCCCTCTGACAAGGAGGGACAATCCCAGCAGTGCCTCCAGGGGTGGGAAGAAGGAGATTTTACCATCCTCACCCCTCCACACTCTGCCTGTAGCACCTAACGCCTGCGACTCCCCTTCACCCACTTGTCCAGGGCAGGGCATGTGGGATGCTCCAGGGCTCCTCCCCAAGGCCCCTAAATTAGCCTGAGGGTAGAAGGTCCTGCCTCTACCACTGCCAAGTCCTCAGGAGAGAAAGGGCCTAGTACTCAGGGGTTATTCTTACCATTTTAACACACTGAGCGACAGGATTTGATTTGGTGCGTCTGGGCTTCAAGCTCCTGTTTGTGCTGCCAGTGTCACCAGCACCTTATATCTACATCGGGTTATCTCCCCATTTCTCCCTCTGCTTGAGGGAGCCTGGAACAGGGGCAGATGGTTAAGAAAGGAGGGTGGATTTTTGAGGAGATAAGACATGAAGAGGCATTTTAACTGCTCCCTTCCTCACTGTCCTCTAGACTGGGACTCCAGCTTTATAAGCTAATTGTAAAGGTGAGGTTGGAGTGAATCGCTGCTTTAGGTCAGGCTTGAACTCAAAACCTAAACACTTTTCTTCAGAGTATTGTCTGCTAAACAGTTGGGCTACATCAAAGTGTTTGCATGTGTGTGGGGGGGGGTGGGTGTTCACAGATGATGGAGCCAGGCTATTCTCTGTGGTGTCAGATGACAGAACAATGCACAGTGGTTTTGCATTGCAGTGGGGAAGATCTAGGTTGACTACAGTAAACTTCTGATAATCCGGCACCTTTAGGACCCAGGGGGTGCCGGATTATCAGATATGCCGGACTATTGGAAGGGGGAGCTATGAGGGATCTGAGGTGGAGTGGGGAGATGCACCCCTCGACGCCAGGGGACCAACCCGGAAGCACCCCAGCTGCTCTGCCCCAGGCGTCCCCGAGTCAGCCGCTGTTGAAACTGACCAGCGGCTGACTCCGGGAAGCCGAGGCAGAGCAGCTGGGTGCTCTGCCCGGGCTTCCCAGAGTCAGCCGCTAGTCAGTTTCAGCAGTGGCTGACTCGGGGAAGCCGGGGGCAGAGCAGCTCCAATGGTCCGGCTGCCCGGAGCACTTCCGGGTTCCAGATGGTGCCGGACCATCAGGAGTGCCGGACCATTGGATGCCGGACCAATGGAGTTTTACTGTATTAAGAAAAACAGTAGGAGGGTGGTGAAGTACTGGAAAAAGTTACCTAAGGAGCTGGTGGAATCTCCATCCCTGGAGGTTTGTAAGACCAGGCTTGTCAAAGTTCTGACTGGGGTGATTTTTGGGGGCTGAATTGGATTAGAGACCTCCTGCGACCTCTTCCAGCTCTTGACTTCCATGAATCTCTGAACTCTGGGTTTCACTGGCAGCATTGAAATAAAGGAAAACAGACTCCTGACCAGCAACTCCTTCCCAGAGCCCAGCTGGAGCCAGACGAATGCTCAAAAGAGCCTAGAAAAGGTTTCTAGTCTGGAAACAGCAGGGCCCACACAAAGCAAAGCCAGGACAACTGCAGAGGGACTCAAGCCCTCAATCTTCTGAACTAACGTCAGATCCCTTATCCATTAGGCCACGCAGTCTTGCCTGTTGCTGGAATGGACTTCTTGAAATGTGTAAGTGTGTTCTTTTATTTACTTGGGTGGTGGCAGCAAGAAATCAGTTTTTGGGGGTTTTTTGGATCTCAGGGGCACTGAGATTGAACAAGTTTGTCTCTGGGAGTCACCGACAGCTTTAACAGAGCTGAATTCCCATCTCTGCACTCGGAGGCTATGTCTACACTGCACCTTTCTTGCGGTAAAACATGCAAATGAAGCTAAGCGTGGCATATCACTGTGCTTCATTTGTATCATTAATGAGGCTCCGTTTTTGCACGAGAAGCTTTTGCACAAAGGAGCTGTCTACATGGCTCCTTTTTGCACAAAACCCCTCTCTTGCGCAAGAGCCGTTCTTCCTCGAAAAAATGCTGGGGCAGCTCCTTAGTTTTCCCCAGCCAGGGCCCCGAGGTGAGATCCCTGCCCTGCCCCCCTCTGAGCAGCAGTCAGATACTAAACCTCTTCAGGTCCAAGGAGAGTACAGGGCCCAGATTCCTGGGATACCCCTTTGGGAAGAGGTAAGTCCCATTTAGCAATGAAACTTATGTCCATCAGTCCATTTCATAAAGCAGGGGGAGGGGTGCTCCGTCCCAATGTCTTCACTGAGATAATAGCCCTGTGGCCAGGCTGCAGCTGGCCAAGCTTAGCTGTACCCTGCCTGCAGGACTTGAGTTGGAAGATTAGAAGCCTGCAGCCAAGGCCATCCTGGGGGGGAGGCCCAGTGTCAGGGAATCTCCCATGCCCCACATCTTCCTCTGCTGTGCCCCCTCCCACTCCACTGCTGAGGGAGACTGACCACTGTCGTTGCTCAAACCACACACAGAGCCTGTGGCAAAAGCTAGAACACAGTTAAAATACAATGAAAATTCTGGCAAATGATCATTTGTGTTGTACTGGCTTCACATCTAACTAGCAAGATCAAAGTGTGTGACTCAATGGCCTTTACACAAAGAGAGAACCCACCATGCAGGGTGGGCTGTTAAAACACTTTCACACCCATAGAGTGAAACATCAGGGAACCTTTTCAGGCTCGAAAGCAGAAAATAAATACATTTACCCCTTTTCTTCTGAAGTGGCTCAACCTGCTTTACTGGTCGCCTCCTTCCTTGGCTGTGTTCATTACAAAAGTTTTCTGTGTCATCTCACTAAAACAAAAACAGAACCCCCCAAGCTCCCATGAACAAACGATCTGGAGTAGCACAGAACAGCAAAGCAGCAATTGCACCCAGAGATGGAACTAGGGCTGTGAGATAGGACCAGTCTCGCTGGGCTGGGAGGTTCATTGGGATTTCCCTGCTCACACCCAGGCCTGTGACACTTTCTCCTGCAGCCCTCAGGAGCCTGACTTAGGACCACAGAAATCACTGGATCTCTGTGCACGGAGAGCCCAGGCCACTGTGGGGAGTGACCCTTGGGGAGGTGCAGCGGTACAACGGGAGAGGATAAAACTCTCCATGGCAGGGACAGAGATTCCTGTGTCTAGGGTGGAGGGAAAGGAGGGAATCCTCGGACTCTCCCATCCCGCTCCAGTGGCACTGGAGGGAAAACAAGTTTCACTGTCCGAGCATGTAGTGGATGAACAATAAAGGCTTTTCAGTATGGCCTGGAGTCAGCTGAGTGTCTAGGAAGCAGCCAATCCAGCCCCACAGGGCACTCAGAGACTAGCCATCACTCTCTAATGGGGGGAGCAGGACACTCCAGCTGCTCAGGGGCAGGTTACACTAGGAAATCTGGTGGAGGGTCCCAAGGATGCGCTGGCCAATCCCCACCAGATTTCCTGCCACAGAGAGACCCTATGAGGCAGAGGCTGCAGAAGCAGAGGTGGGGTCTTTGGGCCTCCCACAAAAGGCCCTGTGGGACCAACCCCTCTCCTTTAGGCTGTCAGACTGCAGCAGGGCAGGGAGAAGGCAGAGGGGCAGTGAATGGACAGAGGCAGCATCTCCCCTCCACAGCTCTCCCTGCCTTGGTATCCCCTGTTCCTCAAACACTCAATAGCCCCAGCACCCAGCTCCACCAGCCTCAGCTGCTCCCTCCCTAGGCAGGGCCTGTCACTCCGCAGGGAGCTGCTCTGTACCCGCTGTCCATCGTGCACTTACCAGGGCTGGTGTGGATACAAATGTATCTGCACAGGGCTCTGAGGGTGAGAACCCAACTGGCAGCTCTGAGGAACTGTGGTATGGACCCTCCACCTGCCTGGGGGGGCTGCTTGGGGCCCTTTCCCAGGGCGGATGAAGGGCCAACTGCTACCCCACAGCTGCCTGCTTGGCTCTTGCAATGACCACTGTGGCTCTGAGCATCCCTGTGGAGAGAGCAGCGTCTGACAGATCCACCCAGATAGCTGCAGGCATTTGCCTTCCTTCCCCCTCCCGACTTGCCCAGGTCTGGGGCAGAGCCCTGCGACTCTGTACATACTTCCAGAGCTATTTTTTGACAGCAGACACAAGTTTTTATACCGGCGCAGAGCTCTAGCCCATTTCCTCCACAAAACATCCTCCTGGTCCCTCAGTGTTTGGTCTCTCAGATTCCAGCATCCCTGCGGGATGTGAGGGGGGGCTTAGCAGCATTTCTGCACACACCCCTTCCAGGGAACAGGTCTAGGGCAGTGGGGGAGCCCAGCCAAGGGGAAATGGAAGATGAGGGGTGGGGATGGGTGTCCAGAGGGAAAGTCGGGCCTGGCCCAAGTGTCCTTCTCATAATGCCCATGGCAGGGGGATCCCACCTGGGATGAGAAGGGAAGGGGAAACTTGAGGCAGGTACAGGGAGTATCTGGAGGTGTTTATGTCTCTTCCTTCTCCCCCTCGTGGCCCAGCAGCTCAGCAGCATGGGCTGTAGCCAACAATAGGGGTGATTGGGGTTCCCCCTCTGCCTGGGGTTTGCTCAGACCAGGCAGAGCCAGAGGGTCGCTGACCAGTTGATGGCTGGGTGCTGCTGTCTCCTCCCCCCCAGACCTGGCCAGTTGGGCTAAGTCTACACTGCAGAGCTATTTTGGGATATCCAAAGTAGTGTGTAGTGCAAATTGCATAGCTTATTCTCAAGTAAGGGCGTACCTCTGGATTCCTGAGAGCCAAATGCCACTCCTCTGTGTGTAGGAATTAGGCAGGGCACAGAGAGAATTTCCCTTGGGTTTGGAGCAGTCTCTGGTGCCCAGGCTAAGATGCCACAGGATTTCTCGTTATTACTCATTGAAAAAAATCCTGGGTTTTGGCAACACAGAAGAGTAGTATTGTCAGAATGAAGAGCACCAGTGAAATGTATCATGTATGTAGCATTACAAATCTATGACATTAACAAGTACAAGTAGAAGTATAATCAAGTGAGTAGAAAACTCCACATTTATCTCTGCAATACATAAAATAATCGAGGAGTAAAATGTGTCATTTAGCATTGACCGGATGGGGAATTAGTGACAGAAAGAAGGATTTAATAAGTTTTCAATTACAAAAGGATTTTCCAACATATCTAGGGCTGTGTCTACACTGGTGCGATCTTGCGCCAAAGCAGCCGCTCTTGCACAAAAGCTTGCTGCCTGTCTACACTGGCCGTGTGTTCTTGCGCAAGTAAACTGACGTTCTAATGTATAAAAACAGGGCCTCTTGTGCAAGAACTATGATGCTCCCCGCTGAGGAATAAGCCCTCTTGCGCAAGAGCTCTTCCAGAAGAGGCCAGTGTAGACAGGCAACATGAATTTCTTGCGCAAGAAAGCCCTGTGGTTAAAATGGCCATCAGAGCTTTCTTGCGCAAGAGAGCATCTACACTGGCATGGATGCTCGTGCGCAAAAGCACATGCCAGTGTAGACGCTCTCTTCTGGAAGAGTTTTTTGCACAAGAACTCTTCTGCAAAAGAGTTCTTGCTCAAGAAGCTGCCAGTGTAGACGTAGCCTAGATGTTTTCACATTTACAAAACTGGCCCCTAGTGAGTATTTGGGATCCAAGATCTACCCAAGTGGTACCGTATTTTAGCAAATATAACCCGTGGGTTATATTCATTTTTACAACCCCCCTTTCCCCTACCTCCACGGAGTATACTCGGGTGTGGGCTATACAAAATTTTTTTTTACACACCAGCTCACCGCCCAGTTCCTCCACAGCCATAGGAAGGGGCAGGGGGAGCGCTCATCCGGCTGTGCAGGAACCGGGCGGCGAGCACTCCCCTACCTGGTTCCTATGCAGCCTCCGGGCGGAGGAGTGCTCACCGCCTGATTCCTCCACAGCCGTAGGAAGGGGCAAGGGGAGCGCTCATTCAGCTGCACAGGAACTGGGCGGTGAGTGGCTGACTAATTTCCCCACATACACACACCATAAATATACCCCTGGCACAGCCTTGTATACCCCGTGGGTTATACTTGTGCGTGGGGTATACAAGATTTTTTTAACTCAAAAAGCAAAAACCGTGGGGTATATTTGGGTGCGGGGTATATTTGCTAAAAGACGGTAATTTGTGACAAAGCACTAAAGCGTTGGGTAGAGAAGGAAAATTGCCCTATATACAGAGGGTTCCAGCATGGAGAGAGATGGGGCAGGACTTGAACTCACCACAGCTGGCAAGCAGGGCCGGCTTTAGGCCGATTCAACTGATTCCCCGCCCGAGGGGCCCTGTGCCCAGGTGAGCGATGCACACGCAGTGCGCCGGGAGCACAGCACTTGCGCAGGGCCCCCCTGGGCGCACGGTGCATGCGTCGTGCCCCGGGTGCGTGACGCATCGCCTGGGGCCCATGCATGTGCGGCCCCGCCCCTGGAATCGGGCCCCGCGCTCTCTAGAGCCGGCCTTGCTGGCAAGGCCACCCCCATGGGAGGACAAAAGGAAGCTGAAGACGTTTTCACACTAGCCCAGGAAAGCTGTCAGCCTGGACACCACAGGGACCCACAGAACAAAGATCTGAAACCGCAGCACAGACAGGCAGGGCTAGATGAGACATGCCCCCGCCCCGGAAGCCCCCACTACAGAGTGTTTTGAATGATTGCTTGGTACTCGAATCATACACATCCCGCCTGCCCGATTTTGCCCTTTGGCCTCTCTCCTGGCCCTGCCACCCGCTGTGTGACACCCCCTCGCCCATGAGGCCAGGCCGGCTTGGCTCCTGCACAGACTCCCCCTTCCCCGCGATTTGCCCCCGGTCCCCAGCAGGCTGGGGGCGCAGGGGGAGCAAGGACCGCAGCACGTGGGCAGAGCAAGGCTGGTTCGCAGGGGGCTGGTCTGGCCCCGCCCGGCAGCAGTGGGTGCCGCTGCCCAGCCGGGCCCGGTCCTTTGCCTGGGGCGGGCGCGCCGCCCCCCCCCCCTGCAGGCTGCGCTCTGGGGCGGGAGCTTGTTTTCTGGCGTCCCGCTGAGGCGCTGTCGGTAACTGCGGGGCCGGCGGAGACGGACCCATGGAAAAGCCACGAGCCCCCAGACGCACCCAGCTTGGAGCAGGGCGCTGCCCGCGGAACCATGCTCCGGCCTTAAACCAGCTGCTGCGCTGGGGGCCCGGAGGGGGGGGGGGAGCCCCGGGCCCCGCGCTAGGGCCAAGGGGCGCTGCAGATGATGAGCCACGCGCGGCCCCGCCCGCCCCCTGCGAACGGGCTGCGGGTCCCCCCCCCACCACGGAGCGAGCCGGGCAGCGAGGATCGCGCGGCGCTGGGGGGGGGAGAAGCGGGAGCAAAGGAACTTGTATCATCCCCCCTCCCACCAACTTCCCCGCCCCCGCTCCAGCCCCGCCCCACAGCCTGACCCCTGCAGCGCCTCCCCCGCAGCGCAAGTCCCGCCCTCCATCAGCCCCTCCTGCCCCCACAGCGACCAAGCGGCGGAGCGAGGACAGCGCCGCCCGCACGTGCGCCTGCCTCCCCCTCGGGCCCCGCCCCTGCTGGGAAGTCTCCAGTGACGTTGCTGGCCCCGCCCCTTACTCTGACGCAGGGATCCCCCTGCCGCCGGGAGTGGCCGGGCTGCCCCACAAAGGGGTACGGGCGGGGGGGAGGGATTCAGGACGGGGTCGGGGCCGGTGCTCCACGAGCCAATCAGAGCACTCGGGGGGGGCGGGGCGGAGCAGCCTGGTGGCCCCCCCCCGGAGCCGAGTGACGCGCCTGCGCGCTGCTGCCTGCTGGGGGCGCGGCCAGGGGTTGCCCGGGACCCGCGCACGGTTCCCACAGCGACGTCATCGGTCCCGGGGTGTGGCTGCTCACGCGCTGCCAGGGGGGGGAGATAGACCCCCCCCCGCACGTGCCCTCTAGCACCCGGCTCTGCCCCACAGCTGGAGCCCGACGGGCTCTTAGCGCTTAGCACAGCCCGTGGGGCCGCAGAGATGCTCAACCCCCCCCCCCCCGTGGCACCAACCCCGGGGGGGTTTGTCCATAGTTAGTAATGGGGGGGGGGCGAAGTGCGAGCTCTGGGGCCGAGGGAACTGCCCCCTTGGTCTGATGTGGGGGGGGAGGCACCCAAAGCGGGGTCACAGCCCTGTGTCAGAAGGAGGCAGCGGGGGGCAAGGCTGGAGGGGCGGGAAAAGGGCAAACTCTGGGGGGGGTCGGATCACAATGGAGTGAATCACTGGGAAGTGCTGCCCCCCCCCCCACCAGATCTGAACAGCAGGGGGCCCTGGGGTGCCCCATAGTCACAGGGACAGGGTGGAGCCAGAAAGTTCCAGGGCAGTTGGGGGGGAACAGCGGCGGGGGAGGGGCTGGGTTGGCCCAGGGGGGGCAGCTGGGAAGGGCAAATTGCAGCTGAGTCTAGGTGGGGCAATTGGCTCTGCCCTTCCCCTCCCGTGGCCCATCCACGCCCTGCACGGAGCAGCCATGAGCCGTGTCTGAGCGCTGGGGGCAGCGACTCCCTGTGGCCCATGGTCCTGAGCTTGTGGGGCCCGAGGGGAGGGGAACAGGAGGGGCTGTAGCAGGCTTCTGTGGCCACTCTGGGTCCTGCCCAAACCCCCAGACCTGAGAGGATTTTCGCTCAGTAACTGACAACGGCCGTGGGACCAGCCTATTGGTGACACTGGGCAAAACCCCACTGCATCCGTGGGACAGTGAACACACCCAAGCAAAGCAGAATCAAACCATCTGCGTAGACACCCCAGGGTCCCTCCCCAGTCCCCACTTGCTGTATGGGACACAGTCCTTCAGTTCCTGCCTACACCTACGCATCTGAGAGACTAGCAAAAAATCTGGAGAGTGTCATGAGCTTTCGTGGCACAACCCACTGCCTCAGATGACAAACACGGAGCAGTGGGCGGTGCCCATGAAAACTCGTTTTTAAGTTTCTTTTAGTTACAGACTAACACGGCTCCCGCTAAGACTTTTAACCAGGCGAGGTTCTGTGTGTCTGTACCTGCCTAGGAGTTTTCTTAGGTAGCTTGGGGCTTGTTTGGGGGCATGTCTGGGGCTCTGACGTCTGTGGGTTTTTTTCTTTCTTCATTTCCATCCAGCAAGTGTGACTGGCTCCCAGTTGTGCAACCTGCTTACCAAAAAAAAAAAGAGCAGCTTGAACAGACTGGACTGCTCCCTCTGCTCGGGAAACGAAACTAACCCGCAGGGCAGTGCTTGGATTCGGAGGAGCCATGGCTGCCGGGGATCTGTCTGTGAGCTTCCAGGACGAGGTGACATGTCCCCTCTGTCTGGACTATTTCACAGACCCGGTGTCTATCGAGTGCGGGCACAACTTCTGCCGGGCCTGCCTCAGCCGGTGCTGGGGGGAGTCGGAGCCCAACTTCTCCTGCCCCCAGTGCAGAGAGACCATCCTGCAGAGACACCTGCGGCCCAGCTACCAGCTGGGGAACCTGGTGGAGCTGGTGAAACGCCTGCGGCTCCCGGCGGGGCCTGCGCCCGAGGGGCAGCCAGGGTGCGAGAGGCACCAGGAGGCCCTGAAGCTCTTCTGCCAGGAGGATCAAGCCCCCATCTGCGTGATCTGCAGAGAGTCCCGGGCGCACCGCACACACACGGTGGTGCCCATCGAGGAGGCTGCCCAGGAGTGCAAGGTAAGGACCAGACTTACAGGGGCAGTTTCTCTGCAGCGACAGAGCCCCCTGCATGTGTCCGACCTGCAGAGGGGTAGCGAGGACGTTTTGCACCCGGGGGCAAACGCCAAATTTGCGCCCTCCCCCTATCATTTGTTACTGTGGATCTGTTATTATTTCTAAGTCAGCAAAAAAATAAGAACATAAGAAAAAAAATCACAAACACTACTAATAACCACAGGTCCTTGGATCAATTAGTAGATCAGTTAGTAGATCATAGTAGAACTATCTTGATAATGTCTGGAGTAAGCTGGATGAAACGTTGGACTGAAAAGTCATATACGCATTCAACACCAGAAGCAACAAGACATTACAGTTAAAAACTTTTGTTAAGTAAGTTTAATTTTTCTTGCCTTAGCTACAGCGAACTGACATGCATGATCTACATGTTAGTCTTTAAAGTGCTACCAGATTATTGTTTTTAAGTTTTTCCTTTTATTATAATGTATCTTTTATTTAAAAATATAAGTAACCCCAATATTCTCACCCCTTCCCCAGAGCAGGCACCTCAGCTCCCTCCATACCAATGCAACTATAGGTAAATCTCATTAATCTCTGTATTAATCATTTTCTCATTGATTTTTTTTATTTTAACTTTGTATCAAGTCCTTTAAATTTGGTAATAAGTCTTTAGTTTGTTGTATTATGTCCTTTTATAGAAACGTTGTATACTTTTACAGAACATAGAAACTTTGTAGTAAGCCTTTTTACATAGAAACCTTGTATCTTGTAGACTTTTTAGCGCCCCTCCTCCTCCCTTTGCTAAACTGATTATCCTGTTGAGTGAATGAGGTGTGAATGGGTAAGGCGTGAAAGAAAAGCAATGGTTGGAGAAAGGTGGAAGCCAGATTCAAGAACAATAAGAACAATGGGACCTGTGAAATGGGCTCATTGAAAGAAGGTTGGACCTATGGATGCCTTGGGAGTCAGCAGAAAGCGCCTGCTTTTGGAAGGTGAATGGGGGAGCATTAAAAAAAAAAAAAACACCCAGAAGAAGGTGCCATAGATGAATAACTGCATATGATGACTCTCTGCATGAGAGGGAAGATGCTAGACATCTCTAAGGCATCTTTCAGTCATCATGGGAGCATTGATCTGGCTCCAACCCTTCCCCACCTAACTAATCTGGGGGGTGTGTGTGTGTGTGTATTATATGCATATAAGCAGGGCTCAACAAACTATGTAATCTACTCGCCCGTGGCGAGTAGATTACAACCCGGAAGAGCTGGGTTTGGGCGATATGCGCGTGTGCGTGTGTATTATATGCATATAAGCAGGGCTCAACAAACTATGTAATCTACTTGCCCGTGGAGAGTAGATTACAACCCGGAAGAGCTGGGTTCGGGCGATCTGCGTGTGTGTGTGTGTGTGTGTGTGTGTGTGTATTATATGCATATAACAAGGGCTCAACAAACTATATAATCTACTTGCCCGTGGCGAGTAGATTACAACCTGGAAGAGCTGGGTTCGGGCGATCTGCATGTGTGTGTGTGTGTGTGTATTATATGCATATAAGCAGGGCTCAACAAACTATGTAATCTACTTGCCCGTGGCGAGTAGATTACAACCTGGAAGAGCTGGGTTCGGGCGATCTGCGTGTGTGTGTGTGTGTGTGTGTGTGTGTGTATTATATGCTTATAAGCAGGGCTCAACAAACTATGTAATCTACT
Source organism: Rafetus swinhoei (assembly GCA_019425775.1). Lineage (NCBI taxonomy): Eukaryota > Metazoa > Chordata > Testudines > Trionychidae > Rafetus > Rafetus swinhoei. The sequence continues at coordinate 1,426,293 of CM033444.1, forward strand.
TGCCTGTGGCGAGTAGATTACAACCCGGAAGAGCTGGGTTTGGGCGATCTGCGCGTGTGTGTGTGTATTATATGCATATAAGCAGGGCTCAACAAACTATGTAATCTACTTGCCCGTGGAGAGTAGATTACAACCCGGAAGAGCTGGGTTCGGGTGATCTGCGTGTGTGTGTGTGTGTGTGTGTGTATTATATGCATATAAGCAGGGCTCAACAAACTATGTAATCTACTCGCCCGTGGCGAGTAGATTACAACCCGGAAGAGCTGGGTTTGGGCGATCTGCGCGTGTGTGTGTGTATTATATGCATATAAGCAGGGCTCAACAAACTATGTAATCTACTCGCCCGTGGAGAGTAGATTACAACCCGGAAGAGCTGGGTTCAGGCGATCTGCGCATGTGCAGATCGCCGGACAGCGCAGCTGGCGAGCGGGGCTTGCCGCGGCTCGGCGAGCCCTGCATATAAGTATTGACCGCTATATGTGTCTTACCAATAAATGTGGCATTTTGCCTTTTCCCCAAAAAAGATCCCATGCAGTACTTTTAAGTACAACACAACCATCCCTGCCCCCCAGTACCTCCATCCCAAAGGCACTCACCCCTTCCCCTGAGCCAGGCCCTCCACAGTGCTCCCCACCCCAATACACTCACCCCTGCCTGGGGGAAATTGCCCCCCCCCCCGCGTCCTCCCTGCGCTACGCCTCTGCCCACCTGCCCTGGATGGAGCCAGGGGCCTGCCTGGGAACAGGACCCAGCCACATGGGCGCTGGGCCAGGCCCAGCAGCGCTGCTAGGGAGTTACCGTGGGCTGGAGAGGGGGGACCTGCTCCCCCAGCCTCACTGCTCCGTGGCGCTGTTCTCGCTGGGCACGAGCCAATGGCCACAAGCAGCCCCCAGCGCCGCTGTCTGTGTTTGCAGGAGCTAATCCTGAGCCGCCTGCAGCGTCTGCGGGAGGAGAGAGACGGGCTCCGGGGCCTGGAATCCGACTGGGCCAAGGAGAGCGAGAGGCTCCTGGTAGGTCCCTAGCCCTGCCCAGCCACTTTGCATGGAGAGGGAAGGGGGCAGTGACAGCATCGGGGGGTCTCTGTGCTGGCTGGTGTCTGGGTCATTCAGAAGGTTAAAGGGTTTCCAGGGTCGGTGCAGGGACACAACTCAGGGTCACTTCAGTGTGGGGCAGCCTCCGCTCACAGCTACCTGGTATAAATCAGGAGAGTGACCCTACTGGGTTTTGGGTCAGGCTCCTCTGTTACCCTGCTGTTAGTTCCCACTGGGGTCAGTGGGGGTCAGGTCAGACTCCTGGAGGACCCTGGTCCGTCTGCCTCTGGGGTTGGTGGGTTCACCCCAGGCTGGCTGGGAGCAGCCTCTGGCTCTGCCTCTCTCCCGCGGGGGACAGGGGTGAGGCCTGTCAAACTGCTGCGTGCCCAGATGTGGCAGGGTCAGGCTGAGGGGAGATCTGTGCTGACCCCCGGGTGTGAGTGTCAGACACCCCAGGGATGCCAGCGGCTGGTTTGGGCACCATTTCCCAAGGCCTGGGCTGCACCTCAGTCTGTTGGTGCCATGACGGGGGTTGGACACTTTTGCCCTGGGACAGACCCAGCCGGCCTGGAAAAGACGTGGAGTGAAACGCTCCGCGCAGCCCAGACACGGCCCTGCCACTTCCCACGGCCCCGCTCACCCGCGTCCCTGCCCCGCCCGCTCTGCGCCCCCAGAGGCAGACGGACGTGGAGCGGCAGCTGGTGGGCTGGGAGTGCGAGCGGCTGCGGCAGTTCCTGGCGGAGCGGGAGCGCCTCCTGCTGGCCCGGCTGGGGGAGCTGGACGAGGAGATTGGGAAGAGGAGGGAGGAACACGCCGCCCGCCTGGGCGAGGAGATTTCCCGGCTCAGCGCCCTGATCTCGGAGCTGGAGGAGACGTGTCGGCAGCCGGCGCTGGAATTGCTGCAGGTGAGACGGGGTCAGACGCACCCAGAGCCCAGCGCAGGGACGCCCCTGAGTCACTGGGGGCTCACAGGGTAACTCAGGGCAGGGAGCAGGGCCCGGAGTGGCTGCAAAGGCCGGGGCCCCAGGGCTGCAGAGAGCCAGGAGTTTAGCCCATTGGAAAAGCTGCCCCCTCCCACCCCCCCGCAAAGCAGCTGGTGAAAAGGGGCTTGGCTCCCCCTAGCACAGCCCTTCAGTGGGTCTCCCCCCTGGGGGAGCAACCTGTGGGGCAGGGGAGCAGCGTGACTCCTCTGGGGCAGGGGCCAGGCTGGGCCATGGGCACTGACTCTCTGCTCTGTCTCCTTCCTCTCTAGGGTGTGAGAAGCGCCCGTGAGCAGGTATGTTCAGGCTCCATCTGCCGCTCACCCCTGTCATGCTGGAGCAGGCTCAGAGCCCAGGCAGCGACTCCAGCCCCAGCCCCCCACCATGGGACTGTCTCACCCTCTGAACCCTGCGCCCTCCGTACCCACCGCCCGGGGGGACACTGCTGCTGTCTGGGTGTGAGCCACCCTGGGAGGGGACTGCCCCACAGCTCTGCGATGGGAAAGCCTTCCTGGGGGCCGGGCTGGCTCAGGGGAATATTAATAGGGCTGAGGCTGGTCACCCCAAGGGCCTAGCTGGGACCTGCCCCCAGCTTTGGCCTGTCCCAGGCAAGGCCCTGGGGGGGCAGTGTCCCCGTCCCAGAGCCCCCACCCCATGGGGAGTGACGAGGCCCCTGGGGGCTGAGCGGAGAAGCTGAGGAGCAGCTGTGCCCAGAGAACAGGCCCCTCTCTCAGCCCTGGGAGAGGCCCAGCCAGGCCCCAGTGGGGCACATGGGCCGGGCCAGGTGTGCGGGAGCCGGGCTGGGTGCTGCCCAGGCTGTTTTCCCTCTGTCTGGAGAGAGGCCCCAGTCTGGGCCTGGCAGGCTGTGCCGGCAGGAAACTCCCTGGGCAGCCGAGGTCACTGGGGCCCAGGGCCCAGCCCCCACCCGCTCCCCTGTCTGACTTTAGGGTTGCCAGATGGTTATGACAAAAATACCAGACACACTTGATCTCAGATGGGGATGGGGAACCAGCCACAGGAGGAGCGGGGCTGGCGAGAGAGACTGGGGGGGGAACCGGCCGGTGGGGAGCAGGGCTGGCCAAGAGGAGGTCGGGGGAGCAGGGCTAGGAGAGAGGATCGGGGGGAACCGGCCAGTGGGGAGCAGGGCTGGTCAGGAGGGGTCGAGGGGGGCTGACCGGGAGAGATCTGTGGGGGGGGGGGAGGGAACCAGCTGGCTGGGAGCAGGGCTAGCCGGGAGGAGGTCGCAGGGAGTGGGGCTGGCTGGGGGATAACTGGCCGGCGGGAAGTGGGGCTAGCCTGGCCGCACGCAGATCCCGGGACACTGCCTGTCCCATGCATCGTCCCAGCCCCGCTCCCTCCCTCTTCCCCCCCACGTAGTTGTGTAGTGCCTGGTTTTTAGACGCGCTCATGCTGTGTGAGTACACAACTACGTACTGATACTCATGAACAGGGCTTGCCAAGCGGCGGCGAGCCTCACTCGCCAGCCGCGCGCTGCGCATGCGCTGACTGCACTGTGCGGCCGCGCCGGGCTAAAATCTACTCGCCATGGGCGAGTAGATTACGTTAATTGTCGCGCCCTGCTCATGAAAATAAGAAAACATACTTAATTAGAAAATACCAGACATTTATGTGTCCGGTATTTTCTCAATTTGTTTCCCGAAGAGAAAGCTCAAATATTGGACTGTCCAGACTGTTCAAAACCGGACACCTGGCAACCCTGTCTGGCTTAGATGGGCTGAGGCAGGAGACCAATAACGCCCTCGTGCCTCTGCAGGGGTGAGGAGGTGACGTCGCCGCCGCATCCGGCGCCCAAGTGCCCAGAGCTGGAGCAGAGAATCCGGGACTTCCCAGGAGAGAACAGTCTCCAGGAGGCCGTGACGGGATTCCTGGGTACGGGGCAGTGCTGCTGGGAGCTCCTTTCTCACTCTATGGGGGTGGGGTGAGGGGCGTGGAAAGGCCCAGCTGGGTCCCTGAGACCCCAGGGTCTGCTCTTGGGGGGCTGGCGGGTTCCTGAGCCCGGGGGAGAGGGGAGGGTCTGCTCTGAGCAGAACGGCAGGATCCCAGTGGGACGTGGATGGTGGAGAACAGGCGCAGGGAGTGAAGGTGCCTCCCCTGGTCCCTGCGGCTGCCCCCTCCTGCTGCCAAGCAGAGAGTCCCCCAGCCCAGCCTGCGTGGGCCGAGGGGCAGGGGAAGGTTTCTGGGGACACTGGGAGCTGGTTGCCGTGGGAGACGTTGTCACAGACTCAGCTCCCTGGACGAGTCCCAGCTCCCTGGACGTTCATGGAGCCCCCCTGGCTGACACCAGCCGCTCGCCTGGGCCCAGTGTCTGAACCCCTTGGGCCAGATGCTCAGAGCTAGGCAGGTGCCCGGTGAGTCACACAGGTGCCTGGCGGGAGTTTCAGAAGCCCCAGAGCAGTTTGGGCCCCTAACTCCCACTGGTGCCCATAGGAGTTGGGCACCTCCCCTGTGCGGGTGCGTGTGAAATCCCAGGGGCTGCGTGGCTGGGGGTGGAAACGCCTGTGAGAAGCTGGCTCCCAGGCCTTGCTCCCCAGGGCCCCTCTGGCAGCGAGGGGCAGAGCTGGGCCGTGAGCCCTGGGCGCTGCCCTCACCACTAACGGGTTTTTCTCTTCCCTTCCAGGGGCGCTGGCTGCGGAGAGAGGTGAGGATCCTGGGGCGCTGCCCTAGGGCCGGGCACGGCAGCTGCTGGGAGCCTGTTCCCCCGCCCGGAGCAGCCCCTGGGCTGGGCGGGCGCGAGGGGATCGGCGCAGGGGGGAGCCCAGCCAGGGAGCGTGGGACAGAGCAGCCGAGGGGAGTCGGAGGTGATGGGACCCTGCTCTGGGGGGAGCCAGGGCAGAGCTGCAGGCCGGAGGGTTGCCAGGTGTCCGTCTTTTTACCGTACAGTCCAGTATTTGCACAATCTGTCTGGTAGAAAAATTCAGAAAATACCGGAAACGTGCAATGGCCGATATTTTGTGAATTCCCAGCTGGGCGGTGGACCAAAGCCTGGCCGGGGTGGGGGAGCCACTGGGAGGCAGGTCCACGATTGGCACTGGGAGCCCTGTGGTCGCATGGACAAGCTGGGCGGGGGCGGCCAGGACTCCCAGCCACTCCCCCCACCCGGCTTCTGCTGGCAAGTAAAGGGAGCGCCTGCCGGGGGCGCGGCCAGAAGGACTCCGGCTGCGGCCAGTGGCTGTGTTCCCGCCCCCCCCCCCCCGCCAGGTCTGCTTTCCGCCCCCCTTCCTCTGGACTCCCTCTCCTCCCATCCAGCCCTGCGGCCCCAAACCCCAGCTCTGCTTCCTACCCCCTTCCTCTGGGCCCCCCTTTCTTCCCGGCCAGCCCCGTGGCTGCTGGACACTCCCACCCCCATCTCTGCTTCCCGCCTCCCCTTCCTCCCGTCTAGACCCGCGGCCCCCAGCCCCCGCCCCGCAAGCTCTGCTTCCTGCCCCTCCCCGCCCACGATCAAGCGTGTCCGTTTTTTTAGGGGGAGGGGCCTACCTGGCAACCCTAGGGAGCAGTGGGAGGGGACGGGATGTCCCTGCTCCCCATCCGGGGTCGGGGGGGCTCTGCGGTGGGAATTCTCACCTCTCTTTCTGCTTGTTCCAGGACTCAGGCGAGCCCGAGGATTCGCAGGTAACCGGCCTTGCTCTGGTGTCGGTGACTCCAGCACCTGCCCCAGAGAGAGACTGGCTCCCTGCAGCCCCCCCATGCTGTATCAGTGCCCCAGGCCTGGGAGATGGCCAGGCCCTTGGGAGAGCACTACCCCCAGACTCTTGGGCACACCCCTGTGCAGGGACCCCAGATGCAGAAGCCGGGCGCTGGAGCCCAGGGGAGGGGCCGGGGGGGGTGTTTTGGAGCCGGGTTGTGACTCCAGAGCTGAGGCCGGGAGATGCTTCTCACCTTAACCCTGATCATCCTCCCTCGGCCTGGGACAGGAAGCGGCTTCCCCGGCGTGTCTGGCCAGTGGGGCTGGTCCCAGGGCAAATCCAGGGTCCGGCTCGGGGCCCCGTCTCCTGTTTCAACACCAGGGGTCTGGCTGCTCGGCCTGGGGCAGCGAGTCTCCGAGCCGGGGGGCACCGGGGTTCTAACCACGCAAAGCAGGGGGGTGGCTGTGTGCCCCAGGCAGAACGGCTCTCTGGGCAGCCCAGTTCTGTGCACCCTCCCCTGGGGATCCTAGGGAAATCCCGGCTGGAACCTGCCCCTTCCTTCACCCCCCTCTGTCCTCTTGCCCCCGTTGCCCCCCTTCTGCTCCTCTCATCTGCCCCTCCCTTCCCTCTCCCAGCATCAGCCTGTCCCCTCCCCACCCCCACTGACACCTTCCTACCCCCTCCTCCCGCCCTTCCCCCTCCTTGTCTCCCTTGGCCCTTGTTAGCCCTGGTGCCTGCCCCTCCCCTGCCCCATTGCTGCCAGCCCATCTGCTCACCCTCCTCTGCCCCCGTCTCACCCCTCCCCTGGTACCTCTCTAGGCCCCTGGCACCCACCCTTCCCTCCCCTCCCCACCCATCTGCCCTGGTGCCTTCCCCATCTTTGTCCCCCGGCATTTCTCTCTCCCCCACTCTGCCCCTTGGTGCTTCCCCTTTCTCCTCCTGCCCTGCCCCCCTCCCCTCAGCACAAACTCCTTTCCTCTCCCCCATCCCCGGGGTGCCCGCCCCCTCCCCTCACACCCTTTCCACCTTCCCCTTAGTTCTCCCCTGCATCCCTCACCCCCTCTAGCCCCTGGTACCAGCCCTTCTGGTCACTTCTCTGTCTCCTTGAGGCCCCTCTCTGCTCTCACCTCTGTCAGAATCACAGAACTGGAAGAGATCTCGAGAGTCATCGAGTCCAGTCCCCTGCCCTCACGGCAGGACCAAGCACCATCCAGACCATCCCTGACAGGTGTCTGTCCAACCCGCTCTTCAATCTCTCCAGGGATGGAGACTCCACAACCTCCCCAGGCAATTTATTCCAGTGTTTTACCCCCCTGACAGGCAGGAACTTTCCTAATGTCCAACCTAAACCTCCCTTGCTGCAGTTTCAGCCCATTGCTTCTTGTCCTGTCCTCAGAGGCCAAGGAGAACAATTTTTCTCCCTCCTCCTGTGACACCCTTTTAGATACCTGAAAATCGCTCTCATGTCCCCTCTCCGTCTTCTCCTTTCCAAACTAAACAAGCCCAAAATGAGGAGGTTAGTTAAACAGAAATTAAAAGGCACAATGACTAGAGCCAAATCCCTGCAAGCTGCATGGAAACTTTTTAAAGACACCATAATAGAGGTCCAACTTAAATGTATACCCCAAATTAAAAAACATAGCAAGAGACCTAAAAAAGAGTCACCGTGGCTTGACCACCATGTAAAAGAAGCAGTGAAGGACAAAAAGGCATCTTTTAAGAAGTGGAAGTCCAGTCCTAGTGAGATAAATAGAAAGGAACATAAACACTGTCAAATCAAGTATAAAAATGTAATAAGAAAAGCAAAAAAAGATTTTGAGGAACAGCTAGCTAAAAACTCTCAGAGAAATAACAAAATGTTTTTTAAGTATATTAGAAGCAGGAAGCCTGCTAAAAAACCTGTGGGTCCCCTAGATGATCGAGCTATAAAAGGAGCAATCAAGGACAATAAAGCCATTGCGGAGAAACTAAATGATTTCTTTGCTTCAGTCTTCACGGCTGAGGACGTTGGGGAGATTCCCAAATCTGCACCGTCCTTTGTGGGTGATGAATCTGAGGAACTGTCCTGGATTGAAGTGTCATTAGAGGAGGTTTTGGAACAAATAGAAAAACTTAATGTTAACAAATCTCCGGGACCAGATGGCATTCATCCAAGGATTCTAAAAGAACTCAAATGCGAAATTGCTGAATTATTATCTGTGGTTTGTAACCTATCCTTTAAATCGGCTTCCGTACCTAATGACTGGAAGGTAGCCAATGTGACACCAATATTTAAAAAGGGTTCTAGAGGCGATCCTGGCAATTACAGACTGGTAAATCTAACTTCAGTACCGGGCAAATTAGTCAAAACAATAGTAAAGAATAAAATTGTGAGGCACGTAGAAGAACATAATTTGTTGGACAAAAGTCAACATGGTTTCTGTAAAGGGAAATCATGTCTTACTAATCGATTAGAGTTCTTTGAAGGGGTTAACAAACATGCGGACAAGGGGGATCCAGTAGATATAGTATACTTAGATTTTCAGAAAGCCTTTGACAAGGTCCCTCACCAAAGGCTCTTGTGTAAATTACATGGCCATGGGATAAGAGGGAAGGTCCTTTCTTGGATTGAGAACTGGTTAAAGACAGAAAACAAAGGGTAGGAATAAATGGTACATTTTCAGAATGGAGAGGGGTAACTAGTGGTGTCCCCCAAGGGTCTGTCCTGGGACCAATCCTTTTCAACTTATTCATAAATGATCTGGAGAAAGGGGTAAGCAGTGAGGTGGTAAAGTTTGCAGATGATACCAAACTGTTTAGGATAGTCAAGACAGAAGCAGACTGTGAGGGATTCCAAAAAGATCTCACCAAACTGAGTGATTGGGCAACAAAATGATTAGGGGTTTGGAACGGGTCCCATATGAAGAGAGGTTAAAGCAACTTGGACTTTTCAGTTTAGAAAAGAGGAGACTGAGGGGGGATATGATAGAGGTGTATAAAATCATGAGTGGTGTGGAGAGGGCGGATAAGAAAAGTTATTTATTAGTTCCCATAATAGAAGAACTAGAGGACACCAAATGAAATTAATGGGTAGCGGGTTTAAAACTAATAAAAGAAAGTTCTTCTTCACACAGCGTGTAGTCAACCTGTGGAACTCCTTGCCAGAGGAGGCTGTGAAGGCTAGGACTAGAACAGAGTTTAAAGAGAAGCTAGATAATTTCATGGAGGTTAGGTCCATAAAAGGCTATTAGCCAGGGGATAGAAATGGTGTCCCTGGCCTCTGTTTGTCAGAGGCTGGAGCGGGATGGCAGGAGACAAATCGCTTGATCATTGTCTTCGGTCCAACCTCTCTGGGGCACCTGGTGCTGGCCACTGTCGGCAGACAGGATACTGGGCTAGATGGACCTTTGGTCTGACCCAGTACGGCCGTTCTTATGTTCTTATGTAATTCCTTCAGCCTCTCCTCCTAGCTCATGTTCTCTCGACCTTTCATCCTTCTTGTTGCTCTTCTCTGCACCTTCTCCAATTTCTCCACCTCTCTCCTGAAATGTGAGGCCCAGAACTGGACACAATTGTCAAATCAAGGCCTGATCAGCGCAGAGCGGAGCGGAAGGACGACTCCTCGTGTCTCGCTCACAGCGCTCCTGGGAATCTGCCTCCCTGGTGCCTGCTCTTCCCTCTGCCCCTCTGCCTGCCTGGTGTCTCTTCGCTGGGCCCCCCTTTGGATCCTGTGGTGTAGGCCCCACCCCATCTCTGCCACACTGGTGCCCACATCTCCTCCCCCCTCTGCCTCCCTCGGGCCTGCCCTTCCCCACACCCCTCTGTCTGCTCCCCTTGGCTCCTCTGCTCCCTTCCTTCCCCTCTGCCCCCTGGTGTCCACCCCTCCCTCTGCCCCTCCTTGCATTTTCCCCTCCACCCAGTCCCCCAGCCCTTCTGGGGATTGCCCCTTCCCCTCACCCCTCTGTCTGCGCCCCTATGCTCCTCTGCTCCCTTCCTCCCCCTCTGCTCCCTGCTGCCTGCTGCCTGCCCCTCCCTCTCTGCCCTCCTTGCATCTGCCCCTCCACCCAGCCCTCCTGGGGACTGCCCCTTCCCCTCACCCCTCTGTGCCCTTGTGCCTGCTCCTCTTGCCCCACATTGGCCCTATGGTTGCTCCCTCCCCTCTGCCCCATCATCTGCCCCTCCCCTTTCCTCTCCCAGCATTACCCCCCCTCCTCCCCCCACTGACAACTTCCCACCCCTCTCCCGCTCCCTCCTGCCCTTTTCCTGCTCTTTGTCTCCTCACCGGCAGGGGGGGCCCTGACTCCCTCAAACAATAACAACTCCCCTTCCCCGCACAGCAATTAACTGGGGGAAGGGACAGGTTAATTTCCCGCTGACCCCAGGGACCTGCCCCTGCGACTCTCTTCTCAGTGGACGTGACGCTGGATCCAGACACGGCTCATCCCGAACTTGTCCTGTCGGAGGATCGGAAACATGTGACAGACGGAGACACTTGCCCGGATCTGCCCAACACCCCGGAGAGATTTGAGAACTATATCAATGTGCTGGGCGCCGAGGGGTTCGGGGGCGGGAGGGGTTACTGGGAAGTGGAGGTGGGGGACAAGACTGACTGGACTCTAGGGGTTTGCAGGGAATCGGTGTGCAGGAAGGGGGAGAGCACACTCTCACCTGAGGATGGATACTGGGTCATGTTGCTGAGCGATGGGGAATACGAGGCCTGCACCTACACCACAATCCCTCTTCCCGTGAGCACTAGGCCCAGCCGGGTGGGGGTTTTCCTGGACTACGAGGCGGGCGAGGTCTCGTTTTACAATGTGACTGACGGGTCTCATCTCTTCACCTTCACCGACACCTTCTCCGGGACGCTCCGCCCTTTCTTCTGTCCTGGTCTCAACGCCGGGGGCACCAACGCGGCTCCCCTGACCATCTGCCCGGTGCCAGCCCTGGCAGGAGGAATCCCTGCCCCTGACAGTGACCCCGCGGCACCGACTGGCCCCTCCCAGCGCTGCTGTTCCTCCCCCCAGTGATGGGAGCTGGATACTGCTGGTACCTGGATGTTGTGTGCCAACCGGTCGCTGCCCCTTTCCCTTTGCAACTGGAGCCTCCAGTGGAAAACTGGACACCTGGCAGTGCAGTCCAGGCTGGATGAATGGGACCCCCTGGCTGGAAGGAGCCCAGGCTGCCTTTCCCCGGGTTTGCTCCACCCCAGCACAGGGTGAAACTGGTACGAAACGCAGCCAGACAGCAGGTGGGATTTGCTGCCCTCACCTTGCCCCATCTCCTGCCCCAAGGGTAGCAGAGGGTGCTGGATGGGGGAGGGAGAAGGGGACTTTCACTCCTGTCAGAGTCAAATATGAAAGAAAAAATGTCTTCTAATTTAGAAACTGTTGTTGTTGTAACCAGGTGTCGGCACAACAATTTTTCCTTTGTTTCAGCAGCTTTTTATTAAACATCTATTTTTAAAAACACAACAAATGCAGTTTGGTAAAGAAACAGGGAGGGGATCCTTTTACCGAGTCATCACAAATTAACTTAATTGTATTAAAGACACTGGCACGTAATGACACCTAACATAGAGTGTGATGAAGCTTCCTTTCTTCCCAGCCATAAATCAATGGAAAAAATCACATTTTTGTTTGTCATACATTGAGGGGATGTCTGCACAGCAGTGTTATTTCAGAATAACTGACTTTATTTCGAAATAACAACATGCGCATTTCAACAGCGAGCCGTTATGTTGCAGTAATGTCGCTCTGGAGGGCCGTGTCTCTTGTGGCGGTGGTTTGCTAGGCCAGTGTGGACACCCCGGGCATTAGAGAGGTGGAATCTGATTTACTGTGCAGTCACGGGCCAGGGTAGGTGCAGCCGAGCTGGTTATTGCGAAGGCCACGAAGAGATTTATGTGTCCTCAGAACACGTGTCCTGCACTCGAAGGAGTGGTCTACCCTGGCCGAGGGACAGCACTGCAAAGTGCTGGGCAGGGTTCCCTCTAAGGTGGGCACCTGCGCAGCCACACAAAAAATTCTCCACCCGCCCCACCTCTTCCGCAGAGGTGAGTGGCGGACGCTCCGGCGGGCGGGCCCTGCTGTGGCCTCGTGGGTGGGGAGGTGTACGAGTGGGGGCCAGCCCGCCCTAATCAGACGCGCGCTTAGCCGCCCCCTCCTCGTTTCTTCCTACCCGGGGTAGGTCTTCAGTCCTCTTCGTTTGCTCCCCCCCCCCGGCGTCTAGTTCGTCGGTTATTGCCAGGACGTGGGGGAAGGGGGGCCCGGGCCCGCCCTCTCTCACGGGCCCCAGCCCAGGGCCCTAAGGACAGGTTCGCTAGATCTTGTCCAGCCAACGGGGCTAGTGCCCGCAACTTGCCGGCTCACCGGCTCCAAGCCCCGCCCTGGGCTACTTCCTACCCTGCAGTCCTTCCTGGATAGTACTCCTGTCCCCGTGGGACCGCCTCCCGCCGTGACTCCCCGCCCAGGGATTTACCCTCCCGGGCTTGCACTTTGGAGAGCCGGCAACAGCAGCCGCAGCAGCACTTAGCCAGCAGCTGGCAAGCAGCGTGCCGCTCGGTCCCACACCAATCCAGCGCCCCCCCCTAGCATGGCGCCTGGGGGAAATTGCCACCACCCCCGTCCTCCCTGCGCTACGCCTCTGCCCACCTGCCCTGGATAGAGCCAGGGGCCTGCCTGGGAACAGGACCCAGCAACATGGGCGCTGGGCCAGGCCCAGCAGCGCTGCTAGGGAGTTACCGTGGGCTGGAGAGGGGGGACCTGCTCCCCCAGCCTCACTGCTCCGTGGCGCTGTTCTCGCTGGGCACGAGCCAATGGCCTCAAGCAGCCCCCAGCGCCGCTGTCTGTGTTTGCAGGAGCAAATCCTGAGCCGCCTGCAGCGTCTGCGGGAGGAGAGAGACGGGCTCCGGGGCCTGGAATCCGACTGGGCCAAGGAAAGCGAGAGGCTCCTGGTAGGTCCCTAGCCCTGCCCAGCCACTTTGCATGGGGAGGGAGGGGGGCAGTGACAGCATCGGGGGGGTCTCTGTGCTGGCTGGTGTCTGGGTCATTCAGAAGGTTAAAGGGTTTCCAGGGTCGGTGCAGGGACACAACTCAGGGTCACTTCAGTGTGGGGCAGCCTCCGCTCACAGCTACCTGGTATAAATCAGGAGAGTGACCCTACTGGGTTCTGGGTCAGGCTCCTCTGTTACCCTGCTGTTAGTTCCCTCCTGGGGCCTGCCCCTTCCCTCCCCCCCGTCCCCTTGTGCCTGCTCCTCTTCTCCTTTCCAAACTAAACAAGCCCAATTCCTCCAGCCTCCCCTCCTAGCCCATGTTCTCTCGACCTTCCATCATTCTTGTTGCTCTTCTCTGGACCTTCTCCAATTTCTCCACCTCTCTCCTGCAATGTGGGGCCCAGAACTGGACACAAGACTCCAGCTGAGGCCTGATCAGCGCAGAGCAGAGCGGAAGGACGACTCCTCGTGTTTCGCTCACAGCGCTCCTGGGAATCTGCCTCCCTGGTGCCTGCTCTTCCCTTTGCCCTCTGCCTGCCTGGGGTCTCCTCCCTGGGCCCCCCCCTTTGGGTCCTGTGGTGTAGGCCCCACCCCATCTCTGCTGCACTGGTGCCCACATCTCCTCCCCCCTCTGCCTCCCTCGGGCCTGCCCTTCCCCACATCCCTCTGTCTGCTTTCTGGGCTCCTCTGCTCCCTTCCTGCCCCTCTGGCGTCTGCCCCTCCCTCTGCCCTCCTGGGGACTGCCTCTTCCCTCACCCCTCTGTCCCCTTGTGCCTGCTCCTCTTGCCCCACATTGGCTCCCCCTCTGCCCCATCATCTGCCCCTCCCAGCATTACCCTGCCCCTCCCCCCACTGACAGCTTGCCACCCCTCCCCCGCTCCTCCTGCCGTTTTCCCGCTCTTTGTCTCGTCCCAGGCAGAGGGGCCCTGACCCCCCTCAGACAATAACACCCCCCCCCGCACAGCGATTAACGGGGGGGGGGCAGGTTAATTTCCTGCTGACCCCAGGGACCCGCCCCTGCCCCCGGCCCTGACTCTGTGACTCTCTCCCCAGTGGACGTGACGCTGGATCCAGACACGGCTCATTCCAACCTCGTCCTGTCTGAGGGTGGGAAACGTGTGAGACATGGAGACACGCGCCAGGCTCTGCCCGACACCCCGGAGAGATTTGACCCTTGTGTCTTTGTCCTGGGTGCTGCAGGGTTCACAGGCGGGAGGAGTTACTGGGAGGTGGAGGTGGGGGACAAGCCTGCCTGGGACCTGGAGGTCTGCAGGGAATCTGTGAGCAGGAAGGAGGAGGTCACATATACACCTGGGAATGGATGCTGGGCCGTGTGGCTGAGGGACGGGGGCTACAAGGCCTGCAGCTCCCCCAGCACCTCCCTTCCCGTGAGCGCCAGGCCCAGCCGGGTGGGGGTTTTCCTGGACTACGAGGCGGGCGAGGTCTCGTTTTACAATGTGACTGACAGGTCCCATCTCTTCACCTTCACCGGCACCTTCTCCGGGACGCTCTGCCCGTATTTCAGTCCCTGTCTCAATGCTGGGGGCACCAACGCGGCTCCCCTGACCATCTGCCCGGTGCCAGCCCAGGCCAGAGGGAATCCCTGCCCCTGACAGTGACCCCGCGACACCGACTGGCCCTTCCCAGCGCTGCTGTTCCTCCCCCCAGAGATGGGAGCTGGATATTGCAGGTACCTGGACATTTTGTGCCGACCGGTCACTGCCTCTTTCCCTTTGCAACTGGAGCCTCCAATGGAAAACCGGACACCTGGCAGCCCAGCCCAGGCTGGGTGAACAGGACCCCCTGGTTTGAAAGACCCCAGGCTTCCTGCCCCCGCCCTGGGTTTGCTCCACCCCAGCACAGGGTAAAACTGGTATGAAATGTGGCCAAGCTGGAGGGCTTCATACTCTGACTCCTGTAACCCTCATTTCACGAAGAGTAAGGGAAGTCAAAAGGAGAGTGCTCTTCCTTCGACTTCTTGCTGTGTAGACAGCGCCAAAAGCTGAGTTAAGCTATTTTGACTTTAGCTACACTATTCATGTTGCTGAAGTTGCGTAGCTTAATTCGACTTTAGCCCTGCTGTGTAGACACACTCTTAGGGGGCAAAGATAAAAACATTGCTCCAGGAAATTCATCACAATTCCTCTGGGTTCTGTCCCCCACTGCCTAGAAGGCTCTGTACCAATAGTGACTGATTGATTGGCCCGATGCCTTGAAATCATTGACTGAAGCAGATTTCTTGAGGCGCTGGCTGAGGGAGGCACATGGCATTGCTAGGCCTACCTGTCACTTTCAACGTGATGCGAGATGAGCATTTTCGATGCAGTAATTCAAATCTGAAGATTGATTCACAATACGCCATTCGTGGCAGAGCCGCCTAACTTACCTTGATGATTTGACCAGAAATGCCCTTAAATTAGCTTGTGATGGATTCAGCTGTGTTTTTATCCAGTCTGCTGGGGTCTAGGTGGCATGAGCTGCTGAAGCCATGTGTTTTTCCTAGTTTTTAAACACAAGGACGTGTTACTGTAGTACTAAATAATTTCCCCCTACAATTTCCTTCAGAAATATTTGCCTTCCTTTTTCGGTTGCTCACTGAATATGTGCAATTACAATGGCT
Organism: Rafetus swinhoei; assembly: GCA_019425775.1. Classification (NCBI taxonomy): domain Eukaryota; kingdom Metazoa; phylum Chordata; order Testudines; family Trionychidae; genus Rafetus; species Rafetus swinhoei. Next base: position 1,441,538 of record CM033444.1, read on the forward strand.
TCTTAGCCAATCGTGTGGTGTTATTACATGGGAAAACGTGTTGGCAGGTGGTAAAAGCTGTGTTGTATAGTAACCTATCTGACAAGACCTAACAGTGCGTTGTCACTAACAATTTATAGCAGTGAGCAACATAACGAGATTGCCGGCAGCGTTCCCTTTTACGAGTTGACTTATGAATGCGCTACCCACCAGTTCCCGCAGCCCCTGGCTGGCAGAGCTCTGTGTGAATTCAGCAGCAGGCAGCCTGCCAGGGAACCTCCACCAGGTGGACATCTACACGTCAGTGTTATTTCGGAGTAACTGATGTTATTCTGAAATAGCATAGTCCACGTCTACACAGCAAGCTGTTATTTCGACATAATGTCAAACTGGAGGACTGCTCACTCCGACTCCTGTATCCCTCATTTTATCAGGGGTACGGGAAATTGGAAGAAGAGAGCTCTTTCTCAGACTCCCTCCTGCTGTGCAGACAGCGCCAAAAGCCGAGTTAAGCGATTTCAACTTCAGCGAACCGATTGACAAGTTGTGTCGCTTAATTTGGCTTTAGCCCTGCTGTGTAGAGGTGCCCTTAGTGTTGTGATGAGTTGTATGGTGCAGTTACGAGGAGCCTCCTCTCATGGCCTCCCCAGGCTTTATGAAAATTGGCTTCTGAATATGAACATGTATAACCCAAAGATGCTTTAGATTAACTACCTCACATAACAGATCCATCTTACATCTACAACCTGCTGAATCGGTGTATCCTCTTCGTGTGCCTGTATCATTCTTGAATACGAAGCTAGACACATGAAATGTGAATCTGGTTTTAATTCTCAATGTGCTAATGAAGAGAAAGAAAGAAAGAAAGAAAGAACAGAGGAGAGAAAAAGAAAGACAGGAGAGAGAGGGGAGAAAAGAGAGAAAGAAAAAGAAAGAAGAGAGAGGGGAGAGAAAGAAAAGAACGAAAGAAAGGAGAGAGAGGGCAGAAGCAAGCAAGAAAGAATTGGGTTCTTCCCATGTGCTTTTTTGTCCCAGAGTCTCTAGGGGTGCAGGAGGTGCAGAGCCACAAAAAACAAACTGCGTGCCTGAATCTTGGTCCAGCCCAAGGTGGCCAATCGAGGAGAAAGTTACCCGGATTCACCTTTGTTTTTTAACCACAAATCTTGAAGGGAAAGGAGGACTGGGGCCCAGTTGCGTTCTGCCCCAGCATGGCTGGCTTTTGGGGAGAGCAAGTAGGCAGAAGGAGAGGTCACTAGAAGCCCTTAGCCCCCTGGGGAAAGAGAAATGGGGCTCCCCCATCCATGAAGAACATGGCATTAATCCCACTGCCTCTTGCATGCTAAGCAAGCGCGCTACCACTCGAGCCATTTCCCCCTTCTGTGGGCAGTTCTCCTGCCCCACCCACCTTGTTCCAGAGCCCACAACTTCCCTGCAGCTGCCCCAGGCTCCTTTCTGAGAGGGTCACTTGCCTGACTAGGGCCTAGCACGTGCAGGGCCAGCCTGCTGGGAGGGGGCTCCAGCCTCCTCCTTTCCTCCCTCTCTCAGCTCCCTCCTTCTCCTCAGGGCTGAGTGGGACTTGGGCCCAGATCCCGCCTGGCCAGCTGCCTTCCCCAGTAGCAGACACAACTCTTGTCCTGCCTCCGTTGTCCCCAATGGGGTGACCTGTTGGCCCAGATTCCTGCTCCCCCCAGTCTCTACCCCAGTGCACCCTGGGCCAGCTCCCCAGCCCAAGCCACAGAAGGAGGCTCCATAGTCACCCCCTCAGGCTCAGGGGGAGGTGTAAGAGGGGGCCTGGGCCTTCCCTGGACCCCAGCCACCCAACCCACAGAGCCAGGCCCACCCCACCCCTGCCACAGGCAGGAGCAGCAGGACAACGCTCCCAAGGGCACCAGCCCTCCCCAGCCGCTTCATTTGCTTCCTCTGCCCCCCATTTCCTCCCCAGCCCTTCTGGCCTCACAGGCCCCCTCTCTGGGCAGCAGAGCAGACACAGGCAGGGCCACCTGGTACCCCCAGCCCAGTGTGCACCCGCACATTCGCACCAGCTGTTGTGGCGCCCAAGCCATCCCATTGAACTGTGGGCAGGGGTGCAAGTAGGACTGGCAAAAACAAGCCCCACCCCTAACTCCGCCCCTTCCTGCGCAGGCCCAGCCCCACGGGAGCCAAGCCCCCAGTCATCACCACGGGGAGGTGGGGCTGTGCCACAGGGGGGGAGGAGGGCGCATGGTCCCTGCCTCCCTGGAGCCTATGGTAGGTGTTCTGGCGGGCAGAGAACGGGCTTACAAGGAACCGTACATATGACACCGCCGTATACCCAACTATAAAACCATCCTTTCCCACTGTGGCATGGAAGTCTGGTCCTCTTACTTGGGTGCCGCGAAAAGCAGCAGGCTTCTATTTGGGCCATCACCATTACGATCTGTCGCCTCATTCGTCATAGGCAGAGTGTTTTGAAAGACCGGGGTAAGTATTAGTACAGAGGGTCTCACAGTGCTATGCACAGAAGTAAAACAGAAATTTGGAGAAGTGACACCACAAATGAGGCCTTTCCATATAATTTTATGTTGTGAGTCGGCCCTCCAGCCATATGATGGGTTGCCCTTCATGCTGGTTGTCAACCCCTAGTAAGTTTCTCCATTCCTGTAGTTGGCATAGACAGATTTATTTCCTGATAACCTATCAAATGGACACTAACCAATTTATCCGAAGGGTGCGTCTACACTGCAGGGCCGAACGCAAAATCAGTGACGCAAATTGAGCTATGTCAATTGCGTAGCTCCTTTGGAAATTGCTTCTTTCGAAACAGGGAGCATCTATACAGCACTTATTTTGAAGTAGGACATTATTCCTCTGACTTCCCTTCCTCCTTGTACAATGGGGGTTCCTGGGGTTGGGGTAAGAAGTCCTCCAGCTTGACAGTATTTTGACACTATTTCAAAATAACTGCCTGCTGCGTAGATACAGACTAAGTGATTTTGGAATTGCGCTAGTCATTTCAAAACAGTGTTGCAGTGTAGATGCTCCCTCAGAATGTGCCCCCAGCCCCCAGCTCTGTTTCTTTTGTCCACAAAATGCCCTTTTTGCTCCCTCCCCCACTGGCATCCTGTTCCCCTGCCCCTCACCCAGTGGCGTGCTGTCCCTCTAGAATCATAGACTCACAGAGCTGGAAGAGAGTCCAGCCCCCGGCCCAAGGCAGGACCAACCCCAACTCAATCAGCCCAGCCAGGGCTTTGTCAAGCGGAGACTGAAACACCTCTAGGGATGGAGATTCCACCCCCTCCCTAGGCAACCCATCCCAGTGCTTCACCACCCTCCTAGTGAAATAGTTTTTCCTCATCTCCAACCTAGACCTCCCCCACTGCAACTTGAGACCATTGCTCCTTGTTCTGCCCCCACTGAGAACAGCCTCTCTCCATCCTCTTTGGAACCCCCCTTCTCTCCTCTCCTGGGTCTGCTCCTGCGTTTCTGCCTGTTCCTCCTTCCGCAGCCCCTCGACAAGCTACAAACATTTTCTCTCAGGGTTAACTCAAATCAGGTGTGGCATGGACGCTCACCCCAGTCAGATTTGATGGCCTTTTCTGACCAAAAAGAAATCAGGAAATTGCTGACCATGAATCTGTGTTGCTCATCTTTTTGTAAGTGTTTCCTCCTCTCTAATTTCTCACCCGCTCTTCATTTCTCATTTTCATAAGTACTAATTGTATTATTTCCTTTATTTATACTCTTTTTCAATATATATTTTAATGTTTTTGTCAGATTGGTCACAGGGGGGACTTTTATATAATTATTTCATTTGAAAAATATTTCACAAAAGGAAAGCAAGAAACAACAAATGTTCAAGGGAGAATTTTCTACCAATAGGTGCAACATTTTCAAAAGAAATTATTTTAAATAAAAAATCCTGGTGTTCAGAAAAGGTTGTTTGACCCCAGTGCCAAAAAAATTCCCTAAACCAACTTATATATCAAATATATTGACCAACAAATGTTTTTCCAATTATACATAAATGGATATTACTGATCTATCTCAGGCATTTAAAAACCACCATGCCTTTAACATCCTAAAGCCACAAATTAGCAAATGCACTTATTTTGGTGTATTTTATATCTTGCAGTACCTTCAATAGCCACCAGATGGTACTGCTCTCACAACTGTGGTAATAATGGAAGTTTTTACACCTGTAATCTCAATGGGACAAATCTGCAACTTTTTAAGTCAGATCAGATATATTAAAGTGAACATAGCAGTTGAATAATTCTGGCCAGTTGGGATGGGGATCAGGACCCCTCTGTTCCAGTTGCCCCTGGTCACTGACACTGCCTAGTGATGCTGGGTACCATGTGCATTTCTCTGGCCTTGGCTGTGATCATGTTGAGCCATGTGGGTAAGTGCCTGGGAACAGACCCTTGCATCCCCATCTCTGAGCCTAGAGATACTGCCAGACCCAGTACTCTCCATGTCCCCTGCCTTCTGTGCTGGCAGAGGGATGCCAGATTGGGTGTTGTGTGTTCAGTACACTCCCTATAGGCACCTGGCAGGCCTGTTTCGGCATTAGCTGGTGTAAATGTTTCCAGGTAAAAAGTATTAAGAGAAAAGTGGACTTTTTTAAAAAATTCAAACTGGAAAAGCTTTTGATCAAACTTTTTGGAAAAGTTTATTTTTCCTTATTTTCCCTTTTACTGTAATATCTAAAAAACCTTAATGTTTGTTTTAAAAAATCCCAGTTTCTTTTCAGAAATAATGTACAAAAAGGAAAGATCGGGGTGATCAAAGAATGAACATGAAAATGGCAAAGTAAAATAATCACAAAAATCTTTTAAAAGAATCAAAATAAAGAACACCCTCAAACAACTGCCCACCCAAAATAACACAAACCAAATGAACCCTCTCCCCATAAAAGCCCCAAACTTTTCATCCTCCCCAAATCTTCCCCCAGAATATCCAAAAACAAAGGAGAAAAGGAACCAAATAAGAAAATGGACAGGTAACCCCCCCGTCCCCCAAAAGACAGAAAGCCTCAGCAAAATTAAAGCAGTCACTTTGTACCTCAAAACTCCAAGAAACTAAACAAATAAACCCAAACATTTCATAACCATTGAAAATTGGCTCCATTTTGTACCTGCCATATTGGAAACAAGTTCCGAATTGTAAAATTTTTGCGCAGCTCTGTTGCTTTGCTATTCCACAGACAGACAGACAGAGCTGGGGAGCCAGATGTAACTGAGGGCTTGTCTGGCACAGAGAGTCAAACTTCCCAGCTCTGAACAACAGCACTCTTGCGGGAGGTGGGTAGCTAGAGCAATGAAGGGTTCCTGTCTTCCAGGGCAGGTTTGCCTGAGCAGCGATGATGCTCCCACCAGAGCTGGTGGCAAGTTTTGCAGCCATCGGAAGTGGAATTTACCTGCAGCAGAAAATATTCAATATGTAATTTTCTACAGACACATGCTACAATTCCTCACTGGGAAACCCCACTTGCTTGTGCTGGTGGAGAACAGAAATAACCAGAACAGGGGCTGGGCAGTTAGCCACATTCAGGACTATGCAGGAATGTCCCTGGCCTTGTGCAGTGTGGGGAATCCAGAGCTCTCCACATCTCCCTCTGCCCTTGGGTCCCCCAGATCTGAGTGGTGTTGTCCCATGCGGTGCCCTGCTCAGGCACTGCCAGGTTAGCTTCTAACTCCCATTAACACAGATACGCTTGGGAAGATTTGCAGGGCCTGGCCTGGCCCAGAGGACGATGGTGATGCCCAGAGATCAGGAAATGGAGCAGGAGACAGCGGCAGCCTCTCACCAGAGACAGAGTCTGTGAGAGCTGCTGCTGAACAGCTCAGCAGGTAACCTCAGCTCCCTCTGCCTGAGCTGCTGTTGTGGGGACCTCGACCATCAGCTGTGGTTTTGTGGCAGCAACATCTGGCAGCCAGCCAGGGAAGGTCTAGAGCAGGGGTCTCCAGCCTTGCAAAGCACGAGATCACTTTTTGAATGTCAGTGCAATCCAGGATCTCCCTCAAACCCAGATACCCTGGCCCCGCCTCCTTCCCGCCCCTTCTATGAGGCCCTGCCCCTGCTCACTTAGTCCTCCCTCCCCCTTTCTCTCTCCTTCTCACCGGGGGGGGGCAGAGGGTTGGGCCACACAGGCTCTGGTCTTGGGCTAAGGGATTTTGGGGCTCTGAGCTGAGCCTGGGGCAGGGAGTTGGGGTGCAGGAGGGGGTTCAGGGTTCAGGCTCTGGGAGGGTATGTCTACGCTAGCTCGTTAATTCGAGCTAGGTAGGGTAATGAGGGCGACCAGAGTTGCAAATGAAGCCCAGGATTTAAATATCCCGGGCTTCATTTGCATGATCGCAGCCGGTTGCCATTTTGAAATGTCACTAGCCCAAAGTAACTGCCCCGTGGCTACACGGGTCAGTGAAACGGGAATTCGAGCTAACCCCTTAGCTCGAATTAACTTGTACTCCTCATTCCACAAATGAGGTTAGCTCCAATTCCCGTTTCACTGCCCCGTGTAGCCGCGGGGCAGTTACTTCGGGCTAGTGACATTTCAAAATGGCGACCAGACGCAATCATGCAAATGAAGCCCGGGATATTTAAATCCCAGGCTTCATTTGCAACTCCGGTCACCCTCATTACCCTACCTAGCTCGAATTAACGAGCTAGTGTAGACATACCCGGAGGGAGTTTGGGTCCACGGGGCTCAGGGCTAGGGCAGGGGTTTGGGGTGCAGGAGGGGTTCATGGCTGGGGCAGGGGTTCAGAGCTGGCTCCAGCTGGGCCCTAATTCCCTCTGGTGGCTCCAGGAAAACTCACCCCTGCCCTGGCCCTGCCCCACTCCCAAAAGCAGCCAGGAAACTCGCTCCAAGCCCTTTCGTGCCCCCCCCCTCCATTCTGTGAAGCTGGGAGAGAGGGGGGCACCTTGACATCCGTGCCCCCTCTTCTCCCTTCCCTGCTCTGTACCACAAGCAGGAGGCTCCTGGGGAGGGGCAGCTCCAAGGCAAAGGGCAGGAGATGTGCAGCAGTGGGGGGAAGGGCAGCTGAAGTGCCCACACTTGATAGCTCCCTGGCCCAACCAGTTAGGATCCCCTGTCAGAGGCTCCAAGATCTACCGGTAGATCCCAATCAACTGGTTGGTGAGCACTGGTGAAATAGCATCATCATGACAGAGTCTAATAATCTATTCAGCAGGGATGTAAAATCCCATGGAACTGGTTCACCAGTTAAAGGTGCCCCCCCCCCCCCAAAAAAAGAAACTGACTAGGGCCAAAAAAAAAGCCGTGGCCCCTTTAATTCCCAGGACCTGTGTAAAAAAAAAAAAAAGGGGGGAGGGGGCTGGTACTTGAGGTGTGTGTTCCAACAAACAGGCAAGCCAAGAAAAACAAAAAATACTGGACATTTCACATGGTATTTTCTGAATTTTTTTACCAAATGGACCAGACGCTTTCTTGGGCCGGGCAGGATTGATGAGGGGGCTGGGTCATCTCGTGCCCCCCCTGGAATCTCTTCATGCCCCCAGGGGGCACGCCTCCCCAGTTTGGGAACCTATGGGGTAGGGTGAGTCTTACCAGTTAACCATACACATTCCTGCTGTTCAGAGCCTTTCTGTCCCAAAGTAGCCACTGAACTGCAGAGGGAATTATCACCCAGCCCTGAAACGCAGCCACCTCTGGGACAAGGGGTAGCGTCTGCTCAGCAGGGCACAGGGTTAGGCCAGGACGTGAAGCTTCCTGGGGGATTTTTGGAGGGAAAAATGGAGCCACCAAAGGTTGGATTGAGCCAGGAGACCGGGGTTGACATTTCCAGCTCCTGGGGAAACTGCTGGGGGATCTCTCATTACTAGCTAGGCCCTGGGCTTTACAACACATCCAGCAGCACAGCGCCCTTGAGTGCCACGCTGGTGCACTGGGGACAGCCCCAATTGCCAGGGGGGAGCGTGCCCCCTACTGATACCCCAGCCTATTCCTTGCAGCAGAGCGCCCCCTACTGCTGCACTGGGGCATCGGGGCCAGCACTGAGTGTGTAGAAATTGGCATGACCATACGCAGTATACTAAAGGGATACAATCAAAACAAAGTGAACACATATAAAATTGACAAATCAGATTTTAGAACAGGGGGGGGGGTGAAGGGGGGGGAGGTTAGTGTCTATGAGATAATGATATTGCACACAAATCAGACATCAGACAGTTTCACAAAGAAAAACAGTTTCTTGTCATTTCAATCAGACTGGGCATTGTCTCAATGACCCAACTACATGTATCCTGCTTCAAAGAGACTTTAACACCAGACTACAAAGGGAAACCTCAGAACTGTCATTCATGCTGAAATTTGACACTTTACAAATGGGCCTTAACAGAGATGCTAACTACCTTACCCATTACAAAGATAGCTTCCCCCAATTATCACCTCTAGTATCATTATCTCATAGACACTTACCTCCCCCCACTCATCCCCCTCCCCCGGTTCTAAAATCTGATTTGTCAATTTTATGTGTATTCATTTTTTTGATTGTATCCTTTGGTATATATGGTCATGCCAATTTTCTTCCACAATTTGATCTGAGGAAGTGGGTCTGGCCCATGAAAGCTCATCACCTAATAAACCATCTTGTTAGTCTCTAAAGTGCTGCATAGTCCTGTCTTTTGTTTCAGCAAGATCAGACTAACACGGCTGCATCTCTATTACCATGCTAAATGAGGCTAATTGAGTGGGCTGTAAGTACCCCAACCTTGGCTTTTTATGCCACTAAGGTGTGGAATGTAGTGGCCCGTCCAGTTAAGGTCTTTGTTTAGATTGTGATTCCAGGTGTCAGACTTGTAAATGAAACCAAGTTCTGCAGCGTCTCTCTCTCCAGCTGGTTTTTGAAATTGCTTTGTAATAGCACAGTCACTTTTACACCCATTCGTGAGTGCCTGGGCCAGGACGAGGGGTCTGACTCCAGCTCAGTCTTTGGTTTCCATGGGCAGCTACTTCAGCGAAAGGGTCAGGCCACCCTGTAATACAGGGGTGATGTGTGGGCGTGTGAGAGGGGTACAAAGGGTCATGTGCCCAAAATGCCATGGGAAGGATTGCCAAACCATTCAAGGTGCTGCGCTTTGGGGGACTCTGTGGGGTCCTGGGTGGGGGGACTGGCACCGGCAACAGAGGTCGGGGGGGAGTGGATGACCCTACCTCCGGGAAGGTGGCTTGACGGAAGGAGTGCACCGCCACCTGCATTTACCAGCAGCAGAAAGCAGAGCAGAGTGGACTGCATTGGTCCATGGTGATGGGTTGGATTAGAAGTCCCCTTAGGGATGTAAGCTACTTGACTAATCACTCCCCCCTCACCCGGATGCTGCCCCTGAATCAGAGGCAGCAAGGGGGAGGGAAGCAAGAGCTGGTGCTGGGGGGAGCTGGCTTAAAAGTTGGTTTCCCCAGCACTGTCTTTGTGGTGAAGGGGCAGGGGCAGGAGGGGCAGAGACGCAGCGGTCTAGGACCCATTGCTCAGTCCTGGCTCGTGCCAGGTCCCAAACCTACCCCCACTGAAGCTATACACTTAAACTGCAGAGCCACAATGGGGCTAGCTCCTGGATCTGGCACGAGCCAGGAAAGAGCACCTCCTTTCATCAATTAATCGTGTCATCGATCCAAATTGCATCAATTATGCAATTAGTCACTTACTTGCTTCTTAACATTCTTAATAGGGACTCGATGGCACCCAGGAATATAACCCTCAAAAGGGACCAAAACCCCAGATAAATCCATCTTTGTATAAAAGTTTTACAGAGAGAAAGCTCATAAAATTTGCTCTCTTTATCAATGAAAGAGAGATGCACACTGGTTGCTCCCCCTCCAGCTATCAGTTATTTACACTGGGCTTGATAATAAACAAAAGTGTAATTGTTAAGTCTAAAAAGTAGGTTCTGAATGGCTGCAAGTGACACCAGACAGATCAAAGTAAGTTACTAAGCAAAAAACAAAACACGCCAGCTAAGCCTAATACATTCAAGCTTGTTACATGCAAATTCTTACCCTCACAGTAGTTCTAACCGTCTTTTTCACAAGCTAGGCAGCCTCCTTGCTTGGGCTCAGTCCTTTCCACTGTTCAGTCTTAGACATTTCCAGCAGGCATCTTCAGTGGTAAGTGAAGGTCTGCTGGCATCTGGTCACCACCTCTATTGTTTGGTTTCCCACCTTTATATCCCCTTCACCCCAGGAAGGAATTCTTTCTGCTCTGTTTTCCACTTTGAGTGGAAAACTACAAGCTCCAAAAGGGGTTGCAGCGTCAGATGACCTGGCCCCATGTCCTGGCAGGACCAATCACAATGCAGGCTTACAGGAAGAACAGGACTATTCATGGGTTGTTGGTTTGAGTACCGAGCCATTATGGTTCTGGAGCATCACTAACGGCCCTCATCAGCACGTCTCCAGTTATAAACAGAGTCACTCTTCAGAATTTCTAACTTGCACATGCAAGAATGAGACGTGTGCACGGAACCAGAACAGACACAATCAGCAGATTGTAACTTTAAAAATGTCCCGTGATGCATTTTGCTGACAGTGTCTTTGAGTTGCACAGATTCATATACCTAAGCCAATTTTTATAAGGCATGGGGTGGGGGGGCAACATTCACTTCCTGCCACTGCTGATGAATACATAGGGGCCAAACCCCTCCTGCCAGAGCCAGCCTCCCCCCCCCCCCGCAATCCCCTGGGCCTCATCCCTCAGGGGAAGGGATTTGGAGGAGGGGGTGGAGAGGGGCAGAATGAGGGGCAGGGACTTAGGGAAGGAGTGTGTGTGGGGGGGGGAGGGGGGGGGAATCGTGGGACTCTGCTCCTGGCTAGGAATGGTGCAGGGAGACATCACATGGAGGGACCTTTGTATCCCTCCTCAGCAGTTGCCACGGTTATAGTCAGGTGTGGGATAACCTGGCTCCCCCCCCAGAACCCTCATCAAAAGCCGCCCAGCAAGGCCCTGGAATTCTGTTTCGCTCGGCAGAGGGGTGACAACAGAACAAATTATATGGGGATGAAAAATGTCACTTCCTTGATACCATGTGGGAAAAGGCAGGGCGCTTCTTGCCCCCAGCCCTAGGAGACCTCTGCTGATGATTACATTTTTACACTTTTCAGTTTAGAAAAGAGGAGACTGAGGGGGGATATGATAGAGGTGTATAAAATCATGAGTGGTGTGGAGAGGGCCGATAAAGAAAAGTTATTTATTAGTTCCCTAAATAGAAGAACTAGAGGACATCAAATGAAATTAATGGGTAGCAGGTTTAAAACTAATAAAAGAAAGTTCTTCTTCACACAGCGTGTAGTCAACCTGTGGAACTCCTTGCCAGAGGAGGCTGTGAAGGCTAGGACTATAATAGAGTTTAAAGAGAAGCTAGATAATTTCATGGAGGTTAGGTCCATAAAAGGCTATTAGCCAGGGAATAAAATGGTGTCCTTGGCCTCTGTTTGTCAGAGGTTGGAGAGGGATGGCAGGAGACACATCGCTTGATCATTGTCTTCGGTCCACCCTCTCTGGGGCACCTGGTGCTGGCCACTGTCAGCAGACAGGATACTGGGCTAGATGGACCTTTGGTCTGACCCAGTACGGCCGTTCTTATGTTCTTAAGTTCTAAGCTAGGAAGGGGAGGGGATAGCACTGTGATCCAGGGACACGTCTGTAGGAGGTGCTGCGTCCCGGGTACGTTCATAGCCTCAGATTGCATTAATCTAATCCTGGGATCCCAACTGGGCTAAAAGCCATCAATCCACTTGCCTGAGGAGGACACAGTTGTGGGCTCCCTGGGATCTTGCATCTCTAAAACGCCAAGATGCTTTTTCCATTTTTGTCGGAAGTTTTCTTTGAAATTTGCAGAGCTGGTTTTGTTTTTGTTTTTTGACAAGTGAAAAAAAAAAATCAGTGGTGAGGATTTGATAAAAATCCAGCAGGTTTTTAATAAATGGGACTTCAGGAACTCAAGATTTTTTTTAAAAGACCATTTCCTACATGACCATTTGAACTGGTGACAATGTTAAAAAAAACCTGGCAGGGATATTAAAAAATTGGATGGTAATTGACTGCAAATCCCTGTGATGACTCCCCCTGGAGATATTCTGAAGGAAAAGGCTTCTCGGCCATGTACGTAGCTTTCTCCCTCTCTCCACACTGACTGTACAGACTGTTTAGGCCAGGCATGTCAAACTCGTAGCTTACCAAGGGCCACACAAATGAAAACTGATAGCTTTCAGGGCCGCAGGGCCATTCCCAATTTATCAAGCAAAAAAATATATATATATTTTGTCAGAAAGTCATAGTTATTAGATTATGTTTTAGCTATGGACTGTTTATAGCACAAAAAGCTAACAATGAAAAAAAAAACTTTAAAAATACTTCAACATTCTCACATTAAAAAAACCCTCCTCTATGTATTTTAAATGTAACTATTATATCTTGTGAGTTTTTTAAACTTAAACTGAACTGAGACGTAAATTAGCACAAGTGTTTCACTCTAGCTTCTTGTTCTCTGGTATGGTTTCCTCTTTTCTTTTTTTTTTAAACTTAAGAGGATTATAGGGTTATTTTTAGTTCTAAAAATTCAGGTCTATCCCAAACAATAAGGGAGAGACTCATATCTCAGAATAATTGCTTCAGCCTGGCAAACAATAGCCTTTGAATTCTCTTTAAAGAAACAGTGTCTATAGTTAAGTCTATAGAGCAGAAAATGAAATAAGGATAGGTAAAATGTAAGATAGATATCAGGTTTGCAAAGTAGGAATTGATGAACAAATAGCCAAAACATTACAAAAATATTTGTTTCTAAGAAGCAGGAAGTCTATGAGAGACGTTGAGTCTGCTAGAGTAGCAGAGAGTAAACAGAAAATTAAAGGAGAATAAAGACATTGCAAAGAAGCTAAGTAATTTCTTTTCTACAGAAACTGTTCTTCAACTTCTGTGGATGTATTTAAGTTGAGGTGCCAGAACAAAGTGATAAAATCTAAGAGCAACAGGTGCAGATGAAATGATTCATGGGTTTGGAAGAAATTTCCGAACAAACTAGATGAACTACTAATGAAGTTAAGCAAGCTCATCAAAATAAATTCTTTCCTAGAGGACTGTAGAGTGGCAAATATTGTTTCTATCTTAAAAGCACTAGGAATGGATCTTGGAATTACAAAAAAAGAGCATGGTCTTGAACACCAGGACCAATGGTTAAACCCTATTTAAAAAAAAAACAGAATTATTAACACTTTGAAACACGTGAAAAGGGAATAATTAGCATAGCTGCTGCAAAGACAGACACACCCAATTTTCATTTCCTTTTGACCAGTTTCACACACATTTGCTCAATGCATAATAGATGTTAAAAGGGGAAAGGGAGAGTGAAATCCATAAGGAAAGGATTTAACTGAATTCATAAGGAAAGGAGATAACACTGAGGGTACATCTAGACTGCACGCCTTTTTCAACAGAGACTTTGTCGACAGATACTGTCGACAAACCCTCTGTCGACAAAGAGCGTCTAGACTACAGCCAGTTCTGTGGACACAGCAAGACACTTTTTTGACAGAGAGTGTAGACGCCCTCTTTTGAAAAGCAAAGCGTGGATGAAGTAGCGCCTTTTTCCAACAGAACTCTGTCGACAAAAGGTGTTATTCCTCATAAAACGAGGTTTACCGCCATTGACAAAACTGCTGCGTTCTGTCGACGGAACTCAGCGGCAGTGTAGACGCAGGTATAGTTTTGTCGACAAAAGTCCACTTTTGTCAACAAAACCCTGTAGTCTAGATACACCCACAAAATATTGTAATGCCATGTAACGGGGTCTACTCATCACAGCCGCCTCTTCTCTCCAGGATGGCTTCGGGGGAAGTAGCTGGCTGCTCCGACGCGCCCCCTTGGGTGTGGTGTTATTCTTCAGAGCACTGGTGCTCACTCTGCTCTTTCTCTGTGCCCTCTTCTGGGGTGGGGGGGGAGAGGAGTCTTTGTTCTTCCTTCCCGGAGTTGCTCTTTAACTCCCTAGGGCCCCCCTGTTCTTCTATTTAGGCTTGGGGCTTCCCTGGTCCAAGCTTCCCCAGCCTACTGCGTCTGCCTCTCGCAGCCCGGCCTTTGATGACTGCCTCGAGCAGCCCCGCCCTCATGTCTGCCTCTCGCAGCCCCTAGGGACTCAGGCCTGGTAGCCTGGGTTGGCTAGGCCCAAAAGCCTCCCCAGTCCTGCCTTCTTCCAGGGAGCCTCTTGCTTCCCTGGCAGTCAGGCCTCTACTGTTCTCATTAGCTCCCTAGCTGGGCTTCCCTCAGACTCCTACTCCTAGCCCCTTAAATGGACAGTGCAAGGCAACGCCCTGCCACATTACAAAGATTAATGGGTCACCCTCACCTGCCTTCATTGAATATCTTTTTACATTTACTTAAATGACAACACATTTAAAATGTATAGAAGGAAACTTTTTTTACCCAATTCATCTGTGGAACTCACTGCCATTAAATAGCACTAAGATCAAAAGTTCGTAAGATTTTTTTAAAGGTGAAAGAGAACATCTAAAATACCATAGGTAGGATAAACAGCAGATTAAAACCCACTCATGTTTCAGGTCATAAGCCAGCCACAAACTGATAGGAGTGACGAAACAACATTCCCTATCCGGGGATAACTGTGCACTGTAGTTGCTTGTGGACATATGCGAACACATTCCCACCCCATCCTGTAACACATCTTGTATTGGCAATGCCTACACTCCAAGGAAATCATATGACAAATATTAACACAGTAGTACAGTTAGGTACTTAAAATTCAGGACGTATGAAAATTAAACTGGGAATCACAAATGAGACCCTTGTGTGCATATATTACAGTACTCTTGATTCCATTCCATTCGGTGGAAAAAAAACTGTATGCTATGTTCCAAAGCTCTCCAGGGTGCAGGCCTGGGCAGGTGCCAACCAAACCAGCTCCAGGTGCTGAATGATCCTGGCTCCGTGTCTCTTCCCTGGTGCCCGGAGGGGGCTGGGCTGGCAGGTCCCTTGTGGGGAGAATTGCCGGGTCACTCGGGCTGGCTGGTGTCGCTGGTTTCTCTGCCCAGCCCCAGCCCTGCCCAGCTGGGGCAGGTGGAGCCGACAGAGCCGGGGCTGCCACTGAAATCCCTGAGTCCCACCCTGCAGCTGGTGAAATGAGCCAGCGCCCCACTGGGGTCAGATCCCCAGCTCTGATTGGTTATGTCTGGTGATAGAGTTGCTACCAGTGATCCCTGCCCCCATGCAAATAGTCACAAGAAGTTGTTGTGGTTCAATCTGAGAAGCAGGAGGGCGGGTCTTTCCTGCCTGCAGCCCTAGGGAGACGCTTCTGCACCCCTGGCAGGTCAGGGATGGGGGAGCAACAGTGACACAGACATTCCCAGCAGGACCTGTGACAGCAGCAGAGAGACCAGCTGAGCAGGCCTGATGGGAGCTTCCCCTCTCCAACCCCAGTGCTTCTGTGGGAGGACAGGACACCCTTGTACTGGGCAGTGATGGAATAAGCTGCCCCAGGGACAAATTCCTCCCTCACCTCCACTGGTTATACTCCAGGTTATTGTGTAATACTGATGTTTATTATTCTGCATGGTCCCATTAGCCCTATAAATGCCAAGAGCTGGGCAGGATTCAGACAAGATTAATAAGATCTTGCAGCAGTGAGTTCCATAGGTTGGCAGAGCCTTGTATGAACATGTATTCCCTATGCCTGCTGCCCTTTCCAGACTTGCTTTCAGATGCAGGTTTTGGAGGGAAACAGACTCAACAGCATCCGCCCTGCCCCCCCAGTGGAAAATGAAATGTCATTTCGGTCAGTCAGTCTCCCAGCAAATGGTTCCCCAGTCAAAGGCAGCTAAACACACTGCCCCTTCCCCCCCCTCCAGGGCGTTAGCAGAGCCGTTTGGCCGATTGGGGAAGTGGAAGAACTAGGGAGTTGCCACACTTCTGCTTTTGGTCTCCTCACATGTTGTTACAAGGGCAGGGACACACAACACAGAGCTGGAGGCTAATACAGGGTGGGGGGAGGGCTGTAAGTGTGGGGAATTGCCCCGTAGCCCAATTCTGTGTCATAAAATGGCCCAGGGCAAGGAATGCAGGAGCCAGAAGTTGCAGCAGTTTCCCCAGAGAGAGTCTCCAGCACACACAGGGACTTGGGTTCCCTCCTGCCTGGCCCCTTGTACCAGCCCTGCCCCCTGCCTGGGGATGTAAAATGCCCCCAGGTTAGAATTCTCCCCTTGCTGCCTCTCACTTGCCTCTCCACCAGCCCCCCTGGCAGCTACACCCAGCCTGGGTCATGCCAGTGAGTCACTAGGTACATCTGCACAGCACTGGCAGCCTGGCCTGGGGCACCTGCTTGGGGACCCATGTCCGAACCAAAGCGTGTGCATCCACATTGCACAGCAAACCTGGGCTTGCAATCGCTGGCCCTGGCTCTCCCAGCCAGGCCAATGGGCCAAGCGGCACCGCACAGGCCTTCTGGCGGGTCCGCAGCTTGTGCTGCGTCCACACTGCAAAGTGACAGGGCTGGAACCGGAGTCACACCAGCCAAGGACACAGGCTTAGACCCGTGCAGAATCCAGGACGCTGAGTCAGCCTGATCTGTGTGTGGACAAAACCTGGGCCTGGTCTCACACTGGGGCTGCCTGTGCCGTGTGGACACACCCGAAGAGTCGCTTTCTCCCACCAGGCAGCAGTACGGGGGAAGCTCTTAGATGTGGGTCTCTGCCTAGAGCTGCCCCCGGCCCCTCCTGTGCCTCTCCCACTGCACAGTGACAGGAACAGCCCCCTCCCCTCACAGCGCCCCTGCCCCAGGGGCTTTTGTCCCCTCACCCCCGGGATCCTGGTTTTGCATTTGGGGAGGAATTTCATTTGCAAACCACATCACAGATCTGCACAGCAAAAAAAAAAAACAAACAAACCATGTCCCCAGCCACAGGGGCTGCACCCCCCCCCTTAGAGGTACATATTGTACCTCCCGAGCAGCCGGCGAGAGCCTCTCCTCCACCCCAGCGACCTCCCTGTGCTCAGAGCAGGGGTGGGAGCATGGGATTCGGAGGGCAGGGGGCGTTTAAAGTGGTTTTAAGGCACTTTCACACTCTCTGAGGGAAACCCATGGACGTCCAGGAGAGTTTCCCCCAATGCAGCAGGGATTTCTCACCCAATGTTCCCCCTAATCCTGTGGGTCTCAACCTATGGGTCAGGCCCGTGGTCTTGTGGCTGCAGGGGGATCAGGTGAGCAGTACGGGGGGGGGCAGAGGTAGCTCCCTGTCTGCCTTGGCACCACTGCGCTGCCTCCCAGAAGTGGGCATCAGAAGGACCAGCACCTAGGTGGAGGGAAGGCGCCCAGAGCTCCATACACTGCTCGTCCCAGCCCTGACTCCCTAAAGCCAGAGCCCCCCCCAGTCCTAACCACCCAACCCCAGAGCCCCCTTCCTCCCCAGGCCTGACTCCCTAAAGCCAGAGCCCCCAGTCCTAACCACCCAACCCCAGAGCCCCTCCTCCCCAGGCCTGACTCCCTAAAGCCAGAGCCCCCCCAGTCCTAACCACCCAACCCCAGAGCCCCTCCTCCCCAGAGCTGATGCCCCTAAAGCCAGAGCCCCCAGTCCTAACCACCCAACCCCAGAGCCCTCCCGCCCCAGCCCTGACCCCTAAAGCCAGAGCCCCCAGTCCTAACCACCCAACCCCAGAGCCCCTCCCGCCCCAGCCCTGAGCCCTCTAAAGCCAGAGCCCCCTCCCGCCCCATTCCTGAACCCCAAAGCCAGAGCCCCCTCTTGCCCCGTCCTGAACCCTCTAAAACCAGAGACCTCTCCTGCCCCAGCCCTGACCCCCCTAAAGCCAGAGCCCTCTCCCTCCCCAGGCCTGACTCCCTAAAGCCAGAGCCCCGCCTGCCCCAGCCCTGACCCCCCCAAAGCCAGAGCCCCTCCTGCCCCAGCCCTGACCCCCAAAGCCAGAGCCCTCCTGCCCCAGCCCTGACCCCTAAAGCCAGAGCCCCTCCTCCCCAGGCCTGACTCTAAAGCCAGAGCCCCGCCTGCCCCAGCCCTGACCCCCAAAGCCAGAGCCCCTCCTGCCCCAGCCCTGATTCCCCTAAAGCCAGAGCCCCTGCCCCAGCCCTGACCCCCTAAAGCCAGAGCCCCTCCTCCCCATTCCTGAACCCCAAAGCCAGAGCCCCTCCTCCCCATTCCTGAACCCCAAAGCCAGAGCCCCCTCTTGCCCCAGTCCTGAACCCTTTAAAACCAGAGACCCCTCCTGCCCCAGCCCTGACCACCCTAAAGCCAGAGCCCCTTCCCTCCTCAGGCCTGACTCCCTAAAGCCAGAGCCCCGCCTGCCCCAGCCCTGACCCCCCCAAAGCCAGAGCCCCTCCTGCCCCAGCCCTGATTCCCCTAAAGCCAGAGCCCCTTCCCTCCCCAGGCCTGACTCCCTAAAGCCAGAGCCCCCCCTGCCCCATTCCTGAACCCCAAAGCCAGAGCCCCTCTTGCCCCAGTCCTGAACCCTCTAAAACCAGAGACCCCTCCTGCCCCAGCCCTGACCCCCCTAAAGCCAGAGCCCCTTCCTCCCCAGCCCTGATTCCCCTAAAGCCAGAGCCCCTTCCCTCCCCAGGCCTGACTCCCTAAAGCCAGAGCCCCCTGCCCCAGCCCTAACCCCCGAAAGCCAGAGCCCCTCCTGCCCCAGACCTGACCCCTAAAGCCAGAGCCCCTTCCTCCCCATTCCTGAACCCCAAAGCCAGAGCCCCACCCCAGCCCTGAACCCTAAATCCAGAGCCCCCTCCCACCCCAGTCCTAACCCCCCTAAAGCCAGAGCCCCTCTTACACTCTGAAGCTCTCACCCTCAGCCCCACCCCGGAGCCCGCACTCATCACATTATGTTGGGTTGTGACTTGCAGGCCTCAACAACTGTCTTCAGCTGGGTCATGGCCACTGGCCAGCACACCTGAGGGGAATCTTGGAGGCACATTCCCATGACATGACCTGGCCCATCAGTGCCCAGTTCTGTTGCTCTGCCCAGGCACCTAGCAGTGAGAGCGTTTGTCTGTGTATGTGTGTGTGTGTGTGTGCGCACGCGTGCATTTGTGAGTCCATTTGTTCAAGAACGCCTCCTAAATTCTAAGAGCTAAGACAAACAGATTTTGTAGCAGCTGCTGGGTGTGGGTCGGTTCCGCTTTCTCCCTCCACATTTTCACTACGTGGTGCATTTGGCTTCTTCCCTGGGATGGGGAAGTGAAAAACCCAGGGCGAGCTGCACCCTTCCCCCCATTGCAGCATATCCAGGGCAGGGCTGGGTCCCTCTGGGCACTGCTGGGGCTGCCCAGAGCTGCAGGATCCACCCTTGGGCCCTGCTTGGAGTGTTCCCAGCAGCCTGACCCTGGATCCCTCCTGCAAACACAAACTTTCTCTGTACTTCACTTCAAACACCCCACTTACAGCTCTGTGCAGTCAGTGCAGACCCCGACACATCACCCTGATGACTCCACTCATTGAGCCTGAGGCTAGGCCACCTTTGTGCTGCTCCTGTGGTCCCCTTGCTCCTGCCAGCTGTTCCACTGGCTGCCTGCTGCTGCTCCTGCCAGCCCCCACTGGTCACCCACTGCTGCTCTTAACGGCTGCCCACTGGTCGCTCCTGACAGCCACCCTGCTGGCCACCTGCTCCTGCCAGATGCCCTGCTGACTGCCTGCCACCGCTCCTACTGACTGGCCGCCAGTCACAATGGGTCTAGCTCCAGGCCAAACTAGTGACTTCAGTTCTTAGTTATTTCAGCTCTTAACCACCACCTAGGCTGGCAAAAGATTCCAGCTTCCACTGCAATAAAAAAGAGACTCCTTATGGAGTCTGCTTTAGGTCTATCTATAGAAGAGGAGGGAAAGGAGACAGCTTAAACCAGTCGTACTGCTCATGGCTGGCTGGCTGGCTGAAGCCCCTTTCCCCCAATTCCATCCACTTGAGTCTGGAAGGGGAAGGCTTGTCCATCTGAGACTCTCTACAATGACAGTATCTCCTCCTGCAAGTACTGGTGTCATATTTTACAGTTCCTACATTTAGGGTCAACATGGCTTGTGACCCTACTATAGTAACATTAGTTACAATACTCCACATTCTATTCCAACACTGAATGAAGATAAGAGTTGGGTGTTTTGAGTGGAGTCAAACTATTTATCTTAACTGATGGGAAGTGACTGCCTAGGAAGGAGTCCTGCTGAAAGGGATCTAGGAGTCACAGTGGATCACAAGCTAAATATGAGTCAACAGTGTGACACTGTTGCAAAAAAAGCAAACATAATTCTGGGCAGCATTAACAAGAGTGTTTTGAGTAAGACACGAGAAGTTCTTCTTCTACTCTACTCTGTGCTGATTAGGCCTCAGCTGGAGGAGTGTGTCCAGTTCTGGGCACCCCATTTCAAGAAAGATGTGGAAAAATTGGAGAAGGTCCAGAGAAGAGCAACAAGAACGATGAAAGGTCTAGAGAACATGAGCTAGGAGGGAAGACTGAAAGAATTGGTTAGTTTAGTTTTGAAAAGAGAAAACTGAGAAGGAACAGGATAACAGCTTTCAAGTACTTAAATGGTTGTTTTATTTCTGGGGGATAGGACAAGAACCAAAAGAGGTTTAAGTTGGTCATCAGGAAAAACTTCCTAACTGTCTGGGTGATTAAGCATTGGAATAAATAGCCTAGGGAAGTTGTAAAACCTCCATTATATCCTCTGTCCCTTGTCATAAGTATCAGAGCCGATCCTTTGGTAGCCCCATTACTAAAACTGAGGCCATGTCTCTCTGTTTGAAGGGGCACAGAAAATACACCCGTGTTCCAAGATGGCTCTGGCATAATTTGGAAAGACGACTGGTTAAATCCTTCAGCGGACTCTCTCCTCTGTAATAACAGATTAAGATTTAGGCTACGTCTACACTAGCATGATTTTCCGGAAATGCTTAAAACAGAACAGTTTTCCGTTATAAGTATTTCCGGAAAAAGAGCGTCTACATTGGCAGGATGCTTTTTCGGAAAAGCCCTTTTTCTGGAAAAGCGTCCGTGGCCAATGTAAACGCGCTTTTCCGGAAAAAAGCCCCAATCGCCATTTTCGTGATGGGGCTTTTTTGCGGAAAAGACTACTGTGCTGTCTACACTGGCCCTTTTCCCGAACAGTTTTCCGGAAAAAGGACTTTTGCCCGAGTGGGAGCAGCATAGTTTTTCCAGAAAAGCAGCTGATTTCTTACAGTAGATCGTCAGTGCTTTTCCGGAAATTCAAGGGGCCAGTGTAGACAGCTCTCAGCTTATTCCGGAAAAGCGGCTGATTTTCCGGAATAAGTGGCCCAGTGTAGACACAGCCTTAGAGTTTTACTGCAGACAAACAGAGCTGGGATCATTGATACCCAGGTCATGAGTGGCCTGTGGAGTGAGCACAGTGCCTTCTCTCACTGCATTTCCACCCTGGTTGGAAGCAAGCTCTGCAGATGCACCGTCAAACTGGGTCTTCGTTGTGAGTGGGAGAGGACATTTTGGCTGCTGAATGTAAAAACCTGAGGCCAAGTTAATGTACTCCAAGGACGGGTGTTTTTCTCATGATTTTAAAGCAAATAGGATGCTAGGAATTATTAAGAAAGGGATAGAAAATAAGACCCAGAATATCTTACTGTCCCTGTATAAAACTATGGTACGCCCACATCTTGAATGCTGTGTACAGATGTGGTCTCCTCACCTCAAAAAAGATATTTTGGCCTTGGAAAGGGTTCAGAAAAGGGCAACTAAAATGATTAGGGGTTTGGAATGGGTCCCATATGAAGAGTGGCTAAACAGACTGGGATTATTCCGTTTAGAAAAGAGGAGACTCTTTATTCTCTCAACCAATTTTTCCCTGCTTGTTTGGGATTTTTTGTGAAGGTATCTGGCAACTCTCATAAAAGGTGGCAGGGGAGGGACACAACTGAATATGGGTCTACACCCGCTTTTCGGAACATATCTTGTTTTTAAGTGTAAACAAACTACTTCAGCTTTTCAGAAGGCCAAAGAGGAATCAATGTCATGGGGAGAACATTGCAAGTCTGTTTTATTTCTTACTTCCTTGTAGCCCCCTAAAAATTGTGTGCCAGGTCTGGACACAGGTGAGGGCATCCGCTCAGGGCGAATTGCTCAAAACTCGGGGCTCCTTACAGCCCCAGACTGGAGACCTTCCAAACAATCCACAAACCAGTCGCACAGAGCGCTTCAGCTGAGCCAATCCTTTAGAATCTAAAATCTAAAGGTTTATTACTAAAAGAAAGAAAAGCACAAGAGTAAGGTTGTTAAAGGGTAATAACAGTTCTTGATACAGGCTTGTAGCAGAGACATTATAACGGCGGGCTTAAAAGTCTCTGGTGTACATCCGATCTCAGGATGGGTCCATAGTTCTTTCCAGCTTGTGGTTCCCTGCAAAGCTGCCTCTGGCATCAAGAGCTGAGCTGAAGAGCAGATGGAGGGATCACATGGCACTTACATACCTCTCTGGCATCTTCCTGGCCCGACCAGGTCACATGGTCCATCAACCTATCCTTGTGTCCCAAGTCAGCAACCATTATTCTGGCTGTCTTGCAGGTATCCAGATGTTCTTGAGGTGTGTCTATGACACTTAGAGATCTATTGTCTCTGGAGCCTTGCTAATTAGCACAGTCACTGGCTGAACATTCTTCACCTATTGCTCTGCCTCAGAGGTTTATCTGTTGGTAAAAAGGAAGAGAATAAATATAAAGCACAAGGTCAAATTACTAAAGAAAAAGGATGGGTATGTGAAAACATTGGTCAAAAAAAAAAAAAAAAAGAATCAGTGTTAATTGGAATGTTTAAATCAACTTTCAGCCTGTAAGGCCAGCTGAATGCACCTGGATGTTGCATACAATTGGAAGTTTAAGGCCACTGTAACCCCGTCCCTGACTATAAGGGGCAGTACACTGCCAGTATTTCCCCCTCTGACAATTACGCTATTGTTAGCAGGGAGTTTATGGGATCAATACGGGAGGCATTTCTTTAAACTCCCTGTGCAGCGATGTATATGATGTAACTACATTTTACACATAAGGGTTGGTCACTCACTTGGACTTCCATCTTATTGCAAAATAGTGTCTGTTAAAAGTGTTGTTGGATAAAGAGAATATTGGTTGAATTGCAACCACAAGCTCAAATTGCTTCTCAGTATAGTGCCACTAATTAGTTATATAAAGTGTGACCCACTCAAGAATTGTTCTTGAGGGGTCAAAAGGGGGACAATGTGGAGAAATCTCTGATACATGGTTATATGAAAATGTTGCATTCTCGTATATGGATGAATCTCTAACACTTTGTGGCAGGGTCACCAGCCCCGCCCCCCTTTAACTGCGGTCCTGGTCCTTTAACTGCGGACCAGGTCCTTTAACTAAAGGCCTGGTCCTTTAACTGCGGGCCCAGCAGCCTAGTCCTTTAAATACAGGCCCAGCGGCCTAGTCCTTCATGGGATCCCTTTGTCGTCCGGGATCTGGGAGGAAGGGGTAGGGGGGCCTGGGCCCTCCCTCTCCATCAGGCCCCAACCCAGGGCCCTAGCAGTGGCGGGCGGTTCCCAGCACTGGCTCAGCGGGGAGTTCTCCCCGAAACTCGCCGAGCTCGCTGGGTCCTTTCTTGGTCCCTGCCCTGGGTTGCTTCCTACCCCCTCGCCCTGGCCGACAGCGGTCCCACCTGTGGATGCGGGTCCAGCTACAGCAGCAACATTGGCAGGCGTGGCTTGGGAGTCCGCAGTGGCCGGGGCAGCGATGGCTTCTAGGGGGGCTGCACAGCGCGGCCGGCATTGCGGTCTGGCTTGTCCCGGGGACAACAGCGACAGGTGTAACTGGTCTGGCGCCTCTGGTTCCAACTGCACCGGCTGTGGCTCCGGTGTCTGGAGAGGAGCTCCTTCCCTTCTGGCAGCCAGCCCCAACTGAGCAGCACTGCAGCCTTTTATACCTGGGCTGCACTGTGAGCATGCCCAGCAGAGCTGCGGGGGAGGGGCGTATTCTACCCAATAGGCGGGCTCTCCACCCCCAGGTTCAGTGCGGGGCTGGCCAGCCCCATCACACACCTCCCCCCTTAAGAGAGTCCTCCTGGTTAGTGTCTCCTCCCCCTCCTTGAAACCTATGCGAGAAAAGAAGTCCGCATTTCCATAGGCTTTCTCTGGCTTATGTGCCACTTGAAACTAATACGGCTGCAATGACAGATACCAGCACATGATACGAGCATTGGTGTCCTTCATCATTTGCAACCACCTTAGGGGGGCATGATCGGTCACTATCGAAAAGGAGCCGCCCAGCATATAATACCTCAGGGCCTCCACGGCCCACTTCACTGCCAGTGCCTCCCTCTCTATGGTAGAATACTTGGTTTCTCGCGTGTACAGCTTGTGGCTTAGATACAGTATAGGGTGCTCTACTACATCTACCTCTTGGGATAGCACAGCTCTGAGGCCTACCTCGGAGGCGTCCATCTGTAGGATGAAAGGCTTAGAAAAATCCGGCTGGGCTAATACCAGTCCTCGAGTAAATTGGTCTCGCAAGGTCTGAAATGCCCTCACACACTGCTGACCACTCCACCTGCCGTGGGTGTTGGTTTTTTGGTCAGATCCGTCAGGGGGGCCACTATGGTGGAAAAGTTAGGAACAAAGTGCTAGTAATATCCCACCAACCCCAAGAACTGTCCCACCTGCCGCTTCGTGGGGGGAGTGGGGTATTCTCGGAGGGCCTGCCCTTTGTCAGTTACGGGTTTCACCCCTCCTTTCCCCCACCGTGTACCCCAGGTAGGTTACCTCCTTCTTCCCTACGTGACATTTGGCCAGGTTTGCTGTCAATCTGGCCTCCCCTAGCACCCTTAGTACCTTTTCTAAGCGGGATAGATGGTCCTCCCATCCTTCGCTATATACAATAATGTCATCAATGTATGCGGCTGCATACTCATCATGAGGCACCAAGACTTGATTCATAAACCGCTGAAATGTGGCGGCGGCCCCATGTAGTCCGAAAGACATCATTGTGAACTGGTAGAGATCAAAAGGGGTCGGGAATGCTGTTTTTGCCTTGGCTGTCGGTGTCAACGGGATCTGCCAATAGCCCTTTTAGAGATCCAGTGTCGAGATGTACTTAGTCCTCCCTAGGCATTCCAATAGCACTTCTACCCGGGACATGGGGTACGCATCGAATTGGGAGATGGTGTTCACCTTGTGGGAGTTGACACAAAATCCCACTGAGCCATTGGGCTTGGGAACCCGCACAATGGGGCTCCTCCATTCACTTCTGATTCCTCCACTACCCCTAGGGCCAGCATTTCTTTTAGTTCCTGGCGCACTGTGTCCCACATTTTCCGGGGCAGGGGTCGATGGTTATCCCATACTTTCTGCCCTGGTATTGTGCCCACCCTCCACACAACCTCAAATGGTTCTTGCCATTTTGCTAGTAACTTGGACTCAGAGGAGGGCAACAAGAGCAACACCTGGTCCCCGGGTTGAAAGGTCAGTACCTTCACCTTCTGGTTGTAGTGGCGCATCTGGGCTTCCTGAGCCATCCGTAAGTTCTCCTGGGCTAGCCAGCCCAATTCTTCTAGTCGCTCTCACAGTTGCAGTATATAGTGGATGGACCCCTGGGCGTGTCTTTCTTGCCCCTCCCAAGACTCTTTCACTACGTCTAGACTACCCCGCAGTCAGCGCCCATATAATAATTCAAAAGGGGAAAACCCAGTAGAGGGTTGGGGAACCTCTCGTACTGTGAAGAGAAGAACTGGTAGCCACTTGTCCCACTGCCGCAGGTCATCCTCAATGAATTTGTGCAGCATTGACTTCAGCGTCCTGTTAAATCGTTCTACCACTCCGTCTGTCTGTGGGTGGTACACAGACGTTCTCAGGGATCAAATATTCAATAGTCAACACAATTCTGTTATCAGATTTGATGTTACATTAGTTCCCTGGTCTGTTAGGATCATCTTAGGGATGCCCACCCTGGCAAATACTTTTAAGAGTTCCTCGGCAATGGCCTGGGTGGTCGTGACCCATAGGGGAATCGCTTCAGGATATCGGGTGGCATAGTCCACGATGACTAAAATGTATTTATTCCTGTTGGCACTTTGTTCCAGTGGCCCTACCAGGTCCAGCCCTACCCATTCGAAAGGCATCCCCATGACTGGCAGTGGGACCAATGGGGCTCGGGGCACCCCACTTGGATTAGCACGCTGGCACTCAGGGCACGACTCACAATAGTCTCTCATGACATGGTGTATCCCCAGCCAAAAGAACCGTGGGGCTAGTCTGCATAACGTCTTTTCCCAGCCCAGGTGTCCCGCCCAGGGCATGTAGTGGGCCAACCACATCACTGCCGCTCAAAAACGCTGGGATACAAGCAGCTAACAGATCTCGGCCTGGGTTTGTGGGTCTTGGGTCAATTGATATAACAGATCATCCCGTATCTCGAACCACGGGCCTTGTGGTCTTCCTTGGGGTGGCCGGTCTGTCTGTTCCAGCCCTCCTGCCCGCTCCCAGGCTCGGCTGAGGGTTGGGTCGTTCCTTTGTTCTTCCAGGTAGTCTCCGTCCAGGTCGATGCCTGTTTGTTGGGAGTCTATAGGAGGCAGTTCGGTTCCTCATGATTGCGGGGCTCCCCTCCTGGGCCCCCCTGAGGTCCCTTCCCCGGGGTCCTCCTCCATCTGCTGTCCCGCCAACGCCACTTGCGACTGTTCAGGGTCCCCCATTGCTGGGGTCATTTCGACCGTTGCTCTGCAGTAGGGCAGAAAAATAGGGTCAATCTCATTCTAACACCACGGGATAGGCCAGTCAGGGGACTACCGCTACGCTGCACTGCTCTTCGTGCACCCCGATAGCTAGCTTCACCTTGGCCATGGGATACATCGTCACATCCCCATAAATACACTGCACTCTCCCGGGTGGCCCCCACTGCTCGGGTTCGCCGACAAGCCCTTCCTCTATCAGGGCCTGCCCACAGCCCGTATCCACCAATGCTGTGGGGTCTCTTCCCCTTGCACCTTAACAGTGATTACTATTTTCGCCCCCTCCTCCTTCTGCGTTTGTGCCCCCACCAGCAGTACCTGCCCAAAAGAGATACGGCTTGCCCTAAGGCAGTGGTCCCCAACCATTTGGAGCTGCCGGGCGCCCGGGGGAGAGGCCACTCGCCCACCAGGCACCAGGGGGCAGGGCCATGCATGCGCCACACGCCCGGGGCGGGGTTCCCCATGAGCCGCGTGCCTGGGGCCAGCAACCCCATTCGCCGCGCGCCTGGGGCCGGGGCCAAGCACTTGGCGGGTGCACCATGTTGGGGACCACTGCTCTAAGGTCTTGGTCCCATGCCTCTGGATCCACTCCCTTCCTTCCTTGGGCAAAGCCCTCAAGAGCTGTCCCACAGCCGCCTTCTTGGGTGGCCGTCTTCCTGCGGGCTCCCTCCCAGGGTTGGGACCTCCAGGGGTCTCCCTTCTGCCCCAGACCCCCCCCCCATCTGCTTGGATCCCTGCACTCGCTCACTCCAGTAGGGTCGGGCAGGCTCCCACTTCGGGGCCAGCTATGAAGGTGCGACTCACCCAGCCAACCTGCTGCCACCTCAATAACACCAGCAATAATAACCCCCAGTCCTCTAACTCGCTATAGGCATGAAAAAATTATTCACCCCCCTTTTTAGTCAGAGGTGGGGGGAACACAGTACCCACATTCTTCACCAGTTGTGGCGGGGTCACCAGCCCCGCCCCCTTCAAACCCAAGGCCTGGTCCTTTAACTGCAGGCCCAGCAGCCTAGTCCTTTAAATACAGGCCCAGTGACATAGTCCCTTTGGGTATGTCTACACTAGCCCCCCTAGTTTGAACTAGGGAGGCTAATGTAGGCATTCGAAATTGCAAATCAAGCCCGGGATTTAACTATCCCGTGCTTGATTTGTATGTTCCCGGCCGGTCACCATTTTAGATATTCACTAGCCCGGAGTAACTGCCCGCGTCTACACGCGGCAGTGAAACGGAAGTCCGATTTAAAGCCCCTAATTCGAATGAGCTGGTATTCCTCCTAAATCCCGGGCTTGATTTGCAAGTTCGAATGCCTACATTAGCCTCCCTAGTTCAAATTAGGGGGACTAGTGTAGACATACCCTTTGAGTACAGGCCCAGTGGCCTAGTCCTTCCTCCCAGATCCCAGAGGACAAGGGGATCCCATGAAGTGGTAGGAGGGGCTGGGCCCTCCCTTTCCACCAGGCCCCAACCCAGGGCCCTAGCAGTGGTGGGCGGTTCCCAGCACTGGCTCAGCGGGGAGTTCTCTCCGAACTTGCTGGGTCCTTTTCTGGTCCCCGCTCTGGGTTGCTTCCTACCTCCTCACCCTGGCCGATAGCGGTCCCAACTGTGGATGCGGGTCTGGCTACAGCAGCAACGTTGTCAGGCACAGCTTGGGAGACAGCAGCGGCTGGGGCAGCGACAGCTTCTAGGGGGTGGCCAGCGTTGCAGTCTAGCTCATCCCAGGGACAACAGCGGCAGGGGTAACTGGTCCCACGCCTCTTGGTCCAGCTGCAGGGGCTGTGGCTCCGGTGTCTGGAGAGGAGCTCCTTCCCCTCCAAAAGCCAGCCCTAACTGAGCAGCCCTGCAGCCTTTTATAGCTGGGCTGCACTGTGAGCATGCCTAGCAGGGCTGCGGGGGAGGAGCGTATTCTACCCAATAGGCGGGTTCTCCGCCCCCAGGTTCAGTGTGGGGCTGGCCAGCCCCGTCACACACTTCTATATAACCATGTATCATTCTCATATAACTTTGTAATAAGCCCTTTATGTTATAGGCCTTAGGAAAAGTTAAAGTAAAGAAAAACGTTTTTTGCTAGAAGTAGAATAGATCTCTCCCCTTTCCTTGATTGGAAATGACTGAGGTGTGAATGGAGAATGAAAGGGGAGCACCTCCAGCAGCAGTTGCAAGGGTGGAGAAGGTCTGGGAGCCAGATACAAGACAATGCCTGTAAAGTGAGCTCATTAAGAAGACTGGACATAAAGACGCCTTGGGAGTCAAGCAGCAAGTGCCTGCCCTTGGAAGAACTCTCTTTGAAGCAGCATTAAGAAAGGGGAGGTGCTGACTAATTGGCTGCATGAGAGGGATAAATAGGAGGCATCTTGCAGAGGGACCCCGGGTTTTCATCTCGTCAACATGGGAGCATCGATCCGGATCGGCAGATGCCCAGCTCCACCCCTCCCCCATCTAACTCACCTGGCCAGTGCAGTTAGGGAGAGCAAACATTGGTAACAACAAGATGGAGTGTGTGTGTGTATGAGTGTGATGCATCATATGCATATGATAAAGTGTTGATTGATCTATGTATGTTCAATAAACGTGGCGTGTTGCCTTATCCCTCTAAAAAAGATCCTGTGTGCTTCAAGCACATTTTGGTGGAGAATGAGAAAGGGGGAAGGTACCACGAGCATTTACAGGGTAATGAAAGAGAAAGTATTGAGAAGTATTGAAAAGTTTTGAGAAGTATTGGAAATTGATCAATCATTAAGGTGTGCATCCCCGGGTTAGGATGCAGGGTTAGAGTCCCCGGGTTAGGAAGAAGGGTTAGAGTCCTTGCTTCCCCCTCACTGGATGAGAGTGTTAAGAGAAACTGGTAAAGAAAGTTTGTAGGTATCTACCCTCAGCCGTAAAGTCCTGAGAATCGGGGAAGTTTAGGATCCCTGCCCCAGCCCACCCTACTTGCTAAACTGGTAATGGGACAAAGCCTGTGGAAAGGAGCCACTTTCCATTTAGCAAGAAAAACAGGATCAGGCCCAGACAAGCAGGCAGGTAAAAGATAGATTGAAGGCCTTGTGGTAGAACTGGGAAAAAGCAGTAAGTACAGGTACTGGAAATCAAAATCCTTAAAACAATATGTACAAGAGTAATATCTGAAACAAGGCCAGTTTTCATTGTAAGAGATAAGAAAGTGTTTTAAGAAAAAGAAAACCACAGAGAAGTTAACTCTACAGAGAACGGAGGGAATGGAGCAGTTGTGAAAATGCTAAAATGGTGCAGGAAAAAATTGTGGTTTCTTTGCAGCCATTCTGAAGGAAAAACGGGCCCTTTTCCAAAAGAATGTCTGTAAATAATCCAGGCAAATTTGACTCAAATCTTTAAATTTAATTGTAGATACTTCAGTCAAATGTGGTGAAATAACTTTATGGAGGGTTCTATTGGAACTTTACCCCAAATAAATAATAGTGAATATAATCTTTGTACAGCTATGTAGAAATAGTGTTAGAAATATTCAGAGACTATATGCATGTATCATGTATAGTCTCTGAATATTTATATTTATATATAGTGTAAATAGGAGGTGAGTTTTTAAGATCCAGTACTCCTGTTTTGTAGGTCAGTGAACTGTTTTGTAGGCTTAAAACAAATTGGTTTGTTTTGTTTTCAGTAAGGCCATTGAATTCCAAGTTGTTTAATGAAACTATAGGAACTCTGTGAGCATAAAATAAATAGTTACACCCTATGCAAAGATTAATATGGCTAAGTAATGTTATAAACAAAGATTGCACATTTTCCTGCGACATGCCATGTATATTGTAGAAGGGGTTAAAACTGCAAACAACTTAAAATCTTGTGAGGGCTCCAGGAGCCACAACAGGTTGTACTTTCCTTTTCAGGTTGCTGTGTGAGAGAGCAGGACTTAAAAGTAAAAACTCAAAACTCTAAAACTCTCGCAAAAGTTATTGTCCCTTTTTAAGACAAAGCTACTGGCAGCTTTGAATCTAAAAGCAAGTCAGAAAGTGTTCTGCGGTGCAAATGCCCTAGCTGGCAGCACAAAGAAGCTTTGCAGGTAATAGCTAAATTTGATCAGCAAACTACCTGAGATCAGAAAGTTCAAATTGTAGCCCTCCAGAAAGAAAGGTGAAAAAAAGGAGTCAAACCTAAAAATGAGAATCTAAAAATCTCAGACCCAAAAATAAAAGATTAACCCTAAGTAGGAAAAATAATTGTTTGCACAATGCTAAATGTGAAAACAGATACAAAAGGGGGTCTGTATAAGCAAAGATTTAAAGATGGTTTTGAACACACTTGCCTCAAAGCTAAGTTGTCTAAATAAAAGGCATGGTATCACAGGATATTTAAACACCTATTGGTAAGATCCACAGGGCTACTTGTTATTTGATGCTAATGTTACTGTTTAACGCTGAGCTAAATTTAATGCTCATCAGTAACCCTGTAATGTGTACATGATTTTCTTTTGGAAAAAGAAAAACCTTTAGAATATTAAAATGGTCATTGGAAACATCTCACACTTAACACCCTTCCCCCCCAACATTATAGTAATAATGCTTCTTGGCTATTCTCTGTGCATAAACTTAACACAGCAGAAACTTGCTAACCTAGTCTGCTGTATAAGAGGAAAACTGAAGTACACCTCCTGAATTTAATGATTACACAATGGGGTAATTCACTCAAAACCCTTAAGAGGTAGAAACCATTGAAACCTGTCCTGCCTACAAAACAAAAATATGTAACTATAGGAGTAATTGCAAGCAAAGAGAGGAATGAACGCATATTTGTAAAAGAAAAAGTATGTAAATAATAATATGCCACCCCCAAAGGGGTAGAAGTATGGTTTTTTTTCTATCTTTCAGAAAATCAGGACAAGCTGGTACCAGCTGGACACCCTACAATACCATGGATCTATTGTTGCGACGAAGATTGTTTTATGTTTGTTTGTATTTGTCTTGTGTCTGTCTGTCTGCTAGCATTATTGCATACTGTGTTAAAAATGATACTGCATTAGGCAGAAAAGCTTTAATAAGCATTATGCATTTTCACAGTATTTACAGAAACCGGTATCTCAGAAGGACAGAGGCCAAGTAATTTAAGTCTTGCTAATAGGAAAAAATAGTTAAGGTACATTTAAAGGAAAAAATATGCATGAAACAGAAGGTTTATCTGTTGGTAAAAATGAAAAGAATAAATATAAAACACAAGGTTAAATTACTAAAGAAAAAGGATGGGTATGTGAAAACATTGGTCACAAAAAAAAAAATCAGTGTTAATTGGAATGTTTTAATCAACTTTCAGCCTGTAAGGCCAGCTGAATGCACTTGGATGTTGCATACAGTTGGAAGTTTAAGGCCATTGTAACCCCTTCCCTGACTGTAAGGGGCAGTACACTGCCAGTATTTCTCCCTCTGACAATTCTGCTATTGTTAGCAGGGAGTTTATGGGATCAATACAGGAGGCATTTCACTCACTTGGACTTCCATCTTATTGTTAAAAGTGTTGTTGGATAAAGAGACAACCACAAGCTCAAATTGCTTCTCAGTATATTGCCATTAATTAGTTATATAAAGTGTGACCCACTCAAGAATTGTTCTTCAGGGGTCAAAAGGGGGACAATGTGGAGAAATCTCTGCAACATTTTCATATAACCAATTATCATTCTCATATGTGGATGAATCTCTGTAACACTTCCATATAACCATGTATCATTCTCATATAACTTTGTATTAAGCCCTTTATGTTATAGGCCTTAGGAATAGTTAAGGTAAAGAAAAAAGGTTTTTGCTAGGAATAGAATAGATCTCTCCCCTTTCCTTGATTGGAAATGAATGAAGTGTGAATGGAGAATGAAAGGTGAGCACCTCCAGCAGCAGGTGCAAGGGTGGAGAAGGGCTGGGAGCCAGATCCAAGATAATACCTGTGAAGTCAGCTCATTGAAAAGAAGACTGGACAGACAGACGCCTTGGGAGTCAAGCAGCAAGTGCCTGCCCTTGGAAGAACTCTCTTTGAAGCAGCATTAAGAAAGGGGAGGTGCTGACTAATTGGCTGCATGAGAGGGATAAATAGGAGGCATCTTGCAGAGGGACCCCGGGTTTTCGTCTTGTCGACATTGGAGCATCGATCCAGATCAGCAGATGCCCAGCTCCACGCCTCCCCCATCTAACTCACCTGGCCAGTGCAGTGAGGGGGAGCAACTGTTGGTAACAACAAGATGGAGTGTGCTTGTGTGTGTGTGTGAGAGTGATGAGTGTAATGTATCCTATGCATATGATAAAGTGTTGATTGATCTGCGTATGTTCAATAAATGTGGCGTGTGGCCTTATCCCCCTGAAAAAGATCCCGCGTGCTTCTTTTAAGCACATCTACACTATCAGGGTTTTTCAGAAAAAGTTACACAAATTGCACTCCACAATTTGTGTCACTTTTTCTGATTGTTTTTCTGGAAAAGGCTTTTCTACCATTTGGCCCTGTCTAGATGGGGCCAAATGGTAGGAAAGCCTCCTCTTTTGGAGTAGCCCTTATTCCTCATGAAACGAGGAATACGGGGCTCCCTGAAAGAGCACGTCTGCTCTTCCATGAAAAAAAAGCGGAAGAGCAAACAAGACCAAGTTTTCCTAACATCCTCTTTAAACTTGCAAGTCACTTGTGGTTATAGCTACATAACTCTTCCTCTTTAATTTATATAGTGTGTCCCTGGCTGGGAGGGTCAGAGATCCAAGGGAAAACGAACAGTGATCAGTCTTGTGAGTCTGAGAGGTCTGGCTCACTCCAGCGCTGCGAAGCAGGTAAGTGGAATTACTGGAGGTTGTGTGAGGGGCAGACCTGTGTTCTTACTCTACAAGGGAAAAAGTTACAGATGATACAGGAAGATACTAAGGAACTGTATGACTCTCTGATTCTGGGTGGTAGAGATCACAGGGGCATGGAAAAAAAGCAAACTCCTGTGTTAGACAGATGGGAACAGTGAGACGTGTTTCGTGAAATAATTACTGAGCTACCTTGAACGACTACTTCTTGACTTAGTCTTAAGTAATATACCTCAAGTAATTCAAGTGACAATAATGGAGTGATTAAGTTTTAGTGGCTGCTATCTCAGTATCATCAGGAGAAGTATCATTAAAATCTAGCCAAATTATAGTGGTTAGGATTTCAAGAGGTGATTTATTGCTTTTTAATGTATTGCAATCTCTGACTAACTCCACTTGATTTCTTGATTAGGACAGGACTGGAGTAGTAGATATGTCCCCTAGGTCCTCTGTGATGAAGACGAATGCAAAGAAATCAGTTTTTTACAATCTTTACAAGGGTGGAATCAGGCCACATAGTCAGACATTTCTCTGCATCCACAAAAGCTGGAAATGTCACTTAATTTTTAAAAACATGAAAACTGAGATTCTCCTCTGATTGATTGTTTGCCTGAAGGAGTTGAGCTTTGGAAAATACCAACTATCTAAAAATCAGAGCTGGCACCAGGGTGTGAGACTTTTCCAGAAGTCTAGGGGATTTAGAAGCATTGTGATCTATATTGTAGCAAGACCCATCTAGCATTACAGCCCTGGTGAGCACTCATCTTCCTTTTAATTTGAACAAAGCTGTGTACAAACACCCCAAACCCGCAGCCCTTTGGCTTGCATTCAAACTCCCAATTTTCATACTTGTCTAACGGCAGCGCCCCCTGTAGTCAGCATTGTTATCTGTTCTTTAGCGTGTAAATAGTTGCCATTTTAACCGTTAGATAGTTCTTCATTGTTGTTCTCTCCCCTCCGGGGGTGGGGTCCCAGTGAGATGGCAGGTCTTGAGGGTTGGGGGCCCTGGTATGGAAAAGCTATAAAGCTGTCCTGGCTAGAACTGTGCATCTGTTCAAATCATGACAGACCAGGAGTGACTCTGAATGGGACTGATCAGGATCAGATAAAGGTATAAACGTTATTGTCCTGATTGAGTCTTTTCGTCTTGTGATCTCAGACTTCTTTTCTTTTTTAAAGTTGAGTCCCTGGGAAGACAAGTTTGGAATGGCAGCCTGAGAGTCAATGACACAGAAACATCCTCCGGTGTAGGCATAATGCCCGAGATAATCACCCCGAGATGGCAGTGTTGCCCCATGTGCCTGAAAAGAATGTCAACCTCGAGGCCTGCTGTTGGGGAAGCCCCCCATCACGACTACTCCAGTGAAGGACTCTACGTGGGGCAAGAGGAGTAGAACTCCGCACCGTCTCCTTGTCCCCTTCGCTCTCCTTCATCTTGGGAAGAAGGCAACATACAGACCATGGAGTGGGAATTACAGATTTGTGTGCACCCCAGAATCACGGGGAGAAGCTGGGACGAGGGCTGTGGCCTACGAGAGGTGAAGCACTCGTGGTGGTTCATTTTAACTCACTCACCCTGGAAGAGGGAGGACAGGCTCCTCTTTAAACTCTGTTATAGTTCTAGCCTTCACAGCCTCCTCTGGCAAGGAGTTCCACAGGTTGACTATGCACTGCAGTAATCTGAGGTACCAGGTTTAACAGCTGCCAGGACAGGTAAGGGCCTCTTACAACCTCCCCTTCATTGAGTTCCTTCAGTGCCCCCATGGTTTTTGTGTCATGTGTGGTTGTCTTTAAAGCTTTGTGTTGCTGCCCATCCCCCATATAAACCAGGCTGTTTTCCTTTCTCTGCCCCTTTCCCCAGAAGGATGAGGGTCTGTTTTATTTTAGTAAAATTATAAAGCAGTGATGCTTCTGCTGTCATTTTGGGCATTTCCATATAAAATTGATAGCCAAGGCCCTACTGATCTTTCCCATGTCTCTGGCCCATGTTTGTGTTATGGGGTGAAATTTCTGTTCAGGGATTTGTTTGGCTGACTTAAATTGGGGGCAATAGGGTAGATGGAATTGCAAAGGCCCTAATAATTTGAGTTTTTTTGAGTGTCACTCTTCTGACAGTGGAAAAATTCTTTCTGCATTTCTTTAAATGAGTTTTCACCGTTTAGATGTTTTGGGAAGAAGGCTGGGATATCTGGGGGGTATACAGGCATTGACGCTCAAGTATGGGGCACACAGGGTGGGGGGTGGTGGCCCGCAGGACCGGATTAAGGGGTGGGGGCTAGCCGGGCAGCTGCCCGGGGCGCACACCTATGGGGGCCTGATGGCAGCTGTAAGGGGCGCAGTGTGCTTGAGGGGTGGAGCCGCACATGCGTTGCGTGCCCGCTGCCCAGGGTGCAAGAATGGCTCGAACCGGCACTGGTAGCATGGAGGGTGAGCACGAAGTGGGGGGGCTGCATGGGTGGGGGGCACCCGATGATGACATCACGGGGCGCCGGGGCGCCCCATGATGACGTCACCGCCATTGACGGCCGTGCAGGCAGGGGTGCCGATTGCACCGCCCCCGATTGGTTGTAGCTCCTGCTTGTCAGCACTCAATTCTGGATTTTTAGCTCTTCCGGGTCATCTGGCGCTACGGACTGGGCCTAGTGGAAGTGACTCCAATATATAGTCCCTCTTGCTGAGCTGTTGGTCAAGTATCCGGTGGGTGGCGCACAAGTGAGGAAGGGGCCGGAGCTATGGCTGGGCGGGGGAAGCTGCTGGGGGATGGGAGACCCGGAGGCTGTAGTGGCGGAGGGGTAGGAACGGCGGGGGCTCAGAGAGTGGCAGGGCAATGCTTGTTTGCTCAGGCTCGGGGTGAGGAGGGGGGCCTGGTGGAGGTGTGTAGAAGAGGGCAGGCCCCGCGAGTGGCGCACATGGAGAGACACAGCTCCCACCCTTCTAGCGGCTAGTGTGCTCAGCGTGAGTCTCCCCCACCCCAGGGTTTGCAGTGTTTTTACAGGGGGCTATCAAGGGGTAAAGGGGAACCAGAGCCAGTCTTATGGGTGGGCGAACGGGCAGTCACGTGGGCCACTATCTTAAGGGGCTGCCAAAAGATTGAGAAGCCGGAAGTCCCCTCGCTTGGGCCAAAACTTGGAAAAGTCTCAATTCTGCCTCTTTCCTGTTCTTTGTGCCCTCCTTCTCCAGCACAGCATCCACCATCTCTGTGCATCTAGAGCAGAGAGAATACATCTGTACCAGCAGCAGACGCAATTTTCTACACTCTGGGTCCTAGTGGCACCTTCTCTCCCCCCCCCAATTTTCTACACTCTGGGTCCCAGTGGCACCCTTCCCCATTTTCTACACTGTGGGTCCTAGTAGTCCCCTCCCCCCACACACACATACAGCCTGTCACCTGAGGCAGCCACCTCAGTTCACCTCATGGTAGCTTCCTGGCTGTGTTTTTACATAAGAACATAAGAACGGCCGTACTGGGTCAGACCAAAGGTCCATCCAGCCCAGTAGCCTGTCTGCCGACAGTGGCCAGCACCAGGTGCCTCAGAGAGGGTGGACCGAAGACAATGATCAAGCGATTTGTCTCCTGCCATCCTTCTCCAGCCTCTGACAAACAGAGGCCAGGGACACCAATTCTATCCCCTGGCTAATAGCCTTTTATGGACCTAACCTCCATGAAATTATCTAGCTTCGCTTTAAACTCTGTTATAGTCCTAGCCTTCACAGCCTCCTCTGGCAAGGAGTTCCACAGGTTGACTACACGCTGTGTGAAGAAGAACTTTCTTTTATTAGTTTTAAACCTGCTACCCATTAATTTCATTTGGTGTCCTCTAGTTCTTCTACTATGGGAACTAATAAATAACTTTTCTTTATCGGCCCTCTCCACACCACTCATGATTTTATACACCTCTATCCTATCCCCCCTCAGTCTCCTCTTTTCTAAACTGAAAAGTCTCTCATTGCTAAATCCCACAGCACCTTCTCAAGATCTTCAGCTCCATGATGAGTTCAGCAGCGAAAGATCAAAACCATTTAAGTAAGTAGCAATTCCATCGATTTCACTTTGGTTTTCAAATGTTCATCACATTCTTTTGCTGGGGTAAAATGAGGTGTTTGATGGAGACTTTTTTTTTTTTTTTTTTAATTGCCAGTGTCACTTGAACAGAAGAAAACATTTTGGGGCTTTTTTTGTAGCAGGGCAGGGGACCCACCAGGCATCAATCACCCATCACACCCTCTTCTGGCTCTTCTCTCCTTCCAGATGCAGCCATTGTGAGCAGCGGGGCAGCGCCTGCCACCACCCCACAGGGATCCATCCCTGGAGCTGTCTTGAGTGAGTGTCCTGGCTCTCCCAGGCTGGGATCTTGGGATGCTGGGGCCGGGGAGTTTGCTGAGGGGGTGTTTCTGTACTGTGCTCTCATCAAACACTAGAAGTGGAAGGGACCTTGAGAGACATTGAGTCCAGTCCCCTGCCCTCATGGCAGGACCCAGCAACATCTAGACCAGGGGTTCTGCACCAGAGATCCATGGACCCCCAAGGGGTATGTGAAGCCAAGGGGTACGTGGACCAAAGAAGGTTTAGAACTGCTGCTCTAGACCATCCCTGGCAGGTGTCTGTCCAACCTGCTCTTCAATATCTCCAGCGATGGAGACTCCACAACCCCCTAGGCAACTTATTCCAGGTATTGTCGACAAAGCTTCTGTCAACAAAGAGCGTCTAGACGACATCCAGTTCTGTCGACAAAGCAAGTCGCTTTGTTGACATGACAGTGTAGATGCAAAGGACAGTGTAGATGCAATAACGCCTTCTGTCGACAGAACTCTGTTGACAAAAGGCATTATTCCTCACAGAATGAGGTTTACCGCCATCGACAAAACTGCCGAGTTCTGTTGACGTTGTGTCGACAAAACTCAGCGGCAGTGTAGACGCAGGTATAGTTTTGTCAAAAGTCCACTTTTGTCGACAAAACCCTGTAGTCTAGACACACCCTAAAAGGACAAGATCTATTTATATAAAAGGACTTACAAAGTTTCTCTTAATACAAAGTTATATGAGAATGATACATGGTTATATGCAGGGCTCGACAATAACAAACAAAACAAACAAAAATAATAATATACTTCTTCCCCTTTCGGGGTGGCACATTATTGTTTACATACTTTTTCTTTTACAAACATGCGTTCATTCCTCTCTTTGCTTACAATTTCTCCTATAGTTACATATTTTTGTTTTGTAGGAAGGACAGGTTTCAATGGTTTCTACCCTTTCTTTTGGGTGCATTACCCCCATTGGGCAATCATCAAATTCAGGAGGTGCACTTCAGTTTTCTTCTTATTCAGCAGACTAGGTTACCAAGTTTATGCTGTGTTAATTTTATAGATAGAGAATAGCCAAGACGCATCATTACTATAATTCTGGAGGATTTTCAATGCGTGTTGTGTTTCCAATGAGCATTTTTGTAAGAGCATTCCTTCTATTTAGACAACTTATCTTTGAGATCAGTTTGTTAATAGCATCTTTAAATCTTTGCTTATGCAGACCCCCTTTTGAATCTGTTTTCACATTTAGTATTGTGCAAACCTAAATCCTTTTTCTCATTTGCTTTTAGATCTGAGGTTTTTAGATTCTCTTATATTTAATTTTGACTTTTTCCCCACCTTTGACATTTGCACCACAGAACACTTTCTGGCTTGCTTTTAGATTCAAAGCTGCCAGTAGTTTTGCCTTAAAAAGGGACACAATAACTTTTGCCAGAGTTTTAGAGTTTTGAGTTTTCAGTCCTGTTCTCACACAGCAACCTGAAAAGGAAAGTACAACCTGGTGTGGCTCTTGGAGCCCTCACAAGATTTTAATTTGTTTGCAGTTCTTATCCCTTCTACAATATACATGGCATGTCACAGGAAAATGTGCATTCTTTGTTTATAACATTACTTAGCCATATGACACTTTGCATAGGGTGTAACTGTTTCTTTTATGCTCACAGAGTTTTCCTGTACTTTCATTAAACAACTTGGAATGCAATGGCCTTACTGAAAACAAAACAAACTAATTTGTTTTAAGCCTACAAAACAGTTCACTAACCTACAAAACAGGATTACTGGATCTTGAAAAATTCACTTATTTACAATATATGTATATTTTTACACACAGATACACATACATTCTCTGAACATTTCTTACACTATTTCTACATAGCTGTACAAAGACTACATTCATCTCCATTCGCCTGGAGGTAGTTAAGTTCCAACAAAAACCCCTCAACATCCTTTTAGCAAACTTGACTGAAGTATCCATAATCAAATAATTAGATAGTTTCTTTGCCTGGATTATTTACAGACATTCTTTTGGAAAAGGGCCCATTTTTCCTTCAGAATGGCTGCGAAGAAACCGAGAAAAAAATTTCCTATACCGTTATACCATTTTCACAACTGCTCAATTCCCTCCAGACTCTGTAGAGTTAACTTCTCTGTGGTTTTCATTTTCTTAAAACTCTTTCTTATCTCTTAAAATGAAAACTGACCTTGTTTCAGATATTACTCTTGTAAGTATTGTTTTAAGGATTTAAATTTCCAGAACCTGTACTTACTGCTTTTTCTCAGTTCTGCCACAAGGCCTTCAATCTCTCTGTGTATGTCTACACTTGTCCCCTAGTTTGGACTAGGGGCACAAATGAAGCATACCGAAGTTGCTAATGAAGTGCGGGATTTAAATATCTCGTGCTTCATTAGCATATTCACTGCCGGTTAACATTTTAAAATGCTGGTCACCCGATTTAATTTGCCGCGTGTAGACACAGTAGTCCAATCCAAAACCCTTCCCTCAAATTAATTGTTACTCCTCATGCAATGAGCTCGCACAGTTGTGGCGGCCATTGTTATTTTAATGAAGTGGGGGATATTTAAATCCCCGCTTCATGGACTATGTCGGGTAGCCTAATCTACATGCCTCTATCGGCAGAGGCATGTAGTCTAGACATACCCATAGGGAGCAAGTGTAGACGTATCCTATCTTGAGATAGGGATGCAAATGTAGTGTACCGAAATAGCTAATGAAGCAGGAATTTAAATATCCTGTGCTTCATTAGCAAGATCTTGCCTGGTGCACTCGTTCAAATCGCAGCTGATTCAAATCAGGAAAGTTTGTGCTGGGATGCGTTAGTTTGACCCAAAGCCCTAGGGATGTAAAAGAGGAGTTGACCAATCCACTACTCCCATATCTCCCACCCCCTGCTTTGCTGCCTCTATATCAGAGGCAGTGGGAGGGGAAGCAGGAGCTGGTGTTGTGGGAAGCAGATGAAAAGAACCAAACCCTGGATCTATCCCCACTGCAGCTCTGCAGTTTTAATGTAGTAGAAGCTGAGCTGCTTGCACACTCGGCTCCTACTACATTTAAACTGCAGAACCTCAGCGGGGCTCCTGATTGACTAATTGTGTACTTGGTACAAATTGTAGATTAGTCAATTACCCGCTTCTTAACATCCTTAAGTAGCAACACCTCTGTGAGCTCTGCCCTGTCACCTGACTGTACCACCTTGCTCCGATTGCAGATTGCCCTCATGTTTCATTCTCGGGGAACACAATCAACGTCTGGAATTATCCTGTGGGAGGTGCTGCTGTAGGGCACCATGGGGCAGCAGGGGGTCAAGGAACCAGCACCCCGCTGGAGCCCCAGAATGATACTCCCAGCCCTAATGTGGAACCACAGGAGGAGCCGATGGACATCGATTAAAGGAGGTATGTCAAACTTGAAGCCCTGATTATGTGTTAGGTATATTTTATAATATTACAATAATTTGTGGAAGACTGTTATTTGTTCATGTTAAATATAAATGCAAGGTGCTGTAGGGGTTTTCTGGCCTGTCTCAAATCTGATGTAAGAAAACATGCAGGCAGGGCCGGAGAGTCAGGAATTGTTTTGCATAACAATGCAGATGCCTGGTACGCAAGCCCATGTCAAGAACAGAGTGTGGAGAAATCCCTGTAGTATTATACTTTGTATTAAGATCTTGTCCTTTTAGCTATATCTTTGTTAAGTGTTCTTATAGGATCTCTGGAACATTTCTCCTAGAACTTTGTATGAAGATATATAGATCTTTTAAGAAAAAATGTCTTTTGAGCTCTCCCCTTTCCTTGATTGCCCTGTTGAAATGAACGAGATGTGAATGGAGAATGAAAGGGGAGCACCTCCAGCAGCAGTTGCCAGGGTGGAGAGGGTCTGGGAGCTAGATCCAAGACAATACCTGTAAAGTGAGCTCATTAAGAGGACTGGACAGACAGACACCTTGGGAGTCAAGCAGCAAGTGCCTGTCCTTGGAAGAACTCTCTTTGAAGCAGCTTTAGGAAAGGCAAGGTGGTGTCTAATGAGAGGGATAAATTGGAGGCATCTTGCAGAGGGACCCCGGGTTTTCGTCTTGTCAACATGGGAGCATCGATCCGGATCTGCAGAAGCCTGGCTCCACCCCTCCCCCATCTAACTGGCCAGTGCAGTGAGGAGGAGCAACTTTTGGTAACGAGACAGAGTGTGCTTGTGTGTGTGAGTGAGAGTGCATGAGTGTAATGTATCATGTGCATATGAAAAATACTGATTGATCTATGTATGATCAATAAATGGGGCGTGTTGCCTTATCCCACTGAAAAAGATCCCGAGTGCTTCTTTTAAATACAACAAGAGGACAAGCAGCCTTGTCCTGGTACTTCTGTTCTGAGAAGCAAACAGTACAGATGCAGGGTGTACTGAGTAGCGGAGCGTACCCCAACTAGGGCATTGGACATGTGACGTGTCCTACACAACACGTCATCAATCAGTAAATAGTATTAGAACGACCAAGTCTCGCTTTGCTATAAATTGGGTTGACTAATAACAATCGATGGGAGGGAATGGGTTAGATCGACCCACACGTCCTGCTCCAGGTAACTAGAAGTGATTAGGCCCTTCCCACCAGCTACATGTTTTTCTTTACCTTAACTATTCCTAAGACCTATAGCATAAAGAGATTGATACAAAGTTTCTATGGAAAGGACTGGATACAAGGTTTATCTTAATAGAAGGGATTCTATAAGTAAGCTTAACATAAAGATATATATAGAGGCGTGGTTCGATTTATTTTAGATCCAAGGGAAAAGAGAAGCTAGATAATTTCATGGAGGTTAGGTCCATAAAAGGCTATTAGCCAGGTGATAAAATGGTGTCCTTGGCCTCTGTTTGACAGAGGCTGGAGAGGGATGGCAGGAGACAAATCGCTTGATCATTGTCTTCGGTCCACCCTCTCTGGGGCACCTGGTGCTGGCCACTGTCGGCAGACAGGATACTGGGCTAGATGGACCTTTGGTCTGACCCGGTACGGCCGTTCTTATGTTCTTATGTACATCAATGGTGGTATTCCTGTGGGAAAAGACGGACCCACGACCTCCTGCCTGGCACTGTAGGTAGCAGACGGGGGAAGTGTAAGTGAATTAGGCTTTAATATTGTATAGAGTAGATCGTATAGTAACTGCTTTTGCCTTGCTTTGCGCTGTATTCATTGCTTTGGAATCTATAGTATTTAAGGTTTAAA
The DNA here is from genome assembly GCA_019425775.1 of Rafetus swinhoei. Taxonomy (NCBI): domain Eukaryota; kingdom Metazoa; phylum Chordata; order Testudines; family Trionychidae; genus Rafetus; species Rafetus swinhoei. Next base: position 1,484,542 of record CM033444.1, read on the forward strand.
TTGTAGAGTCCTTATTCTTAAAGCTTGTAACTGTACGAACTGCTAAAAGCTAGCAATAAATAAGACAGTGGTTAAGTAGCCCTGAAGTGCCCTGGTTTCCCTTGGATCTAAAATAAATCGAACCACGCCTCTATATATATCTTTGTGTTAAGCTTACTTATAGAATCCCTTCTATTAAGAGAAACCTTGTATCCAGTCCTTTCCATAGAAACTTTGTATCAATCTCTTTATGCTATAGGTCTTAGGAATAGTTAAGGTAAAGAAAAACATCTTTTGAGATCTCTCCCCTTTCCCTGATTGCCCTGTTGAAATGGATGAGGTGTGAATGGAAAATGAAAGGTGAGCCCCTCCAGCAGCAGTTGCCACGGTGGAGAGGGGCTGGGAGCCAGATCCAAAGACAGTAAGACTTGTGAAGTGAGCTCATTGAAAAGAAGATTGGACATATAGATGGCCTTGGGAGTCAAGCAGCAAGTACCTGAAGGACCCTCTTTGGAGCAGCATTAAAAAAGGCATCACAAGTATCTCACTGCATATGTAAATGATGGCTAACTGGCTGCATGAGAGGGATAAATAGGAGGCATCTTGCAGAGAGACCCTGGGTTTTCGTCTTGTCAACATGGGAGCCTCGATCCGGATCGGCAGAAGCCCGGCTCCACCCCTTCCCCATCTAACTCACCTGGCCAGTGCAGTTAGGGGGAGCAACTATTAGTAACAAGACGGAGTGTGTCTGTGTCTGTGTCTGTGAATGAGGAGTGCATGAGTGTAATGTATCATATGCACATGATAAAGTCTAGATTGATCTATGTGGGTATGTCTAGACTACATGCCTCTGCCGGCAGAGGCATGTAAATTAGACTACCTGACATAGTCAATGAAGAGGGGATTTAAATATCCCTCGCTTCATTAAAATAAAAATGGCCACTGTGCTGTGCTGGCTCAGCTGATCATCGGCACAACGCGGCAGTCAAGACGTGGATCAGTCGGCAAGGAAAGCCTTTGCCGACCAATCCTGTAAACGTTGTATCAGGAGGCATAAGGGAAAAGCACTGAAGTGCTGAAAAGTATTGAGAAGTATTAAGAACATAAGAACGGCCGTAGCGGGTCAGACCAAAGGTCCATCTAGCCCAGTATCCTGTCTGCCGACAGTGGCCAGCACCAGGTGCCCCAGAGGGGGTGGACCGAAGACAATGATCAAGCGATTTGTCTCCTGCCATCTCTCTCCAGCCTCTGTCAAACAGAGGCCAAGGACACCATTTTATCCCCTGGCTAATAGCCTTTTATGGACCTAACCTCCATGAAATTATCTAGCTTCTCTTTAAAATCTGTTATATTGGAAATTGATCGATCATTAAGGTGTGCACCATCCCCCCAGCTGTAGAATTCCTTGGGTTAGGAAGAAGGATTAGAGTCCCTGCTTCCCCTTCAGTGGGTGAGGGTGTGAAGAGAAATTGGTAAATAGAGAGTTTTTAGGTATCTACCCTCAGCCATAGAGTCCCGAGACAAGGACGGAGCTAAGTGCCTCCAGTCATATGGTGGATTTGCATCACTGTGTGTTGGAGATATTTGCTTATAGCACAGTGCGTTGGGAACATTTAATTTGTAACATTGTGGGAAGCTTTGCAACATTGTGGGATGGGACTATTCTTAATAATGTTTAGGAAAAGGGAGCCTTGGGTCAGGAAAGGTGCTGTAGCCCTTAAAAGAGAGGGAGAGAAAAAAATGAATTATGTAAAAGATTCCTTTTAAACACATCGGCTACGTCTAGACTGGCATGATTTTCCGCAAATGCTTTTAATGGAAAAGTTTCCGTTAAAGCATTTGCGGAAAAGAGTGTCTAGATTGGAACGGACGCTTTTCCGCAAAAGCACTTTTTGCAGAAAAGCGTCCGTGCCAATCTAGACGCGCTTTTGCGCAAAAAAACCCCGATCGCCATTTTCGCGATTGGGGCTTTTTTGCGCAAAACAAATCTGAGCTGTCTACACTGGCCCTTTTTAAAGCTTTTGCGCAAAGGACTTTGCCGAACAGGAGCAGCATAGTATTTCCGCAAGAAGCACTGATTTCTTACATGAGATCGTCAGTGTTCTTGCAGAAATTCAAGCGGCCAGTGTAGACAGCTGGCAAGTTTTTCCGCAAAAGCAGCTGCTTTTGTGGAAAAACTTGCCAGTCTAGACACAGCCATCCTGCATAAAGTTGGGCATAACCCATGGATGGAACAGGCTCATACTGACATCCACACAATTTAAAACCTAGGGGGGAAAATCGGCTAAATACCTTTCTCAAATCAAATAATAATAATAATAATAAAATGCAGCCACAGTTTGGCTCCTATGAAACCTGTAAGGAGGTGTTCTTCAAATTGACTGAATATAAGAATGCAAATATGAAGCTGCAAAATGTAAACGCCTCTGCTGCAGAAGTAGAGAGGTGGAAATGCATGTCCCTCAGTACCCAGACACAGCTAGATTCCCTTAAGGATGGGTACTGACAGTTAAAGGAACTCTCAAAGTTTTTAGGAATATGCTTAAGAAAAAGGACCAGGAGGTGCGGGAGCTAGGGACCAAGCCTACCCGCTTTGGGAAAGTGGTAATGGGACAAAGGCTGTGTTGATGGAAAAGGGCCATTCAGCAAGAAAAACAGGATCAGGCCCCGACAAGCAGGCGGGCAAAAGATAGAGAGATGGAAGGCCTTGTGGGAGAACTGAGGAAAAAACAGTAAGTACAGGCTTTGGACATCTAAATCCTGAAAACAATACTTACAATAGTAATATTTGAAAGAAGGCCAGTTTTCATTTTAAGAGATAAGAAAGTGTTTTAGGGGGAAAAAAACACAGCTAAGTTAACTCTAGAAAGTCTGGAGGAAATTGAGCAGTTCTGAAAGTGCTAAAACGGTGTAGGAAAAAATTTTCTTGGTTTCTTTGCAGCCATTCAGACAAATTTGACTCAAATCCATAAAACTGATCATGGATACTTCAGTCAAATGTGCTAAAAGAACTTTAAGGGGTTTTTGTTGGAACTTAACTACCCTCAGATGAATAAAAAGGAATGTAATCTTTGTTCAGCTATGCAGAAATAGTGTTAGAAATGTTTAGAGACTATATGCATGTATTTGTGTGTAAATATATATACTGTGTAAATAGGTGAGGTTTTTAAGATCCAGCCCTCCTGCTTTGTAGGTTAGTAAACTGTTTTGTAGGCTTAAAATGACTTGTTTTGTTTTAGTAATTGTAAGTAAAGAGAGGAATGCAAGAATATTTGTAAAATAAAAAGTATGTAAGCAATCATGTGCCACCCTCAAAGGGTATGTATTTTTTAATTTTTATTTTTTTAATTTTTTGTCTTTCAGAAAATCAGGACAAACCGGTGCCAATCAGATCCATGTTGTCACGACAAAGATTGTTTTATTGTGTTCGTCTTGTGTCTGCCTGATTGTTAACATTGTTGTTAAAATGATACTACATTAGGTGGAAAAGGTTTAATAAGCTTTAAGCATTTTGGCTATATTTACAGAAACCAGCATCTCAGACAGCATCTGTAGCACGCTCCTATAACTTTTTATCTTTATGTTAAGCCTTCTTATAGAATCCTTGTATTAAGAGAAACCTTGTATCCAGTCTTTTCCATAGAAACTTTGTATCAAGTCCTTTATGTTATAGGCTTTTAGGAATAGTTAAGGTAAAGAAAAATGTTTTATTGCTAGGAGTGAAATGCCAGTATCTTCGGAGGGAGGGATAGCTCAGTGGTTTGAACAGTAACTTGTAACTAAACCCAGAGTTACAAGTTAAATCCTTGGGGGGCGTTTTGGGATCTGGGGCTGGGAGACAGATCCAAGACAATACCTGTGAAGTGAGCTCATTGAAAAGAAGACTGGACAGACAGACACCTCGGGAGCTGAGCAGCAAGTGCCTGAAGGACCCTCTTTGAAGCAGCATTAAAAAAGGTCATGTCAATTCTCTTCCGGAATATGATCTGAGGAAGAGGATCTGGTCCACAAAAGCTCATCACCTAATAAACCATCTTGGTAGTCTTTAAAGTGCAGCGTAGTTCTTCCTTTTGTTTTACCAAGATCAGACTAACACGGCTACCTCTCTATTACTATTCACTGCATATGTAAACAATGACTAACTGGCTGCATGATAAATACAAGGCATCTTGCAGAGGGAACCCGGGTTTTTCATCTTGTCATAATCGGAGCATCGATCCAGATCGGCAGAAGCCCGGCTCCATCCCTCCCCCATCTAACTCACCTGGCCAGTGCAGTTAGGGGGAGCAACTAGTGGGGGGGGGGGGGGAAGAGAAAGAGAGAGAGAGAGAGAGACCTACCAGCCCTGTGCTTTTGAGATTTGGGGCAAAAATTTGTCAGGGATGGTACTTGGGTCCTGCTGTGAAGGCAGGGGACTGGATTTGATGACCTTCAAGGTCCCTTCCAGATCTAGGAGATAGGCAATCTCCATTTAAAAAAAAAGATGTTCATAGAAAACCAACCCCTTGTCCCTTCCCCTAGGCCTCTGCTAGAATCAGACAAAGCGATGAAAAGGCTATGGAAGACACACCTCAACTAATCAAGCCTCATCTGCATTGAAGATAGAACTCATTAGCATACAGAATGGAGACCAGCTCTTCCAAGGCAGGAACTGCAGGGAACTATGGGATACGGAAAGCAGAGAAGCGGAGCAGGGGTGGCCCAAGTGAGCGTAGGCAAGCTAGGGTGCTGCTGGCCTGGGTGCCATTGATGGCTGTGCAGGCAGGGGCGCTGCAATTGGTGCTCTGCCTAGGGTGCCAGCTGGCCTTGGGCTGCTCCTGCTGATGGGAAATTTCTACTCCAGATGCTAATGAACCCAGGCCTGCTCACACCCAAATTAGTCATTCTCAGACCTATTGACATCCAAAATACAGAAACTGCCTCGTTGCATTGTGAGCTCATTCAAGGAACATCGCCCATAACCAGGGGTGATCAGTCTCTATTGTCTCGCTGTCTCTATTGTCTCGCCTCTTTCTCTTTGAACTTTTGTCCTATCCTATAAAAACTCCTCTCCTTGCCCCAAGAAAAACTGTTCCGATACCTGGATTTAAACTGCACCAGTTCCATTGAGACGTCTTCAGCTCCTGTCTGATCGTGCTGGGGTGCTGGGGGCTCTGCTCTGCTCGTCTCCTGCCCTCTGGACCCCCAGCTGCCATCATCATCTGGGGAACCCCAACAGTACAAGCTCCGTGGAGTGGTGAGGTCTCTCTCTCTCTCCCTCCCATCAACTATCTCTCTAAGCATAGCCTCCTGTCCCTGCCCTATGTAAACTGTTATATGGTTACCTAACATTTGTAATCAGTTTCAATTTAGAGTTAATGTTGTAACTGTTTGATATCTATTCTCTACTCAGAAATAAATCACTTTCATTGTTAAGCTGGTTGCTTCGCTCTCTCTTCCTTGCTCTTTTGCTCACTCTTCCTTAAGGGGTGTTGTTTTGGCTTCCCCATTCGCTCTGCAATGACGCTTCTTGTCCCCAAGCTAAAGACCCCTGTGGTGCCCAAAGTCCTGTGGGGTTTGCTCATCATGGGGTTTGCCAGTGAATGATTGTGGCGTGAGAGCGGGAATAGGGGGTGCTGAACCTGGGAGCAGGAGCGGGCCAAGGCCGGCTGCAACAGCTGGCACCCTAGGCGGGGCGGCGCAATCGGCGGCCCTGCCTGAACAGCCGTCAATGGCCGTGACGCCATCATTGCACGCCGGGGGCAGCGGTGCCCTAGGCAGCTGCCTCGGTCGCCTAGTGTCACAGGCCACCCCTGCCTGGGGGCTTATGAGGATGGTAGCTTAAAGCGCTGTTTAATCCAGCCCACTGAGTCCAAAGGCTCACGAGGGTGCAGTGTGGCATTGCTGTCAAACCCAGCCTGTTGAGTCCAGGGACATATGAGGGGTCAGCTTGTGAGTGCTGATTAACCAGCCCTCTCAGATGTGCTCTGTTAGTGGGTGTGAGTGTCTCAGCTCCATATGAGAGCACAAGTAAGCACAAGCAGACACGGATAGAAGGGTTAACCTTCCCCCAGTCCCATAAGAGTAACCCGGATAAATGAGCATACGCCAGCGTATTGGGCAAGTCTGGTAACAGAGTGCATGAGTGTAATGTATCAAATCACATGATAAAGTGTTGATTGATCTATGGATGTTCAATAAATGTGGCGTGTTGCCTTGTCCCCTTGAAAAAGATCCCGGGTGCTTCTTTTAAGCACAACAGCATAACTTGTTTTGTTGAAATAAAAACAAGTGTAGACCGTGGTTAATCCAATAGAACAGGCTTCTGTGAACATTTCAGATACTTTGTTAGCGTGTGATTTTGCATAAAGCTATAATTCTTCGTGCAATTGCAGAAACTTAACATATTTATTGATATAAAATTAATATACATGTTGTGATTTTATTTGGGAATAACTAACTAACTAAATAAATAACAAAATATTAACAAAATAACGCTTCCTCTCCCCTCAGAGCCTCATTCTAACCCATTTCCCCCAACCTAATGCCTTCCCCTCCCCCAGAGCCAGGCACTCCCAGCCCCCCCCCAACCTGATACCTGGACCCTGGAGTCCCGTAGTGCTGGGGCAACGAGAGCACAGCTTTTCCTGAAAATACGCTAAACTGTAAGGTCCTGCCAACACATGACTTAGACTGACAAAAATCTCCTGCTGACTGCATTGCTGGGGGATGGGGGGGTAGGGCAATTGTCTAAGTTGCGTCATTACTGTGTAAGTCTGCATTACCTTTTAAACTTTGCAACTCATCGTCATCTTTGTAAACCCTTGCAACTTTGTAACTCTACAAAGGTTGGCTATTAGGAAAAATCTATTTCCTTAGGCGGGTGGGGAAGCACTGGGATGGGTTCCCTAGGGAGGGGGTGGAATCTCCGTCCCTAGAGGTGTTTCAGTCCCGGCTGGGTTGACTGAGTTGAGGTTGGTCCTGCTTTGGGCAGGGGGCTGGACTCGATGCCTCCTGAGGTCTCTGCCCGCCCTGGGATGCTAACTCTCAGCAACTTTACTCTAAGGATGGTGACCAGATGGCCCCAAAAATCTGGGACTGCCCCCGATTTTGAATGTTCTGTCCTGGGTTCCCTCCAAACCTAAGATTTGTCCCTGGGGGAGGAGTCAGGGACACTTCCGGGACATCCTTGTGGCTGGAGAGCCAGCCAATCAAAGAAGCAGGAGGCAGTGCATCTGAGGAGTGTGGGGGGGGGCCAAGTAAGTGGCTGGGCTGCAGCTAGGGGAGGGGGAAAGCGGCACGGTGAGGAGCAACTGGGAGAGGGAGGGAGGACAGCCCCCCATGGCTGGGCAAATGAGGGGAAGACCACCCCCGATGGCACTGCTGGGTAAGAGAGGGGTAAATCAGCCCCCCCATGGCCCAGCTGGGCAAATAGGGTGAAGAATGCCCCCCCCACATCCCAGCTAGGGAGGGGAGGGGAAGAGTGTCCCCCCCATGGCCCAGCTGAGCAGGGTGCGGGGCTGGAGAGCAGCCTGGGCCAGCCGGAGAGCAGAGGCAGCCAGAGGGAAGCTACCCCCTGTCACATTACTGACTTTGAGTGAGGCAGCCAGATCACTGCTGCACCCATGGGCGGGGGGGGGGGTAGTTGGTCCCAAAAGTAGTATATAGGGGGGCCATGCGAGATGTCAAATAGAAGCTTACAGTCTGCTAATTTCATATATGCTAGTCATGTAATTGTATAATGTCTGCGTGGGAAGTTATAAGTATGTACTTTGTGCGAGTGTTAAATATTTCTCTGTGTGTGGTTGAGCATCGGGCAGAGCCTGGCCTACGGACATGCTAATTAGCGAGGCTCTGTGGGACAATAGCACTCAATAGGCCAAGGACACATCTTCGGAATGAAGAATGACACCGAAGGGCAAGCAGCAGGGGACACAGGGATAGGCCGCTGGCCAGGTGACCTGCTGCAGCCAAGGAGAGACCAGGAAGGATGTATAAATTTGCCATGTGGCCGTCTCCATTTTGAACTCAGCTCAGCACTTCATCCCAGAGGCAGCAATTCAGGGATCGAAGAGCCAGAAAGAACTGTGGACCCGTCCTGACCTAGGATGTACAACAAGGACTTTTAAGCCAGCAGTTATAACATCTCTGCTAGAGCCTGCATCGAGAACTGGGAGATTCGGTGCAAGTAATGTATTATCCTTTAACAACCTCACTCTCAGGCTTTTCTTGCTTGTAGCAATAAACCTTTAGATGGTAGATTCTAAAGGATTGGCTCAGTGTGATTTGTGGGTAAGGTCCAGAGTGTAAATTGACCTGGGATCTGTGGCTGGTTTCTTGGAACCAGACAGAACTTGTTCGGGGTAGGTGGGGTTGGTTTCTAAGACCCCCCACCGGTGTATGAGGGCCGGGGCCATCTGGGGCACGGATATTGCTGATGTCGGAGGGGTTTTGCTCGCGAGGCTTCAGGTAGGCAGCTGAAGCGCTCTGTGGGACTGGTTTGTGGCCTGTTTGGGAAGGTCTCCAGTCGGGGGGCTGTAAGGAGCCCCGAATTTGAGCGATTTGCCCTGAGCTGTGCCCGGACCCAGCCTGGTCTGTCACAGTGGCGTAGTCAGCAGGAGCCACAGATCTTGGTCAATTGAGCTTTGGGTCGGGACCCCACGCTGTCTAAATTTGATTTTTTGGTGTTGAGAGTTTGGTTGGGTAAAGAGCAGCTGAAATGAGTCAGCACCAGTATGAGAGCCTAAGCAGAGAAGCTCTGAAGGATTTGTGCTCACAGAGGGGCATTGGCTTCCTACAGGAGACTACTAAGCAGCAGCTGCCGGTTTTGCTGATGCAGGATGACCTGCGGGCCAAGGAGCGGCCCCCACCAGTTGCCACGGATGCAGTTGCGGAGGAAATCAAGAGGCAACAGGCAGTGAGGAAAATGGAGCTAGAACACGAGAGGGCCCTGGCAGAGATACGTGCAAAGGAGAGAGAGGAACCGGCAGAAGCGGAGAGAGCGGCCCACGCACGGCGAATGGAGGAGAGGACGGCGGAGGACAGTTCCCAGCAGCGCCAACTCCAGATACCGGAGGCACAACAAAGGGTACAGCCACCTACGGGCCCAGCCCCGCTTGCCAACAAGAGTTGGGTAAAGAATCTGTCCCATCTACAGCGCTAATGACGATATCGAGGAGTTTTTAGCCGCCTTCAGCGCATCCGCAACGTGAACCAGATCCCGGACGAGCAGCGCGGGCCTGTCCTGATGACCAAACTGACTGGCAAGGCCAGGGAGGTATTCAATGCCATGAGGGAGGAAGAAGCGTTAGACGACTGGCGGTTTAAGGACTATGCACTGAAGCGGTTCAGGGTTACCCCTGAATCCCACCGGGTTAAGTTCAGGAGTTTTAGGATGTCCAATGATTGTTCTTACGTGGAATGTGCTCACAAGCTGGTGGGCTTTGTTAAAAGGTGGGTGATGGGGGCAAAAGTAAATGGGAGTTATGAGAAACTGCTGGATTTGCTCACCCTGGAGCAGTTTCTGAATGTCGTACCTGACCAGGTCAGGGCGGCTGTGTGTGACCGGGAGCCTGAGTCGGTCCTACGGGCTGCAGAGACTGCAGATGCCCATACCCAGAACAGGGCGCGGGATGGGCACAGACCCCTTGAGAGGACTCAGCACCTTTCCCCCCAGTCTAAACGGAGGGAGGGATTTAGGAGCAGACCCAGCCCTGAGTCCGTTGAGGGGAATGGACCCGAGAGCAGGGGTGCCCTCCCCAGGGATAAGCAGGCCAAGTGCTATCACTGTGGCAGATCTGGCCATATAAGGCCTGACTGTCCAGACCTGAAGAGCAGGCCGAGGCCAGCAGCTCCCAGCCGCTCTGTAAGCGCTAATTCAATTACAGTGCGCACACAGGCAGGGCTCACGGACCCCAGCGAGGCCTCTGACGCCACCCTGAGTCCAGATGTGAGCACCGCCGTGGCTAACGTAACCTATGGAGGAGTGAGGGGGGACAGTGAGCTCACCCGGCATGTCAGGACGGAGGCAGGGAAGGGCAGTGGGAAGTTTATGGGGGAGGCGAAGGTCAATGGAGTTGGGTGCAGTGGCTGGTGAGACACTGGCTCGGACATCACGATAGTCAAGGGGCACCTGGTGAGACCGGAGGACATAAGAACATAAGAACGGCCGTAGCGGGTCAGACCAAAGGTCCATCTAGCCCGGTATCCTGTCTGCCGACAGTGGCCAGCACCAGGTGCCCCAGAGGGGGTGGACCGAAGACAATGATCAAGCGATTTGTCTCCTGCCATCCCTCTCCAGCCTCTGACAAACAGAGGCCAAGGACACCATTTTATCCCCTGGCTAATAGCCTTTTATGGACCTAACCTCCATGAAATTATCTGGCTTCTCTTTAAACTCTCTTTAAACTCTGTTCTCATGGTGCCCGGGAGCAGTGTAACAATAGTGGCCTTGTCTGAGTATTCGATGAGCCTGCCTGTAGCTAGAGTCCATCTCGAGTGGGGGGACTTCAGGGGGCAGGTGTTGGTGGCTGTCCGGGACTTGATTCCCGTGGATGTCTTGGTGGGGAACGACATAGCGGATAGGCCTAGCCAGGTGAATGTGATGACCAAGTCACAGAAGGAGTATGGGGGCACAGCAGACGCCCCGGCGGGTAGCACCGGGGCGGAAGGTGAACAGGCCCAGAGTGTGTCCCAGGCGGAGGACGACGGGCGGTTGTCCGAGAGGGTGGACGTAGCTCTAGCGCTGAGGGGCACGCAGCAGGAGTTTCGGGAGGCCCAGCAGAGCGATGAATCCCTGGAGAGAGCCAGGGAGGAGGCACAGAACCAGGCCCCTGCCACTGAGGAGAGAGGCGGGTTTCTCATACAAGAGGGGCTGCTATACAGGGAACCCCCCCAGGGGAAGAAGGGGTCCCAGGCAGCGACGCACAGGCAGCTGGTGGTGCCGGAGGCGTACTGGGAGGAATTGTTGAGGTTGGCCCAGGACGGTCTGTTCGCAGGGCATCTGGGCGTGAGCAAGACTTGTGACAGGCTGGAGCAGAACTTCTACTGGCCGCGCATGTTCAGGTCGGTGAGGGAGTATTGCCGAAGCTGTGAGCTGTGCCAGAAGCAGAAGGGATCCAGGGGGCCCCGCCAGGGGCAGATGACCATTTTGCGGGGCCCAGGGCAGCACAATTTTGCGGGGCCCCCTTTTGCCACGGCGCATGCGCGGGGCTTTTTGAAGTGCGGGGCCCGGGGGGCGGCCGCCCCGCTCGCCCTGCCCTATATCCGCCCCTGGGCCCCGCAATGCGCTCGTGCAGCCTCTGCCCATTATGGGGGAGGCCTTTGCCCGGGGTGTCGGTGGATCTCGTGGGCCCTCCAGGAATGGGAAAAAGTATCTCCTGGTGGTGGTAGACTTTGCTACAAGGTACCCGGAGGCCGTGGCTCTGTCCAACGTGGAGGCAGAGACGGTGGCGACAGCCTTGTTCACTGTGTTCAGCAGGGTGGGCTTCCCCAAAGACATCCTGTCTGACCGTGGGTCGAACTTCATGTCTGTGGTGTTTAAGCAGTTGTGGGAATTGTGTGGGGTCGAGCACCTGACGGCTGCCCCCTACCACCCACAGACGAACGGGCTAGTAGAGAGGTTCAATGGGACTCTGAAATCCATGCTGAAGATGTGTGCGGACAGGCGCCAGAACGACTGGGATGTGCTGCTGCCTTACATGTTGTATGCCTGCAGGAGTGTGGCCCAGGACTCCATGGGGTTTGCTCCCTTTGAGCTGCTCTATGGGAGGCAGGTCCGGGGGCCTCTGGACTTGATCCAGGATGCCTGGGAGGGCAATATAGCCGTGGCAGGACAGCCAGTGACTGAATATGTGACTCAGTTCAAGGCCAGGCTGAAGGAGATGATGGAGCTAGTTCAGGAAAACTTGAGTGACAGCCAAGAGGCCCAGAAGGCCTGGTACGACAGGGATGCTGTGGAGAGGGCGTTCGAAATAGGGGACTTGGTGTCGGTGCTGGACCCGGTGAGGAGGAATAAAATGCAGGACGTTTGGAACGGGCCCTGTGAGGTGGTGGAGAGGGCGAACGAAGTGACCTATGACGTGAGGAAGGCCCGTGGCCGGGGCCGGGTGCAGACGGTGCACGTGAACAGGATGAAGGCGTACCTGGAGAGGGAGGTGAATATGAACATGAGCCGTTGTGCTGAGGAGGAAGCTATGTCCGTCCCTTTGGTGGATATGGTGGCTGAGAGTCAGGAAGAGACGCCCCTCGAGAGCATAGAGATGGGGGAGGGTTTGACCTCCCTGCAGAGGCGGGAGTTGCTGGCACTGCTGAAGCATCACCGGCGAACGTTCTCCAACAGGCCAGGGCTCACGGACAGGATATCTCATTCTATCCACACGACAGAGCCCCGGCCGGCACCCAGCAGAGCCTATAGGGCCAAGGGGGAGATGCAGAGGCAGATTCAGGAGGAGGTGGAGAGCATGCTGGCCATGGGCGTAATCACCAGATCCCAGAGCCCCTGGGCATCCCCTATTGTGATGGTGCCTAAAAAGGACAGGACCATGAGGTTCCGTGTGGACTACCGGAAGCTGAATGCTATCACGCAGCCTGACCCCCTTCCCCACCCCCAGAATAGAGGATCTGTTAGACACGCTGTGGGGGGCAAAGTTTATAAGTACTCTGGACCTGACTAGTGGGTACTGGCAGATCCCCCTGGATGCTGATGCACAGGAAAAGTCTGCGTTCATCATGGAGTCTGGCCTGTACGAGTTCAAGGTGCTGCCCGTCGGCATGCGGAACTCCGGGGCCACCTTCATGAGGCTGATCCACGAGGTCCTGCAAGGACTGGAGGGTTTCGCTATGGCCTATATTGACGACCTGGCCATTTTCAGTGACTCCTGGCGGGATCACCTTAACCACATGGGGATGGTTCTGCGGCGGCTCAGGGAAGCCAACCTGACTGTCAAGGTGTCCAAATGCAGGATGGGGGCTGCCGAGGTGACCTATCTGGGGCACATGGTGGGCAGTGGGGTGGTGCACCCCGAACCCCTGAAGGTGGAGGCCATTAGGAGCTGGCCTGTTCCCCAAATGAAGAAGCGGGTCTAGTCGTTTGTGGGCCTGGCCAACTACTACAGGAGGTTTGTGAAGGCGTTCAGTGAGGTCGTAGCCCCGATCACGGACCTCACAAAGGAGAGGCCGGACCGGGTGGTGTGGTCAGCGGCCTGTGAGGAGGGGTTCCAGAGCATAAAGAAGGCCTTGGCCCGGGAACCCGTGCTGGCCAGCCCGGATTTCAACAAGCCCTTTTGGTTGCGCACCGATGCCTCTAACATCGGGTTGGGGGCGGTGCTGATGCAGGATGGGGAGGGGGACAGGAGACACCCTGTGGCGTACCTCAGCAAAAAGCTATCCCCCGCGAAGCATCACCGCCTGCATCAATTTTGCGTTGGGGGTGTCACATTACTGACGTTGAGTGAGGCAGCCAGATCACTGCTGCACCCATGGGTGGGGGGGGGAGTTGGTCCCAAAAGTAGTATATAGGGGGCCATGCGAGATGTCAAATAGAAGCTTACAGTCTGCTAATTTCATATATGCTAGTCATGTAATTGTATAATGTCTGCGTGGGAAGATATAAGTGTGTACTTTGTGTGAGTATTAAATATTTCTCTGTCTGTGGTTGAGCAATGGGCAGAGCTCGGCCTATAGACAGGCTAATTAGCGAGGCTCTGTGGGACAATAGCACTCAATGGGCTAAGGACACACCTTGGGAATGCGGAGCGACACCTAAGGGCTAGCAGTAGGGGACACAGGGATAGGCCGCTGGCCAGGTGACCTGTTGCAGCCAAGGCGAGACCAGGAAGGATGTATAAATTTGCCATGTGGCCGTCTCCATTTTGTACTCAGCTCAGCACTTCATCCCAGAGGCAGCAGTGCAGGGATCGAAGAGCCAGAAAGACCTGTGGACCCGTCCTAACCTAGGATGTGCAACAAGGACTTTTAAGCCAGCAGTTATAACATCTCTGCTAGAGCCTGCATCGAGAACTGGGAGATTCGGTGCAAGTAATGTATTATCCTTTAACAACCTTACTCTCATGCTGTTCTTTCTTGTAGCAATAAACCTTTAGGCTGCGTCTAGACTGGCATGATTTTCCGCAAATGCTTTTAACGGAAAAGTTTTTCTGTTAAAAGCATTTGCGCAAAAGAGCATCTACATTGGCACGGATGCTTTTGCGCAAAAAGTGCTTTTGCGCAAAAGCATCCGTGGCCAATATAGACACAGTTTTGCACAAGAAAGCTCCGGTGGCCATTTTCGCGCCAAACAGTTCTTACCTGTCTACACTGGCCCTCTTGCGCAAAAGCTTTTGCGCACGAGGGCTTTTCCCTGAGCGGGAGCGTCAGTGTATTTGTGCAAGAACTCTGATGATCATACATTAGATTGCGCGAATTCAAGCGGCCAGTGTAGACAGCTGGCAAGTTTTTGCGCAAAAGCGGGCGCTTTTGCGCAAAAACTTGCCAGTCTAGACGCAGCCTTAGATGTTAGATTCTAAAGGATTGGCTCAGCGTAGTTCGTGGGTAAGATCCAGAGGGTAAATTGACCTGGGATCTGTGGCTGGTTTCTTGGAACCGGACAAAACTTGTTCGGGGAAGGTGAGATTGGGTTCTAAAACCCCTCACCTGTGTATGAGGCCCGGGGCCATCTGGGGCACGGATATTGCTGGGGCGTCAGAGGGGTTTTGCTCCTGAGGCTTCCGGCAGGCAGCTGAAGCGCTCTGAGGGACTGGTTTGTGGCCTGTTTGGAAAGGTCCCCAGTCTGGGGGCTGTAAGGAGCCCCGAATTTGAGCAATTCGCCCTGAGCGGACGCCCTCAGCTGTGCCCAGACCCAGCTCGGTCTGTCACACCCCCCAAGTCTGCTCCTGCATACTCTTCCTTGGCCAGACACCCTACCCCCAGTTCATTCCTGCATCCACTGTTCCACCTGCACCCTCCCTTGTTCTTGCTCACTTCCCCTGGCCAGACACCCTGCTCCCATCCTGCTTCTGCACCCCAGCTCCCCCCCAGATATCACAACCTCTCCCCCTTCTGTACCGCACCTCCCTCCCAGATCCTGCACCCTATCCTATGCACTGGCAGCCCTGTCCTGCACATTGCACCCCTCATTTTTATCCCCACCCCAGAGCCCAAGGGGGCTCCATAAAATCTAAAGATCAATGGCCCCTCACCCAAATAATGTTCCCCACCCCTGCCATAAATAAAGAAGCTTCAGGGGGGTAGCCGAGTTAGTCTGTAAAGTGCTCCCAGACCTTTTGCTGTTTTTTAAGTTTATCCTGTACAGCATGGGTTCCCAAACTGGGGGTGTGTGAAGAAATTCCGGGAGGGGGGCAAGGTAACCCAGCCCCCCCCATCAATCCCCCCTCCCAAGAAAGAGCCAGTCCCATCCATCCATCTGCTTGGCCACTGGGGCAGACTTCAAAATGGCCGTCTTAAAAGGGCAATACCTGCTCTGCTCTCAAAAGGGTAACCTTTTTTTTTTTTTTTTTCTCAACAAGTTTTGCTATTTTTTAGGCAGGGCGGTGTGTGAGGGTTTCTCAAAAATAAAAAAAGGAGGCATGATGCTGAAAAGTTTGGGAAACCCTGCTGTAGAGATTAACAAAAGATGTAGCTGGTATCGTGAGCTTTCATGGGCACAGCCCACTTCTTCAAAACTCCGGTCATCTGAAGAAATAAATAAAGGAAACATTGAAACCTTTTGTGTTGGACAGAAATTAACATTTTATTTTATTTAAAATGAAGTTTGATAAACTAACATGAGAGCGTTAAAATGCTTCATCTCTTTACTAATTTAAATTAAACCATTCTCCCCAGCAGCAGAACTAGAAAAATGGCTCAGGTGTAATGACGTAATTAACGGTGAGTTTCCATTAGCAACTGGTGGTCCGTGGAAAGGTTTGCATTGGCATGTGGACCCCCTGACTCAACAAGGTTGAGAATCACTGAAATAGAGGTATCTTTGGCCTCTCCCCTGAGAGACATCCCCAGATTCCCTGTTCCTCCAAAAGAGCTCACATCGGCTGTGTCTAGACTGGCAAGTTTTTCCACAAAATCAGCCGCTTTTGCAGAAAAACTTGCCAGCTGTCTACACTGGCGGCAGATTTCCGCAAAGCACTGACTTCCTACTGAAAGAAATCAGTGCTTTTTGCGGAAATACTATGCTGCTCCTGTTCGGGCAAAAGTCCCTTTTGCGCAAAACTTTTGCGCAAAAGGGCCAGTGGAGACAGCTGAGATTTGTTTTCCGCAAAAAAGCCCCGATCGCGAAAATGGCAGTTGGGGCTTTTTTGTGGAAAAGCGCGTCTAGATTGGCATGGACGCTTTTCCACAAAAAGTGCTTTTGCGGAAAAGCGTCCGTGCCAATCTAGACGCTCTTTTCCGAAAATGCTTTTAACGGAAAACTTTTCCGTTAAAAGCATTTCCGGAAAATCATGCCAGTGTAGACACAGCCATCGAGACTGGGTCTGTTACCACAGTGGTGAAATCACTGTCACTCGGGTGTGGATGATGGGCAGACTTTTTGTGAGTTCTCCTGATCCAAGCAGTTGAGGATTTAAACAGATTGTTAAGATGCCACATGAAAACTCTTGGCATGGCCACAGAGAGGCAGGATGTACCATCTCTCAAAGAGAGGCTTCAGAATTGTCATTCATGCTTAAATTTGACACTTTATGTATGGGTCTCAACAAAGACTCTAATTATCTCACCCATTACAAAGATAGCTTCCGCAATTATCACCCCTAATGTCTTTATTTCACAGACACTAACCTTCCCCCACCTACCTCCTCTCTGTGCTACAACTTGATTTGTCAATTTCACATGCGTTCATTTTTTTGATTGTATCCCTTTGGTATATATTGTTGTGCCAATTTTCTTCCACAACTTGATCTGAGGAAGTGGGTCTGGCCCACGAAAGCTCATCACCTAATATACCATCTTGTTAGTCTTTAAAGTGCTGCATAGTCCTGTCTTTTGTTTCTCCAGAGAGGGTTGTGTCAAGTCCTTTGTGAGCTCTGTGGAAAGGTGAGATGTTTTGATTTCCAGCTTCAAAGGAATTTGTTCTCTCTCGCTTCGTCTAGACTGCACGCCTTTTTTCGACAGATACTGTCGACAAAGCCTCTGTCGAAAAAGAGCGTCTAGACTTCAGCCAGTTCTGTTGACAGAGCAAGCCGCTTTTTCGACAGCGAGTGTAGATGCTCTCCTTCGAAAAAGCCCAGTTTGCATGCAGGAGCGCCTTTTTTTCCAACAGAACTCTGTTGAAAAAAAGCGTTCTTCCTCAGAAAAACGAGGTTTACTTCCGTCAACAAATCTGCCACGTTCTGTTGACTTACTGTCGACAGAACGCGGCAGTAGTGTAGACGCAGGTATAGTTTTGTCGACAAAAGGCCACTTTTGTCGACAAAACCCTGTAGTCTACACACACCCTCTTTGGCCTGCACGGTGCCTAGACATGAATGAAGTTAGCTATGATAACACATTTCTGTGTTATTCTGACACACAAAGTGAAACCTGTGCTAAAGACTCCACATCCAGTGAGAGAAAGTGCTGCTGTCAGAAGTCAATTCAAAGTTTCTCCCAACTTCTTCAAAGATCGCCTCTACCAGGCAGTGGGGCTTTTACTGATTGGTCCCTTACATTTTTGAAGGGTGACTAAATATTACCTGGATCTTCGGAAGTAATATCGACAGATTGCTTTTGTCCCAATCCTAGCTTAAAATTAAATTGGATCAGGCCCTTTGTAAGCAGGTTGGGAAGTGGTCTCATTTGGCAATTAGTATTCGATATTATTTACATAACATAGGCAGTCCCAGTGCTTTTTTGTACCAGCACTTCCAGTCAGAGCACCTCTGCAAACATCCAACAGTCGGCTGGGCCCACATCTTTTAAAGGGGCCACATTTCTTAAGAGGGCAATGCTGGCTTTTTTTTTCTCAATAACTTTTTCCCTTGGCATTCCCCAGAGCGCTGGGCATTCCCCAGAGACAGGGGCTAATCTGTTAGCTGGTTAATGTTAGATCACACTGGGGCTGCTGCTGGCTCCCAACTCCCTCCCTCCCACCCCTGGAGCAACCGTTGTCCATAACAAGCTGGACTCTCCACGGAGAAAGGCTGCTCTGGACACTGGTGCAGTCCCTGCCTGTGGGGCCCCCGAGTTCCCCAGAGACAGGGGCTGATCTGGACAAGAGCAACCCCTGTATGCAGCAGGCCCTCTGCGGGCTTGGAGCAGCTCCCTTCCTGAAGCAGGTGGGGAGCTGCTCCAGTCTCCCCCTGTCTGACAGCATGTCAGGGAACCCCCCAACACTGCACTCCCATCCGCAGCCAGATGTGACTCTCAGCCAGGCATCAGGGTAGGAAGTTTATTGGTTGTCAGAGACGCAGGTGGTATTAGCAAGATACACCGAAAGCAGACACCTTATCCCTCCTGGGCGGTAGGGGTTCAAGGGCCCCTGAGCCCCCTGTTTTGCCTTTAGTCTCCTTGCTCATTTCCCCGAGCTCAGACTGACCCCTTTCCCCAGCCACCGGTCAGTCACACCCCTTCCTTTGTTCAAAAACCTTCCCCTGGCCAGGTGTGAAGCTGCTATGGCCTATGTCGGGGTGGCCAACCCATTTAACAAAAAAAAAACCAACCACCAATGGTCGATGGAGCCATGTAGGCTAGATGCACCCATAGATGGTACCATGAGCTTTTGTGAGCACAGCCCACTTCTTCAGATAACCTGTGCCCACGAAAGCTCATGATCCCATCTACATGTTTTGTTAGTCTATAAAGTGCTACCCGACCAGTTGTTGTTTTCTTCTGAGAGGGTATGTCTACACAGCAAAGTTATTTCGAAATAATGTTCCTCGCATCTACACAAGCCAACTGCTCTTTCGAAATTAATTCAAAATAGCGGAGGGCTTATTTTGAAATTGGTAAGAATAGCGCCAATTTTGAAATTGCTATTTCGAAATAACCGCTGGGTAGACGCTTATTTCGAAATAGGGGGCCTCCAGCCCTTCGCAAGGTGCCCTGCTGGCCACTGTGGCCACAAGGTAACTTCTGACCTGATGCCCGGCCGGAACCTGTTCCGGTTGGCCTTAAATGCGATTCAGCGTCCCGCTCAGTAATAGCCGAATGCTATTTCAAAATGCATTGTGCGTGTAGATGCGTTATTTCGAAATATCTTATATTACAGACTAATTATTTCGAAATGAGATAGCTCTAATTTCCGTAGCATAGACGTACCCTAACAGACTAATTCGGCTACCCCCTGAAACCATTTCACAAAGAGCCCAAACAGCGGGGGGGAAAAAAGCAGCAACCCCCAGAACAGAATTGCAAAACCAAAAAAATAATTTTTTTTTTTGAAAAGGCTGATTCCCAGGCCCCGAGTCAAATGGGGCTGCATCTGCCCTGCAAAGTAATAGGGTCTTGGGTCCTGGATCTCCTCCTGAATTGAGGCTGGATCCCTAGTGCTACGTTCTCCTCCCCTGCCAGGCTTCCTGGCATGGAGCCACTATTGGCCTAGCCATTTCCCTGGGGCTTACCCCTCACCGGCAGGCTGCAGCCTGCCCCAGTACCCAGCCCCACTGTGCCCTGCCCCAGAGCCCAGCCCCCCAAGCACCCAGCCCCCCAGTGCCTTGCCCCAGCGCCCTGCCCCAGAGCCCAGCCCACCCCAAGCACCTACCCCCAGTGCCTTGTCCCAGCGCTCTGCCCCAGAGCCCAGCCCCAAGCACCCAGCCCCCAGTGCCTTGCCCCAGCGCCCTGCCCCAGAGCCCAGCCCCCAAGCACCCAGCCCCCAGTGCCTTGCCCCAGCGCCCTGCCCCAGAGCCCAGCCCCCAAGCACCCAGCCCCAGTGCCTTGCCCCAGCGCCCTGCCCCAGAGCCCAGCCCCAAGCACCCAGCCCCAGTGCCTTGCCCCAGCGCCCTGCCCCAGAGCCCAGCCCCCAAGCACCTACCCCCAGTGCCTTGCCCCAGCGCCCTGCCCCAGAGCCCAGCCCCCCAAGCTCCTACCCCCCCAGTGCCTTGCCCCAGCGCCCTGCCCCAGAGCCCAGCCCCCCAGTGCCCCGTAGGGTGGCCAGGTGTCCGGTTTTGAACCGGACAGTCCAGTATTGGAGCTTTCTGTCCGGGGAAACAAAGTGAGAAAGCGGAAATGAGAAGAGAACTGCCCGCTGTTTTCTAAAGAAGATGTCGTGTCGATTTTGATGTAACCTCAGGTGGCGGCTATTGGTGTTGAAGCCAGTGGGCAACCCTGTGTGGGGCTGGGTGGGCAGCGCCCTGGCACTCTCAAGGACGTGCGGTCGGTAACTGCGGGGCAGAGCTAGGGCTGGAACCTGGAGGGGAGCCAACGGCCCGGCTCTAATGCCAAGGGGTGCTGCAGATTATCGAGTCATTTACCGACCCAACAGCTTCCCTGCCCCCGGCCCGGGCTCCCCTCTGCCCCGCATGCCCCAGGATTGCTGTGTCCGCCCTGTCCCCTCCATTGCCGTGCATAGCCCGCGGGGGGGGGGGGGGGACCTTACAGCCCCACCCAGGAGCTGCTCAAGGTGAGAGGGGGGAGGGAGCGGAACTTACATGGGGTAGGGGCAGGCGGGCTGGGGGGAGTAAGGTGGGTGGGGCAAACATGGCAGGGGAGTAAGGTGGGGCTGGGGGCAAACATGGTGGGGAGGGCGGGTTGTGTGGGGAGTAAGGTGGGGGCTGGGGAGGGCAAACATGGTGGGGAGGGGCGGGTTGGGTGGGGAGTAAGGTGGGGTGGGGAGGGGCAAACATGGGTGGGTTGGGTGGGGGAGTAAGGTAGGGTGGGACAAGGTGGGGGCTGGGGAGGGGCAAGATGGGGGCTGGGGAGGGCGGGTTGGGTGGGAGTAAGGTGGGGTGGGGCAAGATGGGGCTGGGGAGGGGCAAACATGGTGGGGAGGGCAGGTTGGGTGGGGAGTAAGGTGGGGTGGGGCAAGGTGGGGGCTGGGTGGGTGTGGTCTGGGGATTAAGGCAGGGGGGCCGGAGAGAGGTGGATTAGAGGTGTGGGGCAGAGCTGGGCATGCTCGGTTCGGCGTGGGGGCGGGGGCCAGGTGGGCTGGGGGTGAGAACTTGGTACATTGGCACAAATCTCACTTTGCTGGCTAAAGCTGGGCCAAGGACCAGTGTGTTGTCCTCTCTCATGCTCCCCTTCCCCTGCTTGATGAAAAGCGGCTTCTGAATATGACCCTGCGTAACCCACAGATGCTTCAGACTCGGTGCCTCCCGTAACAGATCCATCTGACACTTACGACCTGCGGAATCGGTGTGGCCTCTGTGCGTGCCTGTATCGTTCTTGAATGCAAAGCTAGACACGTGAAATCTGAACCTGCTTTTAATTCTCAATGTGCTAACGAGGCTACGTCTATGACTATTCCTGGTGCCAGGGGACCATAGAACGTGCTGCCTCTGGGTAACAGAGGTGAGTCGCAGCGATGCCACTGGGCATCCGCGCTG
Source organism: Rafetus swinhoei (assembly GCA_019425775.1). NCBI lineage: Eukaryota > Metazoa > Chordata > Testudines > Trionychidae > Rafetus > Rafetus swinhoei. Next base: position 1,505,970 of record CM033444.1, read on the forward strand.
GCTCCAGCCCCGTAGCCACGGCCCAGCAAGCGCCGTGTCTCTTGTGGCAGTGGTTGGCTAGGCCTGTGTGGACACCCGGGCGTTATAGAGGGGTGGGATCTGATTTACTGCGCAGTCACGGGCCAGCGTAGGCAAGGCCGAGCTGGTTATTGCGAAAGGCCACAAAGAGATTTACTGGTCCTCAGAACACGTGTCCTGCCCTTGAAAGGGTGGTCTACTCTGGCAAGGGACTGTGCTGGTAACTTTCTCGCTTGGTGGGAGAGCTACCCTGCTCCCAGAACAGCAAGCGACTACGCTGAAAAGTGCCAGGCAGTGTTCTCTCTAAGGCTGTGTCTAGACTGGCCAGTTTTTCCGGAAAATCAGCCGCTTTTCCGGAAAAACTGGCCAGCTGTCTACACTGGCTGCTTGAATTTCATAAGCACTGACTTCCTACTGTAAGAAATCAGTGCTTTTTGCGAAATACTATGCTGCTCCCGTTCGGGCAAAAATCCCTTTTGCGCAAAGTTTTGCGCAAAGGGCCAGTGTAGACAGCTGAGATTTGTTTTCAAAAAAGCCCCAATCGCAAAAATGGCGATCGGGCTTTTTAGTCTAGATTGGCCACGGACGCTTTTCCGCAAAAAGTGCTTTTGTGGAAAAGCGCCCGTGCCAATCTAGACGCTCTTTTCCGAAAATGCTTTTAACGGAAAACTTTTCCGTTAAAAGCATTTGCGGAAAATCATGCCAGTGTAGACGTAGCCTACGGGTGTGTCCAGATTACAGGGTTTTGTCGACAAAAGTGGCCTTTTGTCGACAAAACTATACCCGTCTCTACACTACTGCCGAGTTCTGGCGACATAACGTCGACAGAACTCAGCAGTTTTGTCCACGGCGGTAAGCCTCATTCTACGAGGAATAACGCCTTTTGTCGACAGAGTTCTGTCGCCAGAAGGCGTTATTGCTTCGGCACTGTCCTTTGCCTCTACGCTCTCGTGTCGACACAGCGGCTTGCTGTCGTCTAGATGCTCTTTGTCGACAGAAGCTTTGTCGACAGGATCTGTCGACAAAAGCCTGAAGTCTAGACGTACCCTAAGGCGTGCACCTGCGCAGCCGCGCACAAAAAATTCTCCACCCGCCGCCCCCCCTCCTCCACAGAGGTGAGTGGCATGTGCTCTTGTGGGCAGAGCCTGCTGTGGCCTCGTGGGAGGGGGCCGCTGCTGGGGGAGGGAGCAGGGCTTTCTCTGGTGGCTGGGCCCTGCTGTAGCCACGTGGTGGGGTGAGGGATGTGAGGGCCTGGTCTGGAGGCTGGGGCCTGTGTTGAGGCCACGTGGGGGCAACCGGTTGAGGCTTGCTCTGGCCACGTGGTGAGGAGGGCTTGCTCTGGAGGTTGGCGCTTGCTTGGGGGAAGGGGCTGCTCTGGTGGAGAGCCGGGGCCTGCCACGTAGTGGGGGCCACAGCCTGCTCCGGGGGGTCGGGACCTGCTGCAGTCACGTAGCATAGGGATGGCGGGGGCAGGGCCTGCTCTGGCAGCCAGGACCCAGGTCTGGTGGCTGGAGGCCTCCGCTGAGGTCATGTGTTGCTGGGGGGGAGACAGGCTGCTCCCAGGGCACACTCCAGCCCCTTCCCCAGGGCTGGAGTCGGGCTGTGGTGCAGCTGCTCCTGGGGCTGCCCCCCCATACCTCTCTTTCTCCCCACAGAGCCCCCTGGCCCTCAACCCTCTCCCCTCCACCCCTCTCCCCCAGGTGGGGGCTCACAGCCAGCCCCCCGAGGAGCAGCCTGGGGCATCCCCTGCCCTGCACGCAGGCTGCCTAGGGAGCAGTGCTCCCTGGCAGGGGTTGGGGGCCGTCTCACCATCTCCCCACAAGGTGTCTGGGGGTATTACCTGGAAGAGTTTCTTGGGGAGCCAGCGCACTGGTGGGTGCCACGGCGGCATTCATCTACACAAGCGCCCGCATCCTCATTGCTGGCGCACAAGACAAAACTCCGCTCCTGGATGGAAAATCTTAGGGGGACACTGGTACCCGTGTAAACAGGCTCCTAGTGCGATTAGCTACTCCCCTTATGGAGATGGTTCACCTACAGGGCTGGGAGAGCTCTCTGCCGCGGCTATGCTGCCACGTTACAGCGCTGTCACGGTAGCACTTTTTAAACCCTTAGGCCACGTCTACACTAGGAAACAATTTTGAAACAACAAAATTCGACTTAAGAACTCCTGCTTCAACACATTCAAACTAGCGGGTTCTTAGTACGGGAAACCCTCAACATTAGTCCAGGGAAGGCTCTGATAACATGGACACAAGACCTCGACTTAGAGCCCCAGGAAGCGCTGCCGAGAAATTAGTCTGAATTACCCTGGGGAGTCGTTATTTTGAAATAGCAGCACCGGCGCGTCCACATTGTCGGTATTTCAAAATAACCATTTGGAAATTAGCATTAGTCCTCGAGGAAAGTAGGAGTATAGATTTCAAAACAAGTGGCAGCGTGAACACTCCGTTTATTAATTCCACCGAAGGGAGGTTATTTAAAAAATAAAGCCCTAGTGTAGGTCACGGTTAAGTGTTGTCATTCTGGGGAAGAAAAATCTGCATTTCCCTTAGGGATTGGATTTAATGATTTTGTAGGATTTAATGATTTTGTAAGCTCAACACTTTTACATTGTTTTATTGTTTAGCTATGTTACAATAACCCCCGCCCCACACAAACAATTCTATATTTGTATGTTACATTTTCATGAGAGTTTGCACTACCCTACTTGTATTAGGCGAATCAAAAATACTAATTTTTTTACAATGAAATATGTCTAATAAAATACTATAAAGAGAATACACTTTGTATGCTGTGTTGTAATCGATATATTTGAAAACACAGAAAAACACCTAACGCGTTTAGAATAAATTTAAATTGGTATTCTATTATTGCTTAATAGTGGGATCAAAACTCTGATAATCGTGATCCATTTTTTTAAATTGAGTCATTCTGAGTTAATCACTTGAGTAAAGCAAGATTCATTGACAGTCCTAGTTCGAGCTCTTTCTGAAATTTTCCCACGGTGGAGGAACTTGCAGGGTTTTTCTCCTACGTGGGTTTCTCACTCTCAGGGCATTTTTACAGTGTCTGCCTCCTGTGTGACCGGCAGTGGGAAGAAAGAGTTGAGCGCCTACTGAAGTTTTTCCCACAGTCCAAACATTTATAAGGTCTCTCGCCAGTGTGGATTCTCCGATGGTTAATAAGGCCCGAGCGTTGACTGAAGCTTTTCTCACATTCGGGGCATTTATAGGGTTTGTCTCCTGTGTGCAGCGCCCGATGGGCAATAAGGTTTGAGCTCCGACTGAAGCTTTTCCCACAGGCTGCGCATGTATAGGGTCTCTCTCCCGTGTGCAGTCTCTGGTGGGTAATAAGATTTGAGCGCCGACTGAAGCTTTTCCCACAGTCCGCGCATTTATAGGGCCTCTCGCCCGTGTGGATTCTTCCATGGTTAATAAGGACTGAACGCTGGCTGAAGCTTTTCCCACAGTCCAAGCATTTATAGGGTTTCTCTCCCGTGTGGGTTCTCTGATGAACAATAAGGGCCGATGGGACGCTGAAACTTTTCCCGCACTCAAAGCATTTATATAGCCCATCTCCCGTGTGCATTTTCCTGTGGCTAATAAGGACCGAGTGCTGACTGAAGCTTTTCCCACACTCTGCGCATGTATAGGGTCTCTCCCCCGTGTGGATTCGTCCATGGCTAAGAAGAGCTGAGCGCTGACTGAAGCTCTTCCCGCACTCCGAGCATTGGTAGGGCTTCTCTCCCGTGTGGGTCCTCCGGTGGATAAGAAGAGCTGACGGTGCCCCGAAACTTTTCCCGCACTCCGGGCACTTATAGGGTCCCTCTCCCGTGTGCATCCTCTCATGGGTAATGAGGACGGAGCGCTGACTGAAGCTTTTCCCGCAGTGCAAGCATTTATAGGGTTTCTCGCCCGTGTGAGTCCTCTGATGGATAACCAAGGCGGAGGGGGCACTGAAAATTTTCCCACACTCCAGGCATTTATACGGCCCCTCTCGCCGGTGTATTCGTTCATGGCTAATGAGGTGTGAGCGTTGAGTGAAGCTCTTCCCGCAGTCCTTGCACTGATAGGGTTTCTCTCCCGTGTGGGTCCTTCGATGGGTCGTAAGGGCGGATGGCGCGTTGAAACTTTTCCCGCACTCGAGGCATTTATACCGGCCCTCACCGGTGTGGAGTCGGCTGTGACTCGTGAGGCCCGAGAGCTGGCGGAAGCTTTTCCCACACTCGGGGCATTGATACGCTCTCTCTCCTGTGTGCAGTCTTTGATGGGTGGTAAGATTGGAGCTCCACGTGAAGCGTTTCCCACAGTCCAAGCACTGGTAGGGTTTCTCTCCCGTGTGACTTCTCTCGTGGATGAGAAGGGCTGAGGGTACCCTGAAACTTTTCCCACACTCCGGGCACTGATACGGTCCCCCTCCAGGGTGAGTTCTCCTATGGTTAATAAGGCCAGAGAGATGTCTGAAGCTCATTCCACACTCATGGCATTTATACGGTTTCTCGCCCGTGTGCAGTCTCTGATGGGTGGCAAGATTTGAGTTCCCGACTGAAGTTTTTCCCACATTCCAAGCATTTATTGATTTTCTGAGCCGTATGGTTTGTTGGCCGGGCTGCGGTTCCCTTGGGATTTTTGCCTTCTTCCCTACATTCAGAGGATTCATGCGCTTTCTTCCTTGGGTGGTTTCCCATCATCCCCTTTGCCTTCTGCGGATTACACCAGGCTTTCTGCTGTTCCAAACGCCAGGGGAGAATTTCCGCCAGCTCGTCTCAAAAAGTTCTCCTGCAGTTCCATAGGCTGAAGGCCTTGCTGCCCTGGAACCCCCTCTTCATTCTCACTCTTGGTCTCATTGCCTGCTGGGAGGGAGAGAGGGAGGGAGAGAGAGAGAGAAGCCCGAGTTGGTAGAAACAACTGGAAGAGAACCAGTCAAGAGGGAAAATACAACACAACAGCTGTTGGGAAGACTAAAGCTACGTCTATACTACAAGCCTCTTTCAAAAGAGGCTTTAATCTTTTGAAAAACCTTCTTTCAAAAGAGATCGTCTAGACGGCAACCAGTATTTTCGGAAAAGAGAGCACCCAGGCCGTCTGGATGCTCTCTTTCGAAAAAGCACTGTTTGCGTTCAAGAGTGCTTTCGAAAAAAGGCGTTATTCCTCGTAAAATGAGGTTTTCCACGGTTGAAAAAACTGCCGCGTTCTTTCGATTTACAGTAATTACTTGTTTAACACATGCCCACTTAGCACGTTTTCGCAATAGCATGATTCTTTTTTAGGGAACGTTTTTCGAATAACATGACCGTCCCCGAAATAACATGAAAATAATCAAGTGGCGGACTACTTGGTGCGGAGGTATAAGTTGGTGAAAACAGTGGTAATACGCATGAGCGGATGAATACACGTGGTCACAGTGCTCCTCCACTCATTCACGTGTTTATCTTTGTTTTTTAACAAACCGCGGTGACTTGTGTTGCTAGTTATCTTGTGTTGTTAGATATCTAATGTTGACGTTGATGACCCAGCTCCAACAAAAAATTGACTTTGCCACCACCACCTGAAACGCAACCCCCACCTTTTCCATTATTTTGAATGGGAAAATTGACCCCCGCATAGCACGTTTTTTGCTTAGCACGAACATTTTCAGAAATGCATCTAAAGTGTTAAATGAGGAATTACTGTAATTGCGAAAGAACGCGGCAGCAGTCTAGACACAGGTGAAGGTTTTTTTTAAAAAGGCCACTTTTTTCAAAAAAACCCTGTAGTCTAGACTAGTGTTTCCCAATTTTATTTGGCCTCAGAACCTTTTCAGACTCGAAAGAATTTTGCAGAACCCCCTAACAACAGTTTAATGTATGGAGCTGAAAAAGTAGGCCACAAATAAGTACGGATAATAATAAACAAATACTAAACAAGGTCATGAGATCAACATTTAGTTTAATTGCACATATTTAAAAACAAAAATCACATAATATTAATTATTATTTTTTTTACATCATAAAATGTTATTGTAATGGAATTTTTTTGCGGAAATTATTTTCACGTCACGGAACTCTGGGGTTCCGTGGAACACCATTTGGGAAACACTGGTCTAGACACACCCTGAGAAATTGGATTCTGCCTCCACATCCCATCCACACACTCAGAGGGAAACCGAGAGAGAAAACGCCTGACAGCTAACTGGATGGATGGGAACCAATCTTCCCTCCAATTGTTCTCATTCATGTGTGGATTTTTTTTATTTGCACCAAGACATGTGCACCACCAGTAGAAAAAAAACGCTGTGAGAACTCTGCTAGTCAGCTGCGTGTCATTTGAATCTCTCCTGAGCAGTCACACAAGTACAGAGCATACAGAGAATGCTGCTGGGAACTCAAGAGCGATATCTGCCATACCGATATGACACCTGGGGTACGTCTAGACTACGGGTTTTTTTCTAACGGAGATATGCAAATATGGCGCTAATTTGCATATCTTCTTCCAATCACTTTTTCAAGTGAAAGTAGTCTGGACGCGGGGTGGGGGTGTTTCTGGAAAAAAAAACCCTCCTTTTTCGGAAAAAAACACTCTTTCTAAAAAAAGGAGGTTTACAGAGTTTTTCGAAAAAGGTTTTTTTTCTGAAAATCCCCCTGCAGCCATACTACTTTCACTTCCGAAAAACCCACTTTCGAAAAAGCGATCGGAAGAAGATATGCAAATTCCTGCAGAATTTGCATATCGTCTTTTGAAATTAAAACGTAGTCTAGACGTGCCCCTGAGGACCACAGCCTGAGCTGGCTAAGAGGAGGCAGAATTTGAGGGGGTCACCCCCCCATTCTGGGAATTTTCAGCTCTCTCCCCCTTTCCTGGATGGTTTCTGTGTCAGCATCACCGACTCCTCACCTGTCTCGGTGCCTCTTGGGATATTTCTTTCTTCGGTGGCCTGGGGATCTGGGACCCACGGCTCTTCCCCTGCTTCCAGGCGGGCGATCAGGTCCGGTTTGGGGATGGGAAGTCCTACTCAGGGAGTGAAATCAGGTGTGAAATCAAGCCAGTAAATCTAACGTCAAAACCAGGGGAAACTGGCTGAAACTACAGCAAAGAACCGAATTGTCAGACCAGACCCACAGATGAACACAATTTGTTGGGGGAAGAGACATGGTTTCTATAAAGGGAAATCCTGCTTTATTTATTTGCTAGAGTTCTTTGAGGGAGTCAACAAACATGTGGGCAAGAGGGATACAGTGGATCTAGTGTACTTAGATTTCCAGAAAGCCTTTAACAAGGTCCCTCACCAAAGGCTCTTAAGTAAAATAAGTTGTCATGGGATAAGAGGGAAGGTCCTTTCACGGATTGCTAACTGGTTAAAAGACAGGAAACAAAGGGTAGGAATAAATGGTCAATTTTCAGAATGGAGAGGGGTAACTAGTGGTGTTCCCCAAGGGTCCATACTGGGACCAATCCTATTCAATTTATTTATAAATGATCTGGAGAAAGGAGTAAACAGCGAGGTGGAAAAATTTGCAGATGAGACCAAACTGCTCAAGGTAGTTAAGCCCAAAGCAGACTGTGAAGAACTTCAAACAGATCTCACCACACTACGGGTGTGTCTAGACTACAGGGTTTTGTCGACAAAAGTGGACTTTTGTCGACAAAGCTATACCTGCGTCTACACTGCCGCTGAGTTCTGTCAACCTGTGGAACTCCTCGCCGGGGGACGTGGTGAAGGCCAGGACTTTACCAGGGTTCAAAAAAGAACTACACACATTCATGGAGGATCGGTCCATGGATGGTGTCCCTAGAGTCTGTGTGTCAGAGGCTGGGAATGGGTGAGGGGAAGGATCAGTGGATGGTTCCCTGTTGTGTTCCCTCCCTCTGGGGCGCCTGCATCGGCCACTGTGGGCAGACAGTCGGACCCCGTCTGGCTGTTTTTATGGTTGTCTCAAAGGACGCATCTTGACTATAAACTTGCCCAAAGATTTGCTAGGGGGGTTGCGGGACCTGACATAATGGGACCATGGACGCTGACCCCTCTCGGAAGCGGCAGCTTCCGGGGGGGGAGGGGAAGTTCTCACACACCCCTTAGGAGTTTCCAGGCTGTGTGGGCTTCGGGGGAACTTGCTGACTCACCCTGTCACCTGGTTCCTCTGTCCCTTGCGCCCCACTGGCGTCCTGTTTCCCTGCCCCCTTCCCCACTGTCATCCTGTTCCCCTCCCCCCTCGGCTTCCTGTTCCCGTCCCCCACTGACTTACTGTTCCCCTCCCCAACTAGTATCCTGTTCCCCTCCCCACTCCCCACTGGCAACCTGTTCCCTTCCCCTCCCGCACCGTCATCCTATTCCACTCCCCCTCCCCACTGGCATCCTGTTCCCCTCCTCCCTCCCCTCTAGCATCCTGTTCCCCCCGTCCCCAATGTTGTCCTGTTCCTCTGTCCCCTTCCCCTCCGTCGTCCTGAACATAAGAACGGCCATACTGGGTCAGACCAAAGGTCCATCCAGCCCAGTACCCTGCTGCCAACAGTGGCCAGCACCAGGTGCCCCGGAGGGAGTGACCAGAACAGGTAACGATCAAGCGATCTCTCTCCTGCCATCCATCTCCATCCTCTGACAAACAGAGGCTAGGGACACCATTCCTTACCCATCGTGGCTAATAGCCATTTATGGACTTAACCTCCATGAATGTATCTAGTTCTCTTTTAAACCCCTGTTATAGTCCTAGCCTTCACAACCTCCTCCGGCAAGGAGTTCCACAGATTGACGATGCGCTGTGTGAAGAAGAACTTCCTTTTCTTTGTTTTAAACCTGCTGCCCATTCATTTCATTAGGTGGCCCCGAGTTCTTGTATTATGGGAACAAGTAAATAACTTTTCCTTAGTCACTTTCTTCACACCACTCATGATTTTATAGACCTCTCTCCTATCCCCCCTTAGTCTCCTCTTTTCCAAGCTGAAAAGTCCCCGTCTCTTTAATCTCTCCTCATATGGGACCCGTTCCAAACCCCTCAGCATTTTAGTTGCCCTTCTCTGAACCTTTTCTAATGCCGGTATCTCTTTTTTGAGATGAGGAGACCACATCTGTACGCAGGATTCCAGATGTGGGCATCCCATGGATTTATATAAGGGCAAGAAGATATTCTCCGTCTTATTCTCGATCCCTTTTTTAATGATTCCTAACATCCTGTTTGCTGTTTTGACTGCCGCTGCGCACTGCGTGGACGTCTTCAGAGAACTCTCCACGGTGACTCCAAGATCTCTTTCCTGATTAGTTGTAGCTAAATTAGCCCCCATCATATTGTATGTCTAGTTGGGGTTATTTTTCCCAATGTGCATTACTTTACATTTATCCACATTCAATTTCATTTGCCATTTTGTTGCCCAGTCACTTAGTTTGGTGAGATCTTTTTGAAGTTCTTCACAGCCTGCTTTGGTCTTAACGATCTTGAGCAGTTTAGTATCATCTGCAGACTTTGCCACCTCACTGTTTACCCCTTTTTCCACATCGTTTATGACTATGTTGAATAGGATTGGTCCTACGTCTGACCCTTAGGGAACACCGCTAGTTACCCCTCTCCATTCTGAAAATTTACCATTTATCTTGTTCCCACACTGCCTCCCTTCCCTCCATTCCCTGCCTCCGTCGGATGTTCGTCCTGGGAAAACTTTGTTGTTCAGGGTAGGGGATGTTTTTTAAGTGCAAGTGTAAGAGACATCCTGTGGGCCCCGCTCCCCCAAAAGCCCGGGGGAGAACCCGACCCAACGCAGACATGCCGACCCCAGGGCGCTGCCGGCCGCGGGAGTCCTCACCCAGCCCGGCCACCGTCTCGTAGTTCTCCCGCATGACGTCCCGGTAGAGGGCTCTCTGCGCCGGGCCCAGCAGCGCCCCCTGCCCCGCGGTGAAGTACACGGCCACCTCCTCAAAGGTCACCGGCACCTGGAACGACAGGGGACCCCGCTCAGCACCTGCCGCCCCCGCCCCACTAGTCACAATGGAGGGGGGCAGAATCCCCCAGAGAGGCCAGGAGGCTCCAGGGGAAACAGAGGGGAGAGCTCCTTGTGCCTCCCAGCAGATGGGGCAGGGCAGGGTCTTCACAGTCACCCCCCTGCCCCACAGGCCGAGGGGGGAGCAGAGGCGACAGGGACCGGAATCCCAGCTCTGCCCCTTGGCATCCCCCCGCCCCCCAGCTCTGCCTAGGGGGTTCAGGCACCAGCCCTGTGCTCTGTTTGCCCAGTCCTGCCCCAGGGGGAGTTTCCTGAGCCAGAAATGGGGGAATATTGACACCCCCCCCCGCCCAAGCACCACTGCCCAAGGAATAAATCAGGACCCAGGCTGATCCGGTCTTAGCAGGTTTATCCCACCTTGCCCCCTCCCTGTGTATGTCCTGCCCCTCCCCCTCCGCAATAGCCCCCCTTAAACGCCTCCCAAAACTCCCCTACCTGAGCCGGCTCCAGCCCAGCCATATCTCTGCCCAGCCCCGGGGGAGACGGGATGGTCGGGGGCTAAACCGGGCCGTCACGCTGCCGCCTGTTGGGAGAAGAAAGGGAGGGGGGGATTGTGAATTAACTGTTGTCCCTGTCATACCCGGTTCCCCCCCAGGCTCCCCTGTGTGGGGGGGACCCTCAGGGAGGTGCTTACCCCACAGCCCCGCCCCTGCCCCAGGACTAAACCCTCCGAGGAAAACCATCTCGGGGGCAAATTCTGGAAAACTTTTGAACGAAAGGACCAACTGGGGGGTGTGTGTGTGTGTGTGGACACTGTCCCTAGGGCAGCTGCAGAGGGACCAGGCAGAGACAGGACGGGGCTTTTCCTCTCCCTGCCCCTCCCCTTCACTCCAGGACACTCTGCCCCCTCATGGGGGGCACGGGGCAGGCCTGGGAACCAGAGACCCCTCTCCGCACAGACTGACCCTGCCGTTCTATTCGCTCCCTCCTCTCCCCTGCGGGGAATTTCTGGCAACAGCCCTGGGGCGTTAAACTGAGTTTCATCAACGAGCCGACTAGTCGATGGAACTTCCACGGACTCGTCGATCAGCGGCGCGTCCTTTCCAACGTATTAAGAGCCCGCAGGGTCGTAGCACGTTGAAAAGGCGGGTGCGCCGCGCAGGGAACCGAGCACGAGCCAGGATAGCTGACAGCCGGCTCACGCCGGGTTTCTTCTCGCTGGGCTTCTGCTTTTTAAAAGGATTAAGAGCCGGCAGAGGTGCAGCATTTTCATAGAATCACGGAACACTAGAAGTGGAAGGGACCTCGAAAAGTCATCCGGTCCAGTCCCCTGCCCTCCCGGCAGGACCCAGCACCATCTAGAACATCCCTGATAGACGTCTATCTAACCTGCTCTTAAATATCTCCACAGATGGAGATTCCACAACCTCCCTGGGCAATTTATCCCAGTGTTTAACCACCCGGACAGTTAGGAACTTTTTCCTCATGTCCAACCTAAACCTCCCTTGCTGCAGTTTAAGCCCATTGCTTCTTGTTCTATCCTCAGAGGCCACAGAGAACAAGTTTTCTCCCTCCTCCTTGTAATACCCTTTTAGATACTTGAAAACTGCTATCATGTCTCCTCTCAGTTTTCTCCTTTCCAAACTGAACAAGCCCAATTCCTTCAGTCTTTCCTCCTAGCTCATGTTCTCTAGACCTTCCATCATTCTTGTTGCTCTTCTCTGGACCCTCTCCAATTTCTCCACCTCTTTCTAGAAATGCGGCGCCCAGAACTGGACACAAGACTCCAACTGAGGCCTAACCAGCGCAGAGCAGAGCGGAAGAATGACTTCTCGTGTCTTGCTCACTGCACGCCTGTGAATGCAGCCCAGAATCAGGTTTGCTTTTTTTGCAACAGCGTCACACTGTTGACTGATATTTAGCTTGTGGTCCACTCTGGCCCCTAGATCCCTTTCTGCCGTACTCCTTCCTAGACAGTCGCTTCCCGATCTGTGTGAGAGACACGGATTGTTCCTTCCTAAGTGGAGCACTTTGCATTTGTCCTTGTTCAACTTCATCCTATGGACCTCCGACCATTTCTCCAGTTTGTCCAGATCATTTTGAATTCTGACCCTCTCCTCCAGAGCAGTTGTAACCCCTCCCAGCTTGGGATCATCTGCAAACTTAATAAGCGTCCTCTCTATGCCGATATCTAAATGGTTGATGAAGATATTGAAGAGAACCGGCCCCAAAACAGACCCACTTATTCTGCCCTTCCAGCAGGATTGTGATCCGTGAATGACACCTCTCTGAGAACAGTTATCGAGCCAGTTATGCACCCACCTTACAGAAGCCTCATCTAGGTTGTATTTGCCTAGTTTATTGATCGTGCAAGACCATATCAAATGCCTTACTAAAGTCTAGGTATACCACGTCCACTGCGTCTCCCTAATCCACAAGACTCGTTATCCTATCAAAGAAAGCTATCCGATTGGTTTGACATGATTTGTTCTTTACAAATCCATGCTGGCATCACCTTATTATCTTCCAATTGTTTGCAGATGGATTCCTTAATTTCTTGCTCCATTAATTTCCCTGGCACAGAAGTTAAACTGACTGGTCTGTAGTTTCCTGGGTTGTTCTTATTTCCCTTTTTATAGATGGGTACTATATTTGCCCTTTTCCAGTCTTCTGGAATCTTTCCCGTCTCCCACGATTTTCCAAAGATGATAGCTAGAGGCTCAGATACCTCCTCTCTCAGCTCCTTGAGTATTCTAGGATGCATTTCATCAGGCCCCGGTGACTTGCAGGCATCTAACTTTTCTAAATGATTTTTAACTTGTTCTTTTTTTATTTTATCTTCTAAACCTACCCCCTTCCCACTAGCATTCACTGTGTTAGGCATTCCTTCATCATCAGACTTCCGGGTGAAGACCGAAACAACGAAGTCATTAAGCCTCTTTGCCATTTCCAAGTTTCCTGTTACTGTTTCTCCTTCCTCACTGAGCAGTGGGCCCACCCTGTCCTTGGTCTTCCTCTTGCTTCTAATATATTTATAGAAACTCTTCTTGTTTCCCTTTATGCCTGTAGCTAGTTTGAGCTCGTTTGGTGCCTTTGCCTTTCTAATCTTGCCCCAGCCTACCTGCGTTGTTCGCTTATATTCATCCTTTGTCATTTGTCCTAGTTTCCACTTTTTATAGGACTCCTTTTTTATTTTTAGATCATGCGAGATCTCCTGGTTCAGCCAAGGCGGTCTTGTGCCTTATGTTCTATCTTTCCTATGCAGCGGAACAGCTTGCGTTTGGGCCCTTTTGGGACTGGGCGAGCTGAGAATCAGCTGATTGCTGGCTCGGGCCCGGTCCCCACTACCCCTCTGCCTCCCCTGCGGAGACGGTGCTGGGGGGAACCAGTTTTTAAGCCAGCTTTCCTCCACACCAGCTCCTGCTCCTCCCTGTCCCCCCCGCAACTTGCTGCCTCTGATAGAGGCACCGAATGAAATTAATAGGCTGAAAAGGCTGAAAACAAACAAAAGGAAGTTTTTCTTCACTCAGCGCAGTGTCAACCTGTGGAACTCCTCGCCAGGGGATGTGGTGAAGACAGAGCTCTCCCCAGGACTACAGGGGAGGAGCAAGTGTGCAAGAAAAGTGCTAAGAACAAGCAAGGAATCTTGCCCCTGCCTACCTGTATTGTTCGCTTGTATTCATCCTTTGTCATTTGTCCTAGTTTCCACTTTTTCTAGGACTCCTTTTTTATTTTTAGATCGTGCGAGATCTCCTGGTTCAGCCAAGGCGGTCTTGTGCCATACGTTCTATTTTTCCTACGCAGCAGAATAGCTTGCTTTTGGGCCCTTAATAACGTCCCTTTAGGGACTGGGCGAGCCGGGAATCAGCTGATTGCTGTTTCGGGCCTGGTCCCCACTACCCCTCTGCCTCCCCTGAGGAGACGGTGCTGGGGGGAACCAGTTTTTAAGCCGGCTTTCCTCTGCACCGGCTCCTGCTCCTCCCCACCCCGACTTGATAGAGGCAGCAAGGTGGGGATGGGAGATGGGGGAACGCAACAAGTTGACTAGTTGCTTACATCCCTATAACTGTGCTGCTATTCCTGGGGGCATTTCCCCTCCTTGGGGGACAGCCAACAGGAGGGTGAGGCTGGGGGTGTCTGGGGCAGATGCCTGGGAGCAGAAATGAGGAGGGTCCACCTGTTCAGAGTTATTTTCCTGCTTGTTCTTAGCACTTTTCTTGTACACTTGCTCCTCTCCTGGAGTCCTGGGGAGAGAGCCCTGTCTTCACCACATCCCCTGGCGAGGAGTTCCACAGGTTGACACTGCGCTGAGTGAAGAAAAACTTCCTTTTGTTTGTTTTCAGCCTGCTGCCTATTCATTTCATTGGGTGACCGCGAGTGCACGGACTCCAGCTACAGGAGAAAGTCCCCCGCCCCTCGCTGCGACTTTTCCAATCTCCCCCCTAGCCCTCCCCCACTGAGACTTGGGACTGTTGCTCCTCGTCCTGCCCCCGCTGAGAACAGTCTCTCGCCATCCTCTTTGGACCCCCCTTCAGGGAGTTGGAGGCTGCTACCAAATCCCCCCTCGCTCTTTTCTTCTGCCGACTGAACAAGCCCAAATCCCTCAGCCTCTCCTCGTAGGTCCAGCTGAGGATGTTAAATTTGGCTAAGCATCGAGTCGACACAACTTGTAGCGACCACACGATGAGTCGATAAGGGGAGGCGCTTGGCAGAGCCATAACGGGGGTAGATCCCAGAGCTGGCTTGAGTCGGGACGGAGCAGTCCCAGCTTGTGTCGGCTCCGGGAACCACCCGTGCCACGGCTCTGCATTGTAAATGTGGGAAGATTCGCCGGGCGCTTACTACATTTAAAAGGCACCAGCGCAGTGTCCTGGGCCGGCGTGAGCCGGGGCTGCCCGGGCCCGGCTCGCACTGAGCCCAGCAGCCCCTGTTCACGGTGGCCCACCTCCTGTGACGCCCACCTCGATTCATTGGCAGATCAGCCACGTCGCAATAAGAACGAAAACGTCCCAAAGTACAGGGCGTCCCCGCTGTGAGTCGCCCCGGGATACATCCGTTCCGCCCTGTGTGTAGGAACCCATGTGTTATAAGTCCGCCCATTGCCTGCTAGAAGTAGGGTGGCCAGGTGTCCGGTTTTGAACTGGACAGTCCAGTATTTGAGCTTCCTGTCCAGGAAACAAATTGAGAAAATAGAACTGTCCGGTATTTTCTAATTAAGTAAGTTTTATTATTATCCTGAGTATCAGTACGTAGTTGCGTACTGCGTGAGCGTGTCTACCAGCCAGAAAACAGGGCGGGGAAGAATGGAATGGAATCCCCGGGGCTGGACTCGCCCATGCGCTCCGCCGGGACCGTGAACGGGACAGGCAGCGCCCCGGGATCTGCGTGCGCCCGGACCAGCCCTGCTCTCCCCGACTTCCTCCCGGCCAGCCCCGCTCCCCCCCGACCTCCTCCCGGCCAGTCCCACTCCCCACTGGCCGGTTCCCCCCGATCTCCTCCACCAGCCCCGCTCCCCCTGACTTCCACCCAGCCAGCCCTGCTCCCCCGACCTCCTCCCGGCCAGCCCCGCTCCCCACCGGCCGGTTCCCCCGATCTCCTCCACCAGCCCCGCTCCCCGACTTCCTCTCAGCCAGCCCTGCACCCCTGACCTCCTTCCGGCCAGCCCGTTCCCCACCGGCCGGTTCCCCCGATCTCCTCCACCAGCCCCGCTCCCCGACTTCCAGCCAGCCAGCACCGCTCCCAACCTCCTCCCGGCCAGCCCCGCTCCCCCGACCTCCTCCCGGCCAGCCCCACTCCCCACTGGCCGGTTCCCCCGATCTCCTCCACCAGCCCCGCTCCCCTGACTTCCTCCCAGCCAGCCCTGCTCCCCGACCTCCTCCCGGCCAGCCCCACTCCCCACCAGCCTGTTCCCCACCCCAATCTCCCCAGCCAGCCCTGGGCCCCCGACCTCCTCCTGAGCAGCCCTGCTCCCAGCCAGCTGGTTTCTCCCCGATCTCCCCCAACCTGCCCTGCTCCTCCTGGTTCCCCCGATCTCCCCGCCAGCCCCACTCCCCTCACCTCTTCCAGGTCAGCCCTGCTCCCGCTGGCCGGTCCCGTCCCCCTCTCCCCGGATCTCCCCGGCCAGCCCCGCTCTCCCCAACCTCCTCCCGACCAGCCTCACTTCCCCCGCGGCCGGTTCCCACCCCCCCATCTGAGATCAAGCGTGTCTGGTATTTTTGTTGAAACCATCTGGCAACCCTAGTTATAAGTTGTGCAAAAAAAAAAAAAAAAGAAACCCAATTTGCGCCAATGGAAGTCAGCCGCGGCGGAAAAAAATTCCCCGCGTTCAGTTGTTCCGCTGTACGTCCACGTTTTTTGGAACGTATCTTGGGACTTATAGCGAGGACGGCCAGTACTGGGAACATCGGGGAAATGTCCCGGCCAAGCTGAATCAAGTAGGAAAAACGGTACCGGTAGCTCCAGCGATACAAGTGAGCGTCGAAAGAAAATTTCCCGGCCTCGAGCGTGCTCCTTCGCCGCTGCGGTCCAAGACGGGACAGCAAAGGTCTTATTTGAGGGTGCACGGACGATCTGTGCGTGGAAAAAAAAAAAAGCTTGGTCAATTCGCAACACCAAAAACACTCGGGAACCTGCACGGAACGGTCAAGTTAAAAACTGTCAACGTCTGACCAGTTTCCACTTTACGTGGCAGCGAACTTTTCCGAATGTAGCTCCGCCGGGATTAAAACTGGAACCCAAACTTTTCTTTCTTATTCCTTTGGGTGGCTAGGGCCAGAGGAAAAGGAACACCCGGGCAGGCCGGCTTGGACCTAGGGCCCTGCGCAGAAATCAGAGCAGGGCCGGACAGCCCCCGAGATTGAATGTCAGGGGGCAGCCCCCCAAAATGATGAGACTGTCTTAAAAAAAGTCAAAGAGTACACATGGGGGGGGGAGGGAAGGGGATATTTGCCCAGTCAAATCTGAGGCCTTGAGGGAAAGAGCTCGGCCTAACCCACCCCCACAGCCCTGTTTCCGTGGGGAAAGATTTCCCACGGGCTCCTGAGCCATACAGCCCCCCCCCACAATCCAGGCTGCGCTTGCTCCCATGTTCCACCTCTAGCCCCTCCCCCAGCTTCTCTTTGCGTCCCCTCACCCCCCCACTCAGAGTCTCCCCTGTCCCAGCTCTGCTCCCAGCCACAGAATTCTCCCGCCCGGATCCGTGTTTTCCCCCAGCCCCTCCCACGCCCCACAGACCCATGGGCCCCTCCCCGCATTCCTGCTTCCCCCTCAGTTCCACACTCCTGTTCCTTCCTCCTGCCCCACCCCACCCCTGCTCCCCCTTGTGCTCCCCTCGCATCCCTGCTCCCCTCCTGCCCCTCCTACACCCCTTTTCCCAACCTCCTGCCCCTCCCCCTCCCACACCTTCCTCCTGCCCCCTTCCACACCCTCTTCCCAACCTCCTGCCCCCTCCCACACCCCTGCTCCCCCTCCTGCCCCTCCTACACCCCTTTTCCCAACCTCCTGCCCCCTCCCACACCCCCTCCTGCCCCTCCCACACCTTTTCCCAACCTCCTGCCCCTCCCACACCCCTGCTCCCCTCCTGCCCCTCCCACACCCCCTCCTGCCCCTCCCACACCTTTTCCCAACCTCCTGCCCCTCCCACACCCCTGCTCCCCCTCCTGCCCCCTCCCACACCCTCCTGCCCCCTCCCACACCTTTTCCCAACCTCCTGCCCCTTCCACACCCTCTTCCCAACCTCCTGCCCCTCCCACACCCCTGCTCCCCCTCCTGCCCCCTCCTACACCCCTGCTCCCCTCCTGCCCCTCCTACACCCCTTTCCCAACCTCCTGCCCCCTCCCACACCCCTGCTCCCCCTCCTGCCCCTCCCACCCCCTCCTGCCCCTCCCACACCCCTTTTCCCAACCTCCTGCCTCTTCCCACACCCCTGCTCCTCCTCCTGCCCCTTCCACACCCTCTTCCCAACCTCCTGCCCCTCCCACACCCCTGCTCCCCTCCTGCCCCTCCTACACCCCTTTCCCAACCTCCTGCCCCCTCCCACACCCCTGCTCCCCCTCCTGCCCCTCCCACACCCTTTTCCCAACCTCCTGCCCCTCCCACACCGCTGCTCCCCTCCTGCCCCTCCTACACCCCTTTTCCCAACCTCCTGCCCCTCCCACCCCTCCGCTCCCTCCTCCTGCCCTCTCCCTATCCTTGTTCCCCCTCCTGCCCCCTCCACACCCCTGTGCACCCTATTCCCCTCTGGACCACCCCCCCTTCTCCTCGTCAGCCCCCTTTTGTCCCAGCCCCCCCGGCTGCCCCCCACACCCAGGGCCTGGCGGCATCTCCCCTAGACCGGGGCAGGGATCGCAGCCCGCTCCGCTGGGGGCAGCCCGGGCGCGGGGATATTTGCCCCGTGGGGGGCAGGGCGGGGGTGTCTCTTACCTGCCCCCCAAGCGCTGCCCGCCCTGGGGCAGCGGCTGGCCGGGCTGGGGGCGGGTCCTAGGGAGCAGCGGGCCCCCCCCCCGGGGGATCGGGACACGGGCGGGGGCTTCCCCACGTGTCCCCGCCGCCCCGTCCCGTCTCTGCAGCCAGCGAGTCGCTTCCTGCGGCCGGGACCCAGCCCAGCCTGGCTGCAAGCGCCGCCGCCCGCTCTCCGCTGGGTCCTAGCGCCCGCTCTCTCCGCGCTGCCCCCCTCCTTTTCCCCGTGTCCTTCCCGCCCCCCCCTCCCCACGGGCCCCGGGCTGGGGCAGCTTTCCATGGAGACTCTTCCACAGAACCCCCCCACCATCATCATCATCAAGGGGAGGGGCTGGTCCAAGAGCGGGGGTGGGGAACTTTTTTTTGGGGGGGGGGACGGACCTGGCCCACTGAAAAATCAGTGCACAAAAGTGAAAAAAAAACTTCCCGCATGTTTAGAGGGGTTTGTAGGCCCAGAAGTGAGGGGTTCAGTGTGTGTGTGTGTGGGGGGGCTGCCGGGCGTGGGGTCTGGGCGGGAGGGGGAGCTCAGGAGCGGGCCGGGGGCTGGATCCAGACAAGCCGGGGGGACGACTCGGGTTTTAGGTTCCCCACTCCTGTGGCAGAAAGTCAGCCCAAAGGCTGGCGAAGGGGGGGGGGGTGTTTCCTGGGGGCCCCCCACCCTAGACAAAGGAATGCAGTCGGGGGGACCCCATGCCTCCCCTTTGTCTGGGGGCAGCCCCCTCTTTGTTCGGCCCCGGCCCATGGCCTCGGCTCTCTGGGCTTGTCTTTGGCCAACGCGCGTCCGGTTCGCTCTGGCCAGGAGGGACGGGAAATTCTGTTCAGCGCCGAGTTTAACCGGTTTATCGATGAGATGGGCCGGCCGGTCGGGGGGGGGGGAGCGGCTTTTAATCAGCTAGCTGTGAACACCCCGACGTGCCAGCTGATCCGGCGCCCACTCTGGCCACAAAGCAGGGTATAGGCCGGCCTGCGGAGAAACGTGGGGCAGGGGGAGCAGAGATGCTGGCCCCGTGCTGCGGGAGGGGAGGCTGGGTTGGAGGGAGGAAGGGGGAGAAGGGGTCGGGTGAGTGGGGGGCTTGGGACAGCCCCACATGTTGTCCCACTTCCCCTACGGTCCCCCTAAATGTAGTCCTCTCCCTGACCCCCACCTGAAGTTGCTGCCATTGGACTTTGAAAGACCTGAGACACCTCCCCCCCCAAAGTAACTAGGGGTGGAGTGTTGCTATCAACAAAGGGCTGGGAGGCTTTTGGGGTTCCTGGGTCGGAGCCCCCCCCCAGCTCTTCACTGCTCTGGAAATGAAAGAGGGGTTTTATCTTCCATGAGAAATGTTATTAGTGTTATTCACAAGTCTGCAGATCACAGCTTTTCTTCCTTTCATAGCTAGTAGCTACACACACACACACACACACACACACACACAAGCCAGCTACACACACACACACACACACACACACACACAAGCCAGCTAGACACACACACACACAAGCTAGCTACCCACACACACAAGTTAGCTAGACACATATACATACACAAGCTAGCAACACACACACACAAGCTAGCTAGACACACACACACACATACACAAGCTAGCTACACACACACAAGCTAGCTAGACACACACACACATACACAAGCTAGCTACACACACACAAGCTAGCTAGACACACACACACATACACAAGCTAGCTACCCACACACACAAGTTAGCTAGACACACACACATACACAAGCTAGCTACACACACACACAAGCTAGCTAGATATACACACACACAAGCTAGCTACACACACACACACATACACAAGCTAGCTACCCACACACACAAGTTAGCTAGACACACACACATACACAAGCTAGCTACACACACACACAAGCTAGCTAGACACACACACATACACAAGCTAGCTACACACACACACAAGCTAGCTAGACACACACACACACAAGCTAGCTATACACACACAAGCTAGCTAGACGCACACACACATACACAAGCTAGCTATACACACACACAAGCTAGCTAGACACACACACATACACAAGCTAGCTACACACACACACAAGCTAGTTAGATACACACACACATACACAAGCTAGCTACACACACACACAAGCTAGCTAGACACACACACACACACACAGACACGTACATTCTTTTTTTGGCTTTCTGTGACTCCCGGGGTAACATTTAAAAAACAACGAATGATCTTGCAGCACCTGAAAGACGAACAAAACACGTTAGTCTTTAAAGTGCTGCTAGCTCAGTGTTTTCAACATTTTTAAAATAAAGTACCCCTTTAAAAAAAAATTATAAGTACCCCCCATCCGTACAGTTTTCAGACACACAACATTTCTGTCTAACGTTGCAACACACTTCATCGCAGCTGGGCAGGAGGAGAAATGTTTGGGTGTAAAAAGTCCAAAACTAATAAGCGCCATCAAACTTCAAACAAAAATTCAGTTTTCTCCAGATTTCAGATGTGTGGACGTACACTGTGCTAGGCCAGTGTTTCTCAACCCGGGGTACGAGTACAATTAGGGGTACTCGAGAAAAGCCTGGGGGGGCATGTCCACACCACTGAAATGTGGCAAAAACGGAATTGTTGTTTGACGTTTGACAGCGCTTTATTATGCTTCTACGTTTTACACCCCAAAATTTCATTGCCCGCCTGGTGACAATGAAGTTGTTTAAACAAATGTGTTGCAACGGTAGAAAAAAAAAATGGTGTGTCTGAAAACTGTAGGTACTGCGTGAACCAAAAGACAGGACTATGCAGCACTTTAACGACTAACAAGATGCACAGTGTTTCTCAACCTTTTTTTTTTATAAAGTAACCCCTTTAAAAAAAATTAGAAGTACCCCCAGTACTTACAGTGGTAGAGATGCAGCCGTGTTAGTCTGGTCTGGCTGAAACAAAAGACAGGACTATGTAGCACTTGAAAGACCAACAAGATGGTTTATTAGGGGATGAGCTTTCGTGGGTCTGAGGAAGTGGGTCTGGCCCACGAACGCTCATCCCCTAATAAACCATCTTGTTGGTCTTTCAAGTGCTACATAGTCCCGTCTTTTGTTTCAGCCAGACCAGACTAACACGGCTGCATCTCTACCACTGTAAGTACTGGGGGTACTTCTAATTTTTTTTAAAGGGGTTACTTTATAAAAAAAAAAGGTTGAGAAACACTGTGCTAGGCCATTCGTTGTTTTTTTAAGCGTTTCCAATTACAGACTAACTTGGCTCCCCCTCTGCAGTCCCAGGAGAACAGATCACATGCGGGTGTCAAAACTTTGCCAGTTTCCTTTCATCCACCCTCGCGTTTAACCAACTGGTTTTTTTCCCCGTGCCTTTCCACCCTTGTGCATTACCACACGCCACCACTTGTGTGCAGTGTTCCCCCAAATATTCACCGCAGGCCAGCTTTTCAAAGCTAGCTCTTTTGGCAAATTATACTAGCGGCCTACAGGCCCTTCAAAACCTGACCCTGGAGGGCCCTGTATTATGTTGAGGGAAATCTTTCTCCAGAGGCAAATTTCCACACCCCCCCCCCAAATATTTTTCACTTGGCGCCACCAAAACCTTTTTTTGTCAAATTCCAAAACATTATACTAGAATCATAGAATCCCAGGAGCTTCAGGGGGTAGCCGAGTTAGTCTGTTACAGAAAAAAACAACAAACGGTCTGGTAGCACTTTATAGACTAACAAAACATGTAGATGGTATCACGGGCTTTCGTGGGCACAGTCTACTTCTTTAGATGACCGGAGTTATGAGTAGGGGATATGAAAACTCGAAATCAATCGGAGAAGGGAAGGGGCGGGGGAGAATGATGCTCCCTTCTCCTATTGATTTCGAGTTTTCATATCCCCTACTCATAACTCCGGTCAAAACTCGAAATCAATAGGAGAAGGGAAAGCGGGGTACTCCAAAAAATGTGCCGGTACTCCAGGAGAAAAGTTGTTGAGCTCTGCCTGGAGGTGCCGGTACTGAGTACCGGGCAGTACCGTCACAAAAAAAGCACTTTTTCCTAATATCCAACCTATACCTCCCCACTGCAACTTGAGATGAGATGGCTCCTCGTTCTGCCATCTGCCCCCACTGAGAACAGCCTCTCTCCATCCTCTTTGACCCCCCCCCTTCAGGGAGTTGAAGGCTGCTCTCATATCCCCCCTCACTCTTCTCTTTTGCAGACTAATCCAAAATACTACCAGGTGAGGCCTGTCCGGGACCGGGCAAAGTCATTTTGCTTCGATTACCGTTATAGGAACGTTCCAGAAATGAAATCGATGCCGTAGAACTTTTTTTTAAGGAATGGGCTTGTGAAAGGGAAGAAACAGAGCAGTTTTAAATTGGTTCTGGACATCCAAACTCCAGTCATCTGAAGAAGTGGGCTGTGCCCACGAAAGCTCATGATACCGTCAACATCAGTGTTTATTAAACTTTTTAAGACCAAGGAACACCAAACAATAATTTTTTTGAATGCGAAACACCAAGGATTTTTTTGTTGATCCAAAAAAAAAAAAAAAGTTGGAGGAAAGTTATTGAAAAAAAAAAAGGGTCGGGGGAAAGTTGTTGAGCATTTTGAGCTCTGTTTTCTGTGGCACACCTCTGACTGTGTGCCACGGAACAGAGTTTAAGAAACACTGATCTACATGTTGTGTTAGTCTTTAAAGTGTTACCAGACTATTGGCTGTTTTTTTAAAGTTTATCCTGTACAGACTAACTCAGCTCCCCCTCTGAAGTTTTAAATCGGTCGGATTTCCACTTCAACCATTATTCGTTTTACTGCAGAATTCCCACATCTCGTACGTTCACATCTGAAACTCTTTCCGGCATGAATTGGAATGATTTTGTGATTTGTCACGGTCACCGTGTCCTTTGCACTAAAATGACCATGGAATCGGGGACTCGATTTTCATGGTGTTAGCAAATACGAACGCTAATCATAACACTCACGACTTTTTTTTTTCCCAATGAAAAACAGAAATAACGAGTTCAACTTTCCACCCGGCATATTCCACTGTCAAAAGTAGGGCAGTCCGTGAATTTCAGTGTCCTTTGCACTAAAATGACCGTGGAATCAGGGACTCGATTTTCACGGCATTAGCAAATACGAACGCTAATCATAACACTCACTAATTTTTTTTTCCCGATGAAAAACAGAAATAATGAGTTAAACTTTCCACCCCACTATCAAAAGTAGGGCAGTCCGTTAATTTCAGTGTCCTTTGCACTAAAATGTCCGTGGAATCAGGGACTTGATTTTCATGGTGTTAGCAAATACGAACGCTAATCATAACACTCACAACTTTTTTTTTCCCGATGAAAAACTGAAATAATGAGTTAAACTTTCCACCCCGCTGTCAAAAGTAGGGCAGTCCGTTAATTTCAGTGTCCTTTGCACTAAAATGTCCGTGGAATCAGGGACTTGATTTTCATGGTGTTAGCAAATATGAACGCTAATCATAACACTCACGACTTTTTTTTTTCCCAATCAAAAACAAAAGAAATAATGAGTTAAACTTTCCACCCGGCATATTCCACTGTCAAAAGTAGGGCAGTCCGTGAATTTCAGTGTCCTTTGCACTAAAATGACCGTGGAATCAGGGACTCGATTTTCACGGCATTAGCAAATACGAACGCTAATCATAACACTCACTAATTTTTTTTTCCCGATGAAAAACAGAAATAATGAGTTAAACTTCCCACCCTACTATCAAAAGTAGGGCAGTCCGTTAATTTCAGTGTCCTTTGCACTAAAATGACCGTGGAATAGGGGACTCGATTTTCATGGTGTTAGCAAATACGAACGCTAATCATAACACTCACGACGTCTTTTTTCCCGATGAAAAACAGAAATAATGAGTTAAACTTTCCACCCAGCATATTCCGCTGTCAAAAGTAGGGCAGTCCGTTAATTTCAGTGTCCTTTGCACTAAAATGACTGTGGAATCAGGGACTCGATTTTCATGGTGTTAGCGAATACGAATGCTAATCATAACACTCACGACTTTTTTTTCCCGATGAAAACCAGAAATAATGAGTTAAACTTTCCACCCCGCTGTCAAAAGTAGGGCAGTCTGTGAATTTCAGTGTCCTTTGCACTAAAATGACCGTGGAATCGGGGACTCGATTTTCATGGTGTTAGCAAATACGAACGCTAATCATAACACTCACGACTTTTTTTTTTCCGGATGAAAAACAGAAATAATGAGTTAAACTTTCCACCCCGCTGTCAAAAGTAGGGCAGTCTGTGAATTTCAGTGTCCTTTGCACTAAAATGATCGTGGAATCGGGGACTCGATTTTCATAGTGTTAGCAAATACGAACGCTAATCATAACACTCACGACTTTTTTTTTTCCGGATGAAAACCAGAAATAATGAGTTAAACCTTTCACCCGGCATATTCCCGTGTCAAAAGTAGGGCAGTCCGTGACTTTCAGTGGCAGGACTGTTTTTGCGAAATTTGGTATCTGGAGGTTTAACGCGGAAGTGTGACTTTATTTTGCACAAACACAAACCCTTCCAAATATAGAGTAGCTGAGGCAATTTATTCCACCGGGACAGGCAGGGAGAGTTTTTCCTAATGTCCAACCTACCCCTCCCATTGCTTCTTGCCCTGAAAGTGGGGATATTCTCCTAACGATAATGGAGAAAGGCAGAGGTGGGGGAAAACTTTGACAGATGACCCCCACCCATCCCATTCTGTTACCCCTGGGCCAGACAACGGGGGAAGGGAATTGGGGTGAGAATGTCCCACCCTCCCCAGCCCAGTGGTTGTAGGTCGTGGACAGGCAGAAGCAGCAAAGAGTGACAGGAGAGGGAAAGGGGGGCTCCGGGGGTAGGGGGCTGGCTCTGGGAGGCTGGGGGGATGTGATACCAGCCCCCAATACCAAGCCCTGCAAAGCAAAGTGCCCCGGGCCGAGGGGAGGGGGGAGAACTGGAGGGTTTCCCCTACAGCCCAGGGGAGGGGGCTCATGGGGCCCCACGGCACGTCGGAGCGGAGCGGGCCCCAGCCGGGGACACGCGTGGGGCAGAGAGAGGCGGATTCGGCCCGCGCTAGGACCCAGGGGGCGCCCCGCCCGGCCGCAGGAAGTGACTCGCTACATTGGCTCTTTGTGCAGACTCGCTCCTGGCAGCGGCCCCCCCCCCCCGGCCCCTCGCTGGGACCCCGAGTCCTGCTCCCAGGCAGCCCCACCGTGGGGAGAAGGTGAGATCTGCCCCCCAGGGGCTGCTCCCTGCCTGAGTCTGCAGGGAGGGGGGCAGCCACGTGTGGGGCACCTGGGGGGCAGGGGGATCTGAGAGTTAGGGGGAGTTGGGGGCAGCCACGTGTGGGGCGCCTGGGGGACAGGGGGATCTGAGAGTTAGGGGGAGCAAGGGGGCTGCAGGAGATCTGAGAGTGGGGAGTTGGGGGCAGCCACGTGTGGGGCGCCTGGGGACGGGGATCTGAGAGTTAGGGGAGCAAGGGGGCTGCAGGAGATCTGAGAGTGGGGAGTTGGGGGCAGCCACGTGTGGGGCGCCTGGAGGGCAGGGGATCTGAGAGTTAGGGGAGCAAGGGGGCTGCAGGGAGATCTGAGAGTGGAGGAGTTGGGGGCAGCCACGTGTGGGGCACCTGGGGGCAGGGGATCTGAGAGTTAGGGGAGCAAGGGGGCTGCAGGAGATCTGAGAGTGGGGCAGCCACGTGTGGGGCGCCTGGGGACAGGGGATCTGAGAGTTAGGGAGCAAGGGGGCTGCAGGGAGATCTGAGGGGGCAGCCACGTGTGGGGGCAGGGGATCTGAGAGTTAGGGGAGCAAGGCGGGCTGCAGGAGATCTGAGAGTGGGGAGTTGGGGGCAGCCACGTGTGGGGCGCCTGGGGGACAGGGGATCTGAGAGTTAGGGGAGCAAGGGGGCTGCAGGAGATCTTAGAGTGGAGGGTTGGGGGCAGCCACGTGTGGGGCGCCTGGGGACAGGGGATCTGAGAGTTAGGGGAGCAAGGGGGCTGCAGGGAGATCTGAGAGTGGGGGCAGCCACGTGTGGGGCGCCTGGGAGGCAGGGGATCTGAGAGTGGAGGGTTGGGGGCAGCCACGTGTGGGGCACCTGGGGGCAGAGGGATCTGAGAGTTACAGGAGCAAAGGGGGCTGCAGGGGATCTGAGAGTGGAGGGTTGGGGGAAGTCACGTGTGGGGAGCCTGGGGTGCAGGGGATCTGAGAGTCAGGGAGCAGCAGCATGGGGAGAAAAAGGGGGCTGCAGGGGCTCTGAGAGTGGGGGCAGGAATGCAGGAGGGCAGATCTGGGGCGTACAAGGATGCAGGGGAGGTGGGGTCTGGCTGAAAGAGGGAAGGGGAACCTGCAGGGGAGAATTCTGGGGCTGGGAACAGCTGGGAAACTCTGGGCGGGGACTTACTGGGAGGGGCAATCTAGGGACAGAAGAAGGGAGGGGGGATGGTGAGCAGCTCCCCCAGCCAATGGGGGGGGGGGGCTTGCGCCGCCCAGCAGCCAGTGAGGAATCTGGTCCCCTAGAACTGGTCCAACAACCACTAGGGGTGGGGGAGCAGGGGACACCCCCCCCCGGGCTCTGATTTGGCCATGTCAATATCTCCCCCCCCCACACACACAGCCTGCCCGCCCCCTGTTTGATCCAGACCCTCCTGGCCCGGGGGGGGGGCACTGTCTGCAGGAAGGGAGCCTCAGGGGAGCCGGGTATGTCAGGGACAACGGTTAATTCACAACCCCCCCCCTTCTTCTTCCGACAGGCGGCAGCGCGACGGCCCCGTTTGGCCCCCGACCGTCCCGTCTCCCCCAGGGCCGGTCACAGACATGGCTGGGCTGGAGCTGGCTCAGGTAGGGGAGTTTAGGGAGAGTTATGGGGTGGGTATTGTGGAGGGGGAAGGGCAGGACATACACAGGGAGGGGGCAGGGTGGGATAAACCTGCTGAGACCTGCTCAGCCTGGGTCCTGATTTATTCCTTGGCCAATGGTGCTGGGGGGCGGAGGGGGTGTCAATATTCCCCTTTTTTTGACTCAGGAAACTCCCCCCGGGCAGGGTTGGGCAAGCAAAACAGAGCGCCAGAGCCTGAACCCCCTAGGCAGAGCTGGGGGGGGGGGGTACAAAGGGGCGGAGCTGGGATTCCGGTCCCTGTCGCCTCTGCTCCCCCCTCAGCCTGTGGGGCAGGGGGGTGACTGTGAAGACCCTGCCCTGCCCCATCTGCTGGGAGGCACAAGGAGCTCTCCCCTCTGTTTCCCCTGGAGCCTCCTGGGCGGGGTGGGGGGATTCTGCCCCCCTCCCTTGTGACGAGTGGGGCTGTGGCGGGGGGGCCCCTGTTGTTCCAGGTGCCGGTGACCTTCGAGGAGGTGGCCGTGTACTTCACCGCGGGGCAGGGGGCGCTGCTGGGTCCGGCGCAGAGAGCCCTCTACCGGGACGTCATGCGGGAGAACTACGAGACGGTGGCCGGGCTGGGTGAGGATTCCCGCGGCCGGTAGCGCCCTGGGGCCGGCGTGTCTGTGTCGGGTTGGGTGTTCCCCCGGCCCGTTGTGGGAGCAGGGTCCCCGGGGGCGAACCGCTCCCCGGCCCCTTTCCTGCAGGGTAGAGGAGACCCAACAGACCTGCCAATTCCCGCCGGCTCTCCCAGGGGTTGGGGCCGCGTTGCATCCGCACCCCACCGCTCTCCCACGTCCCTGCCCCCCTTCTGCCAGCACCACTCATGACCCGCCCCGGGAGCGGAGAGACACCCTTACCCGGGCCGGCAGGGGCATCCCCGGGCAGGCCGGAGCGCCATTTGGGTTGCAGCTGGCAAGAGGGGCGGAGGGGAACAAGGGAGGTTTCTCCAGGCCTGTTCGCAGTCCAAGGGGGGTCAGGAAGGCCCTTACTGGATGGGGGAAGTAACCTAGTGACAGAGGATGTGGGAAAAGCTGAAGGTCTCGAGCCTTCTTTTGCCCCTGTCTTCACAGACATGGTCAGCTCCCAGGCTGCTGCACAAGGCAACGCAGTATGGGGGAGGAGGTGGGCAGCCCTTGGCGGAGAAAGAACGGGTTAAGAACTATTTAGAAAAGTTGGACACGCACAAATCCATGGGGCTGGATTTAATGCCTCCGAGTGTCCTGAGGAACTTGGCAAATGTCATTGCGGAGCCTTTGGCCGTGATCTTTGAAAACTCGTGGAGATCGGGAGGGATCCCAGATAATTAGGACAAGGCAAATGTAGCGCCCATCTTTACAAAAGGGAAGGTCCCAATTCTTTACGGACCTGTCAGCCGCACCTCGGAAAAATCATGGAGGGGATAAGAACATAAGAATTGCCAGACTGGGTCAGACCAAAGGTCCATCCATGTGTCTGCCCACAATGGCCAATGCCAGGTGCCCCAAAGGGAGTGAACCGAACAGGTAACGATCAAGCGAGCTCTCTCCTGCCATCCATCTCCACCCTCTGACAAACAGAGGCTAAGAACACCACTCCTTACCCATCCTGGCTAGTAGCCATCAATGGACTTAACCTCCATGAATATATCCAGCTCTCTTTTAAACCCTGTTATAGTCCTAGCCTTCACAACCTCCTCCGGCAAGGAGTTCCACAGGTTGACTATGCGCTGTGTGAAGAAGAACGTCCTTTTATTTGTTTTAAACCTGCTGCCCATTCATTTCATTTGGTGGCCCCTAGTTCTTATATTATGGGAACAAGTCAAGAACTTTTCTTTATTCTTTATTTTATAGACCTCTCTCCTATCCCCCCTTAGTCTCCTCTTTTCCAAGCTGAAAAGTCCCAGTCTTTTTAATCTCTCCTCATATGGAACCCTGCTCTCATCAGCTCCTCCCTCCCTCCCCCCGCATGCTGCCTCTGTATCAGAGGTAGCAAGGGTGGGAGAGTACATGTACTTGATGAGATAACCAATAAGAACAGGCTTATCGGTTAATCGTGTAATTGACGCCACGTTGACATCCGTACTCTGGACTCTCTTCCATTTGTCCACATATGAAGCACTTGGGAGAGGGGAAAGTGATCAGGAACAGTCAACATGGATTCACCAAGGGCAAGTCGTGCCTGACCAACCTGACTAGCTTCTACGATGAGGTAACTGGCCCTGTGGACATGGGGAAGTCGGTGGATGTGATAGACCTTGACTTTAGCAAAGCTTTTGATACGATCTCCCACAGTTTCCTTGCCAGCAAGTTAAGGAAGTCTGGATTGGATAAATGGAAGGTGGATCGAAAGCTGGCTAGACCATCGGGCCCAACGGGTAGTGATCAACGGCTCGATGTCAAATTGGTGGTCAGTTTCTAGCAGAGTGCTCCAAGGATCGGTTCTAGGCCCGGTTTTGTTCAATATCTTTATTAATGACCTGGAGGAGGGGATGGATTGCATCCTCAGCAAGTCTGTGGATGACACTAAGCTAGGGGGAGAGGTAGATATGCTGGAGGGCAGGGAGAGGGTCCAGAGTGACCTAGACAAATTGGAGGATTGGGCCAAAAGAAATCGGATGAGGTTCAGCAAGGACAAGTGTAGAGTCCTGTCCTTGGGACGGAAGAATCCCAAGCATTGTTACAGGCTGGGGACCGACTGGCTAAGTAGCAGTTCTGCAGAGAAGGACCTGGGGATGACAGTGAATGAGAAGCTGGAGTTGAGCCAACAGGGCGCCCTTGTAGCCAAGAAGGCAAATGGAATATTAGGTTGCATTAGGAGGAGCATTGCCCGCAGATCCAGAGAAGTGATTATTCCCCTTTATTCGGCTCTGGGGAGGCCACATCTGGAGTGTTGCGTCCAGTTCTGGGCCCCCCACTACCAAAAGGACGTGGGCGCATTGGAGAGGGGCCAGCGGAGGGCGACCAAAATGATGAGGGGGCTGGAGCACATGACCGACGAGGAGAGGCCGAGGGATTTTGGACTTGTTCAGTCTGCAGAAGAGAAGAGTGAGGGGGGATTTGAGAGCAGCCTTCAACTTCCTGCAGGGGAGGTGCCAAAAAGGATGGAGAGAGGCTGTTCTCAGTCGGGGCGGTTGGCAGAACGAGGAGCAATGGTCTCACGTCACTGTGGGGGAGGTCTCGGTTGGATATTAGGACAAACAATTTCCCTAGGAGGGTGGGGAAGTGCTGGGATGGGTTCCCTAGGGAGGGGGTGGAATCTCCATCCCTAGAGGTGTTTAAGTCCCGGCTGGACCAAGCCCTGGCTGGGATGATGGAGTCGGGGCTGGTCCTGCTTTGGGTAGGGGGCTGGACCCGATGGCTCCTGAGGTCTCTGCCACCCCAGGGATTCTACGATTCTACGAGCCAAAGGCTGAGACAGGCCAATCCCTCCCTCCAGCCCAGGGTCGAGGGGCTCAGGTTTTGGCTTCCTCCCGGGTCTCTAGCAAGTCGATAGCAGCCCTGGAGACCGCATTACAATGTTGCCACGACTCCTCTCGGGTCCTGATCTGCAGTGTCTGAACCCCTGTCCTGTTTGCCCTCCTCCTCACCCACTGACCGGGTCTCTGGGCACTTCCCTTGATGGGACCAGCCCCGGGTGTGGGCTGGGCGCTGGGGGTTCAGACCTAGGCAGGGGTTTCTTGCCAGGGCTGGGAGTGGCTCAGCAAATCTCCAAGAGCCCAGAGAGCCTGACACCTCTTCATGAGGATCTGACAACTGCCCCCCGCCTCCCAAAATTGGCCTCTCTCCAGGGGCCTCATTGACCATGTTCCTGTCCATTCGGATCCCCCGGCACAACATGAGGTCGATTTAAACAGCAGATCCTAGATCACTAGAACTGGAAAGGACCTCGAGGGGTCATCGAGTCCGGTCCCCTGCCCTCATAGCAGGACCAAGCACCGTCTAGCTCAGTGTTTCTTAAACTTTTTAAGACCGAGGAACACGAAACAATAATTTTTTTTTATGACGAACACCAAGGATTTTTTATTGAGGGAAAAAAAAAAAAGTCGCCTGCCCCTTTAAGGGTGGCCATTTTGAACTCTGTTCCGACTGCCGCCACAGTTTAAGAAACACTGGTCGACATCATCCCTGACATGTGTCTGTCCGATCTGCTCTTAAATATCTCAGTGATGGAGATTCCACGACCCCCCTAGGCAATTTATTCCACTGTGTAACAACCTTGACAGGTAGGAAGTTTTTCCTAATGTCCAACTTCAACCTCCCTTGCTGCAAATTTAGCCCGTTGCTTTTTGTCCTGTCCTCAGGATTTATGGAGAATAATTTTTCTCCCTCCTTGTCGTAGCCTTTAGGTACTTGAAAGCTGCTAGCACGTTCCCCTCTCCGTCTTCTCTTTTCCAAACTAAACCAGCCCAGTTCTTTCAGTCTTCCCTCCTAGGTCATATTTCCTAAACCTTTCATCACTTTTGTTGCTCTTCTCCGGACTAGCGATGTTAACTATTGGGTAGTTGGGAAAACGTGTAACCCCTGAAAATGTTAGCGGTTAAACGTTTATGCGCATGGCACAGGCAGGAACTGGTGCTTGCAGAGAGCAGTCTTAAGAGATAAGGAGGCAGCAGCATGGGAGGGCAGGGGGCTACGCAGGAACTGATATGCGGGGGGAGCCGGCTTGAAAGCAGTTTCCCATGTGTACTGGCTTCCACCCTCCACCCCCTGCACTGCTGCCTCTCTGTCAGAGGCAGCAGCGTGGGGTGGGCAGCTCTGCGGGAGCCAATGCTGATGGGGAGCCGGCTTTTAAGCCAGCTCCTGCCCGACCACCGGCTCCCTCCTGCCCCTTCCCTGCACTGCTGAGTCTGTGGGAGGTTGGGTGGGGGAAGTGGCTCCGTGGGGAGCCGGCTTAAAAGCTGGCTCCCTGCTCTCATCGGCTCCTGCCTCCCTTCCCCTGCTTGCTGCCTCTGTATCAGAGGTGGCAAGGGTGGAAGAGTACATGATGAGATAACCAAAAGAAGAGGCTTATCGGTTAATCGTGTAATTGACGCCACGTTGACATCCGTACTCTGGACTCTTCCATCTGTCCACATCTTTCCTGAAATGTGATGCCCAGAACTGGACACAATTTGCCAACGGAGACCCAATCAGCGCAGAGTAGAGCGGAAGAATGACTTCTCGTGTCTTGCTCACAACACGCCTGCTCATGCCTCCCAGAATCCTGTTTGCTCTTTGTGCAACAGCGTCGCACTGTGGACTCATATTTAGCTTGTGGTCCACTATGATCCATTCTGCAGGACTCCTTCCTCGACAATCACTTCCCGTTCTGTGTGTATGACACAGATTATTCCTTCCTAAGTGGAGCACTTTGCATTTGTCCTTATTAAACTTCATCCTATGGACCTCCGACCATTTCTCCAGTTTGTCCAGATCATTTGGAATGATGATCCTCTCCTCCAAAGCACTCGCAACCCCTCCCAGCTTGGGATCATCTGCAAACTTAATTAGCATCCTCTCTATGCCGTCATCTAAATCGTTGATGAAAATACCGAACAGAATCGGCCCCAGAACAGACCCCTGCGGAATCCCACATGTTATGCCCTTCCAGCAGGATTGTGAACTGTTAATAACGACTCTCTGAGGGTACGTCTACACTATGAGTTTTCTCGGCAAAAAATATGCTAATGAGGGACTCATTTGCATGAGTCGCGATCTCATTTGCATATTTTCTGCCTATCCCGTTTTTGCGCAAAAACAAGCAGTGTGGACGTTTTCTTTTTGGACAAAACCCCCTTTTTCTGCAAATCTTATACTGCAAAAAAGGAGGTATACTGATCTTGCAAAAAAGGGGGTGTTGCACAAAAAGGAAACGCCCACAAAATCCCCTAGTGCAAAAACGGATTGGCAGAAAATATGCAAATGAGATCGCGACTCATGCAAATGAGTCCCTCATTAGCGTATTTTTTGCCGAGAAAACTCGTAGTGTAGACGTAGCCTGAGAATGGTTATCCAGCCAGTTATGCAACCACCTTACAGTAGCCCCATCTAAGCTGTGTTTGCCTAGTTTATTGATAAGAAAATCATGCGAGACCGTGTCAAATGCCTTACTGAGTCTAGGTATACCACGTCCACCGCTTCTCCCTTATCCGCAAGACTCGTTATCCTTTCAAAGGAAGCTATCAGAGTGGTTTGACATGATTTTTTCTTTACAAATCCATGCTGGCTGTTACCTATCACCTTATTTTCTTCCGAATGTTTGCAGATGGATTCCTTAATGACCTGCTCCATTATCTTCCCTGGCACAGAAGCTAAACCGACTGGTCTGCAGTTTCCTGGGTTGTTCTTATTTCCCTTTTCATAGAATGGGAACGCTATTTGCCCTTTTCCAGTCTTCTGGAATCTCTCCTGGTCTTTTCAAAGACCATTACTAATGGCTCAGATGTCTCCACCATCAGCTCCTTGAGTTTTCAGGGCCTGACGAAATGCATCTTAGTTGACTTGAAGACATCTAACGCATCTATGTAATTTTTAACTTGTTCTTCCCCTATCATAGCTTCTGAACCTACCCCATTTTCAGTGGCATTCAGTTGTCCAACCACTACCAACCTTCTTGGTGAAAATCAGAACAAAGAAGTCATTGAACGCCTAGGCTATTTCCACATTTTCTGTTTGAGTGTGTCTACACTGCACCCGTCGCTCGAAATAAGCTGGGAAATTTGAGCTACGCAAATTGCGTAGCTTATTTCGAGTCAGTTTCGAAATAGCTGATTTCATCGTTTGGCACTTCCTGTACAGCGCCAAATTTTGAAATAACCCGCTATTACGAAACGTCTCTTACTCCT
This sequence comes from Rafetus swinhoei, assembly GCA_019425775.1. Taxonomy (NCBI): domain Eukaryota; kingdom Metazoa; phylum Chordata; order Testudines; family Trionychidae; genus Rafetus; species Rafetus swinhoei. The sequence continues at coordinate 1,540,006 of CM033444.1, forward strand.
CATGGAATGAGGTTTACGGGGACGTCTGAATAGCACTGTAATGTAGACGTAGCTTTATAGTTTTTCCTCTTCATTGAGTAACAAGCCTACTTTGTCCTTGGTCTTCCTCTTTCTTCTAACGTATTTGTAGTGTTTTCATGTTACCCTTCATGTCTCTAGCGAGTTTGATCTCATTTTGTGCCTTGACCTTTCTAATTTTGCCCCTACACGCTTGGGTTATTTGTTTATATTTATCCTTCGTAATTAGACCTAGTTTCCATGTTTTGCAAGACTCTTTTTTGATTTTTACATCGTTCAGGTTCTCCTGGTGAAGCCAGGGTGGTCTCTTGCCAGACTTCCTAAATTTCCTGCACAGTGGAGCACTTTGGTCTTGTGCCCCTTAATTCTGTCTTTTTTTGCAAAACTGCCAACTGCCTTCAATTGTTTGTCCTTTTAGACTTGCTTCCCATAGGATCTAATCTACCAACTCCCTGAGTTTGGTAACGTCTGAGTTTGAAATCTGTCTTTATTTTGCTGGTCTCTCTCCTCCCATTCCTTAGCTTAGAATAATGGTCACTTTCTCCCAAGGCACCTACCACTTTCAAATTCTCAACCAGTGCTTCCTCGTTTATCAAAAACAAATCTAGATCAGCCTCTCCCTTAATCGCTTTTCCTGCATCCCGAAAAAATATCTCCAATCCATTCCAAGAACGTGTTGGATGATCTGTGTCCTTTGCGACAAACACTCCGGTGTACTCTGATAATGTCTGTTTTCACCCCCCTGAGCAGGACTCCCCGTTCCCAAACCTGACCTGATCGCCCGGCTGGAAGCAGGAGAAGATCCTTGGGTCCCGGATCTCCAGGTCTCCGAGGAAAAGATGATCCTAAGAGGCAGCGGCACAGGTGAGGAGTCAGTGACACTGACAAAGTGTCTGGCCAATAAAGGAAGACATTGGAAATCCCCAACGTTTGGGGTGAGCCCTCTCCGATCTCCCTCCTCTTGCCCAGATCATAGAATCATAGAACACTAAAAGTGGAAGGGACCTCGAGAGGTCGTCGAGTCCAATCTCCTGCCCTTACAGCAGGACCTAGTACTTTCTAGACCAGGGGTGGCCAAACCACAGCACATGCAGCTCTTCTCCCTCAAAAGTGCGGCTCATGAAGCCGCTCCTGTGCCCCCCCCAAATGGCCCCCAGCTCTCCTGTGCTCACCGGGGTAGCGATTCAAAATGGCACCCAAGATGGCGTCCGTCGACGGGAGCCTGATATGGCCAAAAAGCCTAAGCTTGTTTCTTAAAGGGGCAGCCTCCTTTTTTTTTTTTTTTGCTTGACAATTCTGGGGGGCTACGTCTAGACTGGCATGATTTTCCGCAAATGCTTTTAACGGAAAAGTTTTTCCGTTAAAAGCATTTATGAAAAGAGCGTTTAGATTGGCACGACGCTTTGCGCAAAGCACTTTTTGCGGAAAAGCGTCCGTGCTGTCTAGATGCGGTTTTGCAAGAAAGCCCGATCGCCATTTTCGCCATCGGGCTTTTTGCACAAAACAGTCCTGAGCTGTCTACACTGGCCCTCTTGCGCAAATACATTTGCGCAAGAGGGCTTTTTCCGAACGGAGCAGCATAGTATTTGCGCAAGAACACTGACAATCTTACATCAGATCGCCAGTGTTCTTGCGCAAATTCAAGCGCCAGTGTAGATAGCTGGCAAGTTTTTCCGCAAAAGCATCTGCTTTTGCGGAAAAACTTGCCAGTCTAGACGCAGCCGGGGGCTTTCCTTTCCCCTCCCCTTCCCCTGACAATTCTGGTGTGGCTCTTCACATTTTTTCCACCAGTGTTTTGGCTCTCTTTGTTAAATGGGTTGGTCACCCCTGTTCTAGACCATCCCTGATAGATGTCTATCTAACCTGCTCTTCAATATCTGCAGAGATGGAGATTCTACAACCTCCCTAGGCAACTTATTTCAGTGTTTCACCACCCTGACAGGCAGCAAGTTTTTCCTCATGTCCAATCTAAACCTCCCTTGCTGCAGCTTAAACCCATTGCTTCTTGTCCTGTCCTCAGAGGCCAAGGGAAACAATTTTTCTCCCTCCTCCTTGTGACACCCTTTTAGATACCCGAAAACAGCTCTCATGTTACTCTCAGTCTTCTCCTTTCCAAACTAAACAAGCCCAATTCTTTCAGTCTTCCTTCATAACTCATGTTCTCTAGACCTTTCATCCTTCCTGTTGCTCTTTTCTGGACCTTCTCCAATTTCTCCACCTCTTTCTTGAAATGTGGTGCCCAGAACTGGACACAAGACTCCAACTGAGGCCTAATCCGTGCAGAGTAGAGCGGAAGAATGACTTCTCGTGTTTTGCTCACAACACACCGGTTAATGCAGCCCAGAATCATGTTGGCTTTTTTTGCAACAGCATCACACTATTTGCTCATATTTAGCTTGTGGTCCACTCTGACCCCTAGATCCCTTTCTGCAGAACTCCTTCCTAGACAGTCGCTTCCCATTCTGTATGGCTATGTCTACACTGGCAGCTTCTTGCGCAAGAACAGCCGTTCTTGCGCAAAAACTTGCCAGCTGTCTACACTGCACGAGCGTTCTTCCAAAAGTAAATTTACAGTACAGCATTGTAAAACAGGGCTTCTTCCGGAAGAGTTATTCCTCTCCCCACGAGGAATTATAGGCCTCTTGCACAAGAGCTCTTCCACAAGAGGGCAGTGTAGACAGGCAACATGAATTTCTTGCGCAAGAAGCCCCTATGGTTAAAATGGCCATCAGAGCTTTCTTGCGCAAGAGAGCGTCCACACTGCCATGGATGCTCTTGCGCAAAAGCACATGCCGGTGTGGACGCGTTCTTGTGGAAGACTTTTTGCGCAAGAACTCTTCCGCAGAACAGTTCTTGCACAAGAAGCTGCCAGTGTAGACATAGCCTTCGTGTGAAATGGATTGTTCCTTCCTAAGTGGAGCACTTTGCATTTGTCCTTATTCATCTTCATCCTGTTGACCTCAGAGAACCATGTCAGCACAACAGATATTGCTCAAGGCGTCCCACCTGCTGTGTTAGCTGCTAGGAGTTTTCTTCTCTGTAAGCATTTGGACGGGATGGTTGGAGTCAGTAGCCAATTTCTCAGACTCCCCCAGCAATTACTGTGTTACATAAGAACATAAGAACGGCCGTACTGGGTCAGACCAAAGGTCCATCTAGCCCAGTAGCCTGTCTGCCCACAGTGGCCAGCACCAGGTACCCCAGAGGGGGTGGACCGAAGACAATGATCAAGCGATTTGTCTCGTGCCGTCCATCTCCAGCCTCTGACAAACAGAGGCCAGGGACACCATTTCTATCCCCTGGCTAATAGCCTTTTATGGACCTAACCTCCATGAATTTATCTAGCTTCCCTTTAAAGAAGAAGAAGAAATAAAAGTGTTTAACCCTTTTTGCACCATCCCAGGCATATGGAGATATATCTATCTCATAGAGCTGGAGGGGACCTTGCAAGGTCATTGAGTCCAGTCTGCTGCCCTCACAGCAGGACTGAGTACCATCCCTGACAGATTTGCCCCAGATCTTTAAATGGCCTCCTCAAGGATTGAACTCATAACTTTGGGTTTAGTAAGTCAATGCTCGAACCACTGAGCTATCCCTCTCCCTACAAAGGCAATGACTCCTGCCTCGATTCTCTCTCTCTTCCCCCACAGGTGCTGACGAGAGGGGAAGTCCACTACCGGAAGGTCCTGAGAAAGTAGAATTGCAGGGGACTTTGATGAGAAGAGCGGAAGAGCTTTTTTCCCAGTGCCTGGAACAAAGAGACGCCTGGGGTAATTGGCCAGAAAGGACGCTGGGAAACAGCCTGGGTCAGAAAGTGGCTGAATCCGTTGAATGTGGGAGAGAAGGCGATGGTCCTAACGCATGCACTGCTCTGCAGAAAGATCCCAAGGATAAGAAACCCTATAAATGCTTGGATTGTGGGAAGATCTTCAATCGGCGCTCCGGCCTTACTAACCATAGGAGAGTCCACACAGGAGAAAGGCCCTATCCGTGTGTGGACTGTGGGAAAAGTTTCAGCCAACGCTCCGGCCTTATTAACCATAGGAGAATCCATACAGGAGAAAGGCCCTATAAGTGTGGGGACTGTGGGAAAAGCTTCAGTCAGTACTCGGGCCTCATTAACCACGGCAGAATCCACACGGGGGAGAGACCCTATAAATGCTTGGACTGTGGGAAAAGCTTCGATCGGAGCTCCAATCTTACGACCCATCGAAGAGTGCACACGGGAGAGAGACCCTATAAGTGCCTTGAGTGTGGGAAAAGCTTCAGTCAGCTCTCGGGCCTTATCAGCCATAGGAGAAACCATACGGGAGAGCGGCCCTATAAATGTCACGAGTGCGGGAAAAGTTTTGGTGTGCCATCCGCCCTTCTTATACACGTGAGAACCCACACGGGAGAGAAACCTTATAAATGCTCGGACTGCGGGAAAAGCTTCAGTCAGCGCTCACGCCTTATTAGCCACCAAATAATCCACACGGGAGAGGGGCCGTATAAATGCCTTCAGTGCGGGAAAAGTTTCAGCGCGCCTTCCGTTCTCGTTATCCATCAGAGAACCCACACGGGCGAGAAACCCTACAAATGCTTGGACTGCGGGAAAAGCTTCAGCCAGCGCTCCGTCCTTATGACCCACCAGCGAATCCATACGGGAGAGGGACCCTATAAATGCCTGGAGTGCGGGAAAAGTTTCAGTGTCCCGTCCGCCCTGATTATACATCAGAGAACCCACACGGGAGAGAAACCCTACAAGTGCTTGGAATGTGGGAAATGCTTCAGTCGCAGCTCCCATCTCATTAGCCATGGGAGAATGCACTCGGGAGAGGGGCCGTATAAATGCTTAGCCTGCGGGAAATGCTTCAGCCAGCGCTCCGTCCTCATTAACCACGGGAGAATCCACACGGGAGATGGGCCCTATAAATGTCTTGAGTGTGGGAAAACTTTCCGTGTCCCATCAGCCCTTCTCATCCACCAGAGAACCCACACGGGAGAGAAGCCCTACCAGTGCTCGGAGTGCGGGAAAAGCTTCAGTCAACGCTCGGGCCTGATTAGCCACGGACGAATCCACACGGGAGAGAAACCCTATAAATGCGCGGAGTGCGGGAAAAGCTTCAAACGCAGCTCAAACCTTATTACGCACCGGAGGCTGCACACGGGCGAGAGGCCCTATAAATGCGCAGACTGTGGGAAAAGCTTCAGTCAGCGCTCCGGCCTCATTAGCCATGGAAGAATCCACACGGGCGAGAAACCTTATAAATGCACGGACTGCGGGAAAAGCTTCAGCCAGCGCTCCGTGCTCAGTAACCACATGAGAATCCACACGGGAGAGAGACCGTATACATGCGCGGACTGCGGGAAAAGCTTCAACCGGAGCTCAAATCTGGTCACCCATCGGAGACTGCACACAGGGCAGAGTTCGTAAGCACTCTTTGCGTGTAGGAAAAGCTTCGGAGAGAGCTCACAACTTCACGAGGGAAAATCAAAGTGCCTCCACCGTGGGATACGTCCCGTTGGACGATCAAGCCTTGTTTCACATCAGACAATCCACATGGAAGAGAACCTCCCCCCCCAGAAATGCTTGGATGAGGGGAAAAGTTCCAAAAGTTCAGGGGAAAAAAAAAAATCATGCTTCCACATGTCATAAGGGATGGAAGAAAGACCTAGAATGTGGTGATGGTCTTTCATCAGAGATGCTTCCACGAAGGAGAGACGTTCTATCAGTGGGCTGACTAGGGCCGGCCCTATTAAAAACCTCCCATTTCCCTAATTCCCGCACACTGCAATGGCGTGTGGTTCCCACGTGCCCGTCTCCAGCAGCCGGTCCGGCAGCAGCTGCCTCTGAGCCAATCGGGAACCCTCTGGCTTTGCCTGTTCTGTACAGACCCCATGAAACGGAGGAGAAGTCCCAATCTGCCCCTCTTCCCTGTGTCAGGCCTGGCGGATGAACTGATGGGTTTCCTGCCTCCTGCTCACCAGCCGGGGGAAGGGAGAGCGAAATCGCCCCAGGAGCTCCCTCTGCTTGGGCGACGTTCCCCCTTCTCCCTTCCCTTCTGAGACCTGCTGTAGCTTCCATGGAGACTAAGAGAGGGGTACTTGGGCCGGGCCCCATATTCGCTCTGGAGAGCTGACCCCCGCCCCCCCATTTTCCAGTAGCCCCTGGGCTGGGCTTCCCCGCTTACCTCCAGCTGGCCCCTGCAGGCTGTGTGTCCCCGGGGGCTGGCAACTCTTCCCCTCCCTCAATGCCCTGAAGAGACCAAGGGTACGTCTAGACTACAGGCTTTTGTCGACAGATACTGTCGACAAAGCTTCTGTCGACAAAGAGCGTCTAGACGACATCCAGTTCTGTCGACAAAGCAAGCCGCTTTGTCGACACGAGAGTGTTGACGCAAAGGACAGTGTAGATGCAAGAATGCCTTCTGGCGACAGAACTCTTGTCGACAAAAGGCGTTATTCCTTGTAGAATGAGGCTTACCGCCGTCGACAAAACTGCCGAGTTCTGTCGACGTTATGTCGAGAGAACGCGGCCGTAGTGTAGACGCAGGTATCATTTTGTCGACAAAAGTCCACATTTGTCGACAAAACCCTGTAGTCTAGACACACCCATAATGTGAAGGGTTGGTTGGTGTTGGGAAGGAAACTGAGGGGGGGGGTTCGTGGTTGAGTCTGGTGGAGGTGCTTAGAGGGAGCTGGGGAAATCTAACGTTCAGGACAATGGGATAAGCTCGCGGAAGGGAGGTGCGACCTCTCCTCCCTCACCCCCTCTGCGTTTAGAAAGCACCAACAAAAGGGAGTGTTTTTCACAGGGTCTTTTGTGGCGGTCTGGCCCCATGGCACCCAAATAACGGCCTGTCTATAACTGCAAACCCGGGACCATCTCCGTGGCCCGCCCTCGAGGAATTGCCTAGTTTTTACCAGGGCTTGTGTCTGTCACCTCCGAGAACGCCTTGAGACAGACGAGTTCTGTTAACCCCGGAGCGGCTACCCACATAGCCCTCCGCCCAAAGAATGCGACACCCCAGCAATAATTCCTTGGTAACAAAGTAATTATTTAATCCAATCAGTCACGGTGTAGTTAATAACGAACAAAAAAAATATATATATATAACACTAGCTACTGTAGAGCTATGCAATCAACCGTACAAGCCACGCAGCCGGTACAGTGCTGCGTGATACAGGACACACCGATTCCTTATACATACGGTAAAATCCTTAATACAGTGTTGTCATGTTGGACCAAACCTATTACAGTGTAACATACAGATCCCTTATATCAGTGTTTCTTTTTAAGACCGAGGAACACCAAACAATTTTTGTTTTATGAGGCACACCAAGGATTTTTTGTTGGGGGGGAGAAAAAAAGGGTCGGGGGGAAAGTTATTGAGAAAAAAAAAAAGTCACCTGCCCCTTTAAGAGCGGCTATTTTGAACTCTGTTCGCTGTAACACGGTTTAAGGAACACTTCTTTATATAGTATGGCATAAGAGCAGCCATACTGGGTCAGACCAAAGGCCCGTCCAGCCGAGTGTCCTGTCTGCCCACAGTGCCCAATGCCAGATGCCCCAGAGGGAGGGAACACAACAGATAAGCCTTGTGTGATCCCTTCCCGTCACCCGTATCCAGACAAACAGGATAGAGATACCATCCCTACTCATCCTGGCTAATAGCCAGGGCTCGACAAATCATTGAATCTACTCGCCCATGGTGAGTAGATTTTAGCCGGTCGCCCTGTTCACCAGCAGTGCGCTCATGCGCAATGCGGGTCTTGCGCATGCGCAGTGCAGGCTGGCGAGCAGATTTTGCCGCCGTTTGTCAAACTCTGCTAATAGCCATTGATGGACCTAACCTCCACGAATTTATCTAGCTCTTGTTTGAACCCTGTTAAAGTCCTGGTCTTCACCCCATCCCCCCTGGCGAGGAGTTCCACAAGTTACAACAAAGCTTCCTTTGGTTTATTGTACACCTGCTGCCTGTTCATTTCATCGGGTGGTCCCTAGTGAACGTTCATCAGTCATAATGTTGTATGCACGATGATCAGGCCATCATAGAATGGGTGAGGTAAAATCTATCCAGCTTTATTTGCAGTCATTCCTTATAACCAAGCGTGTTCTACTTGCTTCCCATCTTCTTCCCTCCTCCTGACGCCTCTCGGTCTTTCTGCTCTGCCCAAAGAGACTTCAGCCCTTTTATGGATTTTTTTTTTCTCACTTCTCTCCTCCGCTCATGCGATCGGCTTCTCTCCACTCCCTGCCCTGGTCCTCTCTGCTCACCACAAACCCACAGGGGAGCCTGCCAGCGCTTGTCTTTGAGATGATTAGTGGCCCTTTCTCTTTGGCTGCGCTCTTAGTCCCTGTTGAGCCGATCAACATTACCTGGACCCAGCTGAAAGCCTCTTTTCCACCTGCCTGATCCCTCCCTTCATGTATCTAGAGTGACATTAATCTCACCCGGCTGAACTTTACTTCGCTCCCGTTACCTGCACGCTCTCAATTCAACCGAAGTTCTCCTTTTTCGATTTGCGAAGGAAAAGTCTTTGCAGACGCCGGGTTGGATTTCTAGCTCACTGTCCCTCCAATGGCCCGTATTTCATACCTGCAAAAACATAAGAACAGCCATACTGGGTCAGTGTCCTGTCTGCTGACAGTGGCCAACTCCAGGTGTCCCAGAGGGAGTGAATCGAACAGGTAATGATCAAGCGATCTCTCTCCTGCCATCCATCTCCGCCCTCTGACAAACAGAGGTGAGGGACACCATCCTGGCTAATAGCCATTAATGGACTTAACCTCCATGAATTTATCTAGTTCTTTTTTAAGCCCTGTTATAGTCCTAGCCTTCACAGCCTCCTGAGGCAAGGAGTTCCACAGATTGACTATGCGCTGTATGATGAAAAACGTCCTTTTCTTTGTTTTAAACCTGCTGCCCATTAGTTCCTTTTAGTAGCCCCTAGTTCTTATATTATGGGAACAAGTAAATAACTTTTCCTTATTCACTTTCTCCACACCAGTCATGATTTTATAGACCTCTGTCATATCCCCCCTTAGTCTCCTCTCTTCCAAGCTGAAAAGTCCCCGTCTCTTTAATCTCTCCTCATATGGGACCCGTTCCAAACCCCTCATCATTTTAGTTTCCCTTCTTTGAACCTTTTCTGCATTAGCTCTACAACACACTACGTGTTTAGGCGTGTTTAAGTTCTACGGCACAAACACCAGTTTGGTTGTATTAATTGGAGCAGGTGACATGTATGTTTTCTCCCTCTCTCTGCCTGCTTGCGGCTGGGTGCTTTTCTGAGGGACTGATTTCCATGCAATTTCTTTTGGGAGGCTGAAAGGCCTCCGGATCCTGCCTCTGAGCATCTGTGGGTGGAAAATGTTTGGAATTAGCTAGAGAATCTCCTCCAATCCTCCCCCACTTTTCCTATAGTCACAGAGAGGTAGCCGTGTTAGTCTGATCTTGGTAAAACAAAAAAGCAGTCATGTAGCACTTTAAAGACTAACAAAATAGTTTATTAGATAATATAATAAAATAGTTTATTAGATGATAACATAATAGTTTATTAGACTTTTCCTAGCCTGGGCTGACCCCGAATGTCTTTTGTTATTATTATCAGGGCTCAACAAATAATGCAATCTACTCGCCCGTGGTGAGTAGATTACAACCCGGAAGAGCCGGGTTCGGGCGATCTGCGCATGCACAGAACAATCTGCGCATGCGCAGATCACCGGACAGCGCGGCTGGCAAGCTGGGCTCGCTGCGGTTTGGCGAGCCCTGATTATTATTATTATTATTATTATTCGGATCTCTCCAACAGCAAAGAGAGTTTGTCAGAGTTACCGAGTTCCCTCTTTGGGGAGAGATTCTTTCATTCCTAGATTGTCTCATGTGGCTCCAGGTTATGCCAAAAACTTTTTTTTATATGTATTCTGATTTCCTTAGCGACCCAAATTAATTTTGCTGGGGCAAGGACTAGGGATGTGAACGGGTAGCCGATTACCTGGTAAGCATCAAAGAGTGATGCTTACCAGGTAACAATTAACCGATACCTAGGAGCAGCCCCGCCGGGCTCCCCCCTGCTCATCCCCGTTTAATCAGCGAATCTTAACGTTGAACTGGTTAACTCGTTAAATGGGATTTCACATCTCTAGCAGGGACATTCAAATGTGGTGGGTTTGGTTCTGTGTTATATGAGGGTGATGGGGTGACTTGGAGAGATTCCCTCCTCCCTCTCCCCTTCGCTGTCATGCTCCCCTGCCCAGCAGAATATATCCGAACGTGGGAGAGTTTCTTCTCTCTCCCCTCTATCCTCCATCTCCCCGCATGGTCCTTGTCACAGTGGCTTTGGTCTCCGTGCTTAGCTCCCACACTTGGATTCCTTTGATCTTGACCGAGTCCCCTGAGAGCTAGAGACAAACACGTCCCGGATCTGTAAGGGGAATTCAGACGAACCCCAAGCTCTGTTTGACCTTTCGGAGCTGAAAACCCTATTTCTGTTTATTGCTAAAGTGGCGTCTGGGCTTTTTTCCAGCCATCTGGAGATGGGCAGATTCGGGGTTTTGTTTTTTTGTTCCTTGTTTAATTTCTTCCGTTGGCACGATGGTACCGGGCGTCTCTGCTATAAGTCACCCTGGGATACATCCGTTCTGCACTAAAGTCGTTAACGCTTGTAGGAACTGATGCGTTATAAATCCTTCCATTCCCGCTCTAAAGTTGCGCAAAACCCCCCCCCCCCAGTTTGCACAAATGCAAGTCGGCCGTGGGACAAAAAAAATTGTTTCGCTGTAAATCCAAGTTTTTTTGGAACGTATCTTGGACTTACAAACGTGGTACCAGCCGTCCTCGCTGTAAGTGACACAGCCAAACAACACGGGCTATGTTTACACTGGCGCGATCTTGCGCCAGAGATATGCAAATGAGGCTAAGCATGGAATATCGCCGAGCCTCATTTGCATATCTAATGAGCCACCATTTTTGCGGAAGAGGCTCTTGCGCCAGAAGGAGCTACACTGCCTCTTGCGCAAGAAAACCCTCTTGCGCAATGCCGTTACGCTGATTATTTTCAGGAATAACGGCATTGCGCAAGAGGGGTTTTCCTGCACAAGAGGGGTTTTCTTGCGCAAGAAGGGGCAGCGTAGACACTCCTTCTGGCACAAGAGCCTCTTCCGCAAAAATGGCGGCTCATTAGATATGCAAATGAGGCTCGGCGATATTCCACGCTTAGCCTCATTTGCATATCTCTGGCGCAAGATCGCACCAGTGTAGACATTGCCAGGAAGTTTAGCGAGTCTGGAAGAAAACAGAAATTTGTTTCCCTTATTGTGGGAGTTAGTCTGTGGGATTTCACTTCATGAACACAAAAGTGTTTTAAAAGCCTGCTTGGTAGCTATCGTGTCTCTCGTTTTCTAAAGCCAGAAATTGTGATATGAGTTTAGTGTGACAGGATGTAACACAACTTCACTGAGCACTTTGAGACAAATGCTCCTTTTCCAGCAGAGTCCTTTTTTATACTATTTTTGTAATTTCTTTATCCTTGGTCATGAGATGTTTGTGTCGTTTGAACAGTGAAAATGATCCGTGTCTGTCAGCAAACACACCAAGCCCTGGTCTTCCCTAGGACTTTATTTCAAAATAACCCGGCCCCACGACCAAATTTATAAGCGAACCAAATTTTTATTTAATTTATGAGCTGCGGAGTTTGAAATCTGTACTCCCGCTTTCCATCAGGAGTAACGCCAATTCCAAAATAGTTACTTTGAAATAACGGTCGTGTGGACGCTCCGGTGCTAATTCGAAATAATTACTTCTCGGAGTAATTTGAACTAATTACTCCCCAGTGCTTCCTGGGACTCTTTAAGTCCTAGGTAGCACGTCCACATTAACAGAGCCTGCCTTGGACTAATTTCGGGGTTTGCCTGTGGTGAGGACAAGCTAGTTCAAATTTGTTCCATCGGGAGTCAAGCCGAATTCACTAAATTTGAAATAGTTTCCTAGTGTAGACATGGCCCACGTGTGAGAGCTAGATTCACACCCTGAGAGACCAGGACTGAAGAGGGAAGCCGGCTAGTAGAATGAATGTCTGATCCCTTCGGTGCTGTGAGATACAGTTCAGAGGGGGAGACGGGGGTGGATGAGGGGAGAAACTATCGATTGTTCTCTGGAGAGCCAGAGCGCCGAGGCTGAGAACGGAGAACTCACCACACCCGGGGCCAGAGAGAGACAGGAATCGCCCTGTGAGCACTAGGGGAGTCCTTGGCATGAATTTCTCCGATGCCTGCCTTACAGCTCCCCTGCCAGTGCCAGTTTTTGACCATCGTTATCATACTTTGCCTTCGCTTTCCTCCTATTGGAGGTCACCTCTGTTTCTTTTCGGGTGTCTTTCCCTGCCGGGTGGAGTCTCCCTCAGCGTACGTCTAGACTGCAGTTTTTTCGGGATACCTCCAGTATCCGGAAAAACTCTGCCACGTCCAAGGAACGCCTCTGCTCTTCTGAAATATTTTTTGGAAGAGCAGATGCTTTTTTTCGGTAGCCCTATAAACCTCGTTTTACGAGGAAGAAGGGATGTTCCGGAAAAGGGTTTTTTCCCCCCAACCTTTGGCCCAGTGTAGCCAGGCCAAAGGTTGGAAAAGCCTCTTTCGAAAAAAGAAGCAGAAAAAAGCTACACAAATTGCGGTTCGCCATTTGTGTCTCTTTTTTTCCGGAAGACCTGTGTAGTCTAGACCAGTCGTTCTCAACCGTGGGCCATATGGCTCCCCAGGGGCCACGCCCTACCTCTAAGGGGCCACATGGAAAAAACGGAACATTAGGTAAATTATGTACCTTTTTTTCCAACTAACAGCAGCTATGAGGGGGGGCCACAGAGGTAAACGAGGCTCAGAAGGGGGCCGTGAGCAAAAAAAGGTTGAGAAACATTGGTCTAGACCAGTGTTTTTCAACCTTTTTTTAAATAAAGTACCCCTTTAAAAAAATTATAAGTATCCCCATTACCTACAGTTTTCAGACACACCATTTTTTTCTACCATTGCAACTGTGGCGTAGTGGGGCTGTCTGCTCTGTAACCCGGGGTTCCCCTGCCCTGTGAGGTGTGATTCCGACTGATTCACCCATATGTTGTGATGTAGTGTCAGTACCTTGCTGGTTGCTGTACTTGGGTTGTGGGCTGTGGATGACCCCCTACTGGCCTCTGCCTGTGAGCACTGCCCAGCAGGTGGGCTGCCTAAGTCCCGTAGACAAAGACCCAACCGGTCTGACCAGTTGAGGGCAGCGAGGGAACTAGGGAAGTAAGTGTGCGGGGGAAGGGTCAGTCTTGGGCTGGAATCATGAAGGAACCAGTCTAAAGAGGGGGCTGGAATCTAGGGGCCCAGGGACCCCATCTCAAGGGATCGGAGGTATCCTGGCCCAGACGCCTGTCAACACACCATGTCTATGCTGTGCTGTATCCTGGAGAAGCAATAAACCCCCTCTATTCTACCGGTTGGCGGAGTCTGTTCGTGCTGCTATGGGGGTGCAGTGTCGGGGGAACCCCGACTGTGCCGTCACAGCAACACGTGTTTAAACAAATTCATCGTCGCTGGGAGGACGATGACATTTTGGGGGTGTAAAAAGTACCAAAACAACAAAGCGCTGTCAAACTTCAAACAAAACTTCAGTTTTCTCCCAATTTCTGTGGTGTGGACGTACGCCCCCCAGACTCCTCTCGCGTGCCCCTAAGGGTACTCATACCACTGGTTAAGAAACACTGGTCTAGACACAACCTCAGTGGGTTCCGCTGAGAATCCAGCAGCATTGTCTGTTTCCACGGAAAGGAAATCAGGAAATCAGTGGAGACCCTCTTCCACCTGAGGTCCACATCCCATGCCTTACTGCTCACCAGACAGCACCTCCATATCAGCTCTGGTGGGAGGCTTCTCTGGTCGTCTTTACTTGGACTCCCCACTCACCTACCACAGCCTCTTACGGGTGGTGGTAGGAATCTCCGGCCTTCCTCCTTCTCTCTGCAAGTGTCTTTTGTAACCCTTCTGCCAGTCGTCCTCGCCTTCTGAACTCTGGGTATCTCCACCCATAGACCTTCTAGTAGGAGTAGCTGCTGTTGCGTTCTTCCTGGCCCTCCCCTCCCACCTTCCCTTGCTGTCTGCTGCTCCTGTTCTTCATTTTCCAACTCAACCCACCTTCCCCTGATAGCAATTCTCCCTCACTAGCTCTTCTTTCCTGCTGCCGTTTCACCAGCTCCAAGGGCCCCTCTTCCTCACCCAGCCACGTTCCCTCACAGTTAATAATATAATATATGGAGATACGCCTATACCTATCTCGTAGAGCTGGAAGGGACCTTGAGAGGTCATCAAGTCCAATCCCCTGCCCTCATGGTAAGACTAAATATCATCCCTGACAGATTTGCCCCAGGATTCTTAAATGGCCCTTTTGAGGATTGAACTCACAACCCTGGGTTTAACAGACCAATGCTCAAACCATTGAACTATCCTGCCCCTCCACGTCTCTGCTTCAATTCGACCCAAGCCACATCTACGCTCCAGAGATGCTCGAAGCTGCCGCTGCCCATCCTCCAGGGTTCGAATCAGCGGGCAGAGTGAAGACACGCTAATTCGAAGTGAGGGGGCGCTCCTGTTGATGCTGGCAGTCCTGCGTCCACGAGGAGGAAGGGAAGTCACTCTGCCTTCGACTTCCCGCAGTGCGGGTGGTGCCAGATTTAAGACACTTTGACTCAAGCAACGCAATTAACGTCATGGGAGTTGTGTCTCAGGCTATGTCTCGACCAGTGTTTCTCAACCAGGGTTACGAGAACCCTTACGGGTCCTTGAGAGAAGTCTGGGGGGGGACATCCCCACCACTGAAATTGGGAGAAAACTGAATTTTTGTTGTAAGTTTTAGAGCACTTTATTATTTTTGTACTTTTTACACCCCAAAATGTCATCGTCCTCCCGGCTACAATGAAGTTGTTTAAACAAATGTGTTGCAATGGTAGACAAAAAAATTGTGTGTCTGAAAGCTGTAGGTACTGGGGGTACTTACAATTTTTTTTTTTTTTTTTTTGAAAAAGGGGTACTTTATAAAAAAAAGATTGAGAAACACTGGTCTAGACTACACAGTTCTTCCAGAAAAAGAGACACACATTGCAAATCGAAATTTGCGTATCTTTTTTCCGCTCCTTTTTTTGGAAGAGGCTTTTCCAACCTTTGGCCCATCTACACTAGGCCAACGGTCAGAAAAAAACCTCCTTTTTTGGACCATCCCTTCTTCCTCATAAAATGAGGTTTACAGGGATGCCGAAAAAACGCGTCTGCTCTTGTGAAAAGAATTTCGGAAGAGCAGAGGCGTTTCTTGGACGTGGCAGAGTTTTTCCGGGATACCTCTGGTATCCCGGAAAAACTCTGCAGTCTAGACCAGTGTTTCCAACCTTTTTTTATAAAGTACCCCCTTCTTAAAATATATATATATATAAGTACTCCAAGTACCTACAGTTTTCAGACACACAAATTTGTTTCTACTGTTGGAACACATTTGGTTAAACAACTTAATTATCACCAGGCAAGCGATGACATGTTTGGGTGTAAAAAGCACAAAAATAATCAAACGCTGTAAAACTTCAAGCAAAAATTCAGTTTTCTCCAAATTTCAGTGGTGTGGACGTACCTTCCAAACTTCTCTCAAGTATCCCTAAGTCCTGCTTCCCCCAGGTCGGGTTGGGACAGCCAAAAGCCGGGGGGGGGGGCCCTGGGGCAGGAGGGATAAGGGGTGTGACGGTAAGGGGTGGGCTAAGTTCCTGCGTGTGGCCTAGGGGATAGGGCGCTTGCTTGATGAGACCAGGATTATGGGTTCAAGTCCCCCCTCTTCTCAGTTGGGACAGGACAGCCAAAAGCCATGACAGTGTTGTCATCAAGTCTTAATTTAAAAAAGTGTCAAGTCACTTTTGTACAAGCCATCAATATCAGCATTTTCGGACATTTTTTTCACCACGTCGATTTAACAAAATTAGCGAGTCTCAAGCCACAAACAATGAACCCGAGTCGAGTCTCAAGTCGAGTCACCTAGGCGACTTAAGTCAGACCCGAGTTCAAGTCGTGGGACTCAAGTCAACAACTCTGGGTGCTCGTACTGCTGGTTGAGAAACACTGGTCTAGACTTACCCTGAATTCGAACTTATCCTCTTGTGTAGACTTAGCCCCAGTATGGAGTTTTCCCTCCGGCCTCCTCTCACCCTCCCTCCGTTGTCTGCTCAGACCCCTTTGGAAACCCGTCTCGTAATGTCTGTCTGCCTCACCAAACCTCGGCTCTTCTCTTCCACCGGCTCTGTCAGGGGGCACTTTGCAGAAACAAACTGCTTCTCGGGTCCCCGTTCTGGGATAATGCGCCTCCCACGTCTCCACAGCCAGGCCGCTACATTGGCTGCCTCCGTTGCGTCTCTCTGAGGCTCCTCTCAGGAAAGGGAAACAAAAACCCCACCAAGCCCGGCGCATCCCTCACGCTCTTCCCGACCCCCCCCCCCCCCCCTTGCAGTCCCCTCACCCAAACTCCCCTGTTCCCAGAGCTGCCAGGCTCCTGTGCCCACTGCCTGGTGTAGTTCCGCCAACTCCAAGGGCCCCTTTCCTCACCCAGCAACGTCCCCTCACAGTTCTCCAGCCCAATTCGACCCAGGCCACGTCTACGCTCCAGAGACGCTCGAAGCTGCCACTGTCCTGAGCCGGGACGCATGGCCCAGCCAGGGCTGAATTTTCTGTGAGAGGCCTCTGTTGTGGGACTGGCTGAGGCCTGAGGGAATTGGCCGCCTGGTGGTCACCGAGCAGGCTCGGGAGGATGCTGGGTGGTGAGCGATGGGATGGTCGGAGTCTCTGTAGGGTCCAGGATAAGGTATCTGTCACAGGAGTCATAAGAATGGCCGTACTGGGTCAGACCAAAGGTCCATCTAACCCAGTAGCCTGTCTGCCAACAGTGGCCAGGGCCAGGTGCCCTGGAGGGGGTGGACCGAAGACAATGACCAAGCCATTTGTCTCGTGCTATCCATCTCCAGCCTCTGCCAAACAGAGGCCAGGGACACCATTCCTACCCCCTGGCTAATAGCCTTTTATGGACCTAACCTCCATGAATTTATCTAGCTTCTCTTTAAACTCTGTTATAGTCCTAGCCTTCGCAGCCTCCTCTGGCAAGGAGTTCCACAGGTTGACTGAGAGTCAGCGGTCGAGGGTTCGAGCCCTGCCCCTGCCCCTGCCCTTGGGGACAGCCACCACCAGCTTGGTGATGGATGGACCAGACACCCTTGGAACAAAGGAAGGATAAGGGGGCCCAAAAGTAGGGAGGTTGGGGGGCTCCCCCAGTGGTGCAGTGGATAAGGTACCTACCTCCAGAGCCAGAGGTGGAGGGCTTCCTTGGAAGGGGAAGGTGAGGCAGCCAGGTTAGGGAAGGTACTGCCAGACCTGGGCAACTAGGTGAAAACTCTGGCATAGGCAGGGGCAGAGGAGATGAAAGTTACCCTGCCTGGGCCAGCTGCAGTGGTTACAAAAATAATCTGGAGAAAAAGGCTTCCCCACTTTTTCAGGACCACATATCTTAGCACCCTCGTCCGAGGGCAGCTTTCATAATGGCTCAGAGCATGGAGATCCCACATCCGTTTGCCAGAGGCTGGGAACAGGCGACGGGGAAGGGATGGCTTGAAAATTCCCTGTTCGGTTCACTCCCTCTGGGGCACCTGGCACTGGCCGCTGTCGGCAGACGGGACACCGGGCTGGATGGGCCTTTGGTCTGACCCCATCTGGCTGCTCTTATCTGAGCCCGTACGAGAGTCTACACATGTCCTCCAGACAATCATCAGAGGGGTTTTGTGTCACACAGCATCCCAGACGGGTTTTGCGCGCCTGAATACAACCTCACGGATTTGCCGCCACCTGCTGTGCGGAGGGGAATCTGCCGGGCCTGGAGTTTCTTTCCTTTCAACGATCCCCGTTTAAACACAGGACTCAGGTTACTCTGATCCCTGCCTATTTACTACAGGGATGTCGTGGGATGCCTGGGTCTAGAGCCTACCCATGCTGCAGCTCTGCATTTAAAGGAGCCAGACGGGTAGGTAACCTGGCTCAATTCCGGCTCGGACCGGATCCAAGAGCTCAAGACCCTGGCCCCGGACAGGAGCTACTGCCACCCTACACTGCTGGTTCCCGTCACCTGGCACCTTGTGCTGCTGCCTCTGATACAGTGGCAGCAGCAGGGGGCTCCCCAGCCCTGCCCTCGGGGACTATAGACTAGTCGAGTAACTGGCAAGAATTCATGAGGTGAATCGACTATTCAATTAACCGATATTTAACATCCCTAATTCCAGCTGGTACAGATAGAGCCCCGGCTAGTACAAGACAAGACAGTTCGACCAAACCAATGAGTAGGGATGTTTGCCCAAGGGATCAGGAACGAGGGAGGTCACAAACCTGCCATGACCCCCGCAAGGGGGAAGTGGAAGGGGTTGAATCCCCGTTTATGCATCTCCACCCTTACATGTTACGGTTCCTCGCAGTACGCAGCGACGTGACCCAAATCCAACCTTTAGAGGCCTACTGAAAAGTTTGGGAAGGCGAATTAGAAAGGGCCAGTCCATGTGCGTTAAACTGGAGCTTTGAAGGTTGGTTTGTCTAGTCCGAGCATTAGAAGAAGATCGTGATCGTGTTTGACTATATTTACCTGTATTTTGTTAGCGGTTCACAGTGTAACCCTGCCGTTCCCGTCCGTCGCTACATCTACACGATGGCAGAAAGTCGACGTAAGCGACACAATTCCAAAATATGTCAATAACATTGCCGGAGTCGACATACTTTAAGTCCAGTTACCGCGGGGTCGACACTGCATGGTGGGTCAATGGGAGAAACTCTCCCATCAGCTTCCCTTACTGTTCTCATCCGGGGCTGAGTTACAGGGTCACTCGGAGGGTGATCTGTGATCGATTTGGCAGGTCTTCACTAGACCTGCTAAATCGATTGCCGGCGGCGTGATCTCAGAGCATCGATCCCTACGGCAGTGCAGCTCAGATTGATTCGGAGAGGAAAAGGGAATTTTAACGTGTCAATGAAGCTCGGGTGTAACAGTATTGTTGTCGGGATTTCTCTTTTGACAGCTGTAGCACGCTACCTATGAACTGCTTCATGGATAAATGCCTTATACTGATGAATGCAGGGAGATCCCTGGGTACACATAGGAAATAGGAGGTTTTGCTTCAAAGACCAGTGCTCCATCCAAGGAATACCTGCTGGGAAAAGGCTGCCGGAGTCGCACGCAAGGAACGTCTGGGCCCCGATCCTGTTATCTCCGATCTGCTGCGTAAGGGCTAAAGATCGCCAGCTCCACTCGGGATCAGCGGGACGTTGGCCGGTAACCTCTGGGACTCATTCAGAAAGAACTTTTAACCGCTCGACTATGAAACTGACCTTCGAACTCTCTTCGTGTCTGTGTGTCTAATGACTCTTTAACCTACACACGCGCTCTTTCCTTTTTTAATAAATTTTAGTTTCGATAGCACGAAGGGGCCATTGGCGTGTGATTGGGTGTGATCTCTAAACCGTTCATTAACCTGGTGGGTGATGTTTCCAGCCCTTCGGCTGTCTGGCGAGGAAGCGGGATTGTTTTGGCGGGAACTGGATTTCTGGCTCCGGGGTAACCACTAAGCTGTGGTACATGCGGCGTATTGTGGGCCGGGTGAATATAAGTATCGGCATAACCCCCTTGTTTGGGGGATCGTATGCCGCCATTCGTGGGCCCCCTGAGACGCCGGGTGCAGCTCACGTTTTGTCGACATTTGACCCACCCAAGCCCCTTCACCGCGGGACTAAGTCTGTGCTCTTCCCGACTACAGCCTCTCCCCGAGTTACGAACGAGTTACAGACCAAACACTTGGCTGTAACTCGAAGTGTTCATAACTTGGACCCCCATTGAGTTACATGGTGACCGTGCTGTTTGTAAGCACGGATTGCGTTCGTAACTTGGGGACTTCATTTAGGACCGCTTCGGTCGTAAATGCAAACGGTCGTAATTCAAACGTTCGCAACTGGGGGACAGGCTCTAGTACGATCGAGGCGCGCTGGGACCGACAACCATAAAGGATTATGGGAAATACGATGCCAGTGATGTCAGCAGCCGCATCTCACTGCGGGTTGCATGGGAACGGTTGTTTTCAATTTTCATTTTTTTTTACAGTGACACAAGTTCCTTCTTTGAGTTCATATGACACCAAGGATGACAGATTACCGGTATGGGTGTCAAAACTTGTCAAGTTTCCTTTAATCCACCAATGGTGGTGGCCTTGGTCAGCCGTTAGTTTGCCCCTCGAACCAGCACCCTGTTGCTTTTTGGTATCAAGCAGATACGCCCCCAAGGGTTGGTTCTTCAGTGTCAAGTGGGGTGCCCTGAAGGTTGGGTCTAGGGCCAGTTTTGAGGGTTGGCTGGGGCATTACCAACCTAACGTTCAATGAAGGTGCTAATAGCTCTTTGTGTAGAGTCTTGTGTTAGTACCCTTCCTATCTATTGACTTTGAGCCTTATCGGCTTTGTTTTACCTACCCAATCTTCAGGTGCTTCCTGATCTGCCTTCCTGTTTTTCCCTGTGGGTATGTCTACATGGCTGTTATTTCGATATAACAGCCGTTATTTTGAAATAACTTTCCTAGCATCTACACAATCCAACTGCTATTTCGAAATTAATTCGAAATAGCAGAGGGCTTATTTTGAAATTGATAAATCACAGTCCACGAGGAATAGTGCCAATTTCGAAATTGCTATTTCGAAATAAGTGCTGTGTAGACGTTTATTTCGAAATAGGGGGCCTCCAGCCCTTCCCAGGGTGCCCTGCTGGCCGGCCTGGCCACAAGATAAGTTCCGGCTGGCCTTAAATGCGATTCAGTGTCCAATCAGTGTGGACACGCTATTTCGAAAGATCAAAAAGCTATTTCGAAATGCATTTTGTGTGTAGACGCGTTATTTCAAAATAAGATATTTTGAAATAACGCTGTAGTGTAGACATACCCTTTGATATTTTCATAACCTCTGCTCCTTGTTTCCCAACCCCCCCTCCTTTTTTTTTCTTCCCCCCTCTCCCGTCTCCCCTATTTATTTTGGCTCTGCACATCCTAAACTCAAAACTTCGGTCATCTGAAGAAGCGGGTTGTGCCCACGAAAGCTCATGATGCCATCTATATGTTTCATTAGTCTATAAAGTGCTACCAGACCCGTTTTTGTTTTTTAAGTTTATTCTATACTGACTAACTCGGCTACCTCCTGAAGCATCTTTATTAATGACCTGGAGGAGGGGATGGATTGCACCCTCAGCAAGTTTGCGGATGACACTAAGCTAGGGGGAGAGGTAGATACGTTGGAGGGCAGGAATAGGGTCCAGACTGTCCTAGACAGATTAAAAGACTGGGCCAAAAGAAATCAGATGAGGTTCAACAAGGACAAGTGCAGAGTCCTGCCCTTGGGGCGGAAGAATCCCAAGCATTGCTACAGGCTGGGGACCGACGGGCTAAGTAGCAGTTTGGCAGAAAAGGGGATGACAGTGGATGAGAAGCTGGATATGAGTCAACAGGGCGCCCTTGTAGCCAAGAAGGCTAATGGCATATTAGGTTGCATTAGGAGGAACATTGCCAGCAGATCCAGAGAAGTGATTATTCCCCTTTATTCGGCTCTGGTGAGGCCACATCTGGAGTATTGCGTCCAGTTCTGGGCCCCCCACTACAGAAAGGACGTGGGCGCATTGGAGAGGGTCCAATGGAGAGCGACCAAAATGATGCGGGGGCTGGAGCACATGACCTATGAGGAGAGGCTGAGGGAGTTGGGTGTGTTTAGTCTGCAGAAGAGAAGAGTGAGGGGGGATTTGAGAGCAGCCTTCAACTTCCTGAAGGGAGGTTCCAAAGAGGATGGAGAGAGACTGTTCTCCATGGTGGTAAATAACAGACCAAGGAGCAATGTTCTCACGTTGCAGTGGGGGAGGTCTAGGTTGGAGATGAGGAAAAACGATTTCCCTAGGCGGGTGGTGAAGCACTGGGCTGGGTTCCCTAGGGAGGGGGTGGAATCTCCATCCCTACAGGTGTTTCAGTTCCGGCTGGACCAAGCCCTGGTTGGGATGATGGAGTCGGGGTTGGTCCTGCTTTGGGTAAGGGGCTGGACTCGATGACTCCTGAGGTCTCGTCCAACCCTGGGAGTCTTTGCTTCTCTTGTCTGCTGTGGAGATTAAAAGAATCAGGAGCTAAACAACCTCGTGATTCTCTGCTTTTCCACGGATCACCACTTGTGAGCAGCACTTCTTTCCCGCATATTCTCGAATACGCACCAAAACCGAAAATCCCACCTGCCACCAAAATACCTTTAACAATCTTGCCCTAAGAGCCCTGGGCTGTAGGAAATCTTTCTCCCAAGTCCAATTTCGACTGCCGATATTGCAAAAAACACAGCCCCAATGGATAGATTAACCACCACAGGAGTTTATTGTAAAAGTCATGAGTGATGCATTCGAAACTTGTGATTTTTTTTTTTTAAGCACGACTCGTAAATACAGTTTGGTTTCAGTTTCCTGTCATATACATTTTTGTTTCTGAGCCTGCAGGGAGCACTGTCTGAGTAGTTCTGCTGCTGGCTCTGGTAAGAAATCCGAGCCTCTAAACCAGTTGTACCTCTCTGTAGTATTCAATGTGGCTTTGGATTTCCAGTAACAAAGGCCTCCCTCTTCGGCTACGTCTACACTGCAGGTTTCTTGCGCAAGAACTGTTTTGTGGAAGAGTTCGTGTGCGAAAGGTCTTCCACAAGAGTGCGTCCACACTGCCATGTGCTTTTGCGCAAGAGCATCCATGGTCAGGAGCGGCCCGAGGCAGGCTGTGGCAACTGGCGCCCCAGGCGGAACGCGCGATCGGCGCCCCCGCCTGCATGGCCGTCAATGGAGTGATGTCATCATCGGGCGCCCTATGATGTCATCATCGGGCGCCGTTGAAGGCGGCGCCCTAGGCGACGGGCCGTGTTGGCCTATAGTCACGGGCCGCCTCTGTCCATGTCACTGTGGATGCTCTCTTGTGCAAGAAAGCGCTGATGGCCATTTTAGCCATAGGGGTTTCTTGCGCAAGAAATTCACGTTGCCTGTCTACACTGCCTTCTTGTGGAAGCGCTCTCGTGCAAGAGGGCTTATTCCTAGTGGGGAGAAGAATAACTCTTCCGGAAGAAGCCCTGTTTTCCGACACTGTACTGTAAATTCACTTGTGCAAGAACGCACGTGCAGTGTAGACACTCTGCAACTTTTTGCGCAAAAACAGTCGTTCTTGTGCAAAAAGCCTGCAGTGTAGCCGTAGCATTAGAGTTTCCAGGTGTCCAGTTTTGAACTGGACAGTCGAATATTTGAGCTTTCTGTTTGGGAAACAAATTGAGAAAATAGAAATGAAACCATATAAAAGTCCGGTATTGTCTCAATAAGATGGAAGGGCGATTGTGAGGTCCGGTCAAGTGTGTCCGGTATTTTTGTTGACACCAGCTGGCAGCCCTACTCCCTCTTCATAACTGGAAATGTATTAGATGTCTGCCAGAAGCCCGCACTCACCGCCACACCCACTTGGACTCTTCTCGAACTTTGTGTGTTGCAATCGAAAAAGTCGATTTTTTTTTCCTCTGGGGTGGTTTCTATTTCCAAATGCGCACGTGAATCCCGTCACAGTTTATGGACGCAGCTGATTCTACGATCACCCACGTCAGACCTCTC
Source organism: Rafetus swinhoei (assembly GCA_019425775.1). Taxonomy (NCBI): domain Eukaryota; kingdom Metazoa; phylum Chordata; order Testudines; family Trionychidae; genus Rafetus; species Rafetus swinhoei. Next base: position 1,563,726 of record CM033444.1, read on the forward strand.
CTTCATTCTGGCATGTTGACACTCCAGACCAAATTTTTTTTTTTAAACCGGATGATCCTGTTCTTCGGGGGTGCACGGAGGTGGCGGGGAGAAGGGTCCTGTTCTCACCTAGTTGATGGCATCGTCTCCCGGAGAGGGGGCTGACAGCTTCCGTGTGGCCCCTGGAAGCTGCCTCTAGAAGGGGAGGAGTCTTGGGTGGAAGGGGCGGGGCTGGGGGCAGCCAATCCTCAGCGTCGCTCACCTCCCCTTCCCGCACTGCCTACCCACGGCTCTCAGTGGCAGCAGCCACCCGAAGCCCCAGGCCCTGGGTCTGGGGTAATTGCCCCCTTCCCCCCCCCCTCGCCTCCATATATGGGCCTGCCTTGTCTAAACTGTTTTTACATCAGGGTAGCTGCTGCGTGGTACTTATCATGCAGGACAAACACACATTTTTGTCAGCATGAAGGACCCCCAACTCTAAGGCCGGCTCAGCTGCAAATGCACCATTGTTTGCTTCTTAGGGTCTGCAGGCCCCCCCCCACCCATTTGTGTGTGGGGCCACCAAATGAAACTAATGGGCAGCCGGGTTAGAAAAGAGGAGACGGAGGGGGGATAGGATAGAGGTCTATAAAATCACGAGCGGTGTGGAGAGGGTGAATAAGGAAAAGTTATTTACTTGTTCCCATAGTATAAGAACTAGTGGCCACCCAATGAAATGAAGGGGCAGCAGGGTTAAAACTAATAAAAGAACGTTCTTCTTCACACAGCGCATAGTCCATCTGTGGAACTCCTCGCTGGAGGAGGTTGTGAAGGCTAGGGCTATAACAGGGTTTAAAAGAGACCTAGATCAATTCATGGAGGATAAGTCCATCAGTAGCTATTAGCCAGGCTGGGTGAGAAATGGTGTCCGTAGCCTCTGTTTGTCAGAGGGTGGAGATGGATGGCAGGAGAGAGATCGCTTGATCATTACCTGTTCGATTCACTCCCTCTGGGACACCTGGCATTGGCCACTGTCAGAAGACAGGATACTGGGCTGGATGGACCTTTGGTCTGACCCACTATGGCCATTCTTATGTTCTTATGTGTGGGGGTCATGTAAATCCAGTTAAAGTATTTTAAACTAAAGGAATTCAGCCCCCCCTCCCATTTTTGTGTATCTGAAAACAGTAGGTACTTTAAAAAAAACAAAACAAAACAGGGGTACTTATAATTTTTGGTTTTACTTTCTAAAAAAAGGTTGCGAAACACTGGTCTACACTACAAAAGAAGATCGAAGCTGCCGCGGTCGACCTTCCAGGGTTTGAATTAGCGGCTCTAGTGAAGCCAACTCAGAGGGGCGCTCTGGGCGAGGCCGGTAACTCTGCTTCCACGAGGAGTAAGGGGAGTCGGAGGGAGAGCGTTCTTCCTTCGACTTCCTGCCACGGAGATAGCGCCAAAAGCCGAGCAAAGCTTCGACGTCAGCTCTGCAATTTGACGTCGCTGAAGTTGCGTCTCTCCGCTCGACTTTGTCCTGCCGTGTAGACGTACCTTTAACACCCCTTTGCCGGGAGAAGTGTCGATAGTTTCATGTAGCCGAGGTAACCGGAGTTAACTTGAGTCTGGAGTCTAGACAGGGCTTTAGGTGGGCAAATTGGGAGCGGTAACAGCAAAAGCGTTGAGGCCAAACTTCATTCAAACGTCACTGCTTTTGTGGGTCTGGACTCCCTGCTCCCAAAGACTCAGGAACCCAACAGGCACATAGGAAAAAACCACCCCTCAGTCTACTTTGTTCTGTCCAATTCTGGCGGGCGCGGGTGTATAACTCATGATTCTCCAGGCTGCTGGGCTTGGAGCTGCTGGAATGTGTAAAAATTAATAAGGGTCCGAAAAAAAATACAATACAGAAACCCCCAAGTTGCAACCCTCCCGCACGTACAACTATTTTTTAAAGTGCAGAAGGAGCCGAAAACCCCCGACGTACGTCCTCGGCCCACATTTACAACGGCACACAGCGCCGATCATAAATACGGGTTCGAATTACGACACCCGTGACTTGCAACGCTTCCCCAGGAACCACATCACAAGTCAATAGTGGTAAGGGCTCTGGTGAAAGCAAACACTGTTTTTTCCCCCCACTTTGTCCTTGCAGCCTGGAAAGATACATAAAGCGTCTGGTCAAAGCAGGTCTTATTCTTTCTGATATATAAATACGCTTTTTTCCCTTCATTTGTGCAGCCTAAAAAAATAACTAAGCATACAGCTGCTTTTTTCTGTTTTGGTTCTTACTTATTTTTATTTGCTTTGCAACAATACTTGGAAGGTCACAGTGTCTGTAATTTCATTTCTGTAACCTGCTAACTCGGAAAGTTTGTAATGTACACAAGAAAAAGTATGAATGTAATTAAAAATGCAAAAAATAATAATTAAAAGCAGGTATGATTATATTCTTTACCTGCCTCTTAGTATTTATCCCATAAAAATGTAACATTACTAAATAAACATTTTTTAAAAAAATACAAGAATTTGTAATGTAATAAAAAGTGTTAATTTAATTAAAAATTATAAAGATAATAATTTAAAGCTGGCACAATATTTCTTACCTGCCTCTTAATATTTATTCTATAAAAATTTAACATTACTAAATATACATTTGTTAAAAAATAAAAATAAAAATGTATAAAGGGGTTAATTTACTTAAAAATTCTAAAGCTAATAATTAAAAGCAAGCACGATAATATTCCTTACCTGCCTGTTAATATTTATGATATAAAAATTTCACATTACTAAAAACACATTCGTTAAAAAATAAAAACATTTGTTAAAAAAAATGTTAAAAAGTGTTAATTTAATTAAAAATTCTAATGCTAATAATTAAAAGCAGGCACGATAATATTCCTTACCTGCCTGTTAATATTTATGATATAAAAATTTCACATTACTAAAAACACATTCATTAAAAAATAAAAACATTTGTTAAAAAAAATGTAAAAAAGTGTTAATTGAATTAAAAATTCGAAAGGTAATAATTAAAAGCAGGCACGATAATATTCCTTACCTGCCTGTTAATATTTATGATATAAAAATTTCACATTACTAAAAACACATTCGTTAAAAAATAAAAACATTTGTTAAAAAAAATGTAAAAAAGTGTTAATTTAATTAAAAATTCTAATGCTAATAATTAAAAGCAGGCACGATAATATTCCTTACCTGCCTGTTAATATTTATGATATAAAAATTTCACATTACTAAAAACACATTCGTTAAAAAATAACAACATTTGTTAAAAAAAATGTAAAAAAGTGTTAATTTAATTAAAAATTTGAAAGCTAATAATTAAAAGCAGGCACGATAATATTCCTTACCTGCCTGTTAATATTTATGATATAAAAATTTCACATTACTAAATACACCTTTTTTAAACAATAAAAAAGTTTGTAATGTAAAAAAAGTGTTACTTAAAAATTCGAAAGCTAATAATGAAAAGCAGGCACGATAATATTCCTTACCTGCCTGTTAATATTTATGATATAAAAATTTCACATTACTAAATACACCTTTTTTAAACAATAAAAAAGTTTGTAATGTAAAAAAAGTGTTACTTAAAAATTTGAAAGGTAATAATGAAAAGCAGGCACGATAATATTCCTTACCTGCCTGTTAATATTTGTTCTCTAAAATTTTCACATTACTAAATAAAAGTTCGTAATGCCAGTGTTCTGTGCCTCCCCGCCCCTGCAGCAGGCTGGTTCCCACGCCCCACAAACAAACAGCCCAGCCTCCTCCCGCCCCGAGGCCCTTCTCCTTGGGCCCATGCTCTCTTACCATCCCCCCAGTGGGACTCGCCAGGACCTGCCTGCCCGGGGGTGTGGGGGAAGGAGCGCTGCCCTGGGGAGATTCCCCCCTCCCGGCTGCTCCCAGGGCTATGGGGGGCTCAGGGGTCCATCCAGGGTTGGGGGACCTCCCCCCCAGGTATAAAAGGATCACTGGAGAGAGCCATTCACTTCCTGCAGCCAGGACTCTTGGGTCCCAGCGACTGTTAATTTCCTTAATTTCACACCATGCAGAGGAAAGTACAGGGAAAGTCATTCGGGAACGCGGGGAAAGTTCTAAAATTCCTTCAGTTTAAAAAACTTTCACTGGATTTATATGACCCCCCCTCCCCCCCGTCACACACACACAAATGGGGGTTGCAGACACCGAGAAGCAAACAGCTTTGTGGGCAAAGGCACAGTGTTTGCCACACAGTGAGTAGCAGAGCTGTGAAACCACAACCCACAATGCCTGTGTGAGAACGTGAGCCCGCCGTGCTGACGGAACGTGTGTTGCTTCCGATGGGCGAAGGACCACGCAGCAGCTCCCCCGCCCCAAAACACAGCGGAGACCAAGTCTGTCAGAGAAACTCGGTGACACCAGCACCTTGCCCCCTCCCCCCGCCGACTCCTTGCCCCCAAAGTGCAAACGAACCCCCGCCCAGGAGAATTCCTTTTTCCAAAAATTGGTTTGGCGTGCAAATGTGTCCGCGGGAAACGAATGGGCAGCAGGTTTGCCAGGGAAGCATCGCAAGTCAGGCGTGTCGTAACTCAAACCCTCATTTACAATAGGCGCCGTGTGCCATCGTAGATGCGGGCCGAGGACATAAGTCGGGGGTTTTCACTCCCTTCCGCACTTACAAAAATGGTTGTCAGTGTGTGTGTGTGTGTGGGGGGGGAAGGGGTCGCATGTTGGGGGCCTCCTGTATTTATTTGTGGCACTTACAAAACTTTTAACTAACGCAAGAAATAAAAAAAGAAACAAAAAACAATCCACAGCCTCAAATCTGCCCATCGCCAGATATTCTGGACTTGGCTGGAAAAAAAGTTCCAGAAGCCACTTTAACAATAAATAGAAATAGGGTTTTCAGCTCCGAAAGGTAAAACAGAACTTTGGGGTCGGTCTGAATTCCCTCTACAGCAGAGGTGGCCAATCCATTCTGGGCAAAGAGCCAAAATAGCAGTGGATCCAAGAGCTGGGGCAAAGTTGTCGAGCTTTCAAAGGAGTCCCCAGTCGCATTTGGTCGAGAAAAAAAAAAAAAAAGGCTGCTCCTTTAAGAAAATGCGTTTTCAGGCTCCTGCTGCCATCGTTAATTCTGCAGCTTTCATGGCCGTGCCACGGCTCCCCTACTCAGGTCAGCACAGGGAGCTGGGAGGAGAGGGGGACGTTTTTGGGGGCACGGGGGCGGCTTACGAGCCACGGGGGGAAGGAGACGGGGAAGAACCACATGCTGCTTGTGAGGCTCGGGTTGCCCACGGCTGCCCTACAGATCTGGGACATGTTCACCTCTAGCTCTCAGGGGACTCGGTCAGGATCAAACAAATCCAAGTGTGATGACAAAGCACGGAGATCAGAGCTGGGGATTTGCTAACGGAGGGATCCGAATATATATAGAAGGTCTCTCCTTCATAGAGGCGTCTCTGAGGAAAGCACCAACTTAAGCATCCACCACATTCTGTCCGTTATGACAGTGTTTGTCAACCAGTGGTACGAGTCCCCTCAGGGGTACTCGAGAGAAGTCGGGGGAAATACATCAACACAACTGAAATTTGGAGAAAACTGAATTTTTGTTTTAAGTTTGACAGCGCTTTATTATTTTTGTACTTTTGACACCCAAAAATTTCATCGCCTGCCCGGCTACGATTAAGTTGTTTAAACAAATGTGTTGCAACGGTAGAAGAAAACTGTGGGTATCTGAAAATTGTAGGTACTGGGGGGTACTTATAATTTTTTTTTTTAAAAGGTGGACTTTATAAAAAAAGGTTGAGAAACACAGGACTACGCTATTACATCCCTAGCTGGAATACAGTAACGTAAATCTCTAGTGCCTTGTATGCTAGAAGAAAACGGTGTGTGTCTGAAAATGGTAGGTACGGGGGGTACTTATAATTTTTGGTTTTTACTTTATAAAAAAATGGTTGAAAAACACTGCGTTATGACATGTGGAATTATGTTTGAGCTCAGACTGATTTTTTTCCCCTCTGAACTTTTGGAACTTTTCCCCTCATCCAAGCATTTCTGGGATTTCTCTTCTGCGTGGATTGTCTGACACGAAACAAGGCTTGATCATCCAATGGGACGTATCCCACGGCGGAGACCCTTTGAGGAGTTTTCCCCTCGTGAGCTCTCCCTGAAGTTTTTCCCACGCGCGAACAATTCTTACGACCTCTGCCCTGTGTGCAGTCTCCGATGCGTGACAAGATGTGAGTTCTGATAAAAGCTCTTCCCGCACGCCAAGCATTTATAAGGTCTCTCTCCCGTGTGGATCCTCAAATGGTTAGTAAGGACCGAGTAATGTCTAAAGCTTTTCTTGCAGTCCAAACATGTATAGGGTCTCTCTCCCGTATGGATTCTTCCGTGGCTAATAAGGCTGGACCGCTGACTGAAGCCTCTCCCACAGTCTGTACATTTATAGGGTTTCTCTCCCGTGTGCAGTCTCCGATGAGTAATAAGGTTTGCGTTTTGTGTAAAACTTTTCCCGCAGTCAAAGCATGTATAGGGTCTCTCCCCCGTGTGGGTTCGTCTATGGTTAATAAGCACTGAACAATCACTGAAGCTCTTCCCACAGTCTGAGCAATGGAAGGGTTTCTCTCCCGTGTGGGTCCTCTGGTGTCGAAGGAGGGCGGAGGGGACGCTGAAAATGTTCCCGCACTCGAAGCATTTATAGGGCCTCTCTCCCGTGTGCAGTCTGCGGTGCCTCGTAAGAATGGAGCTCCGCGTGAAGCTTTTCCCACAGTCCACGCATTGATAGGGTTTCTCTCCCGTGTGGGTTCTCGCGTGGTCAACAAGGGAGGATGTGGCACGGAAGCTTTTGCCACACTCACGGCACTGATACGGTCTCTCTCCTGTGAGCCCTCTTTGATGGCCAGAAAGATCTGAGCTCTGATGAAAGTTTCTCTCGCAATCCAAGCACGTACAGGGACTTTCTCCCGGGTGGATTCTCCTGTGGCTAACGAGGCCTGAGAGCTGAATGAAGCTTTTCCCATAATCCACGGGACTTTTCTGCTCAACTGTGCGTTTGCTAGGACCATTTCCTCCTCCGCCACATTCAACGGATTCAGCCGCTTTCTGCGGTAGGCTGTTTTCCAGCGTCCTTTCTGGCCCATTACTCCAGGCGTCTCTCTGTTCCAAGCGCTGGGGGAAAAGTCCTTCCGCTCTTCTCATAAAAGTCCCCGGCCATTCCACTTCCTCAGGACCTTCCGGAGATGGATTCCCCTTCCCTGTGGGGGAAGAGAGAGAGAGAGAATCGAGGCAGGAGTCGTCGCCTGGGTTGGCACAAAAGGGAACAGCAAAAAGGGTAAACACAACACAGTAACTGCTGGAAGAGTCTGAGAAATTGGATACTGTCACAGGGATGTAAACTCTTGGGCTGTGTCTACACTGGCGCGATCTCGCGCAAAAGCGGCCGCTCTTGCGCAAAAGCTTGCTGCCCGTCTACACTGGCCGCGTGTTCTTGCGCAAGTAAACTGATATTCTAATGTATAAAATCAGGGCTTCTGGCGCAAGAACTCTGACGCTCCCGCTCACAAATAAGCCCTCTTGCGCAAGAGCTCTTCCAAAAGAGGCCAGTGTAGACAGGCAACATGAATTTCTTGTGCAAGAAAGCCCGATGGTTAAAATGGCCATCAGAGCTTTCTTGTGCAAGAGAGCGTCTACACTGGCATGGATGCTCTTGCCCAAAAGCACATCTCTTGCGCAAAAGCACATGCCAGTGTAGACGCTCTCTTCTGGAAGAGTTTTTGCAGAAGAACTCTTCCGCAAAAGAGTTTTTGCGTGAGAACGCGCCAGTGTAGGCGTAGCCTTGGTGTTGGAAAAGGTTCAGAGAAGGGCAACAAAAATGATGAGGGGTTTGGAAGGGATGCCACATGAGGAAAGATTAAAAAGACTGGGACTTTTCAGCTTCAAAAAGAGGAGACTAAAGGGGGATAGAATCGAGGTCTACAAAATCATGACGGGTGTGGAAAAAGTGAATAAAGGAAAGTTATTTTCTTGATCCCATAACATAAAAACTAGGGGTCGCCGGATGAAATGAATAGGTAGCAGGTTTAAAACCAACCAAAGGAAGCTCACAGGTAGCCTGTGGAACATAATTCACCGGCAACCTGTGGAACTCCTTGCCAGAGGATGTTGTGAAGACAGGGTTCAAAAAAAAAGCTAGATAGATTCGTGGAGGTGAGGTCCATCCATGGCTAGTAGCCAGGATGGGTAGGGATGGTGTCCCTGGCCTCTGTTTGTCAGCTGCTGGGAATGGGTGACAGGGGAGGGATCATGTGAGGATTCCCTGTTCGGTTCACTCCCTCTGGGGCACCTGGCATTGGCCACTGTGGGCAGACAGGACACTGGGCTGGATGGACCTTTGGTCTGACCCAGCCTGGCCGTTCTTATGACAGCTAACAGGGTGGGTGGGAAGCCAAGAGCGATATCTAACCTCAGTCTGACCTCGGTGAGGTCACCCCACACGTTGGGAATTTCCAGCATCTTCCTTCATTTGCCAGACACTTGGTCAGCGCCACTGACTCCTCACCTGTGCCGGAGCCTTTTGGGATCATCTTTTCCTCGGAGACCTGCAGATCTGGAACCCACGGATCTTCCCCTGCTTCCAGCCGGGCGATCAGGTCAGGTTTGGGAACGGGGAGTCCTGCCCAGGGGGGTGAAAACAGACATTATCAGAGTGCCCTGGAGACGGGGGAGGTGTTTGTCGCAATGGACGCAGACCATCCAAGAAGTTTTTGGGCCATACTGGAGATATGTTTTTTCAGAAGGCAGAGGAAGGTACTAGGAGAGAGGCGCTTCTAGATTTGATTTACAGGGAGGACCTGAAAAAACTTCAAAACCAACAAATCGTCCTGCGGCACCTTAGGCTACGTTCTGAAATAGCTATTCCACGTCTTTTGAGCTTCCCCTTTATTCCAAAACATCCCGGGCTTGCTATTCCGACGTCCCCATACACCTCATTCCACGAGGGGACGTTTCAGCATAGCGATCTATTTTGAAATAAGCGCTGGGTAGGCAACATCCAATTTCGAGACACGCTATTCTGAAACACAATCAAAATGAGCGACGCAATTTGCGTTGCTCAAATTGCGTGTCATATTTCGACCCGCGGTGCAGTGTAGATGCACCCTGAGAGGACTTAGAGACTCGCACGGCTACCCCACTGAAACAGGGAGGAACCGATGGAGAATTTGAAAGTGGAAGGCAGCTTGGGTGAAAGAGATGATAAAATGACAGAGGTGATCACTCTAAGGAAAGGTAGAAGGAAGAAAAGCAAAATCAAGACGAGAGGGTAGCTAAGATCCCAGGGAGAGCAAAACTAAGGGTGTGTCTAGACTACAGGGTTTTGTCGACAAAAGTGGACTTTTGTCAACAAAACTATACCTGCGTCTACACTGCCACTGAGTTCTGTCGACATATCGTCGACAGAACTCAGCAGTTTTGTCGACGGCTGTAAACCTCATTCTACGAGGAATAACGCCTTTTGTCGGCAGAGATCTGTCGAGAGAAGGCGTTATTGCATCTACACTGTCCTTTGCGTCTACACTGTCATGTCGACCAAGCGGCTTGCTTTGTCAACAGAACTGGATGTAGTCTAGATGCTCTTTGTCGACAGAAGATTTCTCAACAGTATCTGTCGACAAAAGCCTGTAGTCTAGATGTTCCCTAAGAGGAAAGACAACTGCAGACAATTGGCAGGTTTTCAAAGAGGCAGTGTTAAGGGTAGAAGACCAAACTACAGCCAGTTCCCGAGTTACGAACGAGTTACGTACCAAACACTAGGTCGTAACTTGATCTGTGCGTAAGTCGGATTACATTCACTTACGTACGGCAGCGCTGTTCATAAGCGCGGATTGCGTTCGTATCTCGGGGACCGGCTGTAGAGGTTGGTTGTAAATATGAATGGTCGTAAGTCGATGCATTTGTAACTCGGGGACCGGCTGTATTCTACTCTGCAGGAAATTTAGGAACTCTGGCAGGAGACCATTCTAATCTAACGAGGAGATCTCGGAATGATCTAAACATGAAAAAAAATGTCTTACAAAAAGTGGAAACTCTGCCAAATCACAAAGGACGAGTATAAACAAATAACACAAGGATGTAGAGGCAAAATTAGAAAGGTCAAGGCACAAAATGAGATCAAACTCACTAGAGACACACAAGAAAACCCTCCGCAAATATGTTAGAAGCAAGGGGAAGACCAAGGATGGGGTGAATCATAGAGCTGGAAGAGACGTCAGGAGGTCATCAAGTCCAGTCCCCCGCCCAAGGCAGAACCAATCCCAACTAAATCAACCCAGCCAGGTCTTTGTCAAGCGGAGACTTAAAAACCTCTAGGGATGGAGATTCCACCCCCTTCCTAGGGAACCCATCCCAGTGCTTCCCCACCCTCCTAATGAAATCGTTTTTCCTAATATCCAACCTAGACCTCTCCCACTGTAACTTGAGACCATTACTCCTTGTTCTGCCATCCATCACTACTGTGAACAGCCTTTCTTCATCCTCCAATGGTAGGCCCATTGCTCAGTGAAAAGAGGAAAAACTAAAACAGAAAATGTGGAAATTGGCAGCGGTGCTTAACGACTTCTTTGTTCTGATTTTCACCAAGAAGGTTGGTGGCAATTGGACGCCACCAGTGAAATACCAGTGAAAATGGGGCAGGTTCAGAAGCCATACTAGGGAAAGAACAAGTTAAAAACTATTTAGAAAAGTGAGATGTCTTCAAGTCACCTGGGCCTGAGGAAATCCAAGGAGCTGATAGAGGAGGTATCTGAGCCTTTAGCGATCATCTTTGAAAAATCATGGAAGTCGGGAGATATTCCAGAAGACTGGAAAAGGGCAAATCTAGTGCCCAGCTATAACAAGGGAAATAAGAACAACCCAGGAAACCACAGACCAATCAGTTTAACTTCTGGGCCAGGGAAGATAACGGAACAAGTCATTAAGGAATCCATCTGCAAACATCTGGAAGATAATAAGGTGACAGGTAACTGCCGACATGGATTTTTAAAGAACAAATCATGTCAAGCCAAGCTGACAGGACAACAACTCTTGTGGATAAATGGGAAGCGGTAGAAAAGTAGTGGATAAACACTGGAATAAATTGCCCAGGGGGGCTGTGGAATCTCCATCGCTGGAGATATTTAGGAGCAGGTTGGACAGACACTTGTCAGGGATGGTGTAGACGGTGCTTGGTCCTGCCTTGTGGGCAAGGGACCGGACTTGATGACCTCTCGAGGTCCCTTCCAGTTCTAGTGATGTAGGATCAGCTGTTTAAATCGACCTCATGTTGTGCCGGGGGATCCGAACGGACAGGAACATGGTCGATGAGGCCCCTGGAGGGGGCGGATTTTGGGAGGCGGGGGGGCAGTTGTCAGACCCTCATGAAGAGGGGTCAGGCTCTTTGGGCTCTGGGAGATTTGCTGTGGCACTCCCAGCCCTGGCGAGAAACCCCTGCCTAGGTCTGAACCCCCAGCACCTGCCCCACACACGGGGCCCGTCCCATGAAGGGAAGTGCCCAGCGACCTTGTCAGTGGGTGAGGAGGGGGGCAGACAGGACAGGGGTTCAGACACTGCAGATCAGGACCCGAGAGGAGTCATGGCAACATTGTAATGGGGTCTCCAGGGCTGCTATCGACTTGCTAGAGTCCCGGGAGGAAGCCAAAACCTGAGCCCCTCGACCCTGGGCTGGAGGGAGGGATTGGCCTGTCGCAGCCTTTGGCTCGTAGAATCGTAGAATCCCAGGGGTGGCAGAGACCTCAGGAGTCATCGGGTCCAGCCCCCTGCCCAAAGCAGGACCAGCCCCGACTCCATCATCCCAGCCAGGGCTGGGTCCAGCCGGGACTGAAACACCTCTAGGGATGGAGATTCCACCCCCTCCCTAGGGAACCCGTCCCAGTGCTTCCCCACCCGCCTCGGGAAATCGTTTTTCCTAATCTCCAACCTAGACCTCCCCCAACGCAACTTGAGACCATTGCTCCTCGTTCTGTCATCTGCCCCCACTGAGAACAGCCTCTCTCCGTCCTCTTTGGACCCCCCCCCTTCAGGAAGTTGCAGGCTGCTCTCAAATCCCCCCTCACTCTTCTCTTCTGCAGACTAAACAGACCCAACTCCCTCAGCCTCTCCTCGTAGGTCATGTGCTCCAGCCCCTGCATCATTTTGGTCGCCCTCCGCTGGCCCCTCTCCAATGCGCCCACGTCCTTTCTGTAGTGGGGGGGCCCAAAACTGGACACAATACTCCAGATGTGGCCTCACCAGAGCCGAATAAAGGGGAATAATGACATCTCTGGATCTGCTGGCAATGCTCCTCCTAATGCAACCTAATATGCCATTCGCCTTCTTGGCTACAAGGGCGCCCTGTTGACTCATATCCAGCTTCTCATCCACTGTCATCCCCAGGTCCTTTTCTGCAGGACGGCTACTTAGCCAGTCGGTCCCCAGCCTGTACCAATGCTTGGGATTCTTCCATCCCAAGGGCAGGACTCTGCACTTGTCCTTGTCGAACCTCATCCGATTTCTTTTGGCCCAATCCTCCAATTTGTCTAGGTCACTCTGGACCCTCTCCCTGCCCTCCAGCATATCTACCTCTCCCCCTGGCTTAGTGTCATCCACAAACTTGCTGAGGGTGCAACCCATCCCCTCCTCCAGGTCATTCAGAAAGATGTTGAACAAAACCGGTCCTAGAAACCGAACCTTGGGGCACTCCGCTAGAAACCGACCTCAACCTGACATCGAGCTGTTGATCACTACCCGTTGGGCCGGACAATTTAGCCAGGTTTCTATTCACCTTACAGTCCATGTATCCAATCCAGACTTCCTTTACTTGCTGGCAGGAATATTGTGGGAGACCGTATCAAAAGCTTTGCTAAAGTCAAGGTCTATCACATCCACCGACTTTCCCACGTCCACAGAGCCAGTTAGCTCATCAGGTTGGTCGGGCATGGCTTGCCCTTCGTGAATCCATGTTGACTATTCCTGATCACTTTCCCCTCTTCCAAGCGCTTCAGAATGGATTCCTTCAGGATCCCCTCCATGATTTTTCCGCGGTGAGGCTGACCGGTCTGTAGAGAATCGGGAACTTTCTCTCCTTTTTTAAAGCTGGGCGCTACATTTGCCGTTTTCCAATCATCCGGCATCTCTCCCGAGCGCCACGAGTTTTCAAGATAACGTCCAAAGGCTCCACAATGACATTTGCCAACTCCCTCAGGACCCTCGGATGCCTGAAATCCAGCCCCATGGATTTGTGCGTGTCCAACTTTTCTAAATAGTCCTTAACCCGTTCTTTCTCCACTGAGGGCTGTCCACCTCCTCCCCATACTGCGTTGCCTAGTGCATTAGTCCGGGCGCTGACCTTGTCCGTGAAGACAGAGGCAAAGAAAGCATTGAGTACCTCAGCTTTTCCCACATCCTCTGTCATTAGGTTACCTCCCCTATCCAGTAAGGGCCCCATCTCCTCCCTGACCCCCCTCCGATTGTGAACAGGCCTGGAGAAACCTCCCTTGTTCCCCTCCGCCCCCCTTGCCAGCTGCAACCTGAATGGCGCTTCGGCCTGCCCAGAGACGCTCCTGCCTGCCCGGGTAAGGGTGTCCCACCCCTCCTGGGGGTGGGTCGCGAGTGGTGCTGGCAGAAGGGGGCAAGGACGTGGGAGAGCGGCGGGGCGCGGACGCCCCGCAGCCCCCGCCCCGGGAGAGCCGTCGGGAAGGGCGGGAATTGGCAGGTCTGTTGGGTCTCCTCTACCCCGTGGGAGAGGGGGCCGGGAACGGTTCCCCCCCAAGGGTCCTGCTCCCCCAACGGGCCGGGGGAGCACCCGACCCGACACGCCGGCCCCAGGGCGCTGCCGGCCACGGGAATCCTCACCCAGCCCGGCCACCGTCTCATAGTTCTCCCGCATGACGTCCCGGTAGAGGGCTCTCTGCGCGGGGCTCAGCAGCGCCCCCTGCCCCGCGGTGAAGTACACGGCCACCTCCTCGAAGGTCACCGGCACCTGGAACGACAGGGGGCCCCCCGCCACAGCCCCACTTGTCACAATGGAGGGGGGCAGAATCCCCCCACCCCGCCCAGGAGGCTCCAGGGGAGACAGAGAGCGCCTTGTGCCTCCCAGCAGATGGGGCAGGGCCGGGTCTTCTCAGTCAACCCCCTGCCCCACAGGCCGAGGGGGGAGCAGAGGCAACAGGGACCGGAATCCCAGCTCCGCCCCTTTGTACCCCGGCTCTGCCTAGGGGGTTCAGGCACCAGCGCTCTGCTCCATTTGCCCAGCCCTGCCGGGGGGGAGTTTCCTGAGTCAGAAATGGGGGAATATTGACCCCCCCACACACACATACACTGGCTTAGGTATAAATCAGGGCCCAGGCTGAGCATATCCCAGCAGGTTTATCCCATCCTCCCCCTTCCTGTGAGTGTCCTGCCCCTTCCCCTCTACTACAGGCCCCCCTTCCCGGAGCTCCCCCTACCTGAGCCGGCTCCATCCCAGCCATGTCCCTGTCTGGCCCGGGGGAGACGGGACGGTCGGGGGCCAAATGGGGCCGTCGCGCTGCTGCCTGTCGGGGGGAGAAAGAGAAGCGGGGGGGGGGGGGAAGGCTGTGAATTAACTGTTGTCCCTGTCATACCCGGCTTCCCCCCCGCCAGGTTCCCTCCCTGCAGGGGGGAGCCTCAGAGGGGTCCTTGACCCGGGACTAAAACCACCAGGCCCTTCGACCCCCTGCCCGGGACGGTATCCCTGAGCCAAACGCTGCCACAGAGCGCGCTCCAAGCGGCTGCTCTGGGGGCTCCCCCCCACGCCTGCCCCCCCGGGCAACACCTCCCCCCCAGGAACGGGGCAGCAGGCAGGGGCAGGACCTGGCTTTCCCTCCACCTGCCCCTCACCGTCTCCTCAGGCCGGGGCTGCAGGGAAGGGGGCTGGGAGCCGGGACCCCCCTGGCAGCACCCCTCGGTCCTAGCAGTGACTAGAGAGCTCGGGGGGGGGGGCAGCCAGAGACGCCCCCTCCTCCCCCCATGCTGCACCATGCTCTGCCCTGCCCAGCCCAGGTGGAGCACCTGGGCCCTCTGGCCTCACCCTGGAGCCGGGGCGGGTCTCCCTCCAGGCCGGCCCCAGGGAACCCCCCCCTCCGAGCGCGAGGGCCGGCCGGAGCCGGACTCACTCCAGTGGGGGGGCCGGGGCTTTGGCTCCGTCCCTTCCAGGAGGTGCCCGGACGTGCCGCTCCCTCCGCCGGGCCAGCAGCCGCCGTGGGCTGGGGGGGTCCCCGGAGCAGCCTGCCCCGGGCACAGGGAGACCCCAAGCAGGGGCAGACACAAGAGCAGGGAGCGAGAGGGGGCAGTTGGGAGCGGCCTGCCGACCACGGGCGGGGCGGGGCGGGGCAGAAATCGGAGAGACGAGCCCCCAGAGGGAGGGCGGGGGGGGGCGCTATCGCGCTGCGAGGGGCCAAGGTGAAGGCTCCCCCAGCTTAGCCAGGTCTCCTCCCCCCACTCCAGCCTCCCCACATGCGGCCAGGCTCCCGTGCCAAACGCCCTGCCCCCCGGCAGTTACCCCCACGCCTAGCACCCCCCCCCACCGGGCGCTGCCCCCAGGGAGACATGTCTCCCCCCACCCCCGGCATCTACCTCGGTGCGCGGGTGCCCGGCCAAGGCAGAACCGCACGCCACCGCCGCCGCCGCAGCGAGGCCGGAGACGCCCGCGTCAGGCCCAGCCGCCGAGGGTCAGCGCCGGAGAGGTCGGAGCTGGGCGGGAAGTCGAGTCCGCGAAGTCGATAAAGAGACGGACGCCCCGGAGCAGCGGTTCCCAACCGTTTCCAGACGGGGACCCACTGTGACAATTCAGGAAGACAATTCAGGAAAACGGGGGGCAGGAGAGGGGGCAGAGCCACGTGGGGAGACACGTGGCGACCCATATGGGGGTCGCGACCCATAGGTTGGGAAACCCTGCTCTGGAGGGAGGGACGCCGCCGCCGAGCGAGAAAGCCACCAGATTCCGGGGGACGCCAGCCCCACTCCGGGCCCTGCTGTCGGGACGGGCCCCCACGCACCCGTGCCGCGGCCCGGGGACACCGGGAAACCTCCTGCCCCAGGAACCACCAAGCGGAACCCGTTCCCGGGAGCCGGCGCCCCTGGGCCCGAGGGAGGCGCCGCGCCCCACGCCGAGCTGGGTTCCCACGCCGGCGAGGGGGCGGGACAGGCCGCAGGGGGGCGGAAGGGGCACCCACGCCGAGGACACGCTGGCTGGGCTCCCCCTGCCCGTGGCGGTGACTCCGGTTGGACGCCCGCCCCCCTTGGGAAATCAGGGCCGGGAGCCGCCCCCCAGATATTTCCCCGCCTGGGGGGGCAGCCCCAGAGCCAGGAGGATCTGGATCAAATAGGGGGCAGGCAGGCTGTGCGTGTGTGTGTGGGGGGGGAGATATTGACATGGCCAAGGCAGAGGTCTTGGGGGGGGTGCCCCCTGCTCCCCCACCCCTAATGCTTCAGGGACCAGTTCTAGGGGACCAGATTCCTCACTGGCTGCTGGGTGGAGCAAGCCCCTCCCTTCCTCTCACCCCATTGGCTGGAGGAGCTGCCAGTCTCTCTCTCACCATCCCTCCCCCTTCTCCTGCCCTCTGGATTGTCCCTCCCAATAATCCCCGCAGAGTTTCCCAGATTTCTCCCCTGCGAGTTCCCCTCCCCTCCTCCAGCCAGCCCCTTCCGCCCCTGCATCCTTGTGCACCCCAGATCTGCCCCTCCTGCATCCCTGCCCCCACGCTCAGATCCCCTGCAGCCCCCTTGCTCCCACATGCCGCTGCTCCCCTGACTCTTAGATCCCCTGCCCCCCCGGCTCCCCACACGTGGCTGCCCCCATCCCCACTCTCAGATCCC
The DNA here is from genome assembly GCA_019425775.1 of Rafetus swinhoei. NCBI lineage: Eukaryota > Metazoa > Chordata > Testudines > Trionychidae > Rafetus > Rafetus swinhoei. The sequence continues at coordinate 1,580,550 of CM033444.1, forward strand.
CTGCAGCCCCCGGCTCCCCACGTGACTGCCCCCATCCCTCCACTCTCAGATCCCCTGCAGCCCCCCGGCTCCCCACACGTGGCTGCCCCCATCCCCACTCTCAGATCCCCTGCCCCCGGGCTCCCACACGTGGCTGCCCCCATCCCCACTCTCAGATCCCCTGCAGCCCCCGGCTCCCACACGTGGCTGCCCCCATCCCCACTCTCAGATCCCCTGCAGCCCCCGGCTCCCCACACGTGGCTGCCCCAATCCCCACTCTCAGATCCCCTGCAGCCCCCGGCTCCCCACACGTGACTGCCCCCAATGTCCCCACTCTCAGATCCCCTGCAGCCCCCGGCTCCCCACACGTGGCTGCCCCCATCCCCACTCTCAGATCCCCTGCAGCCCCCGGCTCCCCACACGTGGCTGCCCCCATCCCCACTCTCAGATCCCCTGCAGCCCCCGGCTCCCCACACGTGGCTGTCCCCAATCCCCCACTCTCAGATCCCCTGCAGCCCCCGGCTCCCCCACACGTGGCTGCCCCCATCCCCCACGCTCAGATCCCCTGCAGCCCCCTTGCTCCCCACATGCCGCTGCTCCCCTGACTCTTAGATCCCCTGCCCCCGGCTCCCCCACGTGGCTGCCCCCATCCCCACTCTCAGATCCCCTGCAGCCCCCGGCTCCCCACACGTGACTGCCCCCATCCCTCCACTCTCAGATCCCCTGCAGCCCCCGGCTCCCCACACGTGGCTGCCCCATACCCCCACTCTCAGATCCCCTGCCCCCGGGCTCCCACACGTGGCTGCCCCCATCCCCACTCTCAGATCCCCTGCAGCCCCCGGCTCCACACGTGGCTGCCCCCATCCCCACTCTCAGATCCCCTGCAGCCCCCGGCTCCCCACACGTGGCTGCCCCCAATCCCCACTCTCAGATCCCCTGCAGCCCCCCGGCTCCCACACGTGACTGCCCCTCCCCACTCTCAGATCCCCTGCAGCCCCCGGCTCCCACACGTGGCTGCCCCCCATCCCCACTCTCAGATCCCCTGCAGCCCCCGGCTCCCACACGTGGCTGCCCCCAGTGTCCCCACTCTCAGATCCCCTGCTGCCCCCGGCTCCCCACACGTGGCTGTCCCCAATCCCCACTCTCAGATCCCCTGCAGCCCCCGGCTCCCCACACGTGGCTGCCCCCCATCCCCCACTCTCAGATCCCCTGCAGCCCCCGGCTCCCCACACGTGGCTGCCCCCCATCCCCACTCTCAGATCCCCTGAAGCCCCCGGCTCCCCACATGCCGCTGCTGACTCTTAGATCCCCTGCCCTCCCCGGCTCCCACACGTGGCTGCCCCCATCCCCTCTCAGATCCCCTGCAGCCCCCAGCTCCCCACACGTGGCTGCCCCCAATCCCCACTCTCAGATCCCCTGCAGCCCCCGGCTCCCCACACGTGGCTGCCCCCAATCCCCACTCTCAGATCCCCTGCTGCCCCCGGCTCCCCACACGTGGCTGCCCCCAATCCCCAGCCCCACCCCTTGCAAAGCCTGGGAGCAGCGTTCCCTGGGGGGGGGGCGGGTCTCACCTTCTCCCCACGGGCCGTGGGGGGGTCCCAGCGAGGGGCCTGTGCCGGGGGAGGGGGCTGCAAGGAGCGAGGGTCCCTCTTGCAGCTCCTGCCCGCGGCCAGGCTGGCTCCGGCCCGGCTTCCCCTGGGTCCTAGCGCGCCCCGTGTATCCGGTCGCTTTGTGGCTCCCCCCCACGCGTGTCCCGGCTGCGAGCCGTGGGCTGATCGGCGGGGACCCTCCCTTCCCAACCCGGCCCCCCGATGAGCCAAACCCCCGGCCCACTGGGGGGGTGTGCTGAATATGCTGCTGGAGCCATCATTTGGAGGGTGGGGGGGGGTTCGGGCAAAATGGGGAGCACAGTGGGTCCGACCCATAGACCGGGGTGGGAAATAGCATTTGATAAGGGGGTGCACTCCAAATTTAAGGGCCTCACGTTTCTACGAAGGGGGTGCGAGGTCTGGGAGGGAAGTTGGGGGGCAGGAGGGAGCTGGGGATGGGGTACCAAGGAGGGCGTGGGGGCTGACAGGGAAGGCGGGGGGTTCACCATGCACAAAGCTCCCCCCCACACACACAACGCAGAGAAGCACATGGGAGCCCTGAGGCTGCTCATTACATATGGGTCCAGTGGGGTGGGCCGGATTGGAACACTCTGCGGGCTGGATCCGGCCCCCGGGGCCAGATCCGGCCCTCCCCTGCCATAGACAGTTGCTATTGCGTTCACCTCTTGCGTTCCCACCGCTGTCTTCACCCCGAGGGGTCCCACATGCTCCGGGACAGTCCGGCACAACCGTACGGGGCTTTTTACTCAACTAAGAGGGGTGGCCCGGTTAGTTTGTCACTTTAAAACCACAACAACGAGTAGTCCTGTAGCAACTCAGGCTGCGTCTACACTGCGGCGCTCTTTCGGGATCCGGAACTAGCTGTCCCGCAACTTTTGAGCACCCCCGTGATTTGGAAACGTAACCGGCTTCGCTATTCCGACGTCCCTGTGTAGGGGTAAACTGAGGCAGTCCATGGTATTTTGCTAAGAATCCCTATTCAGTCTATCCATCCTACATTTGAAACAGGCCCGGAAACACAGCACAAGCAGTTATCATGACCTTGGTTTCCCAGGCAACTACATTCCACAGGGCCGCAGTCAGATAAGACACTCACTGGAATCACAATAAACTTTGTTTAAGTTAACGAGTGTGTTTATTTAGCGGCCTATATAATCTATTCAGGGCCGACTTATCCATTAGGCACAGTAGGCACAGTGCCTAGGGCCCACGATACTTTTGGGGCCCACGAAAATGATTTAATTTCTTTTCAAATCAGAAGGAAAAAAATGAACTTTTAGGGTCGAAGACAATGTTTTAATTTTTTTCTCACATCAGAAAAAAATGAAACTTTTAGGGCCCACGAAAATCTATTACATTTTGCCTAAACCAGAAAAAAAATAAAATGTTGAAGTATTTAAAGTTATATCAAAAATGATTTTTAATATTTTTTTTATGGTGGGAGGGGCCCACGAAGGCAAAAGTGCCTAGGGCCCACGACAGTCATAATGCGGCCCTGAATCTATTGTAATGTTTTGGTTAAGCAGTGTTCAGCAGGAGGAGCGAGGAGGCGCGGGGGACGTTTTGGAATAGCGCTTCATTTCGATATTTGGCTCTGTGTAGACAGGGCCCAATTTCAAAATAACCTATTTCAGAATGAAATTTGCATCACTCAAGCTGCTTATTTTGAGCAACGGTGCAGTATCGAGGGGTTTGGAACGGGTCCCATATGAGGAGACGCTAACGAGACTGGAACTTTCAGTTTAGAAAAGAGGAAACTGAGGGGGGATAGGATCGAGGTCTATAAAATCATGAATGGTCTGGAGAGGGTGAATAAAGAAAAGTTATTGACTTGTTCCCATACTAGAAGAACTAGAGGACACCAAATGAAATTAATGGGTAGCAGGTTTAAAACGAATAAAAGAAAGTTCTTCACACAGCGCACAGTCAACCTGTGGAACTCCTTGCCAGAGGAGGCTGTGAAGGCTAGGACTATAATAGAGTTTAAAAAAGAGCTAGATAAATTCATGGAGGTTAGATCCATAAAAGGCTGTTGGCCGGGGGTAAGGAATGGTGCCCCTGGCCTCTATTTGCCAAAGTCTGGAGATGGATGGCAGGAGACAAATCGCTAGATCCTTGTCTTCGGTCCACCCCCTCTGGGGCATCCGGCACTGGGCACTGTTGGCAAACAGGATACTGGGCTGGATGGACCTTTGGTCTGACCCAGTATGGCCATTCTTATGTTCTTAAGAGACTAACAAAACTATATAGATCATATCATGAGTTTTCGGGGGCCAACCCCACCTCTTCCGATGAGAAGTGGGTTGTGCCCACGAAAGCTCACGATACAATCTATATATTTTTGTTGGTCTCTAAGGGTATGTCTACACGGCAAAGTTATTTCGGGATACCAGGGGTATCCCGGATGCGCTATTTCGCCATCCCTATAAACCTCATTCTACGAGGAGTAAGGGATGGTTTGAAATAGCGCTTTATTTCGAACGCCAAATGACGAAATAAGCTACTTCGACATTGACTCGAAATAAGCTACGCAATTTGTGTAGCGCAAATTGCATATCTTATTTTGAGTTTCGGGTGCTCTGTAGACACACCCTAAGGGGTACATCTACACTGGACAGTTACGCCGGAATAAGCTATTCCAGAATAGTTATTCCGAAACAGCTTATTTCGAAATAGCACGTCGACACTGCAGAGAATCCTCAAAATTAGTCCGAGGCAGGCTCCCCTAATGTAGACGAACTATCTTGATTTAGCGCCCCAAAAGGGATAACTTAGAATAGCCCTGGGGAAGGGCTATTTCAAAATAGCAACAGTGGAGTGTCTACACACGAATTATTTCGAACTACCTATTTCGGAAGAGGTGTTATTCCTCGTGGAATGAGGTTTACACAAGTCGGAATCAGCTGTCCGTTATTTCGAATTTATTACAGTATGATGGGGGCTAATTTGGCTATGACAAATCAGGAAAGAGATCTTGGAGTTATCGTGGATAGTTCCCTGAAAACTTCCACACAGTGTGCAGCGGCGGTCAAAAAGGCAAATAGGATGCTAGGAATTATTAAGAAAGGGATAGAAAATAAGACCCAGAATATCTTACTGCCCCTGTATAAAACTATGGTACGCCCACATCTTGAATACTGTGTACAGATGTGGTCTCCTCACCTCCAAAAAGATATTTTGGCCTTGGAAAGGGTTCAGAAAAGGGCAACTCGAATGATTAGGGGTTTGGAATGGGTCCCGTATGAAGAGAGGTTAAAGCGACTGGGACTTTTCAGTTTAGAAAAGAGGAGACTGAGGGGGGATATGATAGAGGTCTATAAAATCATGAGTGGTGTGGAGAGGGCGGATAAAGAAAAGTTATTTATTAGTTCCCATAAAATAAGAACTAGAGGACACCAAATGAAATTAATGGGTAGCAGGTTTAAAACGAATAAAAGAAAGTTCTTCTTCACACAGCGTGTAGTCAACCTGTGGAACTCCTTGCCAGAGGAGGCTGTGAAGCCTAGGACTATAACAGAGTTTAAAGAGAAGCTAGATAATTTCATGGAGGTTAGGTCCATAAAAGGCTATTAGCCAGGGGATAGAAATGGTGTCCTTGGCCTCTGTTTGTCAGACGCTGGAGAAGATGGCACGAGACAAATCGATTGATCATTGTGTTTGGTCCACCCCCTCTGGGGCACCTGGTGCTGGCCACTGTCGGCAGACAGGCTACTGGGCTAGATGGACCTTTGGTCTGACCCAGTATGGCCATTCTTATGTTCTTATGTTATTTCGAAATAACGGAGTGGCTGGGTCGACGCTCACATTGCTTTTTCCTGATGTCCAACCTAAACCTCCCTTGCTGCAGTTTAAGCCCATTGCTTCTTGTTCTATCCTCAGAGGCCAAGATGAACAAGTTTTCTCCCTCCTCCTTGTGACACCCTTTTAGAGACCTGACAACCGCTCTCATGTCCCCCCTCAATGTTCTCTTTTCTAAACGAAACAAACCCAATTCTTTCAGCCTTACATGTTTATACATAACTCGAAGGTGGTTTGAGCGAATTATTTCATGTTACCCAGCCATCTGCATGTCATGATCCGCTGGTTCTGTTTAATCTTCCTTTGTTGTATGTAGCATTTGTGTGTGGAAAAGTAGACACAGGGGGTGTGTGTAGACTACAGGGTTTTGTCGACAAAAGTGGACTTTTGTCGACAAAACTAGACCTGCGTCTACACTGCCGCTGAGTTCTGTCGACATAACATCAACAGAACTCGGCAGTTTTGTCGACGGCGGTAAACCTCATTCTACGAGGAATAACGCCGTTTGTCGACACAGTTCTGTCCGCAGAAGGAGTTATCGCATCTACACTGTCCTTTGCGTCTACAGTGTCATGTCGACCAAGCGGCTTGCTTTGTCGACAGAACTGGATGTCGTCTAGATGCTCTTGGTCGACAGACGCTTTGTCGACAGTATCTGTCGACAAAACTTCTGTCGGCAAAAGCCTGTCGTCTAGACGTACCCGTGGCATGGGGAATACTTTGTGGGTTTCAAACATGTGAAGGAGAGACATGGAGGGGGTTACCCTCAACTGTTAAACCAGTGGTTCCCAAACTTTTCGGCATCACGCCCCCTTCTTGCGTTTTGAGACAACCTCATGCCCCCCCTCCCAAAAAAATAGCAGCAAAATTTGGGGTGGGGTTGACAGGTGTGTGTGTGGCTGGGTCGCCTCACACCCCCCCGGGAATTTCTTCATGCCCCCGAAGGGGGGGCACACACCCCAGTTTGGGAACCCATGCGTTAAACTCTCTCTTTTGTCCTTCAGTCTGAGCAGTGGTTGGTATGGAGGGACCTCAATTCTTTACCAAAAAGAATCGGAGAGGAGAGACCTTGGTCTTTTGGCTGGGCTGCACCTGAAGGAAGGAGCCTGAGACTCCAGGGGGGGAAGACAGCACTGGTTTGGGGGGGCAGCTGGAAAAGAGGTTTTAGGGTGAGTTTGTTTGTACTGAGATTTCAGTGGAGAATTAGCCCAGCGGTTTTGTTTCTTTTGATTTGTAACCTACTTTGCTCTGCTTGTTTTCACTTATTACTACTTAAATCCTCAACTTAATAACACCATTTTTATTTTCCATCAAACCCAGTGTAAGCGATTGTTACCGGGGGGGGGGGGGGGGGCAACCAGTGTGCACATTTCCTCTTTCATTGCTAAAGGGGGCTCACCTAATTCTTTGGGGTTTGAGCCCATCTGGGGCGTGCTCTAAGCTGCACTCTCCTTGGACCTGAAGTGGTTCAGTGTCTGTGCTGCTTCTCGGTGGGGGCAGGGACCTCCGCTCGGGGGCTTGGCGGGGGGAGACCAGCGGAGCTGGCCCAGCAGGACCGGGCGGTGAGGAGCCCCAAAGAGCAGGAAGGCGAGTGGCAGGGGCCATGTCAGCACCCCGGGAGAAACCCCCGAGGGGTCCTCTGTGACCGCCCCCCGTCACAGGATCCATCACCACCACACGGTAAGAAGCCAGAGCCCACGTTAGAATCGGGATGATCGTTCATAAGCGTATTCGTGGTCTTGTTGGGTTTCACTCTGCTCTGGAAGGAATCGGACCTAAAGGATAAAACTGGCTTGTTTAGAAGGAGTCGAGGGACCAGAGCCAGACAGTCCACGGCGGTGACCCCAGGCCCTGTGTTTCAGGGGGAACATAAGAATGGCTGTACTGGGTCAGACCAAAGGTCCATCTAGCCCAGTAGCCTGTCTGATGACAGTGGCCAGCACCAGGTGCCCCAGAGGGGGTGGACCGAAGACAATGATCAAGCGATTTGTCTCCTGCCATCCCTCTCCAGCCTCTGACAAACAGAGGCCAGGGACACCATTTCTGTCCTCTGGCTAATAGCCTTTTATGGACCTAACCTCCATGAAATTATCTACCTTCTCTTTAAACTCTGTTATAGTCCTAGCCTTCACAGCCTCCTCTGGCAAGGAGTTCCACAGGTTGACTACACGCTGTGTGAAGAAGAACGTTCTTTTTTTAGTTTTAAACCTGCTACCCATTAACTTCATTTGGTGTCCTCTAGTTCTTCTGTTATGGGAACTAATAAATAACTTTTCTTTATCGGCCCTCTCCACACCACTCATGATTTTATACACCTCTATCATATCCCCCCTCAGTCTCCTCTTTTCTAAACTGAAAAGTCCCAGTCGCTTTAACCTCTCCTCATATGGGACCCGTTCCAAACCCCTAATCATTTTAGTTGCCCTTTTCTGAACCCTTTCCAAGGCCAAAATATCTTTTTGGAGGTGAGGAGACCACATCTGTACACAGTATTCAAGATGCGGGCATACCATAGTTTTATACAAGGGCAGTAAGATATTCTGGGTCTTATTTTCTATCCCTTTCTTAATAATTCCTAGCATCCTATTTGCCTTTTTGACCGCCGCTGCACACTGTGTGGAAGTTTTCAGAGAACTATCCACGATAACTCCAAGGGGGCATGGGGTCTGGGCGGCGCAGGGCCTAACAGTGGCAGTGTTACTCACCCTGCTCCGCAAAGCTTTGCGAGAGGAGGGCGTTTTGGGAAGGGGCAGAAATGCAGGCAGGGCCGGGATGGGGCCGAGGCAGGAAGAGGTGGCGTGGCGGTATCAAGGAGCAGGCGAGAGGCCAGGAGTGGCGGGTGGGTTTGTCCCAGGCCCTGGACCCCCCCGGGGATGGCGTGGGATAATGATAAGCGTGGGCAGGCACTGGGAATCGTCTCCGCGGAGAAAGCCGTGGGCTGGCCAGCACGGCCTGGGACCAGTCCAGGAAAGGCTGCGAACGAGACTTCCCAGAGACAGATGTGGGTCTCCAGACGCAAGAGGCCACAGCCCAGAAGCTGGAAGCTGGGGAGTTGAAGCGACCCAGGGAATAGAGCACAAGTTGGCCTGTAAGTCCTCAGTAGGGAACCCCCTGGCTCCACAAGGCCCTGGTGAGATCCTGGTGGATCTGGGTTCTCCTATCCCACCCGGCTTGCCACTGCCTGCCCCGGCCAGGAGTTTGCAGGACACAGGCTGCTTTGCTGCCCCCCAACTGGGGGCTGGATTATTTGCCCCGCTCACCCAGGGGTTCTGAGGCCACCGGGTCCAATGGTTTGACCCCACAGGGAGTGCAGGGGGCGGCGACAGGGGGCGCCAATCCCACACGGGGCCAGCAGGGGGCAGCCCCCACGGGCTACGTCTAGACTGCACGCCTTTTTCGACTGTCGACAGACAGGGTATGTCTAGACTGCCTCCCTCTGTCGGCAGAGGGATGCAGGTTAGGCAGGTCGACGTTGCAAATGAGGCAGGGATTTAAATATCCCGGGCCTCATTTGCACAAAAATGGCCGCCGCGTTTTGCCGACTCAGCACTTGGTCGGCAAACAGCGGCCGTCGAGAGGGGGATCTGCGGAGAAAGAAAGCCTTTTTCGACAGACCCTGTAAACCTCCTTGCAAGAGGCATAAGGGATCTATCGAAAAAGGCTTTCTGTCTCGACAGATTCCCCCTCTCGACGGCGGCTTTTTGCCGACAAAGCGCTGAGTCGGCAAAACGTGGTGGCCATTTTTATGCAAATGAGGCCCGGGATATTTAAATCCCTGCCTCATTTGCAACGTCAAATGAGTTTGGGGATGTAAGAGGCTCAGGACAGGGGGTTCCAGTGTAGGATAGGCTCAGATTTGGGGTCGGGGGTGCAGGCGTGTTATGATGCTGCAGTGAGATGGGGGTTTGGCCCCAGTTGGGGGCATGTTGGCCAGGCTTCATTTTTAAATAAAATATTGTCAAACTCAAAAGGTTTTAGCATTGTCTTTATTTATGAGAGGTGCAGGGAACCTGTTTTGAGTCAGGGGTCACTGACCCACAGAAAAGTCAGTTGGGGCCACACAAGTGAGAGGCCAAAAAAAACCAACCGCCCCCCCCCAAGCCTCATTAATGCAGTCCCAAGGATGCTGGCACAGCTGGCAGGGTGCTGGGTCCAGGGACAGGGTGGTGCTGGGTGCTGCGGTGGGTGGCAGGGTGCTGGAGCCAGGGACAGGGTGGTGCTGGGTGCGGCGGTGGGTGGCAGGGTGCTGGAGCCAGGGACAGGGTGGTGCTGGGTGCTGCGGTGGGTGGCAGGGTGCTGGACCCAGAGACAGGGTGGTGCTGGGTGCTGCGGTGGGTGGCAGGGTGCTGGAGCCAGGGACAGGGTGGTGCTGGGTGTGGTGGTGGGTGGCAGGGTGCTGGAGCCAGGACGGTGGTGCTGGGTGCGGCGGTGGGTGGCAGGGTGCTGGAGCCAGGGACAGGGTGGTGCTGGGTGCGGCGGTGGGTGGCAGGGTGCTGGAGCCAGGGACAGGGTGGTGCTGGGTGCTGCGGTGGGTGGCAGGGTGCTGGACCCAGAGACAGGGTGGTGCTGGGTGCTGCGGTGGGTGGCAGGGTGCTGGAGCCAGGGACAGGGTGGTGCTGGGTGCTGCGGTGGGTGGCAGGGTGCTGGAGCCAGGGACAGGGTGGTGCTGGGTGCTGCGGTGGGTGGCAGGATGCTGGAGCCAGGGACAGGGTGGTGCTGGGTGCTGTGGTGGGTGGCAGGGTGCTGGAGCTAGGGATAGGGTGGTGCTGGGTGCTACGGTGGGTGGCAGGGTGCTGGGGATGGGGGCAGGGTGCTGCTGGGTGCTGCAGTGGGTGGCAGGGTGCTGGGTCCAGGACAGGGTAGTGCTGGGTGCTACGGTGGGTGGCAGGGTATGGGGACGGGGACAGGGTGCTGCTAGGTGGGGGCAGGGGACAGGGCACTCGTGGGGGGTCTGGGCAGGGGACAGGGCAGCTGGGAGCAGTACCTGGCAATCCTGCAGCACCTCCGGGAAGTGTGCGACTGCACTCCCCCTTCCCAAACAGCTGGCGTGCGCGCTGCCTGAGCAGCAGGGGCTGTTGCACACCGGCAACTTACCTCCGCGATGCCGTCCTGCGAGGTGGGGGAGGGCATGGGGAGCAGCTGGCTAGCCGGCGCTTTCTCTTTCAGCGGGGGCAGGCGAGTGCCGGCTTTACGCGCTGCTCCACTGCTTCTCGACCGTCCCGGCAGAGGGGTGCCCCAGAAATACTGGCTAGGACTAAGGGGTGGGCTAGCCGGGCAGCTGCCCAGGGCGCCAACCTACGGGGGGCGCCCGGCTCCCGGCGGGCTGCAGCGGCCGCCCAGCGCCGGGGTCGTGTTAACCCCCGCGGCGCCGGCTAGCAGCGCCCTTCCTCCCGCGGCCGCAGGGCCCTGCACGACCAGGCACAGCCCGCTGGCCCCGGGCTGCGCACCATCGGCGGTGGCCGGGCTGACTGGGCAGCGCATGCGCCGTGTGACCACCCACGCGCCCCGGGAGCGGGCCCAGGCATGCGCCGTGCGCCCAGAGGTGGGACCATGTGCCCCGGGGGCGGGCCCATGCATGCACTGTGTGCCCAGAGGTGGGGCTGTTTGAACTAGGGGGCTAGTGTAGACATACCCTAACAGAGTTTAAAGAGAAGCTAGATAATTTCATGGAGGTTAGGTCCATAAAAGGCTATTAGCCAGGGGATAGAAATGGTGTCCCTGGCCTCTGTTTGTCAGAGGCTAGAGAAGGATGGCAGGAGACAAATCGCTTGATCATTGTCTTCGATCCACCCCCTCTGGGGCACCTGGTGCTGGCCGCTGTCGGCAGACAGGATACTGGGCTAGATGGACCTTTGGTCTGACCCAGTACGGCCGTTTGTATGTTATGTTCTTATCCCCCTCCGCCTCCTCTTTTCTAAGCTGAAAAGTCCCAGTCTTTTTCATCTCTCTTCATACGGCACCCGCTCCAAACCCCTCATCATTTTTATAAGGACATTTTAGTTTTTATTGACCCGACCGGTAATTTTATGGAGCCTGTTGTAAAACGAGGCAAATACGGAGGTTGAGTTGATGTCCCCCCCCAGGAAGACCTCTGTGTACCCTCCGGGGATATTCATGCCACTGGTCAAGAAGCTTCTGCCCTAGGGACTACCTTTAAGCCCTCCCCCTCGCCTCTCCTGGAAAGAAGTCTGGCACCGGTGGGATCTAGGCAGAATCCTTCCGCACCCGAGGGAAACCCAAGTTGGGGCAAATATTCCAGAGCAGAATCACCGAGAAATGTGCCCCGGTCTCCCGACCGGTAATCTACTCCTCCTTCCCTCCATCGATCTATTTGTAGATCCCGCAAAGCCCTGTCTGCTGGGCCAGGACACGCCCCCAGCTTTTAATTAGCCCCGCCCACGGGGATTCCCCAGGAGGTGGGGCCTGCTCCGGCTGGGGGAGGGGCGGGGCTGGGTCTGTTGCGTGGCCACGTGGCGGGGCAGGGGAAGAATGTCCCAAGCGGCCTTCCGTCCGAGAGAAAAGGAAAATGCTGGACATTTTACGTGGCCAATATTTTCCAGGGTTTTTTTTTTTACCAGACAGAAGCCACAAATACCGGACTGTCTGGGCCAACACCCTCCAAGGGCCCACCCCACAAAGAACCCAGCGTGGACACGCAACAGCGGGTTAATTCCAGCACTTTCCTAAAACCGGTGTCGCTAGCTGTGCAGAAATTCGCCAGTGTAGACATGCTCATGGTAGCACTCTAGGGTATGTCTAGACGACATCGGGTTTTTTTCGAAAAAACTGCCCTTTTTTTCTCTTTGAAAAAACTTCACCTGCATCCGCACAACGATCGCGTTCTTTCAAAATTAAATCGAAAGAACGCAGGGGTTTTTTTTCCCTGACATTGGAAAACCTCACCTTACGAGGAAGAACGCCGTTTTGCGAAAGAGCGCTTTTTCGAAAGAAGAGGCCCTCGCCCATTTTTCGAAAGCAGAGGCAATCGAAAAAAGGGACATTTTTCGAAAGAAGAGGCGATCGAAAAAAACCATTCTGTGAACGGCGATCGGGGCTTTCTTGCGAGAGCACGCCCGTGCAGTCTGGACGCTCTCTGTCGGGAAAGCAGATGGCTTTTTTGAGCCGGTTTCGGGGTGTGGACGCTCTCTTTCGAAAGATGCCTGCGGTCTAGACGTAGCCTTAGCGTTAGGAACGGCGTTGAGACCAGAGGCAAAAAAGAACACGCCGCGTAAAACAATGGCTTTGCACAAAGCTGTGATCAGACAAAAAGCACACCCGGGATACGGTCAGTTCGGCAGCGAGGCAGGTCATTTCGTAAGCCACGTGGCGTGAGCTTGGTACTACGCCGAGAAGGAATGAACAAGTCAGAGGGGAGGCCGTATTAGTCTGTAACTTTGAAAACGAGGAGTCCTATGTCACCTTAGCTCTGGAGAAGGGGCGGGAAGGACACCACTTACCAAAGGTGGCTTTTGGGTGGTGGTACAGGGGATTAAGACAGGCTCACCCAACTCTGGCCCTACACCACTCCCAAAAGCAGCCAGCAAACTCCCTCCATCCCTCCCCTCCTCCCCCCACTACTCTTTGGAGTTGGGGTACAGGTGGAGGGAAGGGCACCGTGACATTAGCACCCCCTCCTCTTCTTCCAAGGCAGAGGGCAGGAGCAACAGATGAAGTGCGGCACTTAACAGCCTCCTGGCCCAGCCTGCCAGGATCCCCTGTCAAAGGTGCCAAGATCTACCTGTAGATCCCGATCGACTGGTTGGTGACCACTGTTGTTCCCGTGATTTTTTTTCCTAGTTGCTTAAAAATGACTACCGTCTTTTAGCGAATATACCCCGCACCCGAATATAGCTTGCTGTTTTTGCTTTTTGAGTTAAAAAAATCTTGTATACCCCACGCACGAGTATAACACGTGGGGTATACAAGGCTGTTCCGGGGGTATATTTATGGTGCCGGAGGGGGGGAAATTAGCCAGCCACTCACTGCTCAGTTCCTGAGCAGCTGCCAGCCGCCAGGCTCCAGGCGGGGGAGCGCTCACCGCCCGGTTCCTGCACAGCCGGATGAGCGCTACCCCTGCCCCTTCCTACGGATGCGGAGGAACCGGGCGGTGAGCTGGTGTGTAAAAAAAATTTGTATACCCCGCACACGAGTATACTCCGCAGCGGGAGGGGGTTTGTAAAACCGAATATAACCCGCAAGTTATATTCGCTAAAATACGGTAATCAAGAGTTAATGAGACGTCAAAGCATAAAAGAGAAGGATGCGTCTAGGTACAGGACACCGGACGTCAATGTAGAACCTCGACGGATGTCTCTCGAGATGTGGAATCAAATTCCACCCCAAATTCTCTCCGCCCTCACTCTAACCAGCTCTGCGCCAGGAAGATTTCGTTTTCTGCTTTACTAGCTCGTTACACAGGCCATTTCCGCTAAGCTCGGCCTGATTGAGATCTGGGGGAACCAGCACAAGTGTGAATTCTCTTGGCCAACTCCACGCCAGGGTGCTTCTTAGGCCAGTGGGTTTAAAAAAAAAAAAAAAAACACGATTCTTTCTTAAGAGGTTTGACGTGTAAACACAAACCTTTCCCACGTGTAGGGTCTCTCGGTCTGTTGCGGCTGAAAAACGGGAACGTTGACAAGTTTTTATACAGTCAGTGCATACACAGCAGTGTTTCTTAAACTGTGTTCCGGTGCACACGGGTGTGCCGGGAGGCAGTCGGAGGTGTGCCGCGGAGAACAACAGAATTCAAAATGGACGCCCTTAAAGGGGCGACTTTTTTATTTCTCAGTAACTTTCCCCGACTGTGATGTAGTGGGCAGGCCATACCCTCTGGGTATCCACTGGTGGCTGTGTGTGGGCGGGGGTGACCCCTACTGGCCAGTACCTGTAGCACTGCCCAGCAGGACGACTGCCTTAAGTCACGTAGGCAAAAAGACCCAACCTGTCCGACCGGTTGAGGGCAGGCAGGGAACAAAGGAAGGGAGGTTTCGGGGGAAAGGGGCAGTTGCTGGCTGAGAAACATGAAAGAAGCAGCCTTAGCTGAGGGCCGAGGGTCTAGTGAGGACAATGGACTCCTAATCTAAGGGGTCTGAGGCATCCTGGTCCTGACTCCTGAAACCACATCATGTCTGTGCTGTGCTGTGCTGTATCCTGGAGAAGCAATAAGCCCTTTCTATACTACTGATTGGCGGAGTCTCATTTTCCTGCAGACGGGGTGCAGGATCAGGGGGTACCCGATGTGCCGCCACACTGACCCTTTTTTTCCCCAATGACTTTCCCCCCGACCCTTCTCCCCCTCCCGACCCCCCCTCCTTTGTTTTTTTTGCTCAACAAAAAACCCTTGGTGTTCCTCATAAAAATATATATATATTGTTTGGTGATCCTCGGTCTTCAAAAGTTTAAGAAACACTGATACATAGGGACGTTCTCCATTATGGATTCTCTGATGCGTCATAAAGGACAAGAGTTCACAGGGATATTTTCCCCACGTTTAGTGCCGTTTCAGGCTTTCTTTCCAGCGTGGCTTGTCTGATGTAACAGAAGGTTTGTTTTCTGGCAGAAACTTTTCCCACATTCGGCGCATTTGATGGGGTTTCGTCTCCTGCGGATTCGCTGATGTCTGGTGAGGTCTGACCTCTGCTTGTAGCTTTTCCCGCAGTCAGCACAGGTGTAGGGTTTCTCCCCGGTGTGGCGTTTCTCCCCGGTGTGGCTTGCCTGATGGGACGCAAGGTTTGATTTCTGATAGAAGCTTTTCCCACACTCGGCGCATTGGAAGGGTTTCTTTCCCGTGTGGATTTGCCGATGTTTGGATAGGTTGGATCGCTCCCGGAAGCTTTTCCCACACTCCGCGCATTTGAAAGGTTTCTCTCCCGTGTGGATCGTCTGATGTGACAGGAGGTTTAATTTCCGAGAGAAGCTTTTCCCACACTCCGTGCATTTGAAAGGTTTCTCTCCCGTGTGGGTTTGCTGATGTCCCACAAGGTATGACCTCAGCCTGAAGCTTTTCCCACACTCCGCGCACTGGAAGGGTTTGTTTCCCGTGTGGATTTGCCGATGTTTAGAAAGGTTGGACCGTTCCCGGAAGCTTTTCCCACAGTCAGCACAGGTGTAGGGTTTCTCTCCTGTGTGGATCGTCTGATGTGACAGGAGGTTTAATTTCCGAGAGAAACTTTTCCCACACTCCGTGCATCTGAAAGGTTTCTCTCCCGTGTGGGTTCTCTGATGTATAAGGAGAGAGGAATTCGACTGGAAACTTTTCCCACACTCCTTGCATTGGAAGGGTTTCTCTCCCCTGTGCATTTTCTGATGTAGAGTAAGGGCTGAATTCTGCGTGACTTTTCCCCCACAGTCTGGGCCACTCTGGGGGTTCGCCTCTAGATGGATTTTCTGATGGGACAGGAGGTTTGCTTTGTGACGGAAGTTTTTCCCGCACTCCTTGCATTGGAAGGGTTTCTCGCCCGTGTGGGTTCTCTGATGTATAAGGAGATGCGAGTTCCACCAGAAACTTTTCCCACACTCCTTGCACTGGAAGGGTTTCTCGGCCGGATGGGTTCTGTGATGTTTTAGGAGGTGCGAGTTCCAACGAAAGGTTTTCCCGCACTCCTGGCATTCGTAGATTTTCTTTCCCTTGTGGCGTCTCTGAGGTGCCGGAAGGCCGGAGTTCTGCTGGAAGCCTTTCCCGCCGTCAGGGCAATTGTAGGGTTTCTCTCTTGCATGGCGTGTACAATGATTACTAAGAGCTGAGTGCCGTCTGAAGCTTTTCCCACAGTCTGAACAGTGGTAGGGCCTCTCTCTTGTGTGGATTTTCTGGTGCATGATAAGCAACGATCTGTACTGGAAGCTGTTCGAACACTCACCGCACGGGTATGTTCTCTCACCAGTGCGGATTCTGGGTCGGACTTTTTCGACGATTTTCCTGTCCCCTCTGCGCCTGGGAACGGATTTCCCCCGTCTCTCCTCTGAGTGCATTCCCAGCTGACTCTGACAAGCTTCTCCCTGTTCAGGAGCTGGGGAGCCATTCGGTTCACCTTTCCCCGGGATCGTCCCCCGTGGGTCCATTTGCTCCGGAGGTTCTTTCTGCGGGTTGTCCACCTTGTGCTTACTTCCTGCCCCGCTGCCTGCAAGATAATCCAGACAGAAGTCATTCCTTGGGCCGGGGGGGGATAAGAACCTCAGGAAGGGGGAAACAAACCCAAGTAATGGACCTAGAGTGACCTAGACAAATTGCAGGATCAGGCCACAAGAAATCAGATGAGGTTGAACAAGGACAAGTGCAGAGTCCTGCCCTTGGGAGGGAAGAATCCCAAGCATTGGTACAGGCTGGGGACCGACTGGCTAAGTAGCAGTTCAGCAGAAAAGGACCTGGGGATGACAGTGGATGAGAAGCTGGAGATGAGCCAACAGGGCGCCCTTGTAGCCAAGAAGGCTAATGGCATATTAGGGTGCATTAGGAGGCGCATTGCCAGCAGATCCAGAGAAGTGATTATTCTCCTTTATTCGGCTCTGGTGAGGCCACATCTGGAGTATTGCGTCCAGTTCTGGGCCCCCCACTACAGAAAGGATGTGGGCGCATTGGAGAGGGTCCAGCGGAGGGCGACCAAAATGATTGCCCTATGAGGGAAGGCTGAAGGAATTGGGTTTGTTTAGGTTAGAAAAGAGAAGATTGGGGGGGGACATGAGAGCCGTTTTCAAGTAGCTAAAAGGGTGTCATAAGGAGGAGGGAGAAAACTTGTTCATCTTGGACTCTGAGGGCAGGACAAGAAGCAATGGGCTTAAACTGCAGCAAGGGAGGTTTAGGTTGGACATTAGGAAAAAGTTCCTAACTGTCAGGGTAGTCAGACACTGGAATAAATTGCCCAGGGAGGTTGTAGAATCTCCATCTCTGGAGATATTTAAGAGTAGGTTAGATAAATGTCTGTCAGGGATGGTCTAGTCAGTATTTGGTCCTGCCAGGAGGGCAGGGGACTGGACTCGATGACCTCTCGAGGTCCCTTCCAGTCCTAGTATTCTATGATTCTATGATTTGGGGGCTGGAGCACATGACCGACAAGGAGAGGCTGAGGGATTTGGGCTTGTTTTGTCTGCAGAAGAGAAGAGTGAGGGGGGATTTGAGAGCAGCCTTCAACTTTCTGAAGGGAGGTTCCAAAGAGGATGGAGAGAGGCTGTTCTCAGTGGGAGCAGATGGCAGAACAAGGAGCAATGGGCTCAAGTTGCAGTGGGGGAGGTCTAGGTTGGATATTAGGAGAAACGATTTCCCTAGGAAGGTGGTGAAGGACTGGGACGGGTTCCCTAGGGAGGGGGTGGAATCTCCATCCCTAGAGGTGTTTCAGTCCCGGCTGGACACAGCCCTGGCTGGGATGATGGAGTTGGGGTTGGTCCTGCTTTGAGCAAGGGGCTGGACTCGATGACTCCTGAGGTCTCGTCCAGCCCTGGGAGTCTTTGATTCTCTCATCCGCTGTGGAGATTAAAAGAATCAGGAGCTAAACAACCCAAAACCTCTCCCCCAGAGGAGAGAGAAGAGGCTCCAACCTTCACCCACGTCCTCTGCAAACCCGCTGTAGTCAGGCTCAATGAAAAGGACTAAATCCTTGTGCCCCGACGGCAACAGAATTGGTTTCTGAGTCCGTTTTTCCACATTCCTCACCTCTCGGGATCGCTCCTTCCTCCTGTCCGCGTTGCTCCGGGGCCCACGGCTCCTCCCCTCGTTCCAGCCGGGTGATGAGAGGGGGTGTGAACATCAGAAATGCTGCACAGGAAAGGAAGAAGGGAACACACGTGGATCTCACCACAAAGGATTAATGGAGACAGATCAGATATTCGAAAGGCGGACGCGCCGAAACCTGGTGGGGGACGTTGGAACCTGCCCCGGCACTCACGGATGGATCAGAAAGGGACTATCCTCCCGCAAAGCAATTTTAAACACCCGCTGGAAAGAGAGGCTGCAGAAATTGCCTTCATCTGCAAATTGGACACCTTTCCTAGAATCCCAGGGCGGGCAGAGACCTCAGGAGTCATCGGGTCCAGCCCCCTGCCCAAAGCAGGACCAACCCCGACTCCATCATCCCAGCCAGGGCTTGGTCAAGTCGGGCCTGAAACACCTCTAGAGATGGAGATTCCACCACCTCCTTAGAGAACCCATCCCAGTGCTTCCCCACCGTCCTAGGGAAATCGTTTTTCCTCCTCTCCCACCTAGACCTCCCCCATTGCAACTTGAGCCCATTGCTCCTCGTTCTGCCATCTGCCCCCACTGAGAACAGCCTCTTTGGAGCGTCCCCTTCTCTAGGGAGGGGGTGGAATCTCCATCCCTAGCGGTGTCTCAATCCCGGCTTGACCAAGTCCTGGCTGGGCTGATTGAGTTGGGGTTGGTCTTGCAGATGATCCCAAGGTGGGAGGGGTTGCTTTGGAGGAGCTGGACACACTGGAGAAATGGTCGGAGGTCAAGAGGATGACGTTGAATAAGGACAAATGCAAAGTGCTCCACTTAGGAAGGAACAATCCGCGTCACACACACAGAACGGGAAGCGACCATCTAGGAAGGAGTCCGGCAGAAAGGGATCTAGGGGTCAGAGTGGACCACACGCCAAATATGAGTCAACAGCGGGACACGGTTGCAAAAAAAGCATGAACTGCATTAACGGTACGTGTGACAAGAAGGAACAATCCATAAGTGGAGCCCTTTGCATTTGTCCTTATTCAACTTCATCCTCTTGACCTCCAGCCAATTCTCTAGATGATTTTGGGGGACCAGGCCTGCAACTTCTCTGAATTTGTTGGCGGCTGCTTTTCCGGGGTCCATCGGGTATGTCCTGATGTTTTTCATGCCTTCCTTTACTTCCATGCAGGAAAGAGGCATCCATGTAAACGAATCCGACCCACGATCTCCTGCGGGGAGGGCAGGGGACGGGACTCGATGGCCTCTCGAGGTCCCTCCCCGTTCTAGGGCGCTGTGATTTTATGCGTTCACAGCACTTAAACTCGGTGCTTTCATCCCCCGGAATCCTAGGGTGGGAAGGGACCTCAGGAGGTCATCAAGTCCAACCTCGCAACCTCCAGATAATTAATTAAGAACGGGGACTGGAGCGGACACCGAGTCGAGAGCCCCCTGCCTGCCTCAGAGGGGGCAGAGGTGCCAGCAATGGGAAGGCAGTGTAGAACCAGAGTGGCAGGTGGGTTGTGTCCCTGAGTGCCTGACCTCGGGGAAGCGTTTTGGAATGGGGCAGCCTCTACTGCAGGGCTGGCACACCGGTAGCAGAGAAGAACCGTGTTCAAAATGGCCACCATTAAAGGGACGGGCAACTTTCCCCTCCGCTAAGATTGGACGGCTAAGTACGACCCGAGCGGCCAACCCGTTACAGACGAAGAGCTAAAATAGTAGCGGATACAGCGCAAAGAACCGAAAGAAAGTTGTTGAGGAAAAACCCAAAACCCCCCCACACTCTGCCCCTTTAAGAACCATGTGTGGCCCAAGCAGGCTTCCGTCAGGTCTCACCAGAAAGTTGTTGAAGAAAAAAAAAAAAAAATGCTGCCCCTTTAAGAGCCGAGCCACATTTTTCTTTTGAAGAGCCAGATGCGACTGGCAAGCCGCAAGTTGGCCACCCCTGTTCTAGTGGGGATTTAGGAGCCGATCCCCCCGCCCCCAGAAATCGGGGGGAAGGAGGGAAACCAACCAGGGACCCTGCCCACAAACCAACCCACAACGTCCCCTTCCCGCGAGGACGGGGATCCTTACCCAGTGAGGTCACCGTCTCGTAGTTCTCCCGCATGACATCCCGGTAGAGGACTCTCTGCGCGGGGTCCAGCAGGGCCCATTCCTCCCGGGTGAAATACACCGCCACCTCCTCGAAGGTCACCAGCTCCGCCATCGCCCTCGCTTGCCTCTCCAGAATCTAGGGCAACCGGGAGCAAAAGAATTTGGGTGTCGTTCTGCCGCCTGTCTGGGTGGCACTTTGTCCAATTTCCCCCGACACCATTCGCCGAAGACGGCGCATGCGCCTGGGAATGCCAAACACGGGGATTACTGGAAGGGGATAAACATGGGTTTTATCTAGCAATGCTGACCCTTGAAGCATCTGAAACTGCCCCTTTTCAATGCACTTATCCTTATTGAAAATATTTTTACCTCACCTCTCTTGTTAAAACAGTCGAGGCGGCTTGGCAACATTTCAAAACACAGTGCATCACTGAGGAAATAAAAAGAATTAAAAAAAAGTGCACCCAACAGTCAAAAATACAGTTTTCAGCTAGCCATGCAGGAGGAAGAATGGACGGCTAACAGTGAGCAACTACATTGAATCGTACTTAGTCGTCCAATCTTCCTCCTACATCGCTAGCTGAAAAAACTGTATTTTTGACTGTTGGGTGCACTTTTTTAATTATTATTTTTAGTCTTTTGGTGCGCTTTTAGAAAGGTTCTCTTTTTTAAAAAGTTTTTTTGATGGTTTTTTAAAAATTTTTGTCTTTTTGGTCTTAAATCTAGTGCAGCGTTTCTTAAACTTTTTGGTCTTAAATCTAGTGCAGCGTTTCTTAAACTTTTTAAGATGGAGGAACACCAAACAATTTTTTTTATGAGGAACATCAAGGATTTTTTTGCTGAGGAAAAAAAAAAAAAAAAAAAAGAGGCCAGGGAAAAGTTATTGAGCGAAAAAAAAAGAAAAATAAGGTCGGGGGGAAAGTTATTGAGGGGGAAAAAAAGTTGCCCAATGCTGTAATGGTGCCCATTGTGAACTCTGTTGTTCTCTGTGGCACACCTCCGACTGCCTCGTGGCACACCGGTGTGCCGAGGAACACAGTTTTAGAAACACCGATCTAGTGTGTTTCGACTAATAAAAACTCCAAGCGTTGTTTTGACATGCCTATGTATTTTGAGCTAGACTGTTTTACAAAACTTCTTTGGCTTTTTCAGGGGGGAGCCAGGTCCCACCCTGGGGCAGCAAGTGGTAGATGCCCAAGTGGGCAGCACTTGAACCCACCACCCTGCATACCCAAGGTCAATGGCCTAAACCCTAGGCCACCCCAGAGCTTAGCCCAAAACAAAGAACGTGTGTGTGTGTGTGTACACGTACTGTATTCTCAATAAATGCAGCCTCTAGCCTTTTCCCCTGAAAAAGATCCTGTGTGTGTGTGTTTCTCTTGTATTCTCAATAAATGCAGCCTCTTGCCTTTCCCCCGGAAAAGGTCGTGTGTGTGTGTTTTTACTGTATTCTCAATAAATGCAGCCTCTTGCCTTTTCCCCTGAAAAAGATCCCGTGTGTGTGTGTGTGTTTCTCTTGTATTCTCAATAAATGCAGCCTCTTGCCTTTTCCTCTGAAAAAGATTCTGTGTGTGTGTGTGTTTCTACTGTATTCTCAATAAATGCAGCCTCTTGCCTTTTCCCCTGAAAAAGATCCTGTGTGTGTGTGTGTGTGTGTGTTTCTCTTGTATTCTCAATAAATGCAGCCTCTTGCCTTTCCCCCGGAAAAGATCGTGTGTGTGTGTTTCTACTGTATTCTCAATAAATGCAGCCTCTTGCCTTTTCCCCTGAAAAAGATCCTGTGTGTGTGTGTGTGTGTGTGTGTGTGTGTGTGTTTCTCTTGTATTCTCAATAAATGCAGCCTCTTGCCTTTCCCCCGGAAAAGATCATGTGTGTGTGTTTTTACTGTATTCTCAATAAATGCAGCCTCTTGCCTTTTCCTCTGAAAAAGATTCTGTGTGTGTGTGTGTGTTTCTATTGTATTCTCAGTAAATACAGCATCTTGCCTTTTCCTCTTAAAAAGATTCTGTGTGTGTGTGTGTTTCTACTGTATTCTCAATAAATGCAGCCTCTTGCCTTTTCCCCTGAAAAAGATCCTGTGTGTGTGTGTGTGTTTCTATTGTATTCTCAATAAATGCAGCCTCTTGCCTTTCCCCCAGAAAAGATCCTGTGTGTGTTTGTGTGTTTCTATTGTATTCTCAGTAAATGCAGCGTCTTCTTGCCTTTTCCTCTGAAAAAGATCCCGTGTGTGTATGTGTGTGTGTTTCTCTTGTATTCTCAATAAATGCAGCCTCTTGCCTTTCCCCCAGAAAAGATCGTGTGTGTGTGTTTCTACTGTATTCTCAATAAATGCAGCCTCTTGCCTTTTCCCCTGAAAAAGATCCTGTGTGTGTGTGTGTGTTTCTATTGTATTCTCAATAAATGCAGCCTCTTGCCTTTCCCCCAGAAAAGATCGTGTGTGTGTGTTTCTACTGTATTCTCAATAAATGCAGCCTCTTGCCTTTTCCCCTGAAAAAGACCCCGTGTGCTTCTTATAAGCTCTCCCTGGCTCCCTGCCCCATTCCAGCCAAGGCAGCTCCCCCCTTCCCCCAAGCCAGGACAACTCCCCCAACTCCCTTCCCCCCCAGCCAAGACAGCTCTAACCCCCCCGTCCCCCAGTCAAGTGCAGGGCAGCTCCCAGCCCCCCCTTTCCCCTGCAGCTGGGGACAATCCTGGCTCAGGTTTGGCCCACCCCGAGGGACAGGAGACCAGGCCCAGCCCCCCACCCCGGGCGGCTCCCAGAGCAGGGACCCCTGACCCCCAGCTCCAGCGCCCTTCCCCGTAACCGGTCACGCCCACCAGGCGGCCAGAGCCTGCCCCAAGCAGGGGGGCAAGTCAGTGGCCCCTGGGCCGAGCGGGGCGGAGCAGCGGGGACCCCAGCGGGTCCTTCGCGGGGCAAGACGGGGGCCGGGTCTGCTCCCCCCCTCTCCGCACTGGGCCAACTTACGTGTGCGTCTACCGTGGTCACGGGACGGGTCCCGGTCGCTCATTATAATTATTAACGACACCAGCAGCCAGTTGGCATGCAAATATCCTACAGTGTAGACCTGGGGGGGGGGGGAGGGGGGCTCTTTTTCGGGGGGAAGGCGTTGACCCACAGAAAAATCAGTGGGGGGCGCACACAAGTGAGAAGCAAAAACAAAACAAAACCCTCATTGAAGTGGCCCCAGACTCCCCCCACACACCAGAGCCTGGGGGTGGGGAGGGAGGGTAGTAAGTTTTGTGCGCTCCAGCCCCATGGGAGGACGGTGGGGGGTGCCGGCGCGCCAGCGCCGGCTCCCCATTGCTGCGGGAGAGCCCCCGAACGTCGGGGGCCGCATCCGGCCCGCGGGCCTGAGGTTCCCGGCCCCTGACACAGCCGGAATTCTCTGGCCGGTGCGAGGCTGCAGAGAGGACTTAAAAATAAAGTCAGGGGATCGCTCTGGGCCCAGATGGAAAAAAAATGAGCAGCAAAAAGTGTGATAAACTCACCAGACTTGGCGCATCCGGGCGGGTTTTTACCTCTCCGTTCGGTCACCAAAATCCCGTCGCGGAGACCGTCCCGGTGGGCACCAGCTGTAAGCAAAGAGCAAGATCCAAGGAGCCGGTCTGGGGGCTCCCCCTGTCCTCCCCCTTCAAGGCAGCGAGTCCCCCCCAGGAGCGGGCACCAGGCAGGACCTGGCTTTTCCGCCTCCGGCCCCTCACCGTCTCCTCGCGGCTGCAGGGAAAGGGGCTGGAAGCCGAGACCTCCCCTCCCTACGGGGCTCCGCCCCCCGGGAGCAGCACTGGGACTAGGGGAGCGGTGGGAGGGAGGGATTTGAAGAGTCGCTTCCCTGCCCGGCCTTTTGACCAGGGCGCGCCCCTCACCCGTGGCTCCGGGGCTGAGGAGCGGAACTGATGCGGAGCGCGCCCTGCTGGAGTCAGGCGCCGGAGCACATAGGAAGCGGCCGCTTCTGACCCAGGAAGTCCAACCCCGAGCAGCTGGGCAGAGAAAGCCGGAGCCGGAGCCCTCTAGCGACTTAGTGCTCCCAACTTTCCAAACTTCCAGGGGACCGGCTTTGTCCTCCCCTCCCTTCCCCGCTCAAAGTTTCCCCTCCCTTCAAAAGTTTCCCCAAGTTACAGAATCCGCAACAGTGCCGCAGCCAGGTGGACCCTGAAACACCGCAGACTTATAAGGAGTCATCAACGGAGTCATTAATTAGAAGTATTAATGATGCAACCCACTGATTGGCATGCAAATAGCCCACTCAAAAGCTTCAGAGGGGTCGTCGTAGGACTGCCAGGTCCTTTCACAAAAAATCCGGAACAGGGTGGGGGAAAAAATTGGTTGAGAAAAAAAATCCTGGATACCAAACTGGTTGAGGAAAAAAAAAAAAAAGTCACTGCGCCTTTAAATTCCCACGCGCCTCTCTGCCCCCTGTCTTCCAGGTATTGTCTGGGTTTATTATTACCGTGCAGAACACACAATTACCGGACTGTCTGGGCAACACCTTGCAACCCTAGGTTAGTCTGTATTGGGAAAAACTTTAAAAACCCACAAATAGTCTAGTACATGGGTTCCCAAACTGGGGGGGCGTGCCCCCCTTGGGGAGCGTGAAGAAATTCCAGGGGGGACGCGAGGCAAGTTTTGCTGCCCTGATCAGTTCCTTTTTTCCTTTTTCTTTTTGCTCAACAAGTTTTGCTGCTATTGGGGTGTGTGTGTGTGAGAGAGTTTTTAAAAAATCAAAAAGGGGGGCATGATGCCAAAAAGTTTGGGAACCACTGATCTAGTTGCACCGTGTTATTCTTCAAGGTGCTACAAGATTGGTGTTTCTCACCCCACGGTACGAGGACCCGTAAAGTCAGGGGGAGGGGTACGTCACATCATTACAGTATGATGGGGGCTAATTTGGCTATGACAAATCAGGAAAGAGATCTTGGCGTTATCGTGGAGAGTTCCCTGAAAACTTCCACACAGTGTGCTGCGGCGGTCAAAAAGGCAAATAGGATGTTAGGAATTATTAAGAAAGGGATAGAGAATAAGACCCGGAATATCTTACTGCCCCTGTATAAAACTATGGTACGCCCACATCTTGAATACTGTGTACAGATGTGGTCTCCTCACCTCCAAAAAGATATTTTGGCCTTGGAAAGGGTTCAGAAAAGGGCAACTAAAATGATCAGGGGTTTGGAACGGGTCCCATATGAAGAGAGGTTAAAACGACGGGGACTTTTCAGTTTAGAAAAGAGGAGGCTGAGGGGGGATAGGAGAGAGGTCTATAAAATCATGAGTGGTGTGGAGAGGGCGAATAAAGAAAAGTTATTTATTAGTTCCCATAAAATAAGAACTAGAGGACACCAAATGAAATTAATGGGTAGCAGGTTTAAAACGAATACAAGAAAGTTCTTCTTCACGCAGCGTGTAGTCAACCTGTGGAACTCCTCGCCAGAGGAGGCTGTGAAGGCTAGAACTATAACAGAGTTTAAAGAGAAGCTAGATAATTTCATGGAGGTTAGGTCCATAAAAGGCTATTAGCCGGGGGATAGGAATGGTGTCCCTGGCCTCTGTTTGTCAGACGCTGGAGAAGGATGGCAGGAGACAAATCGCTTGATCATTGTCTTCGGTCCACCCTCTCTGGGGCACCTGGTGCTGGCCACTGTCGGCAGACAGGCTACTGGGCTAGATGGACCTTTGGTCTGACCCAGTACGGCCGTTCTTATGTTCTTAACCGAAATGTGGCGGAAACTGAATTTTGGTGTTGGGGCTTTTTACGCCCCAAAATGTCAGTGCCTGCCTGGCGGCGATGAAGTCGTTTAAACAGATGTGTTGCGATGGTAGAAAAAAAAATGTTGTGTGTCTAAAAACTAGGCCCTGGGGGTACTTATATATATTTATTTAAAAGGGGTGTTTTATAAAAAAAAAAAACGTTGAGAAACACTATACTAGAGTATTTGTTGTTTTTTAAGTATATCCTACTCACACAGTGTCGGGGTGCGGGGAACCCTTTTTTCGGGTGGGGGGGGGGACCGCTGATCTGCAGGAAAATCAATTGGGAGCTGCAAACAAGTGAGAAGCAAAAAAAAACCCCAACTGTGAAGAAAGACGCCCTTCACATCCTCCTCTCACACCAGAGCCGGGGGTGGGGGGGGGCTCGTAGGTTTTGGGCGCCCCAGCCCCATGGTAGGATGGCCGGGGGGGGTGGGGCTGGAGCCCCAGCACAGGCTCCCCATTGCTGGAGGAGAGCCCGGAGCCTCGGGGGCCACATCCTGCCCCCGGGCCTCAGTTTCCCCACCCCTAGGACCACAGCAAATAAAGAGCCCTGCCAGCGTTTTCCGGCCCCTGGAAATCTGGCACAGGCAGAATCCACCAAGAATTCTGCTTCCCTCCTGAACAGAGTCCAACGTAGGTCATTATACACACCCCACAGAGCCCCAGAGACATGTGGGACCCCCACCCCAGCCTTCCAGCCAGGGGGTAGGCAGTCCCGGGCTCCAGCTGCGTAGCATCACTGAAGGTCGTGGTGTGCCAGCCCTGCCAAAACTGCCCCTGATACTTGTAAAGCCCCCCTCCCCGATCTCTTGGGGTCTCCTCATTGCCCTCCCCAGCCCCTTTAAAAAGAAGGGAGGGTCGTAGGTCTCAGCTCAGTCAACATAACATCCCAGGAGAGATGGCTCGGCTGCAGCTAATTCCCTCTGGGGCAGTTGATCTGGAGTGAAACCGGATCGTTGTTTGGGAGCCCGGTGGGGGAAAAGGACGATAAAGATGGTTCCAGGACGGTCCCCTCCCTTCCCGCCCGGTTCTGTAAAAGTGGGAAGTAGGGAAGGGATAGTTTCAAAGTTCATAAAGTTAGATTCCAGCTGTCTCTGTGCCCGTGTGGATGTCTGGGAAGGTTAGGGCGCTGGACTCGGTTTTCGGAGACCTGGGCTGAATCCCCGGCTCCGCCACAGACTTCCCCTCGCGGCCTTTGTCAAGTCACCTAGACAGCGTGTGCTCAGTCCCCCACCTGCACGGCAGCTGGCAAACGCACTTTCATGTTTCATGGGGGTGATGGGATATTGTATGTTTAGTACTGCGTACAGATGTGGTCGCCTCATCCCCAAAATGATTTCCTGGCAAGGTTCAGAAAAGAGCAACAAAAAACAACGAGGGGTTCGGAACGGCTGCCATAGGAAGAGAGATTAAAACAACTGGGACTTCTGAAGAAGTGAGCTGTGCCCACGAAAGCTCGTGATACCAGCTACATGTTTTGTTCGTCTCTAAGGGGCTGCACGACCATTCGTTGTGTTTAAAGTCTTTTTTTTTTAAGGGGGGAGGGATGATAGAGGTCTATAAAATCATGACAGGCGTGGAAAAAATGACACAGGCAAAGTGATTGACTTGTTCCCATAACACAAGAACCAGGGGTCACCAAAGGAAATGACTAGGCAGCAGGTTTAAAACAAAGCAAAGGAAGTTTTTCCTCCCGCAGTGCACTGTCAACCTGTGGAACTCCTTGCTAGAGGATGTGGTGAAGGCTAGAATGTTAACAGGGTTCAAAAAAGAGCTAGATGACCTGTTGTGATCCCTCCCTCTGGGGCATCTGGTATTGCCCACTGTTGGAAGAGAGGATACTGGGCTAGATGGACCTTTGAGGATGTTAGAAAAGAGGAGACTCAGGGAGGATAGGAGAGAGGTCTATAAAATCATGACTGGTGTGGAAAAAAAGTGAATAAGGAAAAGTTATCGACGTATTCCCACAATAAAAGAACTAGGGGTCATCCCATGAAATGAATAGGCAGCAGGTTTAAAACAAACCAAAGGAAGTTTTTCTTCACTCAGAGCACCATCAACCTGTGGAACTCCTCGCCAGAGGATGTGGCGAAGACTAGAATTTTAACAGGGTTCAAAAAAGAGCCGGATAGATTCATGGAGGTTAGGTACATCAATGGCTATTAGCCAGGATGGGTAGGAATGGTGTCCCTTGCCTCTGCTTGTCTGGAAATGGGTGACAGGGGCGGGAATATGTGATGATTCCCTGTTCTGTTCCCTCCCTCTGGGGCATAAAGTAAAGAGGCCCTTCACACCGGTGACCCCAGTGCATGGCGTGCCAATGCGTGGGAAGAAACTGTGCACGGTCAACCTGTGGAACTCCTCGCCAGAGGATGCGGTGAAGGCTAGAACTGTAACAGGGTTCAAAAAAGAGATAGATAGGTTCATGGAGGTTAGGTCCATCAATGGCTATTAGCCAGCATGGGTAGGGAGGGTGTCCCTAGCCTCTGCTTGTCTGGAAATGGGTGACAGGGGCAGGAACATGTGAGGATTACCTGTTGTGGTCCCTTCCTCTGGGGCACCTGGTTACCATCTGATGCCGGGCTAGATGAACCTTTGGTCTTGCCCCGTCTGGCCATTCTTACATTCTCCCTAGATAATTTATTCCAGTGTTTATCCATCCCGACCGTTAGGAATGACGTAGCTATACTGACAAAAATTTGCTTTTAATGGTCTGGAGTTAAGGCAGGTCACCTGGAGGTGACCTATCTCCGAAATGTTCCTTTTAGCCAGGAAATAATTGTCACCCATCTGCCAGCCTGGCCACCTCTGATTCATAGGCCTCGGGCCGCGGGGCCGGTTGCAGACGGAGCCAGGTATCGTGAAGTCTACAAAGAGGAAATCTACGGGAAGAAAGAAATCGCCGTGGCGAGTCCTCTTGGTGAGTCCTCTCTCGTCCAGCACCCTCGGGACCTGACCGGTTCCGAACCAGAGAATTTGCCGCATCATGGGAGGTCGATATTGTCTAGCGGCGTTACCGACACGTCCGCTGCTGATTGGGCTGTTAGAAGATATTTAGGGGGGAAATTAACGCTAAACCACAGCCCCGAACACAGAGCCAGGGTTGGGGGCTGTCAACAGACTTCATGGGACCGCGGGAAACTTGGCCGCGCCCATGAAAAGCGGCTCACTCCGATCCTGCCGGACCACGGAGGTTGCGGGAGCAGAGAGTGCCAGATTAGAGAGGTTCCGCCTGTAGTAAATCTGGGTGTCGCACAGACGGCACGACAAAGGAGGGGGTGGGGCTGCTTTGAGGGCTGGCACCAGTTGCTAGGGGTGTGAGTTCGTTTTTCCGCTGGCTTAGGGAGAAGGGAGTCTAGCTGGCTTGGGGAGAGGGGGGCCGGGCAGGGGCCCCCTCTCTCCAACGTGGATTGTACTGACGGCTCCTGGTTCCTGGAACAAGTCTGTTCGACGCTGTCTCCCTGTGAACCAATAAACCTTCTGTTCTACTTGCCGGCTGAGAGTCATGTCGGGCTGTGGATGGGCGGGCAGGGCCCGGTGACGCCCCCATGCTCCGTGATAATGGCGGTAGAAGTGGGATTAGACAGCAGAGACTTGTTGCGGGGGAGGATTCCTCCTTTCCCTCTGCTCTGTCTCGTCACCCCCGTCTCCCCAGTCACTTAGGAGAAACCGACCCAAGCCCCAGGGATCTGGACTGTCACTGCAGTGTGAGTGGGGGGGGGGGACACACCACGGTTGGGGTGCAGTGACAAGACAGGGGGTTCTGCGATGGGCAGCACCTCTGGGCAGAGAGAGGAGGATCTCTCTCTCTCCAGGAAGTCAGTGCTGGCCCCTCTGTTCCAACGTGGCTCTGGGGGGGTTGTGCCGGGGCGGGGGGGGAGAGTCTAGCGGTCTATAAAATCATGACAGGTGTGGAGAAAGTGAATAAGGAAAAGTGATTGAGTTGTCCCCAGAACATAAGAACGAGGGGTCACCCAATGAAATGAACAGGCAACGGGTTCAAAACAAACCAGAGGACGTTTTTCTTCAACCTGTGGAACTCCTCGCCGGGGGAGGCTGTGAAGGCCAAGCTAGATGGCTTTATGGAGGTTAAGTCCATCAATACTTATGAGCCAGGATAGGTAGGGAGGGTGTCCCTGGCCTCTGTTTGTCTGGAAATAGGCGAGAGGGGGAGGTTGATTCCCTGTTCTGGTCGCTCCCTCTGGAGCGCCTGGCGTCGGCCGACCCAGCCTGGCCGTGCTGAGACAGCAGATCCGGGAGCTGGGTGCCGTGAGCCGCCGGGGGGCCCCAGGCGGAACCCTGGCCAGGGAGTTGCCGCCAGCCCCTTGGAGGGGGATCGACGCCCCAATGTGGACGGGGCTGGTGGTGGGAAGCAGGCCCCGCCCCCGTATCTGAGGGCGTGGGGCCACCTCCAGAGCGAGCATCGGCCCCGCAGCCTGGGACGGGTGAGGAGCAGGCTGGGGCCTGCCGTGGCGCTCCAGAGACGCCATGGGTGGGGCGTCCCTCTGCCCCCAACCTGTTTTCCTTTGACCTTTCTTGGTTTCATAGAACCCTAGAGCTGGAGGAGAACTCAGGAGCCATCGGGTCCAGCCCCGTACGCAAGGCAGGACCAACCCCGACTCCATCATCCCAGCCAGGGCTTGGTCCAGCCGGGACTGAAACACCTCTAGGGATGGAGAGTCCACCCCCTCCCTAGGGAACCCAACCTAGTGCTTCCCCACCCGCCTCGGGAAATCGTTTTTCCTCCTCTCCCACCTAGACCTCCCCCACCGCAACTTGAGACCGTTGCTCCTCGTTCTGCCACCCACTGAGAACAGCCCCCCTCTAACCTCCCTTCAGACAGTTGCAGGCTGCTCTCAAATCCCTCCTCACTTTTCTCTCCTGCAGACTAAACACACCCAAATCCCTCGGCCTCTCCTCGTAGGTCATGTGCTCCAGCCCCCGCATCATGTTGGTCACCGTCCGCTGGCCCCTCTCCAATGCGCCCACGTCCTTTCTATAGTGGGGGGCCCAGAACTGGACACAATACTCCAGATGTGGCCTCCCCAGAGCCGAATAAAGGAGAATAATCACTTCTCTGGATCTGTTGGCAACGCTCCTCCGAATGCACCCTAATATGCCGTTCGCCTTCTTGGCTACAAGGGCGCCCTGTTGGCTCATCTCCAGCTTCTCATCCGCACGTCCTTTTCTGCAGGACGGCTGCTTAGCCAGTCGGTCCCCAGCCTGTTACAATGCTTGGGATTCGTCCCTCCCCAAGGGCAGGACTCTGCACGGAACCGCCTCCGATTTCGTTTGGGCCCCGTCCTCTGCGCACGTGAGACAATCGGTGCGGACAGAGCACCCCAGAGAGGTGACATCCCCAGCTCCTTCCCGCGGTGAGCCATACCATCTGGGAGCTCACGCCCTTAAGCCCGTCTTACGTGGGTAAACTGAGGCGGTGGGCTCGCAGGGCCCCGCCCTCCTGCCAGAGAGTGCCCGTAAATCCGCCACGCCACCCTTTCCCCCAAACCAGGGGCTGTCACATGACAGCAACCTTGTTGCTCACACACGAGCGGAGCAGGTCTCACGATATAGGGCCTTGGACTCTCTGTTGCGGGGAGTGGATCCTGCTGCCGAGCAGCGGGCCTGCATGACAGAGCGCATTTACCCCGGGTGTGCTGTGTTTTCTGAGTGATGGAAGGGCTCCATCTGGTTAGAAGTTGCAGTATATCCCTGCTTATCGTATAACGTCACTGGGGAGTCAATTTTGGGGGGGCGAAATGTGACAGGTATTGAATAGCCTAATGTCAAGAGCGTATCAGCTTTGTGCCGGGTGTTTTAGAAATGTGACAAAAGCGGATTGCGGGGACAATCAATTCCACCATTGCAGGTGAGCATGGTGGTCTTTGCAGGAGGAGGGGTACAACCTGACTTGCGCGATGACTCCGACAGGGTCCTGCAGCATGCACCGTGTGTGTCGCATGTGCACACGCTGTACAATACATGAATCATCGAAGCCCCGTTTCAGCTCATAGAGCTGGAAGGGACCTTGAGAGGCCATCGAATCCAGTCCCATTCCCTCATGGCAGGACCAAGCACCATCCCTGACACATTTGCCCCAGAGCCTTAAGCCCTCGAGAGGCCATCGAATCCAGTCCCCTTCCCTCATGACAGGACCAAACACCATCCCTGACACATTTGCCCCAGATCCCTAAGGGTACGTCTAGACGACAGGCTTTTGTCGACAGAAGTTTTGTCGACAGATACTGTCAACGAAGCTTCTGTCGACAAAAAGTGTCTAGACGACATCCAGTTCTGTCGATACAGCAAGCCGCTTGGTCGACATGACAGTGTAGATGCAAAGGACAGTGTAGATGCAATAACGCCTTCTGTCGACAGAACTCTGTCGACAAAAGGCGTTATTCCTCGTAGAATGAGGTTTACCGCCGTCGACAAAACTGCCGAGTTCTGTCGACGTTATGTCAACAAAACTCGGTGTTAATCTAGACGCAGGTATAGTTTTGTCGACAAAAGTCTACTTTTGTTGACAAAACCCTACCGTTGACAAAGCTTCTGTCAACAAAGAGCGTCTAGATGACATCCAGTTCTGTCGACAAAGCAAGCCGCTTTGTCGACATGAGAGTGTAGACGCAAAGGACAGTGTCGATGCAATAACACCTTCTGTCGACAGAACTCTGTCGACAAAAGGCGTTATTCCTCGTAGAATGAGGTTTACCGACGTCGACAAAACTGCTGAGTTATGTCGACAGAACTCGGCGGTAGTGTAGACGCAGGTATAGTTTTGTCGACAAAAGTCCACTTTTGTTGACAAAACCCTACTGTCGACAAAGCTTCTGTCGAAAAGAGCGTCTAGATGACATCCAGTTCTGTCAACAAAGCAAGCCGCTTGGTCGACATGACAGTGTAGACGCAAAGGACAGTGTAGATGCAATAACGCCTTCTGTCGACAGAACTCTGTTGACAAAAGGCGTTATTCCTCGTAGAATGAGGTTTACCGCCATCGACAAAACTGCTGAGTTCTGTCGACGTTATGTCGACAGAACTCGGCGGTAGTGTAAACCAGGTATAGTTTTGTCGACAAAAGTCTGCTTTTGTTGACAAAACCCTACTGTCGACAAAGCTTCTGTCGACAAAGAGCGTCTAGACGACATCCAGTTCTGTCGACAAAGCAAACTTCTTTGTCGACGTGAGAGTGTAGATGCAAAGGACAGTGTAGATGCAATAACGCCTTCTGTCGAGAGAACTCTGTTGACAAAAGGCGTTATTCCTCATAGAAGTGGCGAGGGGTCCTGTGGCACCTTATAGACTAACCAAAGTGTTGGAGCATAAGCTTTCGTGGGCAAAGACCCACTTCGTGAAAGACCCACTTCGTCAGATGCATGTCTTTGCACACAAAAGCTTATGCTCCAACACTTCGGTTAGTCTATAAGGTGCCACAGGACGCCTCCCCGCTTTTGCAGATTCAGACTAACACGGCTACCCCTCTGATACTTATTCCTTGTAGAATGAGGTTTACCACCATCGACAAAACTGCCAAGTTCTGTCGACGTTATGGGTAGACGCAGGTATAGTTTTGTTGACAAAACCCTGTAGTCTAGACACACCTGTAGAGACCTTGAAAGGCCATCAAATCCAGTCCCCTTCCCTCATGGCAGGACCATGCACCATCCCTGACAGATTTGCCCTAAATGTTTCCCTTGGGGCTTGAACTCACAACCGTTGATTTTGTAGGCCAATGCACAAACCCCTGAGCTATTCCTCCCCACACAGCAAGGCTAGGGGAGGAAGGCCCAGCCCCTCCTGCCCCTCAGGAATCATGGGCCCGGCTTTGGTGGGGTCCCGCCGAGTCCACAACACACAAGAGAGTGGTCTCGCGATCGGAGCGGCTGCTGGGTACGGGCTGCGGGAGAGGGGACCGGCGTGGGACCGTCCCAGGTTTCCACGGGGATGCTGGTGCTGGCAGTGGAGGAGGAGGAGTCAGGGGGCCTCGCCTGTGCCCGGAGACCCGTTTATTTCACGAGATCATCCGCCTGCCACCTGCTTTGCCTTCTTGCCCGGCCCTGATTGGCTTGGGGCATGCAGCGGATCCGGGCAAGGCCGAGAGAGAAGCCGGCGGGGGAGGAGGAACCCACAGGATGTGGGCGACCCCCGGCCCCCCGTGTCCCTCTGCCCTGACGCCCTGCCGCAACCCGGGTCCTCCTTCCCTTGCCAGGATGCTGCTCCTGCTGCTGCTCCTCCCCTGGGTCTGGGGGGCCCCAGACGGTATGTGGGGACCCCCTGCTACCGGGGGGGTGGTGCATGGTGCAATGTCAGGGTTAGTGATGTTGCCGGGGGGTGTGTATGTGCGAGAGAAGCGGGGAAGGATCGGCAGAGAGATGCCACCGCCCACCAGCATTAACGAGCCCGAGACTCGTTAATGTCTGTCCTCAGCCACTTTGTTTTTCACTCGTTTCCTCTCCTCCTCCCCCGTCTCGCTTCCTCCCCGGCCAGGGTCTCTCACGCTGCAGGCGTCCTACGCCGTCGTTTTCCACAACGCCAGCGCCGCCGCCGCGCAGGGCCTCATCCGTCTGGGCGACCTGCCCACCCACTCGCTGGACTGCGGCACCTGCCCCATTCGCTTTCTGCAGCCTTGGGCCCGGCAGGGCTTGTCCCCCCCGGCCTGGCAGGACCTGGAGGCCTTGATCCACCGCACCCTGGTTGACTTTGTGGCAGCGATGAACCACGCCTTTCGCGGGGACAGCGGGCGCTGTGAGTGGGGGACAGTTTAATGGGTAGCAGGTTTAAAACTAATAAGCGAAAGTTCTTCTTCACATAGTGCGTAGTCAACCTGTGGAACTCCTTGCCAGAGGAGGCTAGGACTATAACAGAGTTTAAAGAGAAGCTAGATAATGTCATGGAGGTTAGGTCCATAAAAGGCTATTAGCCAGGGGGTAGGAATGGTGTCCCTGGCCTCTGTTTGTCAGAGGCTGGAGAAGGATGGCACGAGACAAATCGCTTGATCATTGACTTCAGTCCACCCCCTCTGGGGCACCTG
Organism: Rafetus swinhoei; assembly: GCA_019425775.1. NCBI lineage: Eukaryota > Metazoa > Chordata > Testudines > Trionychidae > Rafetus > Rafetus swinhoei. The sequence continues at coordinate 1,615,466 of CM033444.1, forward strand.
GTGCTGGCCACAGTCGGCAGACAGGCTACTGGGCTAGATGGACCTTTGGTCTGACCCAGTACGGCCGTTCTTATGTTCTTATGTTCCCCATGAAATGAGTTTTTACATCTCTACTCCCCACCCAGCAGGGCACTGAGACCTGACACGCTCGCCACAGCGGTGGCGGCGGAGGGATCGGGGTCAAAGTCGCCAGCTCCCCCAGCTATAGAAGGAAAAGAACCCGTTTCTAATTCCGCCCCGCTGAGTTGGTCCTCCGGGCCGCCCGATGGCAGGCGGTGTCCTAGAGGGGAAAGGCCCCGTGTCCCATAACCAGAGCGCCACGGTTTTTCACAGCCCTCCCGAAATCCTTTCCCAAAGGAGGCGAGGGAAGGGCCGCTCCCTGGACCGCCTGCCCTGCCGGAGCGTTGAAAACGGACACCTTCTCCGGCAAAGCCGGAGACACCCAAGCCAAGGAGTCTCAGAAGGGGGAGGGCGTGTTAGCCTGCGCCTTGTTAGCCGGGAGACCCACAAAAAGAGAGAGAGAGAAGCAAGTGCTTTCGTGGGTCGCCGCTCACTTCATCGGGGGCGTGAAGCGAAGGACAAAAGACACAGATCGTAGGCAGATGGAGAGGGGGGTAGAAACACGGAGGAGTCCGGTGGCATGTTAGAGAGGAGAGAGTGAGCCGCATCCACCTGACTGAATTAGCCTCCTTAACACCCGTCCCGTATTTGATACCTAGCTTCCTTCTTCTGTTATCCTAGTACTGCTATATATACACCCCTGCCTCTGCGATTTCCACTCCGATTCATCTGATGACGTGGGTTTTACTCATGTAGGCTAATCTGTATGTCTACATTGCATTCCTCCTTCGAGAGAGGAATGCAAATGCAGATGCGCGAAATTGCAAATGAAGCGCGGATTTGAATTTCCCGCGCTTCGTTTGCATAAGGGCGGCCGGCTGCTTTTCCGAAATACCGTATGTCAGGGGAAAAAATGGGATTATTTTGAAAAGAAACCTTTCCTTTGAAATAACCCTTACATCTCATTTTTTAAGGAGTAAGGGTTATTTCGAAGGAAGGGTTTCTTTTCAAAATAATCCCGTTTTTTTCCCTCGACATACGGTATTTCGGAAAAGCAGCCGGCCACCATTATGCAAATGAAGCGTGGGAAATTCAAATCCGAGCTTCATTTGCAGTTTCGATTGTCTGCATTTGCGTTCCTCTCTTGAAGGAGGAATGTAATGTAGACATACCCCTATTCTCTAAGGGTATGTCTACACTAGCTTGTTAGTTCGAGCTAGGTAGGCAAATGAGAACAACGGGGTTGCAAATGAAGCCGATTTAAATATCCGGGCTTCATTTCATTTTCCCAGCGCGCCATTTAAAATCCCCTTAGTCCGTTCCGCGAGGAGTAGCGGTAGTTGAATTAGAGATCTGGTGAACTGCCTGCTCCGTGCCGGCGTGTAAGCGTGGGCACGTTGGACTAAGGGGATTTAAAATGGTGGTGCCGGAAGATGCAAATGAAGCCTGGGATATTTAAATCCCGGCTTCATTTGCAACCCCGGTTGCCCTCATTTGCCTACCTAGCTCGAACTAACGAGCTAGTGTAGACATACCCTAAGATGGGGTGGGCACAGGGGCCTCCGCTGGCCGAATCCGGCCCTCCAAGCAGGTGGGTCTGGCCTGTGGATGCCCTTCCACTCCTCCGCCTACAGGCCAATCAGGGTCTGTGCGAGGGGGAAGTCTCCTGGCTCCGCCCCTTCCACTAGAGGCCCCGCCCCTTCTGGGGGCGGCCCGGGGCCACTTCAAAAATGAGTGATAAGGCCCCCCTTGTCTAAAATTATTGCCCACCCCTGCTCTAAGCCCTGGTCTACACTAGGTTTTTATTGCAAAATAACGTCCCCCCCCTTAGGTCGAATTGATAAGCAGAGCATCCACACGAGCAAGCCTGTTATTTCGAAATAATGGGCCGCGGAAATGGAAATCTGCACGCCTGCTTTCCTCGAGGAGCAACACTCATTCCGCTAGAGTGATTTCGAAATAGCGGACGCTCCAGGGCCGCTATTTCGAAATAACGACTCCTCCCGAGTCATTCGAACGAATGATTCCCTGGGGCTCGAAGTCCGAGGTAGCGCCTCCGCGTTCACGGAGCCTGCCTCGGGCTCCTTTTGGGGCGTCCCCGTAGCGTGGAAGTCGGTGTTGTCAAATCGGGAGCGATGACGTCGAATGTAGTTGTTTCGAAATCGTTCCCTAGTGTAGCCGCGGCCTATGACCCCAAAGGACCCCCTCGCCGTCTTTGCAGCGACAGACCAACCCGGCTACCCTTCCGAGCGACTGCCGTGTTACGTCAGCGCTAATTCAGTCGGGACGGAGGTGGAGAAGACGGTGAGGATACCTAGAGTGGAAAAAGTACTTCTTGTAATTAAGTCTTAGAGGGGTCTCTGTGCTAGTCTGTAACTTCAAAAACAAACAGTCGTGTGGCACTAAAACACTGTTTCTCAACCAAGGGTACAAAGAGAAGTCTGAGGGGTACATCAACACAACTGAAATTTGGAGAAAACTGAATTTTTGTTTTAAGTTTTGCAGCATTTTATTCTTTTTGTACTTTTTACACCCCAAAATTTCGTCTCCCGCCCGGATACGATGAAGTTGCTTAAACGAATGTGTTGCAATGGTAGAAAACAAAAATTGTGTGTCTAAAAACTGTAGGGACTTGGGGTACTTATACATTTTTTTTGAAAAAGGGTGCGCTTTATAAAAAAAGGTTGAGAAACACTGCGCTAACACACACACACACACACACACACACACACACACGTGTGTTTTTGTGGGCAAAACCCACTTCCTCAGATGAGCTGGAAAAGAATAACAGAAACCCAGAATTTTATAACAGAAAAAGAAGGGGGCAGGGTAAAAAGGTACCTGTCAGTTGTAAGACGGCTGCTAACGAGGCTAATTAAAGTGGGCAGGACATGTCCCGAAGGAAGTTAATGGGTAGCAGGTTTAAAACTAATAAAAGAAAGTTCTTCTTCACACAGCGCACAGTCAACCTGTGGAACTCCTTGCCAGAGGAGGCTGTGAAGGCTAGGACTATAACAGAGTTTAAAGAGAAGCTAGATAATTTCATGGAGGTTAGGTCCATAAAAGGCTGTTAGCCAGGGGGTAGAAATGGTGTCCCTGGCCTCTGTTTGTCAGAGGCTGGAGAGGGATGGCAGGAGACAAATTGCTTGATCATTGTCTTCGGTCCGCCCTCTCTGGGGCACCTGGTGCTGGCCACTGTCGGCAGACAGGATACTGGGCTAGATGGACCTTTGGTCTGACCCAGTACGGCCGTTCTTATGTTCTTCACCCAGCGCACAGACAACCTGTGGAACTCCTTGCCAGAGGAAGTTGTGCAGGCCAGGACTTCAATAGGGTTCAGGCAAGAACTAGATAGTTTCATGGAGGTTAGGTCCATCAGTGGCTATCAGCCAGGATGGGTAGGGATGGTGTCCCTAGCCTCTGTTTGTCTGGGAATGGGTGACGGGGAGGGATCACGTGAGGATTCCCTGTTCTGTTCACTCCCCCTGGCTAAAAAGTATTCATGAACCTGCCCTCCATGAATGCATCTAGGTCTTGTTCAAATTTTGTAAACATCCTGGTCTTCACAATATCCTGAGGCAAGGAGTTCCACAGGTTGTGTGCGCTCTGGGGCACCTGGCATTGGCCACTGTGGGCAGACAGGACACTGGGGCTGGATGGACCTTTGGTGTGACTCAGTCTGGCCGCTCTGATGGTTTTATGCAGTTAAGTCCGGCCCTACAATCCCACCGCCAAACGTCCTTGTTGTCCTGACGTGCGTTTACCCCACCCCGGTTTTATTTCCACCCCCTATTATTGCCCGCCTCCCCCCAGCAGTGCTGACCGATTGGCTCATCCTTGACCCCCCCCCCCCCCGCGCCCTGGCTGGTCCAGACCCCTTTGTCATGCAGGGCTCGGCTGGTTGCGAACTCCACCCGAACGGCACCTCCCGGGGGTTCCACGATGTGGGGATGGACGGGGAGGACCTGGCTCACTTCGACACAGACGCGGGCGCCTGGGCCGTGCGGCGGAGCGACACGCTGGCCCTCAAAGCCCGGGACATGCTGGCCTGGAACAGCGTCACGGTCACCGTCCTGCAGTTTTACCTGCAAACCACGTGCGTGAACGGTCTGAAGAGCTTCCTCCGGTACGGGAACGCATCTCTGCAGAGGGAAGGTGAGGCAGGACCCGGGCGGCTTCTCCAGGGGACGGGTTTGGGGGAGAAATGCAGCTGCGGCTGGGGCGGAGCGCAGAAGGCATGTCACAGCAGTTTAGGACAGGAAGCGGAGGCGGGTGCTGTCGTGGGGCACGACTGCGGATCATCTCTCCCCCCCGGCCCGTCTCTCTCCCCCAGAGCGGCCGGTCGCCGTGGTGTTTGCCCGCCCGCCGCCCCCTGCCGGCCCCCCCTTCCCGTGGCGGCTGGTCTGCTGGGTCACCGGGTTCTACCCCTGTCCCGTCCGCGTGGCCTGGCTGCAGGACGGGGAGGAGGTGGGGCCGGGCTGGCAGCTGGACTCCGGCGGGACCCTGCCCAACGCCGACCAGACCTACCAGCTGCGCAGCTCCCTGGCCGTGGGGCTGGACGACGGGCACAGCTATACCTGCCGGGTGGGGCACAGCAGCCTGGGGGGCCGGAGCCTGCTGATCCCCTGGGGTAGGTACCACCTTGCTCCTGAGCAGGGTTTTAAGTGTCTGGGGGTGGTGCACATTGGTGCCGGCTTTGGTGCGCCCTGACATTTTATTCCGCACCAGGACGGAAAAGGGGAGAGGGGACCTTGGGGTGGGGTCAGGGTCTCGGGGAGGGGGGGTTTTCCTGCCTGTCCCAAGGGTGGGGTGGGGTGGGTGGAGAGGCAGGGGTGGGTGGGGATGGATCGAGGTGGGGAGCGGAAGGAGGGATGGGATGGGGTGGGGGCTGAGGGGAAGGCGTGGAGAGGGCTGGGCGCAGTGGAGCAGCAGGAGACCATGGGGCAGGGCTAGGAAGGGCTGGAGGGCCGTGGGGACAAGAGAGAGGAGCAGAACTGGCAAGGGAGGGCCTGGGGTGGATTTGCAGGGAGGCTGAGGAAGGGAATGGTGGGGGAGGGGAGGAGAGGGGCGGAGGGCCGTGGGTCAGGCTGGGGGCTGAAGGCTGTGGTTCAGGCTGGGGAGCAGAGGGGCCATGGGGAGGCTGAGGGAAGATGGTTGGGTGGTTGGATGGGGACTGAGCGCTATGGGTCAGGGTGGGGGCGCAGATGGGCTGTGGGGCAGGCTGAGGAAGAGGGCTGGGGGCTGGGGGCCATGGGTCAGGGTGGGGAGCAGAGGCGCTGTGGGGAGGCCGAAGGAAGAGGGCTGGATGGGGGTGTCTGAGGCCATGGATCAGGGTGGGGAGAGCAGAGGGGCTGTGGGAGGCTGAGGGAAGAGGGCTGGGGGCTGAGGCCATGGGTCAGGGTGGGGAGCAGAGGGCCGTGGGGCAGGCTGAGGGAGCAGGGTCCATACTGCTGTTCCCAGCGCCGTCCCCTCTCGTGCATTACAGAGCGCAGCCGGCGCTGGGTTCCCGGCCTGGCCGTGGGCCTCACCCTGGGGGCTGTGGCGGCGGCCGCCGTGGCCGTGGGGCTGTGGCGCAGACGACGACCCTGAGCCTGCTCCCAGTCTCCCCGCCCATGTGGCGCGGGGCCCTTCACGGAGGCGAGTCTGCGACGACCGCGGCAGGACGCCGCCGGCCCAGATCGACGTCTAGGCTGCCGTCAGCGTCCCCCACGCTGCTCTCTGGACGCCTGGGACGTCCGATTAAAGGTCTGGGGAAATCCCACCGCACACACCAGCGGAGAATTTTGGGCATCACGTGGCAGGACTGACGGACCAACGTTAGTGTCCTCCTGGCGGCCGATTCCTGCAGCGTCAAGGCAACAATCGTCCCTTCGGGAGGAGGCCCGGCCCTCGTTTACCTAAACGATTTTTGACGCCCGGCAGAGGACCGGGGCGAGGTCTCGTGGCGGGCCGAGGGAGCGCCCCAGAGAGGTCCGTAAGACCCCCTTGCGTCCTGCTTGCCAGACCCGTTCGTATCCCCTCCAACCTGTGACGGAGCCATTAAATGCCTCCACTTCCTGTCCCGAACAGCTGGGCTGGGCGGCTTTGAAAGCCCCCCTGTGCGCCGCCCCAGAGTCAGCCGCATTTGCGCACCAAGCAAGGAGTCCCGGGGTCACACTGTTTCAACCCGAATGTCCTGACTGAACCGGTTGTGCGTGACTACGCCTGCAGGCTCGTGGACCACACTGCGAGGGCGTGACTTGTCCCGACGATCTCGTTTGTGGACAGCGGTTGTCCTGTCCCGGTTTCCTATCCCTCACCTTGCAAGCTAGGTGCTACTCAGTGCACACTCAAGGATGGATCATCGGAGCGCCGGACCCACGGGACCCCCGAACCGAGCCAGTGTGGCGGAAAGGTGGACTCCATCAAAGGAAGCTTGGCTATGCTTGTCCACGATCGGTTCGCTCGCGGTGTTGGACGCCAGCTGACGCACTAGTAGGGAGGAACCGAACGTCGAGAAACGGGGCTGGGAAAATAATTCGAAGCCTTCCCCGATGGACTGCATTTTCTAATGGACAACTTTTGAGGGGGTTGAGTCTCCATCCCTAGAGGCGGTTCAGCCCCGGCATGACCAAGCCCTGGCTGAGTTGATTGAGTCGGGGCAGGAGGTCGATCCTGCCAGCTCTACCATTCTGCGATTCTATGAACGTACCCCCAAATTCTCAGGTACTGAGGTTGCTCCTCCATCCTGGATGTATTCGTGGGGATATGTACCAATGAACAGGGGTCCGGGATAGCGCTACGTTAGTGTTCAAGGAGTTAATCCGCAAGGCATTAACCTGGAACATGTGCTCTCCCTTTGTTTCTACAGTCTGGAAAGATAGATTCAAAGTCCGGCCAAAACCGGCCTTATCTTTCCTGATGTATAACCATGCTCCTGCCCTTCGTGTGTTGTCGCCTAGAAAAATAAATAAGCACGCAGCTGCTCTTGTTTGTTGTGTCTTGCTCTTACCCTCGCTGGCACTGGTAAAATATTTTGCATCTCTTGCAATTGCTGAAACCTGCTGATCTGGAAAGTTTGCAGCATAGAAAAGTGCCGATTTGATGAGAAATTCTGAAAATAGTCATTAGGGATGGGTAGGGTCCTATTTGTCACCTGCCTATGAATATTCATTGTGTGGGCGTTAACATGACTAAATACAGTTTTAGGGGAAGCGGTTCCAAAAAGATTTGGACTTTTCAGCTTAGAAAAGAGGAGACTAAAGGGGGAGAGGAGAGAGGTCTATAAAATCATGAGTGGTGTGGAGAAAGTGAATAAGAAAAAGTGATAGACTTATTCCCCTACTATAAGAACCCTACTATAACCCTACTTATTCCCCTACTATAAGAGTCATGGAGGCTCGGTCCATCAGTGTCCCGAGCCTCTGTTTGTCTGGAAATGGGTGACAAAAGTTATTTACTTGTCCCCACACTATGAGAACCAGGGGTCACGAAACAAAATGAATAGGCATCAGGTTGAAAACAAACCAAAGGAAGTTTTTCTTCACCCAGCGCACGATCAACCTGTGGAACTCCTCACCAGAGGATGCGGTGAAGGCTAGGACTTTAACAGGGTTCAAAAAAGTGCTAGATACATTCATGGAGGCTAGGTCCATCAGTGTCCCGAGCCTCTGTTTGTCTGGAAATGGGTGACAAAAGTTATTTACTTGTCCCCACACAATGGCTACGTCTAGACTGGCATGATTTTGCGCAAAAGCTTTTAACGGAAAAGTTTTCCGTTAAAGCATTTTAAAGCGTCTAGATTAGCACGGATGCTTTAGCAAAAAGTGCTTTTGTGCAAAAGCATCCGTGCCAATCTAGACGCGATTTTGCGCAAGAAAGCCCCGATCGCCATTTTGCACACCGGGGCTTTCTTACGCAAAAAATTCCTGTCCTGTCTACACTGGCCCTCTTGTGCAAAAACATTTGCACAAGAGGGCTTATCCCCGAGCGGGAGCATCATAGTATCTTACATTAGACAATCTTACATTAGATCGTCAGTGTTCTTGCGCAAATTCAAGCAGCCAGTGTAGACAGCTGGCAAGTTTTTGCGCAAAAGTGACTGCTTTTGCGCAAAATCTTGCCAGTCTAGATGCACCCTATGGCTGCGTCTAGACTGGCATGATTTTCCACAAATGCTTTTAACGGAAAAGTTTTTCCGTTAAAAGTATTTCGAAAAAGCGTCTAGATTAGCGCGGATGCTTTTGCGCCAAAAGCACTTTTTGCGGAAAAGCGTCCGTGCCAGTCTAGACAGCTTTTGCGAAAGCCCGATCGCCGTTTTAGCCATCGGGCTTTTTTCAAAACAAATCTCAGCTGTCTACACTGGCCCTTTTGCGCAACAGTTTTGCGCAAAAGGGACTTTTGCCTGAGCGGGAGCGTCAAAGCTTTTCCGCAAAAAGCACTGATTTCGTACATGAGAACGTCAGTGCTTTTGCAGAAAATCAAGCGGCCAGTGTAGACAGCTGGCAAGTTTTTGCGCAAAAGCGGCTGATTTTGCGCAAAAACTGGCCAGTCTAGACACAGCCTAAGAGAACAAGGGGTCATGAAACAAAATGAATAGGCATCAGGTTGAAAACAAACCGGAGGAAGTTTTTCTTCACTCGGCGCATGGTCAACCTGTGGAACTCCTCGCCAGAGGATGCGGTGAAGGCTTGAACTTTAACATGGCTCAAAAAAGAGCTAGATACAGTCATGGAGGCTCGATCCATCAGTGTCCCGAGCCTCTGTTTTTCTGGAAATGGGTGACAAAAGTTATTTACTTGTTCCTGCACTATAAGAACTAGGGGACATGAAACAAAATGGCTGCGTCTAGACTGGCAAGTTTTTCCGCAAAAGCAGCTGCTTTTGCGGAAAAACTTGCCAGCTGTCTACACTGGCCGCTTGAATTTCCGCAAGAACACTGACGATCTCACGTAAGATTGTCAGTGTTCTTGCAGAAATGCTATGCTGCTCCCGTTCGGGCAAAAGCCCTTTTCTGGAAATGCTTTTGCGCAAAAGGGCCAGTGTAGACAGCTGAAAACTGTTTTGTGCAAAAAAGCCCTGATGGTGAAAATGGCGATTGGGGCTTTCTTGTGAAAAACCGTGTCTAGATTGGCACGGACGCTTTTCTGCAAAAAGTGCTTTTGCGGAAAAGCGTCCGTGCCAATCTAGACGCTCTTTTCCACAAATGCTTTTAACGGAAAACTTTTCCGTTAAAAGCATTTGCGGAAAATCATGCCAGTCTAGACGTAGATATCAGGTTTAAAACAACCCAAAGGAAGTTTTTCTTTACTTGGCGCACGGTCAACCTGTGGAACTCCTCGCCAGAGGATGCGGTGAGGGCCAGGACTTTAACAGGATGTTGTGTTGAATGTCTGAGGTTTAACAGGCGGGGACAATAAAACAGGTAAAGAGCTGGGGAGAGCAAGGGCCAAGGCAGCCTCCAGGCCAGGCCTGGTGACCGGGGCCGGGGCAAGAGCAGGGGCAGCCTCGGACCCTCCCCAGTGGCGGGTAGGGTGGGGAGAGTCCGGTGCAGCTTCGGCCTGCCGGGGCGAGCCGGGCTAGGGGTGCTCTTGGCTCAGTCCCTCCTGGCGGCTGGGGGCCCAGGGGTCGGAGAAGAGCTGCTCACCCCAGCATCAGAACTGATGGGGTCTCTAGGGGGGTTGGGGAGGACCCATGCGGGGTGGCCCCTTTACCGGGGCCGTATGGGGACACCGCAGTTCCTCCCGGCCTTGGGATCAAGGGGGAAGAAGGGCTGCAGCCCCCTTTCTGTCTAGGGCAGGTGCTGGCCTCTCTCAGACACTGAAGCCGGCCTCCCCCTCTCCTGGAAAGGGGGCCGAGATAGAGACAGCACCAAAGGGGTTACCCATGGGTGTGGGAAGGCCCAGCTGGGGAAAGCAAGTGCCAGCCCCGCCCCTTCCACCAGAGGCCTCTCCCCCTGGTGCCAAGCCCCGCCCACTCCCATCTCCACACTGCCTGGCCCCAGGATCGCCAGCATCCCCAAAGCAGAGAAGTTCTTCATCTGGGTGGGGGAGGACTTGGCAAGTCTTTCTCATCTCTGGGACAACAGGGCGGCGCACCCGCCTGGCTCAGGGTACAGACGCCCCATGGAGACCCCAGAGAATCAGAGCTGAGACCCTACCCCCGCTGGGACCCGTGCCCCCTGTGAGCTGAGCGCTTGGGCCGCCGTCCAGGAGAGATGCAGGTGCCCCCGCAGGATGTGCGTCTATTGGTGGTGCACATCTGCCCCTGCCTCCGCGCACCGAACAAAATTTATTCCGCCCCGGGAACGCGGAACCGGGCTGCACGTTTGGCAATGGACCCTTTTCTCAGCCCCGCTCGGTCCTGCCACGCTGTCTGGCTGCCCTCCATTTGAGTCCGGCCCAAAGGGGAAGTTTCTCCTACCCGGGGAGGGCCGGGGGCATGTCTCAGAGACACCCCCCTCCCTATCCCTCAAGGCACAGAGCAGGGACATGAGCAAGGGAAGGCGAGGTTGGGTTACACAAGCGGCGGGTGAAGGCACGCCCCGCCCCTTCCACTGGAGGCTCCGCCCCCAAGGAGCCAAGCCCCTCCCCTTCCACCAGATGCCCCCCCCCGGAGTCAAGCCCCGCCCCTTCCAGGCCACCTACAGGGCTGGGGCAGCCGTGGAGTTTTGGGGGAAGGGGGCTCGGGGGGCGGCCCGGCCGCCCCAGGAAGTGAGTCCCCGTGAGGGCTGGGAGGAAATTGCACCTGCGGCTTTCCCTGGAAGTTTGATTCACCACAAGGGAACCTTCAACTTCCCCTTTCTGGCATGATTCAAGTTCTCCATGGACCCAGGAGCAGGAACCACATGTGTGTGTGGGAGGCGGGGGTGTGTGTGTGTGTGGGGGCAGGAGGCTGGTAGGGCCCAGCAGATCACAGTCTGTGGGTGTGGGTAGGGGGAATTGTGCCTCCCCTGCTTGTGCGGGGTGCCCTGGGCTGCCCAGGACCATCCCCCCAGCCCTGTGGGGGTGGCTGCTAGGGACAGCCTCCCTCCCCCTCCTGGCTAAGAGCCACTGATGGACCTACCCTGCATGAATCTATCTAGCTCTTTTTTGAACCCTGGTCAAGTTCTGGTCTTCCCCACATCCACCAGCAAGGAGTTCCACAGGTTGACCGTGCGCTGGGCCAGTCAGTCCTCAATCTGTAGCAGGGCATGGGGTTCTTCTATCCTGAGCCTCTGGTTTGTTTAAAACCTGCTACCTATTCATTTCATTTGGTGACCCTCCCCCCCCCCAGTTCCTGTGGGATGGGAACGAGTCAATAACGTTCCCTCATTCACTTTCTCCACACCGGTCAAGATTTTATAGACTTTATCGATTTTATAGATTTTAACGACCTGCTGGGCTAATAAGTATTGATGGACCTAATGTCCATGAATTTATCTAGCTCTTTTTGAACCCTGGTCTTCACAACGTCCTCTGGCGAGGAGTTCCACAGGTTAACTGTGCACTGGGTGAAGAAAAACTGCCTTTGGTTTGTTTTAAACCTGCTACCTATTCATTTCATTTGGTGACCCTAATTCCTATGGGATAGGAACAAGTCAATAAGTTTTCCTTGTTCACTTTCTCCACACCGGTCATGATTTTATAGACTTTATTAATTTTATAGATTTTAACGACCTGCTGGGCTAATAAGTATTGATGGACCTAACCTCCATGAATTTATCTAGCTCTTTTTTGAACCATGGTCTTCACAACGTCCTCTGGCGAGGAGTTCCACAGGTTGACTGTGTGCGGCGTGAAGAAGAACTGCCTCTGGTTTGTTTTAAACCTGCTGCCTATTAAGAGCAGTGTAGCCAACTCTGCCGGACTGGATGGGCCAGGCGATGCTGCCGCAAATGGCGCCCAGTCCGCCCGGGGTGGGAGAGTTGGCACCCGTCTGGCATGGGCAGTGGGGCCGGCCGGAGGGTGGGGCCGAGGCCCACGCAGCTGCGTGATTTGCATATCGGTAGGGACGGCCCGGCCTTTGAACTCTGGATCTCGGTTGGCAAAGGAGAGCAGCCAGGAACGGTGCAGGGCAGGGGAAGAGAAGCGGTGTGTTCACCTGTGGAACTCCTCGCCAGAGGATGTGGTGAAGACCAGGATTTGAACAGGGTTCAAAAAAGAGCTAGATCGATACATGGAGGTGTTAGGTCCATCGATACGTATCAGCTGGAATGGGTGTCCCGAGACACTGTTTGTCACGGTCATGCCCTTTGGAGGAGTTTTCACGCCTCCACTTTGCCCGGGGCAGAGGGGGGGTCATGGGACGGGCTTGCACGGCTGGCGGGTTAACTGCCAGCGCAAACCAGAAACCACATGTGGAAACGGAGAGACACCAGCCTCCGTGCAGCCCGGGTGCTGGCGAGTGACGTTGAGGAAGGAAACCTGCCCTGGGTCGTCGCTTTGCCAAAGCGGCGGGCTGCCACAGGAGGGGCAGAACTCTAAAATCCAGCCCCCGCCCTGGCCACATGCAGGGAACCCCATGGGGCGCCCCTCGCTGTGCCCCCAGAGGGCTGGGGGGCTGCCCCCCTCCCGCACAGAGCAGGGACCCTGCTGTGCCTGCCCCGATGCAGGGAGGGTGCCCGGACGAGAGTTGGCACCCATCTGGCATGGGCAGTGGGGCCGGCCGGAAGGTGGGTCCGAGGCCCACGCAGCTGCATTGTTTGCATATCGGTAGGGAGGGCCCTGCCTTTGAAGGCTGGATCTTTGTTGGCAAAGGATGGCAGCCGAGAGCGGTGCAGGGTGGGGAAGAGAAGCAGCATGTTAACCTGTGGAACTCCTCACCAGAGGATGTGGTGAAGACCGGGACATGAACAGGGTTCAAAAAAGAGCTAGATGGATTCATGGAGGTGTTATCCATGATGCAGGGAGGCAGGGAGGGCCTGTGTGTGGGGACAGGTGGGGGTCTGTGTGTGGCTGCACACCCCAGCCCCCTGCTCTTGGCCCAGTGGGGGGCGGGGTCAGTGACGAGGCTCTCCCCGGAGCCTGTGTCCCCCCCCGCTGGGAGGGTCATTGGGGGAAGGAGCGGTAGGTGGGGGCACTGAAATAGAGGAGCAGGAAAGGGGCGGGGCTATTGCAAAGGGGAGGGGCTAATGGGAGGGATATTACAAAGGGGAGGGACTGATGGGAGGGGCTATTGCAAAGGGAGGGGCTGATGGGGAGGTGGGGAGGGTCCATTGGGGGTAGGTAGGGGCATTGGAATGAGGAGCAGGAAGTAGGAGGGGCAATTGTAAAGGAGGAGGAGCTAATGGGAGGGCTATTGCAAAGGGGAGGAACTAATGGGAGGTGGGGAGGGTCCATTGGGAGAAGGAGGGGTAGGTAGGGGCATTGGAATAGAGGAGCAGGAAGGGCGGGGCTATTGCAAAGGAGGAGCTAATGGGAGGGCTATTGCAAAGGGAGGGCTGATGGGAGGTGGGGAGGGTCCATTGGGGGTAGATAGGGGCATTGGAATAGAGGAGCAGGAAGGAGGGGCAATTGTAAAGGGAGGGGCTAATGGGAGGGGCTATTGCAAAGGAGGAGGCTGATGGGAGGTGGGGAGGGTCCATTGGGGTAGATAGGGGCATTGGAATAGAGGAGCAGGAAGGGGCGGGGCTATTGCAAAGGGAGGGGCTAATGGGAGGATATTGCAAAGGGAGGGCTGATGGGAGGTGGAGAGGTCCATTGGGGGTAGATAGGGGCATTGGAACAGAGGAGCAGGAAGGGGCGGGGCTATTGCAAAGGAGGGGCTAATGGGAGGGGCTATTGTAAAGGGGAAGGGGAAGGGGAAGGGGAAGGGGAGGGTGGGGAGGGGAGGGCTTGGGACGGAGAGAGAGGTGCAGGCGGGTGGCAGGAGGGGCTAGTGAGGGAGAGGTGTGACGGGGTGGGGATTGTGTGCGCTGTGTTTGCTTTGTGGCGCTGTAGGTGATTCCTACCATCCTGCCCTGTTCCCTCGTGACCCCGTGTGCGTGCCTCGGTTTCCCTGGGCCCTGCACTGGTGCCTGGCTGGGGGATGGGAATGTGTGTGGGGGGGGGCCGGGGTGGCTGCCCCAGGCTGCCCCATCTTAGCAGGTCCACAACAATAGCCCAGTTTGTAACCTGAAGCCTGGGGGGCGGAGTGGTGCAACCAGCTGACATTTTTTGGGAGACAAAGGAGGAGGGGCTGCCTTCAGGGTGGGGAAGGGCTGCTGTGGTGGGAGGGGGGGGGTGAGCTGTCCCTGCAGCGTGAGTGGGGGGCTGGCTCCCTCTCCAAGACTCCCCCCCCCCCGCAAGCTGGGCCAAGTGTGGGGTGCTGGGCCGGGGCAGAGCCTGCGGCTGGGAATCCCAGCCCCCCGGGTCCCTCCCTCCTTTGCCTCCGCCCGGATCCGGACCGGGGTTCCTCCTCCCACGCCGCTCCCGGCCTGGCCCTGATTGGATCGGGGCTGGCGGCGGCGGAGAGAGACGCTGGCGGGGAGGAGGAACCGACAGGATGTGGGCGACCCCCGGCCCTTTGTCCCCCCACCCTGACGCCCGCCACAACCTGGGTCTCCCTTCCCTTGTCAGGATGCTGCTCCCTCTGCTGCTCCTTTCCTGGGCCTGCGGGACCCCGGCCGGTAAGTGGGGACCCCCCTCTCTGCCCTTTTTGAAAGGGGGGGTGTTGCGGGGAGGGTGCAAGAACAGGGGGGAGGCCGGTGAGGATTCAGCAGAGAGCGTGAACGAGCCGGGGACGTCCTAATTTCTGCCCTCGTCCCCTTGTTTTCTTCCCGTCCTCCCGCCAGGATCCGTCACCCTCCGGCTGCTCAAAACCACCGTCTTCCACAACGCCAGCTCCACGGCCACGGAAGGGATCGCCCTGCTGGGCGACCTGGAGACCCACGCCCTGGACTACAGCACCCGCCACATCCGCTTCCTGCAGCCCTGGGCCCACCAGGGCCTGAGCCCCAAGGAGTGGCAGGACATGGAGACGATGTTCCGGCATTACCTGGACAAGTTCATCCTGATCACGACCAAGGTGGTGAAGGACGCGGGCCAGCGCTGTGAGTACGGGGCGGGCGGAGGGAGCGGAGACCCAACAGCGGTGGCGTGTGTCCGGACGAGCGAGCCAGGCCTGAAGGGAGGCAATCTGTTTAGGAGGAAATGGCACCCCCATTTTCTGGGGTGGTGCGAGAGAGGGTAGGGCTGGAAGAGGCAAGCCCCCAAACTCCGCCCACAACTCTACCCCTTCCATCCAGGCTCCGCCTCCTGCATCACATGGAGGTGGGGTGACGTGCAGCCTCAGTTTCCTTCCTGACCCAGCACCACCCCACCCCAGAGCACCTGGAGGGAGGGTGGCCCATACTGGCCACCTCCATGTGGTGCGGGGGGCGGGGCCTGGGCAGAATGGGTGGGGCTGGGATCTGATACGGGGGGCACTAAAAGTGCCTCCTGCCCCCAAATTTGCACCCAGGTCTTCCCTGGAGCATGCTGTAGCAGAGCGAGGGTCTAGGTCAGTGTTTCTTAAGCTGTTCTGCTGCAGTTGGAGGTGTGCTGTGGAGAACAACAGAATTCAAAATGGTCACCCTTAAAGGGCCAGGTGATTCTTTTTTTTTTTTTTGCTCAACAAAAAAAATCCTTGGTGTTCCTCAGAAAAATAATTATCGTTTGGTGTTCCTCGATCTTCAAAAGTTTAAGAAACACTGGTCTAGGCCTTCTGCCAGAGCATGTTTGCTTCCAAACAGAGTGACCACGGATCCGGGGACCACAGCTCACCAGGCCAGCCTGCAGGGCGGGGGAAAAGGGAGCTGCTGCCCTAGGGCCAGGCGATTTATGGCTCCCCATATGCTGAGTGCTTGGGCGGCCATCCAGGAGAGATTCAAATGCTGCCCTGCTAATTGGCAGAGCGCCCACAGGTCGGTGTATGTTTTTATGGGTGGTGCACATGCCTGAGCGCATGAAAAAATTATTCCGCACATAAATGGAAAAGAAGAGAGGGACCATTGCCCAGGGCCCCCGATTGCTGTACCTGAGTCAATTCGCAGAACAATGAATGTGTGAAAGAGCCATTCGATTGGTAGTGTGGGGCTGGATAGATAGATAGATAGATAGATAGATAGATAGATAGATGGGGTGTGTGGGGATAGATAGATAGATAGATAGATAGAGGGGGTGGGTGGGGTTAGATAGATAGATAGAGGGGTGTGTAGGGATAGATAGATAGATAGAGGGGGTGTGGGGATAGATAGATAGAGGGGGTGGGTGGGGATAGATAGATAGATAGAGGGGGTGGGTGGGGATACATAGATAGAGGAGGTATGTGGGGATAGATAGATAGATAGAGGGGGTGGGTGGGGATAGATAGATAGATAGAGGAGGTGTGTGGGGATAGATAGATAAAAAGAGGGTGTGTGTGGGGATAGATAGATGGATATAGGGGTGGGTGGGGATACATAGATAGAGGAGGTATGTGGGGATAGATAGGTAGATAGAGGGGTGGGTGGGGATACATAGATAGAGGTGTGTGTGGGGATAGATCGATAGATAGAGGAGGTGTGTGGGATAGATAGATAGATAGAGAGAGAGGAGGTGTGTGGGGATAGATAGATAGAGGAGGTATGTGGGGATAGATAGATAGATAGAGGGGGTGGGTGGGGATACATAGATAGAGGGTGTGTGTGGAGATAGATAGATAGATAGAGGGTGGGTGGGGATAGATAGATAGATAGAGGGGTGGGTGGGGATACATAGATAGAGGTGTGTGGGGATAGATAGATAGAGGAGGTGTGGGGATAGATAGATAGATAGAGGGGTGTGTAGATAGATAGATAGATAGAGGGGGTGTGTGGGGATAGATAGATAGAGGAGGTGTGTGGGGATAGATAGATAGATAGAGGGGGTGGGTGGGGATAGATCGATAGATAGAGGAGGTGTGTGGGGATAGATAGATAGATAGAGGGGTGTGGGGATAGATCGATAGATAGAGGAGGTGTGTGGGATAGATAGATAGATAGAGAGAGAGAGGAGGTGTGTGGGGATAGATAGATAGAGGAGGTATGTGGGGATAGATAGATAGATAGAGGGGTGGGTGGGGATACATAGATAGAGGTGTGTGTGGAGATAGATAGATAGAGGGGTGGGTGGGGATAGATAGATAGATAGATAGATAGAGTGTGTGGGGATAGATAGATAGATAGATAGAGGGTGGGTGGGGATACATAGATAGAGGGGGTGTGTGGGGCTAGATAGAGGGGGTGTGTAGGGATAGATAGATAGATAGAGGAGGTATGTGGGGATAGATAGATAGATAGATAGAGGGGGTGTGGGGATAGATAGATAGATAGAGGAGGTGTGTGGGGATGGATAGATAAAAAGAGGGTGTGTGTGGGGATAGATAGATGGATATAGGGGGTGGGTGGGGATACATAGATAGAGGAGGTATGTGGGGATAGATAGGTAGATAGAGGGGGTGGGTGGGGATACATAGATAGAGGGTGTGTGTGGGGATAGATCGATAGATAGAGGAGGTGTGTGGGGATAGATAGATAGAGAGAGAGGAGGTGTGTGGGGATAGATAGATAGAGGAGGTATGTGGGGATAGATAGATAGATAGAGGGGGTGGGTGGGGATACATAGATAGAGGGTGTGTGTGGAGATAGATAGATAGATAGAGGGGGTGGGTGGGGATAGATAGATAGATAGAGGGGTGTGTGGGGCTAGATAGAGGGGGTGTGTAGGGATAGATAGAGGGGTGTGTAGGGATAGATAGAGGGGTGTGGAGATAGATAGATAGAGGAGGTGTGTGGGGATAGATAGATAGAGAGGGTGGGTGGGGATAGATAGATAGATAGAGGGGGTGTGTGGGGATAGATAGATAGATAGAGGAGGTGTGTGGGGATAGATAGATAGATAGAGAGAGAGAGAGGAGGTATGTGGGGATAGATAGATAGATAGAGGGGGTGGTGGGGATACATAGATAGAGGGTGTGTGTGGAGATAGATAGATAGATAGAGGGGGTGTGTGGGGATAGATCGATAGATAGAGGAGGTGTGTGGGGATAGATAGATAGATAGAGAGAGAGAGAGGAGGTGTGTGGGGATAGATAGATAGAGGAGGTATGTGGGGATAGATAGATAGATAGAGGGGGTGGGTGGGGATAGATAGATAGATAGATAGAGGGGTGTGTGGGGATAGATAGATAGATAGATAGAGGGTGGGTGGGGATACATAGATAGAGGGGTGTGTGGGGTAGATAGAGGTGTGTAGGGATAGATAGATAGATAGAGGGGGTGTGTGGGGATAGATAGATAGAGGGGGTGGGTGGGGATACATAGATAGAGGAGGTATGTGGGGATAGATAGATAGATAGAGGGGTGGGTGGGGATAGATAGATAGATAGATAGAGGAGGTGTGTGGGGATAGATAGATAAAAAGAGGGTGTGTGGGATAGATAGATGGATATAGGGGTGGGTGGGGATACATAGATAGAGGAGGTATGTGGGGATAGATAGGTAGATAGAGGGGGTGGGTGGGGATACATAGATAGAGGGTGTGTGTGGGGATAGATCGATAGATAGAGGAGGTGTGTGGGGATAGATAGATAGATAGAGAGAGAGAGAGGAGGTGTGTGGGGATAGATAGATAGAGGAGGTATGTGGGGATAGATAGATAGATAGAGGGGGTGGGTGGGGATACATAGATAGAGGGTGTGTGTGGAGATAGATAGATAGATAGAGGGGGTGGGTGGGGATAGATAGATAGAGATAGGTGTGTGGGGACAGATAGATAGATAGATAGAGGGGGTGGGTGGGGATAGATAGATAGAGGGGGTGTGGGGATAGATAGATAGATAGAGGGTGTGGGGATAGATAGATAGATAGATAGAGGTGTGGGGATAGATAGATAGAGGGGGTGGGGATAGATAGATAGTAGAGAGGGGTGGGTGGGGATACATAGATAGAGGAGGTATGTGGGGATAGATAGATAGAGATAGATAGATAGATAGATAGAGGAGGTGTGGGGATAGATAGATAGAGGGGTGGGTGGGGATAGATAGATAGATAGAGGAGGTGTGTGGGGATAGATAGATAAAAGAGGGTGTGTGGGGATAGATAGATGGATATAGGGGCTGGGTGGGGACATAGATAGAGGAGGTATGTGGGGATAGATAGATAGAGGGGGTGGTGGGGATAGATAGATAGAGGTGTGTGGGGATAGACTGATAGATAAGGAGGTGTGTGGGGATAGATAGATAGATAGAGAGAGAGAGTAGAGGTGGGGACAGATAGATAGATAGATAGATAGAGGTAGGGATAGATAGATAGATAGAGGGGTGTGGGGATAGATAGATAGATAGAGGAGGTGTGTGACAGATAGATAGATAGAGGGGGTGTGGGGATAGATAGATAGATAGAGGAGGTGTGGGGATAGATAGATAGATAGAGGGTGGTGGGGATAGATAGAGAGGTGTGTGGGATAGATAGATAGATAGAGGTGTGGGGATAGATAGATAGAGGGTGTGTAGATAGATAGATAGATAGAGGTGTGGGGATAGATATAGATAGAGAGGTGTGTGGGGATAGATAGATAGATAGAGAGAGAGAGAGAGGTGTGGGATAGATAGATAGAGAGGGATAGATAGATAGATAGAGGGGGTGAGATAGATAGATAGATAGGAGGTGTGTGGGGATAGATAGATAGATAGATAGAGGGGTGGGTGGGATAAATAGATAGAGGGGTGTGTGGGGATAGATAGATAGATAGAGGGGTGTGGGGATAGATAGATAGAGGGGTGTGTGGGGATAGATAGATAGATAGAGGTGTGGGGACATAGATAGAGGAGGTATGTGGGGAAGATAGATAGATAGGTGTGTGGGGATAGATAGATAGATAGAGGAGGTGTGGGGATAGATAAAAAGAGGTGTGTGGGGATAGATAGATGGATATAGGGCTGGGTGTGGGGATACAGATAGAGAGGTATGTGGGGATAGATAGATAGATAGAGGGGGTGGGTGGGGATACATAGATAGAGGGTGTGTGTGGGGATAGATAGATAGATAGAGGAGGTGTGTGGGGATAGATAGATAGATAGAGAGAGAGAGAGGAGGTGTGTGGGGATAGATAGATAGAGGAGGTATGTGGGGATAGATAGATAGAATAGAGGGTGGGTGGGATAGATAGATAGATAGATAGAGGGGTGGTGGGGATAGATAGATAGATAGATAGACGGGGTGTGTGGGGATAGATAGATAGATAGATAGATAGAGGGTGGGTGGGGATACATAGATAGAGTGTGACAGATAGACAGATAGAGGGGGTGGGGATAGATAGATAGATAGAGGAGGTGTGTGGGGATAGATAGATAGAGAGAGAGAGAGAGGAGGTGTGGGGATAGATAGATAGAGGAGGTATGTGGGGATAGATAGATAGATAGAGGTGGGGGATACATAGATAGAGGGTGTGTGTGGAGATAGATAGATAGAGGGGGTGTGTGGGGATAGATAGATAGATAGAGGAGGTGTGTGGGGATAGATAGATAGATAGAGAGAGAGAGAGGAGGTGTGTGGGGATAGATAGATAGAGGAGGTATGTGGGGATAGATAGATAGATAGAGGGGGTGGGTGGGGATACATAGATAGAGGGTGTGTGTGGAGATAGATAGATAGAGGGGGTGGGTGGGGATACACAGATAGAGGGTGTGTGTGGAGATAGATAGATAGAGGGGGTGGGTGGGGATAGATAGATAGATAGATAGACGGGGTGTGTGGGGATAGATAGATAGATAGATAGAGTGTATAGATAGAGGGGTGTGTAGGGATAGATAGATAGATAGAGGTGTGTGGGGATAGATAGATAGAGGAGGTGTGTGGGGATAGATAGATAGATAGAGGGTGGGTGGGGATAGATAGATAGATAGAGGTGTGTGGGGATAGATAGATAGAGGGGGTGGGTGGGGATACATAGACAGAGGGGTGTGGGGATAGATAGATAGAGGGGGTGGGTGGGGATACATAGATAGAGGAGGTGTGGGGATAGATAGAGGGGGTGTGTGGGGATAGATAGATAGATAGAGGGGTGTGTGTGGGGATAAATAGATAGTTAGATAGATAGAGGGGTGTGTGGGGATAGATAGTTAGATGTGGGGAAGGTGGGGATATATATCGAGAGACAGAGAGAGGACGAGAGGGCGAGGGGGGGTTATAGGGATACAGAGAGGGGAAGAGAGATAGATAGATGGGCTGAATGGGGCTAGACAGACAGACCGTTAGCTAGATGGAGTTATGAACTTTTGTGGGCAAAACCCACGTTCTCCCCTTTCTCCCCCCTCTGCTCATCTGAGGGCGGGGGCTGTGCCCACCAAAGCGCATGGCACTGTCTATACAGTCACTGGACTCTAAGGTGCCCCCAGAACGACCCGTGGGTTTTTTTTTAGGGAACGTTGACACCCTCCGCTTCAAACAGCCACTGCACGGTGCCTTTCGCTCCTACCAGTCCCGCCCCTCCGCCATGCTTTGGCCACACCCTCTCATTTAGTCTTGGCCTTATTGTCTTTATTTTCCCGGTCCCTTTGTTTCAGTCCCTTATCTCTTCCTCCCCCCACCCCACCGGTGACCAGGTTCCCCTGGAAGTTGGGCACTTGTGTGGCCACTGAGGCGAAATTAGAATCAGCCCACCACAAGGTTTTTGTTGATATGGGTGGTGCACCTTGGTGCACACCGAAAAAATGTATCCCGCACACAAAATGGAAAAAAATCTGCTCGTGGATGGAAAAGATGAGGGGGAACACCGCTGGGGACCTGTCCTCATCCCCATGCCCTTCCTCTCCCAGTCCCCTTTGTCACCCAGTTGTCCTTCGGCTGCGAAGTGCGCCCCGACGGCACCACCCAGCAGTTCTGCGAATTCGCCGTGAACGGGGAGGACTTCATCACCTTCGACGTGGCCACGGGCACCTGCATCGCACAGCAGCGGGACAACCTGACACTCAGCCTCCGGGACAGGTGTACCCAGGAGAAGAGCGTGACCCTCACCATGCAGTTTCTCCTGAAAACCACGTGCGTCACTGAGCTCAAGGCGTTAGTCCAGTACGGGAAAGAGACTCTGGAGAGGCAAGGTGAGGCTAGACCCCCGTCCCGTCCCGGGGGTTCTTTCAACAGGGACCCCACCCTTGGGGACTTAGGCGGCCACCTAGGAGCGATTCGGGTGCCGCCCCACTTGCCACCTGTATTTATGTGGGTGGTGCCCACTGGCGCGTGCCATAAAATTTATTCCGCACCCGGTTGAGGAAAAAATGACCTGTGTCATGTGCAAATGCAGCTATGTCTGGAGCGGTGCGCAGGAACCATTTTATAGCAGTTTAGGACAGGACGTGAAGGGGGGAGGGCAGAATTGGGGGGGGGCAGGCCAGGCGCGTGAGTCCCCGAGGCTCAGACTGACCACGCCTTTCTCCCCTCCCGTCTCAGAGCGGCCGGTCGCCGTGGTGTTCGCCCGCCCGCCGCCCTCCGCCAGCCCCTCTGCGCCGTGGCGGCTGATGTGCCTGGTCACCGGGTTCTACCCCCGTCCTGTGCAGGTGGCCTGGCTGCAGGACGGGGAGGAGGTGGAGCCGGGCTGGCGGGTGGACTCCGGCGGGACCCTGCCCAACGCCGACCAGACCTACCAGCTGCGCAGCTCCCTGGCCGTGGGGCCGGACGACGGGCACAGCTACGCCTGCCGGGTGGAGCACAGCAGCCTGGGGGGCCGGAGCCTGCTGATCCCCTGGGGTAGGTACCACCCTAGATAGAGAGAGGGGATATCTGGGGGTGGTGCACATTGGCACCGGCTTTGGTGCACACGGACATTTTATTCCGCACCAGGAAGGAAAAGGGGAGAGCGGATCTTGGGGCATGGCCCAGGGAGTGTGTGTGTGTGTGGGGGTGTCAGTGTTTTGGGGGGGCTTTTCCTCCAGCTGTGCTCAAGGGTTGTGGGGCCAGAAGCAGTGGGGTGGGGGGGGCAGGCCCAGAACTGGTGGGGTGGGGCAGAAGCGGGGGCGGTGAGCTGGGTGAGAAATGAGCAGTGTTTCCCCTGCCAGCGGAAAGGGAAACAGCTGGGCGAGCAGTGTGTGTGGGGAGGGGAGGGCGGACTGAAGGGCTGGGGTGCACGTGGGGCCCTCAGCAGCGGGGTCTGTGCCTCTGGCCTGGGGCTGGGGGTGAGGAGGTCCCCAGGGGCCCTGATGTGGGGAGGGGAATGTGTGGGAGCGGGGGGGAGGGGAGAGCAGCGGACAGGAGGGAACAGGGTTTAGGGGCATCTGAGAGCAGTGGGGGCTGAGCCAAGGGGAGCAGTGGGGATGGACAGAGAGGAGGCCGAGGAAGAGGGCTGAGGGGCTGAGGCCGTGGGTCAGGCTGTGGGGACTGAGGGGTTTTGGGGGAGGCCGCGGGAAGAGGGCTGGGGAGGGTGCTGAGGGCCGTGGGTCAGGCTGTGGGGACTGAGGGTTTTGGGGAGGCCGAGGAAGAGGGCTGGGGAGGGTGCTGAGGCCGTGGGTCAGGCTGTGGGGACTGAGGGTTTTGGGGAGGCCGAGGAAGAGGGCTGGGGAGGGGCTGAGGTGGGTCAGGCTGTGGGGACTGAGGGGTTTTGGGGAGGCCGAGGAAAAGGGCTGGGGAGGGTGCTGAGGGCTGTGGGTCAGGCTGTGGGGACTGAGGGGTTTTGGGGGAGGCCGAGGAAGAGGGCTGGGGAGGGGCTGAGGGCCGTGGGTCAGGCTGTGGGGACTGAGGGGTTTTGGGGAGGCCGAGGAAGAGGGCTGGGGAGGGTGCTGAGGGCTGTGGGTCAGGCTGTGGGGACTGAGGGTTTTGGGGAGGCCGAGGAAGAGGGCTGGGGGAGGGGCTGAGGGCCGTGGGTCAGGCTGTGGGGACTGAGGGGTTTTGGGGGAGGCCGAGGGAAGAGGGCTGGGGGAAGGGGCTGAGGGCCGTGGGTCAGGCTCTGGGGAGCAGAGAGGCTGTGGGGAGGCCGAGGGAAGAGGGCTGCGGAAGGATGAGGGTCGTGGGTCAGGCTGGAGGAGCAGTGGGTCTGTGGGTGAGTCTGAGGAAGACGGTTGGGTGGGGGGGGCTGAGGGTCAGGCAGTGGGGAGCAGAGAGGCTGTGGGGAGGCCGAGGGAAGAGGGCTGCGGAAGGATGAGGGTCGTGGGTCAGGTTGGAGGGAGCAGTGGGTCTGTGGGTGAGTCTGAGGGAAGACGGTTGGGTGGGGTGGGGAGGGGGCTGAGGGCCGTGGGTCAGGCTGTGGGGAGCAGAGGGGCTGTGGGGCAGGCCGAGGGAGCAGGGCCCATACTGCTGTTCCCAGCATGGTTTCTCCCGATGCATTACAGAGCGCAGCCGGCACTGGGTTCCCGGCCTGGCCGTGGGTCTCACCCTGGGGGCTGTGGCGGTGGCTGCCGTGGCCGTGGGGCTGTGGTGGAGACTACGAAGGTGAGCCCGCTCCCTCCATGGGTCAGAGTTCGGGGCGGGGCGGGCGGGGGGCCATGACACCCCATAACCCTCCGTTCTGCTTTCTCCTTCCAGGCGCTACCCAGACGTCAGACCAGGGCCATCCCAGGACTAAGGGGGCGGCACAGGTGTGGGGCTCTGCACCTCTGGGGAGATGGACTGTGGGCCTGGGTCCAGGCCAGGCTACAGCGCTGAGGGGCTGGTCAGGGAGATCCTGGGTATGGGGTGGGATTCTCCAACCCCCTGGAACATTTGGGGCCTGCTGAACACTTGGGGGTCCTGTGGGGTGTCTGGGGTCCAGGCACCCCCCTGGCCTGTACTAAATAAACCCTTCGGGGGGGTCTTACCCAGCTCTTGCAGAGGAGTGGAGTCTAGTGGGCAGAGCAGTGGGGCTGGCAGCTAGGATGCCTGGGGGTCTGTTACCGCCTCTTGCAGGGGAGTGGAGTCTAGTGGGCGGAGCAGTGGGGCTGGGAGCCAGAACTCCTGCGGTTTGTCACCGACTCTGGGAGGGGAGTGGAGTCTAGTGGGTAGAGCAGGGGGGCTGGGAGCCAGGACCCCGGGGTCTATCGCCAGCTCTTGCGGGGGAGTGGAGTCTAGTGGGCGGAGCAGCGGGGCTGGGAGCCAGAACTCCTGCGGTTTGTCGGTGGCTTTGGGGCGGGAGGGGAGTCTAGTAGGCGGAGCAGTGGGGCTGGGAGCCAGAACTCCTGCAGTTTGTCGCCGACTCTGGGAGGGGAGGGGAGTCTAGTGGGTAGAACGGGGGGCTGGGAGCCAGGACTCCTGGGGGGTGTGTTGCCAGCTCTTGCAGGTACCTTCTCTGGTTGTTCAGAACATACAGAAAATCCTTCGACCTCCCCCTCTCACCTGGCCCTGGCTCTCGATTTATTTTAGCGCCGAGGGAAATCTGGACACCGCAGAGAGACGTAACCACTTCCTTATTTACTGCAAGCCTTCAAGCGGGGAACCGAGGCCTTTGAGTTTGACAAGCCGTAGAAGTGATTTCTACGCCATTTAAACCTTGACTACCATAAACTTTGAAAGCAACTAGACCAGTGTTTCTTAAACTTTTTACGACCGAGGAACACCAAACAATACTCTTTTTTTTATAAGAAACACAAAGGATTTTTTGTTGAGAAAAAAAAAAAGTCGCCTGCTCCTTTAAGGACGGCCATTTTGAACTCTGCTCTCTGCAGCACGCTGGTGTACCGCAAAACACAGTTTAAGACACACTGAACTAGTACAACACAAAACAAGACAAAAGCAATTCATAGACGATTTATTGTAATACAATAATTAAGCCTAGTTCACTTACGCTTCAGCCGTAGGCCACTGTACGGTAGCAGGCCGGAGGTTCGTGGTTCCTTGGACTCCCACGTGTCGGGAAGCCGGGCATGGCTGTGGCCAGTGTGAATTGTCTTTTACTTCTAGGTCCAAAAAGCAGGATCAATCCTGCTCACAACCGCCCCCCTCGATTTTTCTTGTGACGCCCATTTTCCGACCTCCCCTCGATTTTTCTTGTGACGCCCATTTTCCGACCGCCCCTCGATTTTTCTTGTTATGCCCATTTTCCGACCGCCCCTCGATTTTTCTTGTTACGCCCATTTTCCGACCGCCCCTCGATTTTTCTTGTGACGCCCATTTTCCGACCTCCCCTCGATTTTTCATGTGACGCCCATTTTATAGCTAAACGAGACTTGGTCAGTCTAATAATATCTACCAGTTAATTACACCTTGTGTAAGATACCTATTGTGCTCTTTTTTGGGGGACTTCCTGCTACTCAGGATGCTGTAAATTATGCGTGTGGTGAACCATTCTGTGGCCGTCTCTGCTGTTTCCTGATCAGAAATAAAATGTCCTGGTTTACTCCCAATTTTCTTGGCCGAATGATGCTAGATAGGCATGATGATGCAAAAACTTTCCTGCCCCCCAACACCCCAGTCTTGCCTGCATGCCACGTGCACCAGATTTGAGACAGGCCTGGGTTTTGCTTTGTTAGAGATTGGTATGTTGGGTAAAGCAGACACAATGGGTCCATTGAAAATCTGCAGCCTGATAGCAACACGGCTCCTTTCTCCTGTCCAAGGGATCGGTAAAATGGTTCACGAGCCGGGAAGACAGAGGATAAACCATCTCCAAAAATGACAGGATTGGGGGAGTAGAAAGGGGTTAGATGCCAGCGGATTTTCAAAGTAAAACTACCAAAAGAACCAAATGAACCATCCAAGGAAATGGAATTAATTCATTGCTTCTCATATGACTATTTCCGGAAAACCTAACACACGCAGACTATGTCTACCCAGCGGCGTTATTTCGGAATAACTGACGTTAACCCATAACAGAAGAACGAGGGGTCTCCAAATGAAATGAATAGGCAGCAGGTTTAAAACAAACCAAAAGAAGATTTTCTTCACGCAGCGCACAGTCAACCTGTGGAACTCCTCGCTAGAGGATGTGGTGAACATAAGAACATAAGAACGGCCGTACTGGGTCAGACCAAAGGTCCATTTAGCCCAGTAGCCTGTCTGATGACAGTGGCCAGCACCAGGTGCCCCAGAGAGGGTGGACCGAAGACAATGATCAAGCGATTTGTCTCCTGCCATCCCTCTCCAGCCTCTGACAAACAGAGGCCAGGGACACCATTTCTATCCCCTGGCTAATAGCCTTTTATGGACCTAACCTCCATGAAATTATCTAGCTTCTCTTTAAACTCTGTTATAGTCCTAGCCTTCACAGCCTCCTCTGGCAAGGAGTTCCACAGGTTGACTACATGCTGTGTGAAGAAATTTCTTTTATTAGTTTTAAACCTGTTAAATGCTAAGAGTAGGGGTACGTCTACACTGCAACACTATTTTGACAAAACTAGCACTATTCCGAAATAACTTAGTTCGTGTCTACACAGCAGGCAGTTATTTCGAAAGTGTCAAAATACTGTCAAGCTGGAGGACTTCTTACTCCGACTCCTGTAATCCTCACTGTACGAGGAGTAAGGGAAGCCGGAGGAAGAGCGCTCTATTTTGAAGGAAGTGCTGTGTGGACGCTCCCGATTTCAAAATAAAATAGGCAATTGACATAGCTCAGTTTGTGTAGCTTATTTCGAGTTAAGCCCTGCAGTGTAGACACAGCCTAGATCAGGGAAGGAATCCCAGCAGGAATCCAAATTGGTGAACTCTGAGGCTATGTCTACACAGCAGCGTTACTTTGGAACAGTCCGCATCTACACTGCAAGCAGTTATTTCGACATAATGTCGAAATAATGGCAAGCTGGAGGACTTCTTACTCCGCTTCCTGTAACCCTCATTGTACGAGGAGTAAGGGAAGTCGGAGGAAGAGGGCTCTAACTTGGACTTCCTGCTGTGTAGACAGTGCCAAAAACCGAAATAAGCTATTTCGACTTCAGCTACACAATTGTCGCTCACGTTGTGTAGCTTATTTTGGCTTTAGCCCACACAGACCTATTGATCATGGCTATTAATGACACTGCAGCAAACCAAAAATCAACAATTAATCTTCATCACGTGCCCTCTTGAGGTACGTTGCACTAAGAGAAACGAAACTGTAATCGACGAGTAACCCCTTCAAACGGAACAAAGATTCTGTTTTCTTCACACTGAAGTACACCCTCCCCCCCAAAACCCCCCAACTGATCTCAGATTTAAAATAAGGAAACTTTTATTTAAGTAATCCAAGCGGATCGAAGAAACCAAGACAAAAAGCTTCCTTTACTCCTCATGACTGGTGCCACCCTCAGCATTCAATTTAGCAGGTCTTAACTAGACCTGCTCAATCAAAGACCAGAAGATCGATCTCCGTCGCGGTAGGTGAAGTCGTGGCCTTAGAGAAACCATTTCAGGTAACCATGTAGAAGGTCAGTGAAGTAACTGGATTAAACACACTATAATTCAACTTGATATTAAAACTTTTAAGAGAAAACAAAATTTAGATGACACTAAATAAGCTGGATAGGACAACATTGAAAGTAGTGTCAACAGCACAAAATCTACCAAAATTATTACCTACTTCTTTTGCATTGTGAGGCGAAGCATGATTTAAGGCTAATTAGCAAGTCACGATTTCTACCGTTCAAAATTCAGCAGCGGGTAGGCACACCTATCTAGCTGGAAATGGTTACAGAGAGGCACACAATAAACGGGGTACAAGAAGAACTCAATTATTATACAACACCGTAAATGACAGAAGATTCACAGCATTCATAGGCAATTGTACAAGTGCGAAAGCTGAGAAAGTAATTTGATTAACCAAGGTATTCAAATGAAATTTAAATCAAGCAGATGGAGGGAGTTTTCTTAGAAAGCAGATTATTGGTGGTATATTGCAGGGAGTTCCCGGTATTTGAGTTAATTGGGAGAAAAAATAGAGATTATTAAAGATAATTCCATACAACAGTGGATAAACCTTGTAATACGCATCTATACGAAGAAAACGATCACAAATTAACTCGCATTTAATTTATAACATTGAAAGTACAATAGTTCCGCTTCCAGTTCTATTATTCTATGATGTGACCTCTGAGCATGGCTATTGTCGGAGGAACTTCTAATTTCCTGGGCTCCTGACTTGAAGGAAGAGGTAAGACCCGCTTTCGAAAGTGAGATCGGAAGAAGATATGCAAATTCCCATGGAATTTGCATAACCTCTTTAAAAAACAAAGCGTAGTTTAGACGTACCCCAAGAGAGTCCCAAATCACCATGTTCCGTACCTTGCTAGCTCAGATCCCGCTGCTCAAAATGTTGCCTCTGCAGGTGGTGCAACGACACAAACCCGACATCCGCCACCTCCTAGGTGAATAAAATAACCAGCGGACCAAAGGTTATAAACCCGCTTCTCCATCTTCCTCCCTGTCTTGTGTGGTCATAATTCAAAACGATCCGGACAAACTGGAGAAATGGTCGGAGGTCAATGGGATGACGTTGAATACGGACAAATGCAAAATGCTCCACTGAGGAAGGAACAATCCGTGTCTCACACACAGAACGGGAAGCGACTGTCTAGGAAGGAGTCCGGCAGAAAGGGATCTAGGGGTCCCTCAAGCTAAACAGGAGTCAACAGTGTGACACTGTTGTAAAAAAAAAAGCAAACACGATTCAAGGATGCATTCATAGGTGTGTTGTGACAAAACCCGAGGAGTCATTCTTCCGCTCTACTCTGCGCTGATTAGGCCTCAGTTGGAGTACTGTGTCCAGTTCTGGGCCCCGCATTTCAAGAGAGAGGTGGAGAAATTGGAGAAGGTCCAGAGAAGAGCAACAAGAATGATGAAACGTCTAGAGAACATGAGTTATGAAGGAAGACCGGAGGAATTGGGCTTGTTTAGTTTGGAAAGGAGAAGACTGAGAGGGGACATGAGAGCGGTTTTCAGGTACCTAAAAGGGTGTCACAAGGAGGAAGGAGAAAAATTGTTCTCCTTGACTTCTGAGGACAGGACAAGAAGCAATGGGCTTAAACTGCAGCAAGGGAGGTTGAGGTTGGACATGAGAAAAAACTTCCTGCCTGTCGAGGTGGTAAAACACTGGACTAAATTGTCTGGGGGTGTATGGAGTCTCCATCACTGGAGATATTTAAGAGCAGGTTGGACAGACCTGTCAGGGATGGTCTGGATGGTGCTTGGTCCTGCTGTGAGGGCAGACGACTGGACTCGATGACCTCTCGAGGTCCTTTCCAGTTCTAGTGTTCTATGATGTGACCTCTGAGCATGGCTATTGTCGGCAGGAGGAACGTCTAACTTCCCTGGTTCCTGACTTGAAGGAAGAGGTAGGCACCTATCTCCAGGAATGATGGAGAGGGCTTAGAAGATTCCTTTAGTGGTGGTATCCACCACTGGGCAATTTAGGTGGCTTCCCACCAAGAGCCCTGGGTTTTGTGACCTACCTAGCTATGGTTACTTTTCACAGAATACTAGAACAGGAAGGGAGCGTTAAAGTAGAGGAGGAACTTTTCTTGATGTGGTTTTTCTTCACGCCGCGCACAGTCAACCTGTGGAACTCCTCGCCACAGGATGCGGTGAAGACCAGGACTTTACCGGGGTTCAAAAAAGAGCTAGATAGATTCGTGGCGGTTAGGTCCATCAATGGCTACTAGCCCAGTAGCCTGTCTGCCGACAGTGGCCAGCACCAAGTGCCCCAGAGAGGGTGGACCGAAGACAATGATCAAGCGATTTGTCTCCTGCCATCCCTCTCCAGCCTCTGACAGACAGAGGCCAGGGACACCATTCCTACCCCCTGGCTAATAGCCTTTTATGGACCTAACCTCCATGAAATTATCTAGCTTCTCTTTAAACTCTGTTATAGTCTTAGCCTTCACAGCCGCCTCTGGCAAGGAGTTCCACAGGTTGACTACATGCTGCGTGAAGAAGAACTTTCTTTTATTAGTTTTAAACCTGCTACCCATTAACTTCATTTGGTGTCCTCTAGTTCTTCTATTATGGGAACTAATAAATAACTTTTCTTTATTCGCCCTCTCCACACCACTCATGATTTTATAGACCTCTATCATATCCCCCCTCAGTCTCCTCTTTTCTAAACTGAAAAGTCCCAGTCGTTTTAAGTTCTCTTCATATGGGACCCGTTCCAAACCCCTGATCATTTTAGTTGCCCTTTTCTGAACCCTTTCAAGGCCAAAATATATGTTTTGAGGTGAGGAGACCACATCTGTACACAGTATTCAAGATGTGGGCATCCCATGGTTTTCTACAGGGGCAGTAAGATATTCTGGGTCTTATTTCTTAATAATTCCTAACATCCTATTTGCCTTTTTGACCGCCGCTGCACACTGTGTGGAAGTTTTCAGAGAACTGTCCACGATAACTCCAAGATCTCTTTCCTGATTTGTCATAGCCAAATTAGCCCCCATCATACTGTACGTATAGTTGGGGTTATTTTTCCCAATGTGCATTACTTTACACTTATCCACATTAAATTTCATTTGCCATTTTGTTGCCCAATCACTCAGTTTTGTTGCCCAATCATTCTCTTCTTTAATAGCTACGGCAGGTCCTCCTGTACATGGACACGCCCGACTGGCCTACCCCTTTTCACAGGACTTCAGTGAAGGTCTTCTGCCCACGGCCCATTTCAAGGGGGTCTCTCCATTTGCTTTCCGAGGAGCCTTTCCGATGTTTAGCTCACGGCCGCGTCTCTGCCTGCCACATGGGTTCTCTGGTGCTTCAGAAGGGTCGATTTCCGACTGAAGCTTTTTCCACACTCGGGGCAGTTGTAGGGCCTCTCCCCCGTGTGGATTCGCTGGTGCTGAATTAGGTTGGAGCTCTGGCTGAAACTCTTCCTGCATTCGCCGCAGCGGTACGGCCTCTCCTCCAGGTGGGTGCTCTGGTGGTTGCAAAGGGCGGAGCTGCTACAGAAACTTTTCCCACAGTCCCGGCACTTGTAGGGTCTCTCCCCGCTGTGGATTCTCTGGTGTCTCTTCAGGGCCGTGATGACGTTGAAGCGTTTCCCGCACTCGGGGCACTTAAAGGGCTTCTCGGCCATGTGGGTCCTCTTGTGTGTCACGAGGGTGGACTTCAGGCGGAAGCTTTCGCCGCAGTCGGGGCAGGTATAGAGTCTCTCGCCCATGTGGATCCTCTGGTGTGTGTACAAGTTGGAACTCTGGCTGAAACTTTTCCCGCACTCGCTGCACTTGTAGGGTTTCTCCCCCGTGTGCGTTCGCTGGTGGCTGGTGAGGTGGGCGCTGTGGCCGAAGCTTTTCCCACACTCGGGGCAGATGAAGGGTTTCTCTTGGGTGTGGATCCTCTGATGGGACAGAAGGGTGGACCTGCGACTGAAATTTTTCCCACACTTGGGACAGGCGAAGGGTTTCTCCCCCGTGTGGATCCGCTGATGGGACAGGAGGTTGGAGCTCTGATTGAAGCTTTTCCCGCAGTCGGGGCAGGTGTAGGGTTTCTCCCCCGTGTGGATTCGCTGGTGTTGGATCAGGTTGGAGCTCACGCTGAAACTTTTCCCGCACACGGGACAGTCGTAGGGCCTCTCACCCGTGTGGGTCCTCTGGTGCAGGAGAAACTTGGAGCTGACGCTGAAGCTTTTCCCGCATTCGTTGCATTTGTAGGGTTTCTCCCCGGCGTGGACTCTCTGATGCTGCACGAGGGCTGAGCTTTGACCGAAGCGTTTCCCGCAGTCGCCGCAGGAGTAGCGTCCTTCTCCGGCGGGGGTTCCCTGTTGAAGACTTGCTTTGATTTTCTTGATGCCTCTGTTCCTGCGTGCAGATTGGCCGGGTCTCTTCCCCGAGTGGTTCCCTCGCCTCCTTTCTGGTCTGCACTGAATTTCACAGGCGACTTCCGCCTCGGGATTCAGGGAAGCGTCTCCTTCACCTCGTCCGGACCCCATCTCTTGGGGGTCCACCCGCTCGGAACATTCTTGCTGGGAATTCTCCTCCTCGTTTTGACGCCCCGACTCATCACCTGTGGGGACACAGAGAGAATCCAGACAGGAGTCACTCCCTGTGCGAGAAGGGGCAGTAGGGAACCTCATAAAGTTCCCAAACTTTTCGGCATCATGCCCCCCTTTTTGATTTTTGAGAAACCCTTACGCCCCCCCCCCAAAAAACAGCAGCAAAACTTGTTGAGCCAAAAAAAAAAAAAAAAAAAGACTGTCTTGCCCTTTTAAGAACAGAGCAGGCATTGCCCTTTTAAAGCGGCCATTTTTAAATCTGCCCCAGCCAGCCCAAGCTGCACGGGTTCCGGCAGCAGAGTAGACATACAGACTGGGCTCTTTCTTGGGTGGGGGGAATTGATGGGGGGCTGGGTCGCCTCGCGCCCCCCCTGGAATTTCTTCATGCCCCACCACCCTGGGGGGCACACTCCCCAGTTTAAGAACCCATGTCATAAACGAACACAGGAAAAGAGAGGGACAAACCCAGATAACTGCCGTCAGGAATTATACTCCAGTTCCCCAAACCTCTTCCGGAGAATCATAGAATACTAGGACTGGAAGGGACCTCAAGAGGTCATCAAGTCCAGTTCCCTGCCCTCATGGCAGGACCCAGCACTGTCTAGCCCATCCCTGATAGACATTTATCTAACCTACTCTTCAATATCTCCAGAGATGGAGATTCCACAACCTCCCTGGGCAATTTATTCCAATGTTTCACCACCCTGACAGTTAGGAAGGTTTTCTAACGTCCAACATAAACCTCCCTTGCTGCAGTTTAAGCCCATTGCTTCTTGTCCTGTCCTCAGAGGCCAAGGAGAACAATTTTTCTCCCTCCTCCTTGTGACACCCTTTTAGATACCTGAAAACCGCGCTCACATCCCCTCTCGGTCTTCTCTTTTCTACACTAAACAAGCCCAATTCTTTCAGCCTTCCTTCATAGCTCATGTTCTCTAGACCTTTCATCATGCTCGTTGCTCTTCTCTGGACCTTCTCCAATTTCTCCACATCTTTCCTGAAATGTGGTGCCCAGAACTGGACACAATCCTCCAACTGAGGCCTAACCAACGCAGAGTAGAGCGGAAGAATGACTTCTCATGTCTTGCTCACAACACACCTGTGAACGCAGCCCAGAATCAGGTTGGCTTTTTTTGCAACAGCGTCACACTGTTGGCTCATATTTAGCTTGTGGTCCACTATAAACCCTAGACCCCTTTCTGCCGGATTCTTTCCTAGACAGTCGCTTCCCGTTCTGTGTGTGTGAAACTGATTGTTCCTTCCTAAGTGGAGCACTTTGCATTTGTCCTTATTCAACTTCATCCTGTTTACCTCCAACCATTTCTCCAATTTGTTTAGATCAGCGTTTCTTAAACTGTGTTCTGTGGCACACCGGTGTGCTGCAGGGCAGTTGGAGGTGTGCTGTGGAGAAAAAGAGTTCAAAATCGCCACCCTTAAAGGGGCAGGCAATGGTTTGTTTGTTTTTTTTTGGTCAATAACTTTTCCTCCCCCTCCTCCACCTTTTTTTTGATCAACAAAAAATCCTTGTTTTGGTGTCCCTGGTCTTAAAAAGTTTAAGAAACACTGGTTTAGATCATTTTGAATTATGACCCCATGTTAAGGCTCCTTCCTCAGTCTGGCACGATAAATGCAGAAATGGGGACTGGCAAAAGTACCCCCCAAACCTCCTCTTTCCAGGCTTTGGTAAAAAACTTCCCCCCAAAATCTTAACAACCTAGAGTTTGGGGATAAAAACTCCACTGCCACCACCCAAGTAATGATAAGAAAATCAGGGGAAAGATCACTTGGGAAATCTCACTCCTAAAGTATAAACCAGGATGCCAAAATTAACCAATATCAGGTTAACAAAAAGGAAAGAGAAAGAAGTTTTATTATCACCACAATATTCCTGTTGCAAACATCATGGCTGTGTCTAGACTGGCCAGTTTTTCCGGAAAATCAGCCGCTTTTCCGGAAAAACTGGACAGCTGTCTACACTGGCCACTTGAATTTCCGCAAAAGCACTGACTTCCTACTGTAAGAAATCAGTGCTTCTTGCGGAAATACTATGCTGCTCCCGTTCGGGCAAAAGTCCCTTTTGCGCAAAGCTTTTGCGGAAAAGGGCCAGTGTAGACAGGTCAGATTTGTTTTCCGCAAAAAAGCCCCGATCGCGAAAATGGCGATCGGGGCTTTTTTGCGGAAAAGCGTGTCTAGATTGGCACGGATGCTTTTCCGCAAAAAGTGCTTTTGCGAAAAAGCGTCCGTGCCAATGTAGACGCTCTGTTCCGAAAATGCTTTTAACGGAAAACTTTTCCGTTAAAAGCATTTCTGGAAAATCATGCCAGTCTAGACACAGCCCATGATTAGATGGTAAAGTCACAAGGTAATATACTCATGGAGTATACACATCATGGCCCAGGACCTTAGTTACAAAGGAGGGCAAAACCCATTTGAAATGCACAGACATCCGATCCCATTTGCCAGACCATAAAACAATAAAACCGAACGGATTTATCTAAACTTTACCCTACTTACAGATAGTGAAGAGTCTATTCTTGGAGGGAGACAAAGGGTACATCTAGACGACAGACTTTTGTCGACAGAAGTTTTGTCGACAGATACTGTCGACAAAGCTTCTGTCGACCAAGAGCGTCTAGACGACATCCAGTTCTGTCGACGAAGCAAGCCGCTTTGTCGACACGAGAGTGTAGCCGCAAAGGACAGTGTCGATGCAATAACGCCTTCTGTCGACAGAACTCTGTCGACAAAAGGCGTTATTCCTCGTAGAATGAGGTTTACCACCATCGACAAAACTGCCGAGTTCTGTCAACATTATGTCGACAGAACGCAGCGGTAGTGTAGACGCAGGTATAGTTTTGTCGACAAAAGTCCACTTTTGTCGAAAACCCTGCAGTCTAGACACACCCATAGCGAAGAATCTATTCTTGGAGGGAGACATTCTGTCTGACTCCCTCAGTAGGGGTGTGTCTAGACTACAGGGTTTTGTCGACAAAAGTGGACTTTTGTCGACAAAACTATACCTGCGTCTAGACTAAAGCCGAGTTTTGTCGACATAACATCGACAGAACTCAGCAGTTTTGTCGACGACAGTAAACCTCATTCTATGAGGAATAACGCCTTTTGTCAACAGAGTTCTGTCGCCAGAAGGCGTTATTGCATCTACACCGTCCTTTGCGTCTACACTGTCGTATCGACAAAGTGGCTTGCTTTGTCGACAGAACTGGATGTCGTCTAGATGCTCTTTGTCGACAGAAGCTTTGTCGACTGCATCTGTCGACAAAACTTCTGTCGACAAAAGCCAGTCGTCGAGACGTACCCTAGCTGGAGAGAAACTGCCCAGGACGAAGGAGGGAAAAACCCAAAATTCCTGTGTCCAATTTTGAAATTCCTACTTACATTCCTATTGGCCAACTCTACCTGGGTTAGGTATAGTTAACCCCTTAGTCCCCATGATCATGACAGACCCTAAGGAGACCCATCCCTCCTTCCAGCAGGGGCAGGAGGATCGGACAAGCTCTATGAAAAGGCACAGGTGTTGTGTGCCGGGAGAATAGAAGAGCTGATGTCTGGGTAGGCGCAATGGATTCCTCACCTGCACGGGGGTCTCTCGGATGCTCCCGTTCCTCCCAGCCCCGGAGATCGGGAACGCACAGCCGCTCTCCTCGCTCCAGCTGGGAGAGCACGTCCGGTTTGGAAGCCGAGACTCCTGCTTCGGAGGGAACGGGGGGAAGTGGGAAGGGTTGGTTTTGTTCATTAAACTCAGGGCACTTAGTGCTTTTAATGCAAGGATCTACGGAGCTCACCCCGAGACGCTTCTTTTCCGTACCCCCCTCCCGACTGAGACTGGGCTATACACAGTCCAAGATCTCATGAGTGAGAGATCAGACGAACAGCAGAGTGGCCAGATTGGGGCAGACCAAAAGTCCATCTGGCCCACACACACAGAGTCACGGCAGAGCAGCACACACACCCACACACACACACACACACACACGGCAGAGCAGCACACACACACACACACACACACACACACAGAGTCACAGCAGAGCAGCACACACACACACACACACACGGCAGAGCAGCACACACACACACACAGAGTCACGGCAGAGCAGCACACACACACACACACACACGGCAGAGCAGTGCACACACACACAGACACACACACACACACAGAGTCACGGCAGAGCAACACACACACACACGGAGTCACGGCAGAGCAGCGCGCA
Organism: Rafetus swinhoei; assembly: GCA_019425775.1. Lineage (NCBI taxonomy): Eukaryota > Metazoa > Chordata > Testudines > Trionychidae > Rafetus > Rafetus swinhoei. The sequence continues at coordinate 1,652,538 of CM033444.1, forward strand.
CGCACACACACACGGACACACACACACAGAATCACGGCAGAGCAGCGCACACACACACACACACACACACACACAGAGTCACGGCACAGCAGCACACACACACACACACACACACAGTCACGGCAGAGCAGCACACACACACACACACACACACACACACAGAGTCACGGCAGAGCAACACAGACACACAGAGTCATGGCAGAGCAGCGCACACACAGACACAGACACAGTCACGGCAGAGCAGCACACACACACACACACACACACACACAGAATCACGGCAGAGCAGCACACACACACACAAACACACACACACAGACACACAGTCATGGCAGAGCAACACGCACACACACACAGTCATGGTAGAGCAGCGCACACACACACACACAGACACAGAGTCACGGCAGAGCAGCACACACACACAGACACAGACACACACAAACAGAGTCACGGCAGAGCAGCACACACACACCTGCCCGCTCTCCTGAACTTCTCCTCCCCTTACGTGTGCCTGCCCGGGGAACCCGCCGACCCAGGAGTCAAAGTTGGCGAAAGTCTCCTTTTCTGAACAGCAAGGTCCTTCCTCTTGATCTCACGCCCTCCTTTCTCTAGGCGCGGGCCTGCTCCCGTCCAAAGAAATCCCACCAACGACGCGCCCGCCTCTTAGGGTCCTACTCGCGCCCCTCTCTTACACAAAGCGCGAGTGGCACTGGGGTTCGGGGAACGGGGACGTTTACGGGACCGAGTTTCTGACGAAGCTACAGACCTGCAAACGGCGGCGACCAGCTGCTACGGCTGGACGCGAGCAGTCGGACGTCCTGCATATTAGGCAGGTGTCCCCGAGGGGTGGGGCGTCGCCGGGCCCTGCACCCCCACATTGTATACGTGCAGGAGGCTGAGTTACCCCCAACCCTCCCACCCCAAATTCCCATCAGCAGCTAGGTACTGGGTGCAGCGCCTTGGGAAACTGAGGCACGCACCCGGCAGTTATGAGACAGTAGAACTCACGGGCAACACAACAAGGTGAATACGTGTCCCCCCACAGAACCCAGCTCATCTCATAAGAACTGTCAGATGGGGTCAGACCAAAGGCTCATCTAACCCAGGATCCTGTTTTCCGACAGCAGCCAATGCCAGGTGCCCCAGAGGGAGGGAACAGAACGGGGAATCCTCACATGATCCCTCCCCTGTCACCCATTTCCAGACAACCAGACTCTAGGGACACCTTCCCTGCCCATCCTGGCTCATAGCCACTGATGTACCTGTCCTCCATGAATTTATCTAGCCCTTTTTTCAACCCTGTGAAAGTCCTGGCCTTCACCACATCCCCCGGCGAGGAGTTCCACAGGTTGACTGTGCGCTGCATGAAGAAACTCCTTAGTCTCCTCTTTTCTAAGCGGAAAAGTCCCCGTCTCTTTAATCTCTCCTCATATGGGACCCGTTCCAAACCCCTCAGCATTTTTGTTGCCCTTTTCTGAACCTTTTCCCACGCCAAGAGATCTTTTTTGAGACGAGGCGACCGCATCTGTAGGCAGGACTCAAGCTGTGGGCGTGCCATGGATTTATACAGAGGCGATAAGATATTTTCGGTCTTATTCTCTATCCCTTTTTTAATGATTCCTAACGTCGTTTGGTTTTTTGACGGCTGCTGCACACGGAGGGGATGTTTTCAGAGAACTCCCCACAATGACTCCCAGCTCTCTCTTGAGTCGTTGTAGCCAAATTCGTCCCCACCGTATTGTAGGTCTAGCTGGGATTCTTTTTCCCAGTGTGCGTGACTTTGCATTGATCCGCATTAAAATCACATCCAATTTTGTTGCCCAACCGCTTAGCTCAGTGGAAGGGACCATCACAGCTCAGTGGAGACCCCGAAACCAAGCGCCCAGTGCCACTGCGAGGTTGTGTGTGTGTCGGTGGGTGGTGCACATTTGCACATGCCTCGGTGCACGGAAAATTATTCTGCACGCGTGTGGGAAAAGATTAGGGGGAATATTGCCCAGCACTGTGTTGTGATCTGCTCCGTTCCTGACTGGTAGAAAAGTCCAGAATATCCGAGTCTCATGCTAACACAGCTAGGTTAGGCAGAATGCAGGTGAGATGAAGATTAAGTGCCCTGAAAAAGTTTGGTTACGGGAAGAGGAGCACCGCTAGTGTATCCCTGAATCGCCTGTCACATGGGAGGGGATTGGGAAAGGACAGGATTTATAGTATCGGGGTAGGGGAGCGATTCAGAATCCTGACGAGAAGCTGCCTTTCTGATTGAGCTTTACGAACTCACGACTGGTGTCGTGAAAGCAGCTACGCCGGGGCTAGTTCCTCTGCCTCGGTAACACAAGAACTAGGGGTCGCCCAGTGAAATTAGCAGACAGGAGAATTAAAGCAATCCAAGGGAGTATTTCTGCACACACAGCGTGGAGTTAACCTGTGGAACTCCTTGCCAGAGGATGCTGTGAAGGCCAAGGGTTCACAAATCTAACCAGATACATGCATGCAGTGCTTTTTTGGAGTCCAGTCCCGGCACCTTCAGTCAGAGCTTACCTGGAAAGAACGGAGCGTACCAGCATCTCTGTACACAAATGTCTGACAATCGGCTGGGCTGCGTGTCTTAAAGGGGCCGTGTCTCTTAAAAGGGCAATGCTGGCCCCACCCTCTTTTTTTTTTTTTTTTTTTTTTTGCGTGCATGGTAGGCTGGTCCAGAATGGGCAGGGATGTGTCCCTAGACTCTGCAAAAAGTTGGGGATGAGAAGCACGGGAAGGATGATTTGATGATTCTCTGTTCTGTTCCCTCCCTCTGGAGCACCTGGCATTGGCCACCGTGGGCAGACAGGATGTCGGGCTGGATGGGCCTTTGGTCTGACCCAGCCTGGCCGTTCTTGTGTTTCCACACAGATGCCTCTGAATCCCCAGGGCTTCCGATACCCGCCGGGACAGGAATCCTCACCCAGCCAGCTCACAGCCTCGTAATTCTCCCGCATCACATCCCTGTAGAGGGCTCTCTGGCCCGGGTCCAGCAGAGCCCATTCCTCCTCAGAGAAATATACAGCCACCTCCTCAAAGGTCACCGGCCCCGCCACGGCCATCTCCTGCCCCTGGGTCTGCAGGCCACAGGCCGAACTGGAGCAAATGAGGATCATATTCTGCGGCCTGTCAGGGCGAGAAAGGCAATGGGGAAGGTTTCAGAAGGGGGGTTTCTCCCTTTCAGCCCCGATTCCCCTCCCCCCCAACCTGACTCCTGCCGCGCCAACAGCCACCCTGTCACCGTGGAGAATGCTTGATCCAGAAAGAGACGCACACAGTTAAGTTCCAAATGCACAGTTCTCTCCAACCCCAGCCCCTCTGCTGGAGGCCCCGGCCCCTCTGCCTGAGGCCCCACCCCTTCTGGGAGAAGGAGTCACCCCACCATCTTGCCCAGAGGCCCAGCGAGGCTGTGGGCCCCACTGCTGGCCAATGACCCAGGTGCCCAGTGCAGAGGAGGGTGTCTCCATTCATCTCCTGGCTTTGAAAGATCCTGGCTCCCTTCTGCACCAGCCTCTCTCCCAGCCCCCGCACCCCTCCTGCACCCCGATCGCATGCCCAGAGCTCCCTGCATCCGCCTCCCTCCTACCCCCGCACCCTAATCCCCTGCCCCGAGCTCCCTTCTGCACCCGCCTCCCTCCCAGCCTCTGCACCCTCCTGCACCCCGATACCCTGCCCCAAGCTCCCTCCTGCACCTGCCTCCCTCCCAGCCCCCGCACCCCCCTGCACCCCAATTCCCTGCCCCAAGCTCCCTCCTGCACCTGCCTCCTCCCAGCCCCCGCACCCCTGCACCCCAATTCCCTGCCCCAAGCTCCCTCCTGCACCTGCCTCCTCCCAGCCCCGCACCCCCTGCACCCCAATTCCCTGCACCAAGCTCCCTCCTGCACCTGCCTCCTCCCAGCCCCGCACCCCCTGCACCCCAATTCCCTGCCCCAGGCTCCCTCCTGCACCTGCCTCCTCCCAGCCCCGCACCCCTGCACCCCAATTCCCTGCCCCAAGCTCCCTCCTGCACCTGCCTCCCTCCCAGCCCCGCACCCCTGCACCCCAATTCCCCTGCCCCAAGCTCCCTCCTGCACCTGCCTCCTCCCAGCCCCGCATCCCCTGCACTCCAATTCCTGCCCCAAGCTCCCTCCTGCACCTGCCTCCCTCCCAGCCCCCGCATCCCCCTGCACCCCAATTCCCTGCCCCAAGCTCCCTCCTGCACCCCCACCTCTTCCTGCCCAAGCCAGAGCATTGCCCCAGGAATGAAACAGCCCCGCTGCCGGAGCCTAGGAGGCCCAGCCGGCCCAAGCGCAGGCCGGCTGCGGGTTTTCCTTGTGCGGCGTTAAGCACCCGCTCTGCGGCAGCAGTCCCCCTACGCTGGGCGCCTGCGGATTAGCGGCGCGCCCACCACCGGCCGCGTGTCCTTCCAGGGTGGTGCACATCCCCGGCGCACGGAACAAAATTGATTCCGCACGTGGATGGAAACAACTGGGAAGGAGCCCTGAAAAGCCGGCCGCTCCTGTGCTCCGAAGTTGGCCCGCCGAGCGACAGGGCCTCCCCCGGCCCGTCTCTGCGACGGGAAGTCACATCTAACGCTTCTACCCCAATTCGTCAGGCGCTCGAACCAGCAGGTGCGTCGCTTTGTGCCCGGGCCCTATCGCGAAACGACAGACCCAAGTGCCACCCCACTTTCCTAATACATTCACCCAGGACGGAGGTTGCTTGGGGCCCACCGGGAAGGGGGCTGGGAACCACCTTCCCCACTGGATGCTCCTACTGCCCCTGCCCCCCTGGGGCTGGGCGACTCAGCTCTGTCGACAGGGGGAAGTCGGTATCACCCGCCTTTTCATACGGTCTCCCACACTATTCTTGCCAGTGAGTTAAGGGAGTCTGGATCGGATACATGGACTGGAAGGTGGATAGAAAGCTGGCTGGACTGTCAGGCCCAATGGGTAGTGATCAACGGCTCGATGTCAGGGTGGCGGTCGGTTTCAAGCGGAGTGCCCCAAGGATCGGTTCTAGGACCGGTTTTGTTCAACGTCTTTCTGAATGACCTGGAGGAGGGGGGACGGATTGCACCCTCAGCAAGTCTGCGGATGACCCTAAGCCAGTGGTCCCCAACCTTTTGGGGCTGCCGGGCGCCCAGGGGCAGGGCCCCGATCATTCGGCGGGCGCATATAAATGCCCCGGCGGGCGCCATGGCGCCCTCAGGCACCGCGTTGGGGACCACTGCCCTAAGCTATGGGGAGAGGTAGATACATTGGAGGGCAGCATTAGGGTCCAGAGTGACCTAGACCAGTGTTTCTCCACCAGGGGTACGAGTACAATTAGGGGCACACGTGAGACGTCTGGGGGGGTCCATCTACACCACTGAAATTTGGAGAAAACGGAATTTTTGTTTTACGTTTGACAGCGCTTTTATTCTTTTTGTACTTTTTACACCCAAAAACGTCACCGAAGTTGTTTAACCAAACGTGTGGCGACGGTAGAACCAAAAAACTGTGTGCGTCTGAAACCTGTCGGCAGTGGGGGTCCTTCTAATTTTTTTTTTAAAAGGGGGTACTTTATAAAAAAAAAAAAAAGTTGAGAACCACTGATCTAGACATGGGTTCCCAAACTGGGGAGCATGCCCCCTTGTGGGGGGGGGGCGTGAAGAAATTCCAGGGGGGCATTCCAGGGGGGCATCAATCCCACCCCAAGGTTTGCTGCTTTTTTTTGGGAAGGGGGGGCATGCGGGGGTCTCAAAAATCAAAAAGGAGGCATGATGCCGAAAAGTTTAGGAACCACTGACCTAGACCGGTTAGAGGGTCGGGCCAAAAGCAAACGGATGAGGTTCGACAAGGACATGTGCAGAGTCTCTGCCCTCGGGGCGGAAGAATCCCAAACATCGTTACAGGCTGGGGACCGACCGGATAGAAAGCTGGCTAGACTGTCAGGCCCAATGGGTAGTGATCAGCGGCTCGATGTCAGGTTGGCGGTCGGTTTCTAGTGCCCCGAGGATCGGTTCTAGGCCCGGTTTTGTTCAGCATCTTTCTGAATGACCTGGAGGAGGGGACGGGTTGCCCCCTCAGCAAGTTTGCGGATGACACTAAGCTAGGGGGAGAGGTAGATACGCTGGAGGGCAGGGAGAGGGTCCAGAGTGACCTAGACAGATTGGAGGATTTGGGCCACAAGAAATCGGATGAGGTTCGACAAGGACAAGTGCAGAGTCCTGCCCTCGGGACGGAAGAATCCCAAGCCTTGTGACAGGCTGGGGACCGACTGGCTACGCAGCTGTTTGGCAGAAAAGGCCCTGAGGATGACAGTGGATGAGACGCTGGAGAGGAGCCAACAGGGCGCCCTTGTAGCCAAGAAGGCTAACGGCATATTAGGGTGCATTCGGAGGAGCGTTGCCAGCAGATCCAGAGATGTCATTATTCCCCTTTATTCGGCTCTGGGGAGGCCACATCTGGAGTGTTGCGTCCAGTTCTGGGCCCCCCACCACAGAAAGGATGTGGACGCATTGGAGAGGGGCCAGCGGAGGGCGACCAAAATGATGTGGGGGCTGGAGCTCATGACCTACGAGGAGAGGCCGAGGGATTTTGGGTTTGTTCAGTCTGCAGAAGAGAAGAGTGAGGGGGGATTTGAGAGCAGCCTCCAACTCCCTGAAGGGGGGTAGTAGAGAGGCTGTTCTCTGTGGGGGCAGAACCAGGGGGCAACAGTCTCAAGTTGCAATGGGGGCAGGTCTAGGTTGGAGATGAGGAAAAACTATTTCCCGAGGTAGGTGGGGAAGCGCTGGGATGGGATCCCTAGGGAGGGGGTGGACTCTCCAGCCCTAGAGGTGTTTCAGTCCCAGCTGGACCAAGCCCTGGCTGGGATGATGGAGTCGGGGTTGGTCCTGCCTTGGGCAGGGGGCTGGACCCGATGGCTCCTGAGGTCTCTGCCCGCCCTGGGATTCTGGGATTTTTTTTGGGGGGGGCAACTTGCAAACTTTGAACATGGGAGAAAGAAGCAGGAAAGGCCCCATTAAGATACGACGAGGGTCCCGGCGGGCTCCAGCTACAAAGAGAGGGGGGTTAAAGGAGTCACCCTGGGGGGCCCCCCAGCAATGGGGCACCAGGAAAGGGTTTTCCTGCCCCGGCCCCTCACCGTCTCCTCGGGGCTGCAGGGAAAGGGGCTGGGAAACGGGATTCCCCCCCCCTTACGGGAGTCCCCTGCTGTCCCCGCCCCCCTGGGGTGGGGAGACTCGAACCCCGACGCGCCCCTCACCTGCAGGCTGCGGGTTCGGGGCTGGGGCGCGCAGGGTCCCGGCTCGCTACGGAGGCAGCAGCGGCTGCATCTGACCCAGGAAGTCCAGCCCCCGGCGGCGGAGCTGCCTGGCGCTCCGGCGTTAACTCCTCGGCTGCTGGTTCCTGCTCCGCTTCCAGCCCCAGCCCCCCCAGCCTCGTGTAAACGCGGCGCTCCGGAGCGGCGGGCACCCCCTGGCGGTGCGGGCAAGGGTTAGACGCTCCTTCCATGGTCTCCCCCGCCGCCCCCAGCAGGCCAGCTGTGATGACAGGGGTTGGGGAAACTGGTTTTGGGGCGCTGACCCACAGGAAAATCAGTCGGGGCCGCTCAAAAGTGAGAACCAAAAAACCAAGCAAACAAACAAAACAACCGCCCCAAACACAACAGAAAACAACAACAAAAATCCCCCAAACCCAACACAAAATAACAACAAAAAGCCGCCCAACACACAAAACAACCCCAAGAAACAGAAAACAAAAAACAAGCCCAAAACCCGCAAAACAACAAACAAATCTCCCCAAATCCAAACTCAACACAAAATAACAAAACACAAACCCCCCAAAACCAGAAAAGCAGAAAACAAAAACAACCCCCAAAACAAGAAACAAATCTCCCCAAATCCAAACTCAACACAAAATAACAAAACACAAACCCCCAAAACCAGAAAACCAGAAAATAAAACAACCCCCAAAACAACAAACAAATCTCCCCAAATCCAAACTCAACACAAAATAACAAAACACAACCCTCCGAAAACCAGAAAACCAGAAAACAAAAACAACCCCCAAAACAACAAACAAATCTCCCCAAATCCAAACTCAACACAAAATAACAAAACACAACCCTCCGAAAACCAGAAAACAAAAACAACCCCCAAAACAACAAACAAATCTCCCCAAATTCAAACTCAACACAAAATAACAAAACACAACCCTCCAAAACCAGAAAATAAAAACAACCCTAAAACAACAAACAAATCTCCCAACAAACAAATCTCCCCAAATCCAAACTCAACACAAAATAACAAAACACAACCCCCCAAAACCAGAAAACCAGAAAACAAAACCAATCCAAAAAATCCAGAGAACAATCAAAACCCACCAAATAACAAAAAACACAAAAAAACCAACACACACAAAAACCACACAAAACAAAAAACCAAAAAGTCACAAAATAAAAACACCCCACAAAACAACAAAAAATAAAAACAGCAAAAAACCGAAAAACAACACAAAACATGAACAAACCCTGAAATACAAAAGAAAACAAAAACAAGCCAACCCCCCCAAAACCAACAAAAAACCTAAAAACTCCAAACAGCAACCCCCAAAACAAAAACAAAACAAAACAAGCTACGAAATAAGCCCCCAAAACAACAACAAAAAAAATAAAAACAACATAAAAACAACAAAAAAAGGAAAACAACACAAAACACCAACAAACCCCCAAATACAAAAGAAAACAAAAACAAGCCAACCCCCCCAAACCAACAAAAAACCTAAAAACTCCAAACAACCCCCCCAAACAAAAACAAAACAGAACAAGCTACAAAATAACCCCCCCAAAACAACACAAAAAAAAAAAAAAAACCCAAACCCAAAAAACAGAAAACAACAACAAAACCCTAAAAACCCAAAACAAAAGAAAACAAAACCCAAACCCATCTCACTGGCATGGCCCCAACTGAGAAGCAGACAGACACTCCCCACAATCCCCTCACACTCCAGACTTAGGGGGGCCTGGGCTAGTAGATTTTGGGGGCCCCCTTAGGCTCTGGGGTGGGGCCAAAAATCAAGAGTTCAGTGTGGGGGAAGGGGCTGCCGGGAACTGGGCTGGGGGTGCAGGAGCGGGGTCGGGGAACCACAGGCTGGACTGCCGGCACTGGCTTCCCGATGCTGGGGGGAGCCCCCAGCTTCAGGGGCCGGATCCAGGCAAGCCAGGGGCCAGGCCCCTGGGCCGTAGGTTCGCCGCCCCTGACCAGTGTTCCCTGTAAGCTGCGCACGTGGGCGGCTGCTCAGGAGAGTTTCCAAAACCGCCCCGCTGATTCGCAGCGCGCCCGCAGCTCGGTTTTGTTTCTACAGGTGGTGCACATCCACACAGGCATCGGTGCACGACACAAAATTTATTCTGCTCGTGGATGGAAAAAAAAAAAAATCAGCCCGTGGATGGAAAAGATTAGCGGGAGCAGTTCCCCTGTCCTATGACATAGCAATACACAGCTAATGGGGAATCATCACAGCAAAAACGATTTCCCGAGGCCGGTGAGGAAGCGCTGGGATGGGTTCCCTAGGGAGGAAGTGGAATCTCCATCCCTAGAGGTGTTTAAGTCCTGGCTGGACCAAGCCCTGGCTGGGTTGATTGAGTTGGGGTTGGTCCTGCTTTGGGCAGGGAGCTGAACTCGATTAGCTATGTTGGCTTATTGATGCCGAATCAGAAAGGCCTGAAAATTATACGACTTCCTTTTGCATTAGAAATTCCAGTTCATTCTTTAAAAAAAAATTGGCTCACAGGAGAACTACTAGTTTTAAGCCCTATAAGAAATGTAACAAACTTAAAAAAAAAAAAAACCAGGCCGCTGTTTTAGGAATAGAGGCAAAATCAAGACTTTCCGGCCTTTTCAAACGGAGCAATAAAACATTGGGCTCAATTATTGTTCCCTGTGCCGGCCGCCTTGGCAATGTCGCTATGTGAATGTTGGGGGACGTATGTGTCATGGAAACGGGTGGAAAAGAACCGAAACTTGCCGGAGAAGATAAATCTCGACGTGGGTGTTGAATGCTGAACCAACATTTGCCGCTAAACGTTATAGAGCCCTAGAACGGACAGGGACCTCGAGGGGTCTTTGAGTCCTGCCCCTGCCCTCACGGCAGGACCAAGCACAGTCTAGACCATCCCTGACAGGTGTGTGTCCAACCTGCTCTTCAATATCTCCAGGGATGGAGATTCCACAACCCCCCTGGGCAATTTATTCCAGTGTTTCACCCCCCTGACAGGCAGGAAGTTTTTCCTCATGTCCAACCTAAACCTCCCTTGCTGCAGTTTAAGCCCACTGCTTCTTGTTCCATCCTCAGAGGCCAAGGAGAACAATTTTTCTCCCTCCTCCTTGTGACACCCTTTTAGATACGTGAAAACGGCCATCATGTCCCCTCTCGGTCTTCTCCTTTCCAAACTAAACAAGCCCAATTCTTTCAGTCTTCACTCCTAGCTCATGTTCTCGAGAGAAGTCTGGGGGGTACGTCCACACTACTGAAATTTGGAGAAAACTTTTGTTGGAAGTTTGACAGCCCTGTATTATTTTGGTACTTTTTACACCCAAGAATTTGTGGGCCACGATGACGTTGTTTACACAAATGTGTGGCAATGGTAGAAAAAAAAATTGTGTGTCTGAAAACTGTAGGTAGTGGGGGTACTTATGTTTGTTAAAGGGGTACTTTATTAAAAAAAAGGTTGAGGAACACCTAGGCAACAGGGGAAGTTATTAAAACGAGTCACAAACAAATGTGTTGCAAGGGTAGAAAAAAAATGGTGTGTGTCTGAAAACTGTAGGTACTGGGGGTACTTATAATTGTTTTTTTTTTTTAAAGGGGTACTTTATAAAAAAAAGGATGAGAAACACTGGTTGAGACCTTGCATCGTTTTTGTTGCTTGCCTCTGGACGGTGACTTCCTGCAGCTTTGAAACTTTACTTTGCAGCGGGGGTTAAAATGCTGCTTTCCCTTTATTTATTTTTTTTTTTAAAGTCGTTGACGTTGAACGCAGGCCTGTGTCTGGCTGTCTCTTTGTTTGTCTGTCTGTCTCTGCTGAGGCCTGGCTGGATGCCTCTGGTTCCAGGCCAAGGGTGCAGCTAACGGGTCCTTAGGTGTCGACGATGGTGCCACCGGGCGTGCAAAGTTCCAGCCTAACAAGGCCCCCCCTGAAGTGTGCAGGGGGGGGCAGGAGGGGTGCACTCCTGCCACCAGAGGGCCCTGGCCAGGCTGAGGGAGGCCAGGATGCAGCTAGCTTGCTTGCTGTCTGCTCGGCTGAGCTTCCTGGGTTATTCGCTCTGCCCCGGCAGTGTTGCTGCTTTGCAGCTGCCTGCTTTCTGACATGCAGCTCCCCAGCTGGGCTGGGCCGGAGGCAGGCCTGCATTGACCCCCAGCAGGCTTGGCCCTGGGGCCTGCAGGTAAGGAGAGACCGGGGAGCAAAGGTGAGAGAAAGCAGGTGCGCCCAGGTGCACAGCTCCGGCAAGAACCAGCAGGGACTCGGGTTGCAATAGGACAGGGCCTGTAAGACATTGTAAGTTGCCTTTCATGCAGGCTGGCAAAAAAAAAAATCCGTTTTTTTTTTTTTTTTTGCTCAACAACTTTGGTCCCCGTGTTTGTTTCTTTGTTTGTCGCTCAACCGATGTTTTTTCCCACCACGTCCGGTATATTTTCTGAAACTATCTGGCACTAGGGTTGCCAGATGGTGTCAACAAAAATACCGGACACACTTGACCTTCCATCACAATCGACAGCACATCTGATTTCGAAAATACCGGACGTTTCTATTGTCTTGTTTCTAGTGTCTCAATTTCTTTCCCCGAACAGAAAGCTCAAATACTGGACTGTCCGGTTCAAAACTGGACACCTGGCAACCCTAGGACCAGCTGGAGGTCTCCGGCACCTGTGGGGCAGATCAGGGCTAGCGGGAACAAAGCTTCCCCCGACCCCGGCCGTTGCTTTGCGGTCGGCACGGTTGGCGTCTTCAGGTGGCCAATATGGAGCAAGAGGCACTGCAGTTGAATTATAAAGCAGGGGAAAGAGGGAGGAAGGGGAGGAGAAAAGAAAGGAGGAAAAAAAACTCCATCAAAAGTGTGTGCTAAATGAGGCGAAAAGAGCCAGCTGGACATGAGTCTTGTTCGTTTTGGTGCTACGCGGCCGGTGTTGTTGTCTAAGGGTATGTCCACACTACAGCGTTATTTCGAAATATCTAATTTCAAAATAGTTATTTTGAAATAGCTTATTTCGAAATAACACGTCTACACGCAAAATGCATTTCGAAATAGCGCTTTGCTCTTTTGAAATAGCGCATCCACACTGATTGGACGCTGAATTGCATTTAAGGCCCGCCGGAACTGGTTCCGTCAGGTCATCAGATCAGAAGTGACCTTGTGGCCAGGCCGGCCAGCAGGGCACCGTGGGAAGGGCTGGAGGCCCCCTATTTCGAAATAAGCGTCTACCCAGCGCTTCTTTCGAAATTGCAATTTCCAAATGGGCGCTATTCCTCGTGGAATGAGGTTTCCCCATTTCGAAATACGCCCTCCGCTATGTTGAATGAATTTCGAACGAGCAGTTGGCTTGTGTCGACGCTAGGACCGTTATTTCGAAAGAATGGCTGTTCTTTCGAAATAGCTTTGCTGTGTAGACATACCCTAAGTGTTTTTTGAGATATAGGGCAGGGCTGTGCTGCTGTGTGAGTCAGTCGTCCAGGGGGGTGAGAAAGACACACACACGGCCCGGCGGAGGCTAGTCACAGCAACCGCCGCGCGGTCTACGCTTCGGCAGATCACTCGCAGAGATGGCATCGTGATGCGGACGGGAGAGTCGTTATAAAGCCGGCCAATGTCTTGGCCATTTCTGGATTGTCCTTTCTGTCTGATTTATTAACAGGCTTGTCTAGCTTCCGGGAGACAGACACACTTGTGCATGTGTGCAGACACACACACTCACACTCATGCATGCACATACACACGTGCACATGCACACGTGTGCATGAGTGCACACACACTCATGCATGTGTGCACATGAACACCTGCATGCAAGCACACTCCAAAGCATGCATGCGCACATGCATGTGGACACACATACACACGTGTACACACCCTCGTGCATATGTGCACACGCACACCTGCACACTCACACGTGCACACTCACATTCATGCACACGCACACATGCGTGATCACACGTGTACACACTCATGCATGCAATTACTCACGTGCACATGCACACGTGTTCATGTGAGTGCATGCATACTCGTGCATGTGTGTACATGAACACCTGCATGCATGCACACTCACACACATGCATGCGCACGCACATGCACACACACACGCACACACACACTCTTGCATGCATGCATGCACACACTCATGCATGCATGCACACACTCATGCACACTCAGACGTGTGCAAACACACTCATGCCTTCATGCACATGCCCTCGTGCATATGTGCACACACATACCTGCATGCATGCACACACACACGTGAACACACACATGCACGCACACACTTGTGCATGCATTCACACTCACGCATGCATGCGCACTCACTCATGCACGCACGCACACGCACATACACTCTAAAAGCTTTGTAAAATTTCTCCCATTAACCCCTTTGACTGTGTCGCTGAGGGAGTCCCCCCTTGCTCATGCCCAGACCCCACAATGCTTTGGGAGTTTAAACGGCCTGGGAAACCCGGCAGAGGATGAATGCATGTCAGGCGTTGCTGCCCGCTGAGATGCGCACCGTGACATTCTCCCACGAGGAGGGCCCCCGGCAGCTCAGCGCCGGCCCGGAGCCTTTCCCGCGTGACAGGGGCCAAGTTAATATCCCGGGACCACAGCCCGTGATGAGAGCTACACCAATCCCAACACCGCCTGTTTTCCTTCCCCAGCCTGTCCAGCTCCCAAGCCGGGTGCGACCTCCCCGATGGAACGCAGGGCGGAGCCGGAGGGGCCGGATCTCCGGGGCTCGGACGAGAGGTGGACCCAGAAACCCAGCTGCACAGGTGTGGAGCCAGGTAAACTGAGTCAGAGAAGAGTGGTGGGTGAAGTAAAACCCGGGGGGTTCCCGCAAAGACCCAGGCCTGCCTCGTCCTGTCCTGCTCACGAGCCTTATGGCACTTGTCACTCCTGGCTTCCCAGCACATGGCGGGAACTCCTGCTCCGCGGCATGTTTAGACGGGAGACGGAGCCAGAACGGATCCCCAGTTCTCTCTCCTCTGGGGAAGGCTGGCCGAGTGGATTGGAAGGAGGAGGAATTGGCTTGTGCTTGCAGTTATTTGGGTTCCTTATCCCCTTTGCTTTCCCCTTTCTGCATTCCCATGTGCCGATGCGGTCGCCTCGCGTCTCCAAAAAGCTCTCTTGGCACTGGAAAAAGTTCAGAAAAGGGCCACGAAAATGATTCAGGGTTTGGAACGGGTCCCATATGAAGGGAGATTAAAGAGACGGGGACTTTTCAGCTTAGAAAAGAGGAGACTCGGGGGAAGGGGGAGGTTGGATCGAGGTCTATAAAATCATGACCGGTGTGGAGAAAGTGAATAAGGAAAAGTTATCGACTTGTTTCCATCACAGAAGAACGAGAGGTCATGAATCGAAACGAATAGGCAGCAGGTTTAAAACAAACCAAAGAAAGTTTTTCTTCACACAGCGCACAGTAAGCCTGTGGAACTCCTCGCCGGGGGATGTGGTGAAGGTCAGGACTTTAACAGGGTTCAGGCAAAAGCTAGATACATCCATGTAGGTTCAGTCCATCAGTGTGTTACGCTTAAACAAAGCACGCAAGATCTTTTATAGGGGAAAAGGCAGCATGCTGCATTTATTGAGAACACAACAGTAGCATGTGCTTTTCAGTCACTCACACAAACACACATCATACACACAGTCCCACCAGATGATGTTATAGTTACCAGTCCAGAGTCTGGATCAATCTAGTGGCCAGCCAGATCGATCACAGAGGGGGAGCAGGGCTGGTCACGATCCGATGCTCTTCTGGAGTGGGTGACAAGACGAACCCAAAGTCCCATAGCAAGGCACCCCGCTTTTATAACCCTTTTCTCTGTTGAAGTCTATGGATTTCGCTGTGAGCAGACTTTCACAGAACCTTTCAAAGGGATACAAATAGCAATAATAGAGATGCAGCCGTGTTAGTCTGGTCTAGCTGAAACAAAAGACAGGACTATGCAGCACTTTAAAGGCTAACAAGATCGTTTATTAGGTGATGAGCCTTCATGGGCCAGACCCACTTCCTCAGATCAAATTGTGGAAGAAAATTGGCATGACCAGAGCTTGACGAACGGCGGCGAAAGCCGCTCGCCAGCCCCACACTGCGCATGTGCAAGACTCGCATTACGCATGCGCGTGCCGCAAACGAATTTTACTTGAAATCTACTTGCCACAGGTGAGTAGATTCAATACTTTTTCGAGCCCTGGGCATGACCATAAATACCAAAGGGATCCAAACAAAAAAAAAGTGAATACATATAAAATAGACAAATCAGATTTTAGAGCAGTTCTAAAATCTGATTTGTCTATTTTATATGTGTTCACTTTTTTTGGTTTGGATCCCTTTGGTATATACGGTCGTGCCAATTTTCTTCCACAAGTTGATCTGAGGAAGTGGGTCTGGCCCACGAAACCTCATCACTTAATAAACCATCTTGTTAGTCTTTAAAGTGCTGCATAGTCCTGTCTTTTGTTACAAATAGCAGTGTTTATCAAAAGCAAAAAGCATTGTAAATTAAACCTTAATCAAAACAATTCATCTTGAAGGCCCGGGCCTTCAATATTTCTAATCTCCTTAACACAGACACAATACCAAAACCCTGTCTCCTTACTTCCTAAACTTTAAAACAATAAAATATATATTTAACTACAGGGCTTATTTAATAAAATGTTAAATGTGTTACCTTACATTGCTACATTATTAAACCTAAAATGCAAATATAAAAAGATATAATACTTTCACTCCAACAAGTGGCTATTAGCCAGGATGGGGAGGGTGGACGTCTCTAGTCTCTGTGTGTCAGAGGCTGGGAATAGGCAGGGGAAGGATTCTGCTGTCTCTGACAGGCGTGTGTCCAAGCTCTGCCTACAGTCCTCCAGCGACAGGGATGCCACAACCTCCCTTTGAAGTCTGTTCCTTATCGTTAAAACTTTTCCCCGACAATCTAACCTCCCTTACTGCAGATTAACTCGAGAACAACTTCTCCCGCTTTCAGTGGACAGGGGAAACAATCAATCGCCATCCTCCTTAAAACAGCCCTTAAAGTATTTGAAACCTGGGATCCCCAAGTCTTTCTTCAAGATTCACCATACAGGTGGAACCTCTCTAGTCCGGCACCGTGGGAATTTGCCGGACCGTGGGAGGTCGACCTTGTGTAGCAGTGTTACCGACACGTCCCCCACTCACTGAGCTGTGAGAAGAGATTTGGGGATCAATTTGAGCTAAGTCACAGCCCAGAACACTGAGCGCTAGAACTGGTGGCTGTCGACAAACTTTGTAGGACCACGGGAAATTTGGCCGCCAAGTTCTCGTCAGCTTTTCCTTGCAGGGAAGGCTTTTGGAAACCCTGGCTTGGTTTCGCCACACTCCTTTGGACTCTCCCCAATCTGCGCGCCTCTGCCTCGGTGCCCCAAAGGAGTTAGGCACCTCAGTCCTTGTCTTACGTGAGTGCGGCGCACCAAACTCCCACGAACTCACTCAGCGCCTACGTGTGGCAGGCACAGTTCCCGGGGCACCTACGTTTCGGGGCTGCTGCCTCCCTGTAAGATTCCTGATGCTTGTTTCCCGCCAAAGCCCCAGGGTGGCTTACAAACCAGGAGCAGACAGGCGTGCGCCAGACTTGAGCCAGCGGCTGTGCTCGGAGGCTGCCTACTGGATCAGGCCCCCGGAGCACGTTCACACCAAAGAGTCAGTTGTTGGGGAGGGAGCAGAGCACCTTCCTCAAACCTCAGTGGTTTGGGCACTCGCTGGGGACATAGGAGAACTTTGGTTCATGTCCCCTTCCATCGGGGTGGGGTGAGGAACTGGATCTTGGATCTCTCCTATCCTGGGAGAGGATAGAATAATTGTTTTTTTAAATTATAATTTAATATCCTTATTCAAATATACATATTCTTAGAGCAAAAAATACTTCTCTACAACAAAAAAATCAACCTTATGTATAAAAAAATAAATAAACCCCTCACCAAGGCAACTATTCTAAAAAAACCCTCCAAAAACAAACATAAAAGCACCCAAAATTCCTATCTGGCCCCATCAAAATATAAACAAATCAACAACTCTTAACCCCAAACATTTATCAGTGAAAACAAAATATTTATAACCAAAACCCACTTAACATAACAAAACAAAACACAAACAACTAAAAAGGACAAACATCCGTCAACGAAACAACAGAACGAGACAAACCCCGCCAGTCCTAATTAAAAAAAGATTATAAAAAAAACTATTTTAGCTTAAAAAAAAAACCATCCTGCCCTAACTAAAACATGAATCCAAACCGATAAACCCCCGCTCCTCTGCACATAACCAATCCACAAACCATAAAGTAATAAATATAACATCAAATAATAAAACTATCTATCTATCTATCCCCACCCACCCCATCTATCTATCTATCTATCTATCCCCACACCGCCCCTCTATCTATCTATCTACCTATCCCCACACACCCCCTCTATCTATCTATCTATCTATCTATCTATCCCCACCCCTCTACCTACTTATCTATCCCCACCCCTCTACCTACCTATCTATCTATCTCCACACCCATCTATCTATCTATCTATGTTCTAACTCCTTTGCCATGATATTCTCAGCCGTGTAGATGTGGACTAAGTTATTTCGGAATAGCGCTAGTTATTTTGAAATAGTGTTGCAGTGTAGACACACCCTCAGGGTGCATCTACACTGCACCCTTCACTCGAAATAAGACACACAATTTGTGCTATGCAAATTGTGTATCTTATTTCAATTCTTTTTCAAAATAGGTTATTTTGAAATTTGGCACATTTACACGGCACCAAATTTCAAAATAAAACACTATTTCGAGACAACCCTTTTCCCTCTTGCAATGAGGCTTACAGGGGTGCCGAAATAGCACGTCCACTATATTTCTCAATCGCGGACACGTTCAAAAGAGCGTGCGGTAGCTATTTCGGGTTCTCTCTGGTATCCTGAAAAAACATTACAGTGTAGAGGTACCCTCAGAGATGAACAAAAATATATATTTATATTTATATATAAAACAAAATCTTTTTGTTAGTCTCTACGAGTATGTCTACACAGGGAAATTATTTCGAAATAATGGATTTAGAAAGAATGACTCCCGAAATAATATATTTCGAATGTGACTCCCAAAATAACGGATTTTGAAAGAATGACTCCCGAAATAACATATTTTGACATAATGACTCCCGAAATAACGGATTGAGAAAGAATGACTCCCGAAATAACGGATTTTGAAAGAATGACTCCCAAAATAATGGATTTCAACATCATGACTCCCGAAATAATGGATTTCGAAAGAATGACTCCCAAAATAATGGATTTCAACATAATGACTCCCGAAATAACGGATTGAGAAAGAATGACTCCCAAAATAACGGCTTTCGAAAGAATGACTCCCAAAATAACGGATTTTGAAATAAGCTTATTCCCCCAGGAAAGCTGGCGTCATTCTTTCGAAATCACCAGCCCCTTATTTTGAAATAACGGGCTTGGTCGTGTGTACGCTCACCTGGTGATTTCGAAATAAGGGGAGTTATTTTGAAAGGATTCCCCAGTGTAGACATGCTTTAAGATGCCACAGGAATACCCGGTACTTTCTGAATATGATTTTTCGATCAGTTATGCACCCATCCTTATAGCCATTTCATCTAGACCACATTTCTCTCATTTGCAAACATCATGTGGACCTAGATCAATCCCTTTAGGCTACACTACAGCGTTATTTTGAAATATCTAATTTTGAAATAGTTAATTCGAAATAGCTTATTTCGAAATAATGCATCTACACACGAAATGCATTTCGAAATAGCGTTTTTCTATTTCGAAATAGCGCGTCCACACTGAGTGGACGTTGAATCACATTGAAGACTGGTTGGAACCAGTTCTAGCTGGGCATCAGGTCAGAAGTTGCCTTGTGGCCAGGGCGGCCAGTAGGGCACCTTGGGAAGGGCTGGAGGTCCCCTATTTTGAAATAAGCGTCTACACGGCGCTTATTTCGAAATAGCAATTTTGAAATTGGTGCTATTCCTCATGGAATGAGGTTTACCACTTTTGAAATAAGCCCTCCACTATTTCGAATTAATTTTGAAATAACGGAATGGCTGTGTCGATGCTAGGATAGTTATTTCGAAATAACCGCTGTTATTTCAAAATAACTTTGCGGTGTAGACATACCCTGTAAGGGTACGTCTAGACTACAGGCTTTTGTCGACAGAAGTTTTGTCGACAGATCCTGTTGACAAAGCTTCTGTCGACAAAGAGCGTCTGGACGACAGCCATTTCTGTTGACACAGCAAGCCGCTTTGTCGACATGACATTGTAGACACAAAGGACAGTGTAGATGCACTAATGCCTTCTGTCGACAGAACTCTGTCGACAAAAGGTGTTATTCCTCGTAGAATGAGGTTTACTGCCGTCAACAAAACTGCCGCGTTCTGTCGACGTTATGTGGACAGAACTCGGCGGCAGTGTAGACGCAGGTATAGTTTTGTCGACAAAAGTCCACTTTTGTTGACAAAACCCTGTAGTCTAGACACACCCTCAGAAATCAAGATGGATCATGTCTACTGCTTCCTCCTAGTTGCTAGCCCAGAAACCGTGTCCAAAAAAAGAAGTTTGGGTTGTTTTGGCATGATTTGACTACTATTTCCATCTCCATCCCTGGAGCTATTTAAATCCCGGCGTGATCAAGCCCTGGCTGGGATGATCGAGTTGGGGTTGGTTCTTCTTTGGGCATAGAGCTGGATTCATTGCCTCCTGAGGTCTCTTCCAACTCTATGATTCTATGATACTTATTATCCTATTATCTTCCAGGTGGTCCTCTGGAAGGTTCTGAGATAGTGGATCCAAACGTGACCGCCTCAGAAAGAGTCCAAGGGAATGTTTCCCAGAATCCTGAGCAGGGAAAAACTTCTCAGAGTCAGCGCATGCCCGAGAGGGCACCAGGAAGCCACAAAGTGGAGAGAAAGGAAAAATCCACCGACCCCCCGGGAGGGTTCCGTCTTCTCAACGAAACCGCGATCCAGCTGCGCGTCCCCCTGGAGGAGAGGTCCTACGCGTGTGCCGAGTGTGGGAAGGTCTTTAGCTGGAGATCCCACCTCACTGCCCACGAGAGGACCCACACGGGCGAGAAGCCCTACGCATGCCTGGACTGCGGGAAAAGCTTCAGCCAGAGGTCCCACCTCACCACCCACGAGCGAATCCACACCGGGGAGAAGCCCTACCCATGCCCTGACTGCGGGGAAAACTTCCGTCGCAACTCACAGCTGATCAGTCACCTGAAATCCCACATGGGGCAGACGCCGAAGAAACATCCTGGCCCTGGGAAAAGTCTCCGGCGGGTTTCCCGCCTTACCAGCCGTGAGACCCCTTACCCATGCCCAGACTGCGAGAAATGCTTCCGTCAGCTGTCCCACCTCGCTAGGCACCAGCGGTTCCACAGAGGAGAGAAACCCTACAAGTGTTTGGCCTGCGGGAAAAGTTTCTGCCAGAGCTCCGACCTCATCACGCACCAGAGAACCCACACGGAGGAGAAGTCCTACACGTGCGCGGAGTGCGGGAAAAGCCTCCCTAGGATTTCGCACCTGATTGCTCATCACCGATTGCACGGGGGAGGGACGTCTTACCAATGCCCCGACTGCGAGAAAAGTTTCAGCCAGCTGTCCCACCTCGCTAGGCACCAGCGGTTCCACAGGGGAGAGAAACCTTACAAGTGTCTGGACTGCGGGAAAAGTTTCTGCCAGAGCTCCGACCTCATCACGCACCAGAGGACCCACACGGGGGAGAAACCGTACAAATGCCCCGAGTGCGGGAAAGGGTTCAGTCGGAGCTCGAACCTCATTGCCCACCGGAGAACCCACACGGGAGAGAAACTCTACCGGTGCTCCCACTGTGGGAAGTGCATGACCCGGAGTTCGAACCTCGTTCGGCATCAGAGAACTCACGCGGGAGGAAAACTCTGTCTACAGAAAGCCTGGCCACAGTGAATAAAACCCGACCTCTTCCCATGAATGTTGGCGGGCCAGTTTCTCCAAGATATCGGGGCTCCTCATTTCTGCTGAAAGCAATAGAATTTAGGAGCCTCAGTAGCTTTTGCGAGTCTGGTTCTTGGCTCCGGTGTAGATCTGGAGTTGGAAGACCGCCACAGGGTGGGTGGTTCTGGAGGATACTGATGTTCATAGAACACTAGAACGGGAAGGAGCCTCGAGAGGTCATCGAGTCCAGTCCCCTGCCCTCATGGCAGGACCCAGCACTGTGTAGATCAGTGTTTCTTAAACTGTGAACAGAGTTCAAAATGGCTGCCCTTAAAGGGGCAGGCAAACTTTTTTTTTTTTTTTTTGCACAACAACTCTCCCCCAACCCTTTTTTTTCACTCAACAACTCTCCCCCGACCCTTTTTTTTGCTCAACAACTCTCCTCTGACCCTTTTTTTTTTGCTCGACCACTCTCCCCCGACCCTTTTTTTTTCCACTCAGCACTCTCCCCCGACCCTTTTTTTGCTCAACAACTCTCCTCCGACCCTTTTTTTCACTCAATAACTCTCCTCTGACCCTTTTTTTGCTCAATAACTCTCCCCCGACCCTTTTTTTGCTCAACAACTCTCCTCCAACCCTTTTTTTTTGTTGCTCAACAAAATATCCTTGGTGTTCCGCATAAAAAAAATTGTTCTTTGGTGTTCCTCGGTCTTAAAAAAGTTTAAGAAACACTGGTCTATGTCATCCCTGGTAGATGTCTATCCAACCTGCTCTTTAATATCTCCAGTGATTTAACCTCCCTAGGCAATTTATTCCAGTGTTTCACCACCCGGACAGAGAGGAAGTTGTTCCTTGTGTCCAACCAAGTGTTTGGGGATTGTGACAGATGACGCACATCGGCAGAGCCTCGAAGACCATTATACCAAAATAGGCCATGCACGTGAGTCGGCTGAATGTCCGTATCCATTGTATCGATGCGGGCATGCGTTTTCAGGGCCGGATTTACACCTCCTGCACCCCTCTGCTCAGCGTCTTCCATGTCCCCCCGCCCTATAGCTGGCCTTTTGTGTTTTCCTTAAAAAGGGAAACTTTTAACCCAGGTTGAACTTTTAGGACACTGGTGGCCCCAGGTACGTGCCTGCGGTCTTGTGTGTTTTCATTCCTCAACTCCGTAGGGAGTGTTTCATGCCAAACTCCCAAACTTGGCCACAGAGATGTCGTCCAATTGCTGATGTATGGGACCCCTCAGGAGTACTTGAGAGAAGTCTGGGAGGGGGGGTGGTACATCCATCCAACTGAAATTTGGAGAAAATTGAAGTTTTGTTTGAAGCTTGACAGCGCTTTATTAGTTTTGTACTTTTTATACCCCAAAATTTCATTGCCCGCTCATGATGAAGTTGTTTAAACAAATGTGTTGCAATGGTGGAAAAAAAATTGGTGTGTCTGAAAACTGTATATTTTTTAAAGGGGTACTTTATAAAAAAAAGGTTGAGAAACACTGACCTAGGCAACAGGGAAAGTTATTAAAACTAGTCACAGACTCTGCTTCCCTGAACAAAAGATGCCCTCATGATGACCTGACTAATTATTGTATTGAATTGATTGGTATACCTAGACTTTAGTAAGGCGTTTGATACGGTCTCGCATGATATTCTTATCAATAAACTAGGTAAATACAACTTAGATGGGGCTACTATAAGGTGGGTGCATAACTGGCTGGATAACCGTACTCAGAGAGTAGTTATTAATGGTTCACAATCCTGCTGGAAAGGCATAACAAGTGGGGTTCTGCAGGGGTCTGTTCTGGGACCGGCTCTCTTCAATATTTTCATCAACAATTTAATAGAAAGTACGCTTATTAAGTTTGCAGATGATACCAAGCTGGGAGGGGTTGCGACTAATCTGGAGGATAGGGTCATAATTCAAAATGACCTGGACAAATTGGAGAAATGGTCTGAGATAAATAGGGTGAAGTTTAATAAAGACAAATGCAAAGTGCTCCACTTAGGAAGGAACAATCAGTTTCACACTTACAGAATGGGAAGCGACAGTCTGGGAAGGAGTACGGCAGAAAGGGATCTAGGGGTTATAGTGGACCACAAGTTAAATATGAGTCAGCAGTGTGATGCTGTTGCAAAGAAAGCAAACATGATTCTGGGATGTATTAACAGGTGTGTTGTGAGCAAGACACGAGAAGTCATTCTTCCGCTCTGGTCTGCGCTGGTTAGGCCTCAGTTGGAGTCTTATGTCCAGTTCTGGGCACCGCGTTTCAAGAAAGATGTGGAAAAATTGGAGAGGGTCCAGAGAAAAGCAACGAGAATGATTAAAGGTCTAGACAACATGACCTATGAAGGAAGGCTGAAAGAATTGGGTTTGTTTAGTTTAAAAAAGAGAAGATTGAGGGGGGACATGAGAGCGGTTTTCAGGTATCTAAAAGGGTGTCATAAGGAGGAGGGAGAAAACTTGTTCATCTTGGCCTCTGAGGATAGAACAAGAAGCAATGGGCTTAAACTGCAGCAAGGGAGGTTCAGGTTGGACATTAGGAAAAAGTTCCTAACTGTCAGGGTAGTTAAACACTGGAATAAATTGCCCAGGGAGGTTGTGGAATCCCCATCTCTGGAGATATTTAAGAATAGGTTAGATAAATGTCTATCAGGGATGGTCTAGACAGTATTTGGTCCTGTCATGAGGGCAGGGGACTGGACTCGATGACCTCTCGAGGTCCCTTCCAGTCCTAGTATTCTATGATTCTATGATTGGCTTTGCTTAGTACGGTCAGCAAACTAAACATTGTCCGCTAAGCTCTGACAATGACCGTTTTTTCTTTTCTTATGTTTCCCCTTGATTTGTTTTCTGCAATTTCTGGTTCATTCTTCACGGAATTCGGGTTAAGAAAACCGACACAGTCTGGGGCAGCCATGGGCTGTTTTGGGGGTTTGCATGGTCCTGAAATGGACGGTCACAAAACTAGGTGATTGGGCAACAAAATGGCAAATGAAATGTAATGCTGATAAATGTAAAGTCATGTACATTGGTAAAAATAATTCCAGCTAGACATACAATACGATGGGGACTAATTTAGCTACAACATCTCAAGAGAGAGATCTTGGAGTCATTGTGGAGAGTTCTCTGAAAACATCCCCTCCATGTGCAGCGGCAGTCGAAAAAGCAAACAGAATATTAGGAATCATTCAAAAAGGGATCGAGAAAAAGTCAGAATATCTTTTTGCCTCTGTAAAAATCCATGGCACGCCCACATCTTGAATACTACAGACAGATGTTGTCGCCTCATCTCCAAAAAGATCTCTAGGCATTGGAAAAGGTTCAGAAAAGGGCCACAGAAATGATGAGGGGGTTGGAACAGGTCCCATATGAAGAGAGATTAAAGAGACTGGGAAGTTTAGAAAAGAGGAGACTAAGGGGGGATAGGACAGAGGTCTATACAATCCTGACTGGCATGGAGAAAGTGGATAAGGAAAAGTTATTGACTTGTTCCCATAAGAACTAGTCATGAATGAATAGATAGCAAGTTTAAAACAAACAAAAGGCCGTTTTTCTTCACTCGGCGCACTGCCAACCTGTGGAACTCCTCGCCGCAGGATGTGGTGAAGACCAGGACTTGGAAAGGTTCAAAAAAGAACTAGATAAATTTATGGAGGTTAGGTCCATCAATAGTTATTAGCCAGGATGGGTAGGAATGGTGTCCCGAGCCTCTATTTGTCAGGGGTTGGAACTGGATGACAGGAGAGGGATCAATTGATGGTTCCTTCGACTTCCTGCTGCATAGACAGCACCAACAACCGAGTTGAGCTATGTCGATTTCCGCTACGCAACTGACGGCGCTTCTTTCGACTTCGGCCCTGCTGCGTGGGCATGACCTAAATCTGCTTTCTGTCCGTGGATGCGGATATCCGCAGACATCCACGGAACATGTTTGTGGATCGCAGATGGATGCGGATCTGAATGTTTATATCTAGCACTTTCAAATCTGTGGCTGTCCACTTGCTGCGAGCGGGTCTCAGCTTGCTATCCGCTTGACAGCTGCCGACCGTGTGTGCAGACCACAGACCAGCGGCCGCTACAAATGTTGGGCGCTCTTGACATCTGAGTTGGGCTTTTTGAGAGCGGCCCGCTGACCAAAAATCGCCGCAGCCTTTTAGTTTAATTCTTAGCACACGACTCTGTCGATCTGCTTTTTTTAATGCATAGGCCCATTTCAAAATCCTACGACACAAGTTGCTCTGGTGGCCGAATTCCTGCCCCAGGTCAGCAAATAATCCAGATACTTTTCGAACCTGAGTATCACAGCCACTGTAGTCCTCCTGTCTCCACACTTGCGTAATTTTCAGATTGATTTATCAATTTATTCTCCTAGGAGCAGGTATCCAAGAGTTAATCCCAGCATACGGTATGAGTAAATATATTATTCATTTAGATGGAGTTTGAAAACATCGACGCAGTGCACAGTGGCAGTCAAAAAAGCAAATAGCGTTTTAGGAATCATTAAAAAAGGGATAGAGAATAAGACAGAGAATGTTTTATCGTCTCTATATAAAATGGGACGCCCACATCTTGAATCTTGCGTACAGATGTGGTCACCTCATCTCGAAAAAGATCTCTTGGCATTGGAAAAGGTTGAGAAAAGAACAAAAATGATTAGGGGTTTGGAACGGGTCCCATATGAAGGGAGATTAAAACGACTTGGACTTTTCAGCTTAGAAAAGAGGAGACTGAAGGGGGATAGGACAGAGGTCTATAAAATCATGACTGGTGTGGAAAAAGTGAATAAAGCAAAGTGATTGACTTATTCCTACAATATAAGAATGAGGGGCCACGCAATGAAATGAATAGGCAGCAGGTTTTAAAAAAACAAAAGGAAATTTTTCTTCACTCAGCACACAACCTGTGGAACTCCTCGCCAGAGGATGTTGTAAAGATTAGGACTTTAACAGGTTCAAAAATGAGCTAGATAGATTCACGGAGGACATAAAAATTGCGCTTCCTGGATCGTAAATCCCCAGAGGACTGCGTTTGATGATAGAAGATGTGAGAGCAGACACGGAAAAGCGCCATTTGGTCCCATCCTGTCTGTGTGCATCAGCAAAACAAGCGTGTGCCGTGGGTGGCCGGCAATTTTGTGGCGGTGGCGTTAGGAGCCGAATCCACCCCACTCTTCCCCCTTGCTGCAGAGATGCGCTCTAGAACCTCAGCGTAGGGGCTCCTAGGGGGTAGGGCATAAATAAACTCATGTAAATAACCCTCGGGTTTTTAAAGAAAAAAATGCCTAGCCCAGTGTGCTTATCCACCCCTCCACCCCTGTGGAGGTTACGCAGGAGGATGGGGCAACAGAGTTGTACGTGGTTTTCAGGGATGGGGGCGCTCTGACTTCAAACGCCTCTTACCTGCTCCAAAAAGCGGGGCGTTCGTGACCTCGCACGCGATCCGAAACCTGCAACGCATGGTCCGTGCTAAACCCAAACGGCTTCGTATTCTTCCCCTCGGGAGATTATTCTCCAGACTGCATCACTGCAATCCCAGTGTGGGCAGAGCCCGCAGGAGGCATCAGGTCCAGCCCCCTGCCCAAAGCAGGACCAGCCCCAACTCAACCATCCCAGCCAGGGCGTGGTCCAGCCGGGACTGACACACCTCTAGGGATGGAGATTCCACCCCCTCCCGTGGGAACCCAGCCCAGCACTTCCCCACACACCTAGGGAAATTATGTTTCCTCATCTCCCACCTAGGCCTCCTGCCGGCCCTCCTGGACAGACATCGACCGGGGATGAGCTGGGTCGGCGGTTCCCAGCCGGCTGCTGGGCTGTGGGGTGTCCTCCCAGAAGCGGAGCCCCGGGCAGATGGTGGCTGGGAGGCAGCACAGGGTTAGGGAAGAGGGGTGGAGCAGGTACTGGGGCGGGGGCTTCGGGGCAGGACTAGTGCTGGGGGCATTGGGGTTGAGCCAGGGAGTGGGCACTGGGTGGTTGTGGGGATAGGGGTAGTAGTGGAGGGTCTCACGGGGCCAGGCTGGCCCTGGGGGCAGTGGGAAGAGGGCTAATATTAGGGGCTGGATCTGGGGTTGGGTGCAGTGGGGTTCTGGAAACGGAAGGTTGGCACTGGGGGGGGTCGGGTGCGGGGGGTTCTAAGGGGCGGGCAGTGGGGGAGGTCTAGGTTGGAGATTAGGAAAAACGATTTCCCTAGGCCAGTGTTTCTCAAGCAGTGGTACGAATACCCTTAGGGGTACTCGAGAGAAGTCTGGGAGGTTACATCCACACCACTGAAATTTGGAGAAAACTGAATTTGTGTTATTATTTTTGTACTTTTTCCACTCAAAAATGTCATTGCCGGCCCGGCGACGATGACGTTGTTTCAACAAATGTGAGGCAATGGTAGGAAAAAAAGTGTGTGTCTGAAAACTGTAGGTACTGGGGGTACTTCTATTTGTTTTTTAAAGGAATACTTTATTTAAAAAGGTTGAGAAACACTGGTCTAAAATACTAGAACTTAACTGAGCAAGATATAGTCTCTCCTGGGAAAGATGCCCATCATCCTCAGCCTCCCGTCCCGGTTTTACTACCCGATCGCGGCCCGGACGCTGCTCCTGCCGTCCTCCGCGGTGTAAAGTCATGGGCCTGTGTGGAGTCTCTGGTGCGTACTCAGGTTTGAGTGGTGTGTGAAGCGTTTCCCGCAGTGCCGGCACGTGTACGGTTTCTGCCCCGTGTGGATCCGCCGATGGCCAAGGAGGTAGGAGGGGTGGGAGAAGTGTTTCCTGCAGTGCCAGCACGTGTACGGTTTCTCCCCCATGTGGATCCGCCGATGACCAAGGAGGCAGGAGGGGTGGGAGAAGTGTTTCCCGCAGTGCCAGCACGTGTACGGTTTCTCCCCCATGTGGATTCGCCGATGACCAAGGAGGCAGGAGGGGTGGGAGAAGTGTTTCCCGCAGTGCCAGCACGTGTACGGTTTCTCCCCCATGTGGATTCGCCGATGACCAAGGAGGCAGGAGGGGTGGGAGAAGTGTTTCCCGCAGTGCTGGCACGTGTACGGTTTCTCCCCCGTGTGGATCCGCCGATGGCCAAGGAGGTAGGAGGGGTGGGAGAAGTGTTTCCCGCAGTGCTGGCACGGGTAGGGTTTCTCCCCCGTGTGGATCCTCTGGTGGGATCCCAGGCCGGCGTGGCAGCTGAAATGCTTGGCGCACTCCCGGCACAGGAAGGGTTTCTCGTCCCGGCGGGTTCCCGCGAGCCTCGCGAGGTGGGAACGCTGGCAGAAGCTTTTCTTGGACTTGGGGCAGGGGTAGGGCCTCTCCCCTGTGTGAGTTTTCTGGTGCTTGGCCAGAGTGGATCCAGGCTGAAGCTTTTCCCGCAGCGGCGGCATGTGTAGGGTCTGTTGCCCGTGTGGATTCGGCGGTGCCGGGCCAGCTCCGACGGATAAGCAAAGCGTTTCCCGCAGGTGGTGCATGGCTTGGATTTTCCGCTCTGCGGATCTTTACGAAGGGAAGTGAGGCCCTTGTGGCTTTCCCCCAGATCCGCGCCCCTGGGGGTTCCCCGATGGAGTGGGGCCTCCTTGAGACATCGAGATCCACCCTGGGGCTGCCCAGAGCCGTTTCTCTGTGGCGGCACAGAGGGTCGCTGGGTCCCACAGGTGTCTCCCTGCATGGGCTTCTGGGAAAGGTCCCCTCCCGGTCCTCCCAGCACCCTCCCCTCTGCTCGCTAAGCACTTTCCAGAAGTGGAGTCTTCTCGTTTCTGCTCACCGTCCCATCTCCTGCTGAGGGAGAGAGAGAGAATCCAGACAGGAACCTTAGAAATAACTTCTGGGGGAGACTGAAGCCAGGAGGGATAGATACCCGGAGGACATGACACGGGCTGGGGATGTTTCTGTCCTGGGTGACATGAGGCAGAATCTACAGGGTGGGGGGTCCCCAGCTGGGTGGCTCCCCCCCCCCGCCATGGTTTCTGTGGGAACATATCTGATTCCTCACCCGTGCACACGCCTGCCAGTGTCTCCTGTTTCTCAGATCCCTGGAAAGCCAGGAAGGACTCTGCCCCTCGTCCCAGCTGCACGATCACATCCCGCTTCGGAGTCACCAATCCTATCTCCGAGAAAAAAAAAGATAGGGTTAGTGTCGATGTTCCCTTTAATTTTTTCCCCCCATGCACGTGCCAGGACTGTTCCCGGCTCGGAGTGCAGAAAATGCACGGCCCGCAAAGACCTTAAAACAGTGTTCCTTAAACTGTGTTCGTGCCACGGAAAACTAAATAATTCAAAATGGCCGCCTTTAAAGGGGCAGGCAAACTTTTTTTTTTTGCTCAATAACTTCCCCCTGCCCCTTTCCCACCCCTGACCTTTTTTTTTCTCTCAACAAAAAATCCTTGGTGTTCCCCATAAAAAAATATTATTGTTTGGTGTTCCTCGATCTTAAAAAGTTTAAGAAACACTGCCTTAAAAACTCTATAGGCTCTGCTAAAAAAAAAAACCCAAACAAACAAAAAAAACCCACACTCCCCAGAGTCACAGATTTCGGCTTTGTCTAGACGGCGCTTTATTTTCGAAAGAGGCTATGCACATTCTGCGGGAATGTGCATAGCTTCTTCTGATCTCACTTTCGAAAGCGGGTCTTTCGAAAGGGAAAGTAGTCGGGTTTTTTTGGAAAACCCCCCTTTTCAGAAAAAAATGCTCTTCCTTAAAAAAAAGGAGGTTTTTGCTTTTTTTTGAAAAAGGGGGAGTCCCCGGAAAAACCTCGCCCCCATGGGAGCCAAGCCCCTTCCCCTCTCCGCCTTCCCCCACATGTAAGGCTTTGCAGTAACCTGGGAAAGTCAATGTAAAAACAAAAAACCATCCCCATCCCATGGAAAGGGTGACGGGGCAGAGAGGGGATCTTCTCATCTGGGAATAAAGACACAAACTGGTTCAGGGCCTCCTCGCACGCTGAAGGGGTGGGTGGGGATCGGCGGCCCCTGACAGACTAGGTCGGCGCCAATCTTGGCCACCCATGTGCGGAATGAATTTTATTTTATGCACTGAGGCATGAGCACCACCAGGAGAAACACAAACCTAACGCACAAACGGCCGGAGGACCGCGGGAAAGGGCCAAACTTTGGGGAGAGACTCTATTGGATAACAAAGGAACCATTCAACACCGAGGGGCCCTAGTTCTCATTTTGGGAGTCTGCCTGCATAACCTTTTTGCCCCCCTTCCCCAACAGCTGCTCCGGGGCGTGGCTCCTCCCACCCCGACTCAGAGGGCGGGGTCAGGGCCGGGCCGGTTTTTCCTGCCGAGCCGCTGGGAGGGAGCCACCCAGATCCTGCTCCTACAAAGCTGTAGGTGTAGCCCCGGGCCTGGGACACATTCCCGGGAGCTCGCTATCCGGGGCAGTTTCAAATCCCACACCCCGGCTCCTTACCCAGGGAGAGCAGCGCCTCATAATTCTCCCACATCACGTCCTGGTAGAGGTCTCTCTGGCCTGGGTCCAGCAGGGCCCATTCCTCCTTGGAGAAATACACAGCCACCTCCCGGAAGGTCACCTGAAACAGCATCGCTGCTCCAAGGCAAACCCCTCTGGGTCAGTAACTGGGCCCCCTGATTGTCCCCTCCATCCTTCAGTGGTCTCCTTTGACACCTGCAGCTCTGCTTCTAAATTAGTCTCTTGCTGTGACACTTATTCTGCAGATCTGCTGCTTCCCCCTGTCTCCTGGAGGGAGACAGGGAGGGAGACAGAGACAGAGAGAGAGAGAGAGAGAGAGAGAGAGGCTACATCTAGACTGCTTTCTTCTGCCGAAGGAAGATATGCAAATTCGGAGCTAATCTGCATATCTTCTGCCGATCGTGTTATTGGAAGAGGTTTTGTCGAAAAAGCAAGCAGGTTAGACTCAGGTCTTTCAGGGAAAAAAAACCCTTTTTCGAAAGAACGCATCTTCCTAAAAAAATGAGGTGTGCAGGGTTCTTTCGAAAAAGGGTTGGGGTTTTTTCTGAAAGAACCGCATCTAAACGGCTTGCTTTTTTGACAAAACCTCTTCCGATAATGCAATCAGAAGAAGATATGCCAATTAGCTCCACATTTGCATGTCTTCTTTCGGCAGAAGAAAGCAGTCTAAATGTAGCGAAAGAAAGAAAGAAAGAAAGGTGAAAAAAGAGAAAGAAAGAAAGAAAGAAAGAGAAAAAGGGAAAAGAAAGAGAGAAAAGAAAGAGAAAGAGAAAGGTGAAAAAAGGAAAAGAAAGAGAATGAAGAAAGAGAAAGAGAAAGGTGAAAAAGAAAGAAAGAGAATGAAGAAAGAGAAAGAGAAAGGTGAAAAAGAAAGAGAAAGAAGAAAAGAAAGAGAAAGAAGAAAAAGGAAAAGAAAGAGAAAGGTGAAAAAAAGAAAAAGAAAGAAAGAAAGAGAAAAGAAGAAGAAAAGAGAAAGATTCCTACCTGCAACAGGAATCAGGCAATGAACCAGCCACCACCACACTATTGGCCCTTGTTTCCTACCCCCTCACCCTCCTGCCAGAGCGGCTCAGACTATGTCTAGACTGCAGGCTTCTTTCGGAAGAGATCTTCCAAAAAAACTTGTTCCGAAAGAGAGCGTCCACACGGCCAAAGCACATTGAAACAGCGATCTGCTTTTTTGACAGCGAGCGTCCACACTGACTGGACGCTCTCTCGCATGTAAGCTGTGATCGCTATGGGCGGAGTGGCCACCGGGGCTCCTGTGCTTTTTCCTCTTTCCTCTTCTTTCAAAAGAACTCCCTTTTCCCCGTCCACACACGCCTTTTTCCCAAAGAGCTCTTTCGGAAAAAGGCTTCTTCCTCGTAGAAAGAGGTTTACCAACGTCGGAAAAACCCCTCCGTGCTTTCGAATTTTTTTGAAAGAACGCGATTGCAGTGTGGATGGAAGTGAGGTTTTTCCGGAAAACCCACCGTTTTTCCAAAAAAACTCTGTCGTGCAGACATACTCTCAGAGAACAGGGTTCCTGCCCTGTGGGAGCGTCCAAGAACTGAGACATTGCTCCTCCTTGGGCCGAAAGCGACAGTGTAACCAAAGTTTGGGGGCGAAGAAAAGTTTAGAAAAACAAGGCTGAAATGGTCCTGGTGGGTGATCCCAACAGAATGACCTGGTGTCACCTGTGCTTTTAGGGGCCCCTCCCTCTATCAGGGGAACCCCTGAATGTCTCCTACCTGGTCCATTTCCCTTCCCCCAGCAGGACAAGGCGATAAGAGAGCAAACCCCAGATGCCATTCTGCAGCCTGTCAGGCTGAGACGGGTGATGAGGGAGGTTTCAGAGTGGGGTAGGGTCCTTGCATACGCTTCAAATTCTGCCTGGTGAAGAAAAAGAAAAAGAAAACAAAATAAAGTAAAATAAAGCAAAAGCAAAAGCAAAAGAAAAAATAAAGTAAAATAAGAAAAAGAAAAAATAAAGTAAATTAAAAGGAAAAGGAAAAGAAAAATAAAAATAAAGTAAATTAAAGAAAAGAAAAAGAAAAATTAAAAGCAAAAGCAAAGAAAAAAAGAAAAGTAAAAGGAAAACTAAAAGAAAAAGAAAAAAGTAAAAGAAAAGTGAAAGAAAAGAAAAAGAAAAGCAAAAAAGCAAAAAGATAAAAAATAGAATAAAATAAAATAAAATAAGAAAAAGAAAAGAAAAATAAAGAAAAATAAAATAAAAGAAAATAAGAGAAAGAAAAAGAAAAGCAAAAGAAAAAGAAAAGAAAAGAAAAAGCAAAATAAAAAAAATAAAATAAAATAAAATAAAATAAGAAAAAGAAAAAATAAAGTAAAAGAAGAAAGCTAAGGAAAATAAAAATAAAAGCAAAAGCAAAAGAAAAAGAAAAGAAAATAAGAAAAAGAAAAAGTAAGTAAAAGAAAAATAAAATAAGAGAAACAAAAGAAAAGAAAAAACAAAGTAAAAGAAAAGAAGAAAAATAAAATAAAATAAAAAAAGAAAAAGAAGACAGGAAGGAGATTGGTCACTTCATCTCAGCAGACACGTCCTAAGCCATCCTCCCCAGAGGTTACTGAACAAGCCAAACCCCAGAAAGGGAATGAAGATTCGGCCGGCCCACAGAAGCCTCTGCAAATACGGTTTGTCTACACAGGAAAAAAAATAGTCTGAAAGAAGTAAAGTTGCGAATTGACAGCAGATTATGAAAACGACGTCCTGTGGACACCCTTGTTCAGGGTTGAAGGAGCCCCAAGTAAAACAACCCCAACCTGAATTAAGGCCCCATTAGACTGAACACAAGTGTCCACATAGAAGTTAAGTGCCATTTAATGAAGCTGTTTTAAAGTCCTGACTTTTGGTTAAATCTGGATTAAATCCGGATTGCGTTTCCGGAGCGGTCCCATGTAGACGCACCCCCTGTGACACCGAATGGCCGGGAATCACCAGGTTCCTTTGTCTGCTTTGCTACTAACGGCCCCTGTAAACTGGCAAGGATTTCTTTCCTCCGCTTTCCCCCTCCCACCGTGTGTCTGTCCGGTGCGGAGGTGAAAGGAAAGCAGGGCGCCGCTCCGGCAAGGAGGCGCCGGAACGATCTCTCCTGCAGGCTGGCAGGGGGCAGGTTAAAAGAGGTGGCTTGGGGTTCCCTCATTGCTCTGGGGCTGCTCCAGCCCTGAGGTACCCCGGGGGCATTTAGGGAGGGCAGGAGGCTGAAGTGCTCCTCCAAATTACTGCAGGGACCCTGCCCGCGTTCCCCACCACATTCCCCAGCTCCCTGCCCAGAGCTCCCCCACATCCCAACCCTCTGCCCTGGCTCCTGAGCCCCCCACACTCCCAGCTCTGACTCGGGCACCCCCCCATCCTCCCGGCCCGGAGCCCCCTGACTCCTGAACTCCTCCACACGCACCCCAACCCTCTGCCCAGAGCCCCTCCTCACACCCCCAGTCCCTTGACTCCTGCACCCTCACCCTCCAGTCTCCTGACTCCTGTGCTCCTCACACCCCCACCCCTGACAGTGCACCCCTCATCCCCAGTCCCGACTCCTGCACCCCCTCCTCGCCCTGTCCCCTGACTCCTGCGCCTCACCCCTCCAGTCTCCTGACTCCTGCACCCGCCTCACCCCATCCCCTGACTCCTGCGCCTCACACTCCCGACAGTGCACCCCTCATCCCCAGTCCCCTGACTCCTGCACCCTCCTCGCCCTGTGTCCGACTCCTACGCCCCTCATGCCTCCAGTCTCCTGACTCCCGTGCCCCCTCACACCCCCACCCCTGACTCCTGCGCCCTCTCACACCCCAGTCCTGACTCCTGCATCTCTGCTTCACAACCCATCCCTGACTCCTGTGCCCCCCTTCACACCACACCCGATTCCTGCACCCCCCCTCACGCCATTCCCTAATTCCTGCGCCCTACCCCGACTCCTGCGCCTCACATCCCCATCCCTGACTCTTGTGCCCCCTCACCTCGTCCCTAACTCCTGCAACCCTACCCAACTCCTGCACCCCTCACCCCAGACCCCTCACCTGAGCCCTGTCTAGACTCCTGCACCCCCACCTTTGCCCTGAGCGCCCCCCCCTCCCATTTCATCCCCAGGCAGGGGCAGGACCTGGCTTTTCCTCTCCGCGCCCCTCACTGTCTCCTCAGGCCGGGCCTAAAGGGAAGCGGGCTGCAAGACAGGACTGCCCCTCCTACCCCCCCGGCCTGGAGTCATGCTGGGGCCAGGAGGAGCCGGGCGTGGGGGCAGGGGTAGACTCAGTTCCCCTCCCGGTGCACCCCTCACCTGCAGCCGGCAGCCTCGGGGCTGCGGCACGTGAGGAGCGGGGCAGGCGGGGAGCGCTGCCTTCCCAATCTGGGTCCCACGGTGTGCAGACAGTGGCCGCCCCTGGCTCCGGGAGATGGGGCAGGCGGGGGCAGCGCCTCCCCCCTTCCCTGCCTCCAGGCGGGCAGGGGATGGGGGCAGCACCCAGCCCTTCCTATAGGGGCACCGACTCATTCGCCAGGAGCCTGGGGGTGGCCGCAGGGCAGAGGCTGGAGAGGAGCCAACAGGGCGCCCGGGTATTAAGGAGCATTAGGAGAAGCATTGTCTCAGATCTGGGTAAGTGATTATTCCCCATGATTCGGCTCTGGGGAGGCCCCATCTGGAGGGTTGCGCCCAGGTCTGGGGCCCCCCATTGCAGAAAGGACGTGGACGCCTTGGAGAAGGTCCAGCGGATGATTCGGGGGGCCCCTGTTGCAGAAAGGATGTGGACACCTTGGAGAAGGTCCAGCGGATGATTCGGGGGCCCCCCCCCCATTACAGAAAGGACGTGGGCACCTTGGAGAGGGTCCAGTGGATGATTCGGGGGGCCCCTGTTGCAGAAAGGATGAGGGTGCCTTGGAGAGGGTCCAGCGGATGATTCGGGGGCCCCCCATTACGGAAAGGACATGGGCACCTTGGAGAGGATCCAGAGGATGATTCGGGGGGCCCCCCATTACAGAAAGGACGTGGGCACCTTGGAGAGGATCCAGTGGATGATTCGGGGGCCCTTCCTTGGCCTCCGATGCTGCGGCGTGCTTTTTACCAGGGCTAGAAATAGGGCAAAATCAGGGAAGGGGCGGATGGGAGCTGGGGGTAAGCGCAGGGCTGTGGCACTGAAACGGTTGACGGGGGCAACCCCCCCAGCCCAGGCAGGGGCAGGAAGTGACAGGGCTGTTCTCGGCTTGACCAAGCCCTGGCTAGGATGATGGAGTTGGGGTTGGTCCTGCCTTGGGCAGGGGGCTGGACTCGATGACTCCTGAGATCTCTTCCAGTTCTATGATTCTATTGCCCCTCCCCCAGACCTGTACTTCTGTCACAGAGGGAGGGGGAGCCCCGAGGACCCTGCCCCCCATCCGCAGCCAGATCGGGAGAACAGACGGTTTATTCGTTGACAGGCACACAGCTGTAGCACCGACTTGTTAGGAACCAGGAGCCGTCTGTACAATCCAGCTGGGGGGCAGTGGGGCCCAGGGCTCTGGGCTCCCTGCCCAGCCCCCCCCAAGCCAGACTCCCCTCTCCCCAAGCCAGCTGAAAGCCAACCTCACCCACCCCGCAACTCTCAGCCCTCTAGGCAGCCCTGCTTCCCAGGCCCACGGTGTTATCTGCTGTTGCCTCATGCTGGGAGAAACTGAACACAGCCTTCCCCGCCTCATCCAGTTCCTGCCGCAGTGCCCGAGGAAACTGAGGCACGCACACAGCGTTACTCCAGAGCAACACAGGACAGTAGACTCATGCACGACACCACGGAGCAACCAGCGTGAGTGCAAAACCAGAGCGAACACCGAAACAGCGAGAGTGAGTACAGTCGCTGCTACGTCACAACGTGCATCTGACGAATTGGGGCTTTGCCCACGAAAGCTTATGCTCCAATACATCTGTTAGTCTATAAGGTGCTACAGGACTCCTTGTCGCTTTTATGTTTATAAGTGTGATTTCTAATTTGTCACATCCAGTTAGAGCCAGAGTCGATTCTGGAGGATGATCCGACATCCAGGGGAGGTTTACACGGCGGGACAAGGTCGAATGAAGTGACGCAACTTCAGTGACGTCAATTGTGTTGCTGCGGTCGAAATAGCTTAACTCGGCTTTTGGCGCTGTCTGCACTGCAGGAAGTCGAAGGAAGTGCATTCCCCCTCCGACTTCCTGTACTTGTGGAAGCAGGGTTACCGGCGTCGGCCGAAGTGCCCCTCACAGTTTGAATTAGCAGGACCAACCCTAACTCAATCATCCCAGCCAGGGCTTGGTCAAGCCGGGGACTGAAACACCTCTAGGGATGGAGATTCCACTTCCTCCCTAGGGAACCCATCCCAGCACTTCCCCACCCGCCTAGGGCAGCATTTCTCAGCCTTTTAAAAAAAAGTACCCCCTTTAAAAAAATAATTGTAAGTAACCCTTTAAAAAAAATTATAAGTACCCCCACTACCTACAGTTTTCAGACACACATTTTTTTTCTACCATTGCAACACATATGTTGAAACAACTTCATCGGAGCCGGGCGGGTG
The DNA here is from genome assembly GCA_019425775.1 of Rafetus swinhoei. NCBI lineage: Eukaryota > Metazoa > Chordata > Testudines > Trionychidae > Rafetus > Rafetus swinhoei. The sequence goes on from CM033444.1 coordinate 1,689,668, forward strand.
ATGAAATTTTGGGGTGTAAAAAGTACAAAACCAATAATGCACTGTCAAACTTAACACAAAAATTCAGTTTTCTCCAAATTTCAGTGGTGTGGACGTACCCCGCAGACTTCTCTTGAGTACCCCTAAGGGTCCTCGTCCCACTGGTTGAGAAACACTGGACTAGAGAAACCATGCCAAGAACATTGGGAGAAACTTGGTACTGGTACATAATATTTCTGATAAGCAAAAATCATAGATACAGCCACAAAACTGTCAATCAAGTATACTACAGCCTGAATAGCACATAACAGGTACAGGGGGGTCCTTTATAAGTTGCTTCTATATTCGTCGTTTCGCATATACGTTGTCAATTAATTAAGGAAACCAAATTCATAACACAGATCCGCACTTACGTCGTTTTTCAAGGGACCAAAAGCCAGCAACGTAGGCCAGGCGCGTGTTTTGTGGTGGCCAGGCGGCAGGCGCTGTCATGTGCCGTGACATCACTCCTTTGCGTCCTCCTCCTTACGGTCTGTAAGTTTTGAAGGAAACGCATTGCAAGGGCACATACTTTATCTTAAGATATTTGTGTAACCCTTTAAACGTGACTGGGAAATCAGATGGTGCAAAGTGAAGTGCTATTCGCAGGAGGCAACGTGCGAGTGTGAACCTCACCGTGAAAATCTCACTGTGATAAAGCGCATAAAAAATGGTGAACGGGCTGCCAACATTGTTCGCCATCTTGGCCTACCTCCGACAATGGTTCGTACCATTGCCAAGAATGCTGACGTGTGTGAACTGTATGTGTCGGGAATGTATCTCAAGCTGATTCCATGATTCCTCATGGGTATTAATTCCCCTTTACAAGTCGTTTCACTATAAGTTGCATTATTTAGGAACGTAACCTGGACTTCTAACGGCGACCCCATGTATTTTATACAATAAGTAATCAATTGGTAGATAGTTCTAGAACAGTGGTTCCCAAACTTCTCGGCATCACACCCCCTTTTTGATTTTTGAGAAACCCTTGCCCCCCCCCCCCCAAAAAAATAAATTAGCAGCAAAACTTGTTGAGGAAAAAAAAAGATTGCCCTTTTAAGAGCAGAGCAGGCATTGCCCTTTTAAGGTGGCCATTTTGAAGTCTGCCCAAGCCAACCCGAGCAAACGGACGGGACTCTCTCTTGGGGGGGGGAGAGGCAATGATGGGGGGGCTGGGTCCCTTTGCACCCCCCTGGAATTTCTTCATGCCCCTCCAGGGGGCGCACCCCCCAGTTTGGGAACCCATGTTCTAGAATGACCAAGTCGAGTATAAATATAGGTGTAGAAAAGATCATCATTGGGAGGGATCGGGTAGGGTGTCCCCACTACCTAACTTGCTGCAACTAGAATCTGTGCCTGTTCCTACCGACCGATGCATTCTGGATGCCTCTGCGCGTGGGAAAACAAAGAGGCCACGACCTTCCGTCTGACAATCGTAAAGGTCTTAGCGGTGGAACTGCGTGTGATTTATCGAAATAAGTACATGTATAGCCCTATCCTTAAAATGGAGTATTTTGTGTACTGTCCTAGGTAGAGGTGTTATTATATTGTCTGTGCTACAACATCCCATTCATTGAAATAGATCTGTGTCACTTTGCATTGCTTTCCTTTACTATTCTGTGTGTGATAAAGTTAAAAGAATTTATCTGAGGTGTTTACTGGCTCCTCTTCTATCTAAAACAAACCGAACCCCACGACATCCGGCAACCTTCGTAGTCCGGCATGATTTTACTGAGCCGGGTGTCTGCTTATCTGGGATGTGGCCAAGTTTCCCGCGGTCCCATAATGTTTGTTGACAGCCACCAGGCCTGGCGCTGTGGTCTGTGCTCTGATTTAGCTTGAATTTACCCGTCAATGTCTTCTAAGAACCCAGCAAGCAGTGGAAGGGTTGGTCATGCTGTTAGACAATATCGACCTCCCGTGGTCCGGTAAATTCTCTGGTTTGGCCCCGGTCAGGTCCCGAGGGTGCCGGCTGAGAGAGGTTCAACTTGTAGTGCTGACTTGTTTTCCCCAAATTTGGCTGGGATTGTAGGAGCCGGAGGGGCGCGAGCCCTTTCAACTGCTTCTATTTAAAGGGCTCGCGCCTTCTGGGCGGCTCCTTTAAATAGCAGGAGTTCAAAGGGCTCCCGGCTCCCACCAACAAGTTGCCTGGGAACTGCAGGGGAGGCATGAGCCCTTTCACCTCCTATTCAAAGGCCCCGCCCCTTCCACCTGAGGCCCCACCCCTTCCGGGGCGGCCTGCAACCACTTCAACGTTTTTTGCCTGACATCCTGTTGAATGTCAGATTCCTTCTCTCCCCGCCATTAACTTCTCTTCTCCCCTAATTCAAATGGAACAATCCTCTTCCAGCGATTTTTTCAGAAAGTTTCATGTTGCATTGGCAAAGGCCAGTTTCTCAGTGTGATGGGGTGGACAGAGCCCCATCTTCCACTGGAGGCCGTTCAGCACCCTGGCCAGCAGCGGGGACAGTGGAGAGGGCCTCCAAGCAGGGCAGAAGGGCAGCTGGCCCTGCAGCCAATTAGGGTTCAGCAGCCTGGTATATAAGGAGCTGCTGAGTGGAGGTCAGTCAGGGTACGTCTAGACTACAGATACTGTCGACAAAGCTTCTGTCGACAAAGAGCGTCTAGACGACATCCAGTTCTGTCGACAAAGCAAGCCGCTTTGTCGACATGACAGTGTAGATGCAGTAACGCCTTCTGTCAACAGAACTCTGTCGACAAAAGGCGTTATTCCTCGTAAAATGAGGTTTACAGCCGTCGACAGAACTCGGCGGTAGTGTAGACGCAGGTATAGTTTTGTCAACAAAAGTCCAGTTTTGTCGACAAAACCATGTAGTCTAGACACACCCTTAGTTCCTTCCTGGAGCTCAACCTGGCCAGAACTCTGGGCTGGCTGGGAGCATCAGCACCTGGGTCAGCTCCAAGTGGGAGCTGGACCTTTTCAAGGAACTAAGGCTAGATCCTGCAACAGGAGGCTAGCCTGTGGCGATGTGGAAGAACCCTGCGCAAGAGGGGAACCCTGGACCTTGACTGTCAATTGGACTGTATCTCACCCCAAGTGGGTGAGGTCATTGTTGTGAGCCCCCTTGTAGCCACTAAGGGGCACTCGCTGACAGGACTGAACCTGTAACACTCCCGTTCCTTCCCACAAAAGGACTTGAGACACCACGCCGCAGGGAATCGCTACGGTCTAGTTTATTACTTACTCGTCGAAAGAAAAGGAACGAAACAAAACAAAAGAAACACCGAGCCCTCGGGACAACTCAATGCGCAAACATGTCAATCCAGTACATGGCATTTAAAAAAAAAACCCCAACACAACCCCAAACCAAGTGGGCACGTTGCTGTTCACAAGCAGTCGAACATTTCCAAGCTGGTCAGAACGTACAGACACAGTGGGCGCCAGTTACAAAAGCAAACAAGCAGATACTAGAAAATATATAAATCTCAGTTACATTGTAGTTAAGTAATTACCATCTAATATTGGAGCAGTAGCCGCTTGTTGGCCGGCAGGAGGGCAGTATTTCTGAGCCTAGCTGAGGCTTTTATCCCCTTTGGGGATGAGTGCGGCAGAGGCAGAGTTTCTGGTGAAGTCTCTGTCATCCCCACCCCACGCTCTGGAGCAGAGGGGGTGGAAGATGCCCGGCCAAATGTCAAAATCTCCCTCTGGCCTCAGCAACGTGGTTCAGGCAGGGTGCAGGCATTATGGTGGGGGGTCTATCCCCCCAGCTTCCTTCTTGATTAGCACAAAGACCTCGGCCTGGGAGAGGTGGGACACGTCGGTGTCTCTGCCCTGCGGGGAGATTGTCATTCACTCAGCCCTTGCGTTTGGTGCTGGTCCGTTCAGGCTCAAGGCAGGTCTCCCTTGGAGGAGGCACGGAGTGGTCTGTCCCGTAAGTATTACAATGCAGAGCCCCAACCCTGCTATCCAGGAGAGGCCTTTGTGGAGCTCTTTGTCCTCACAATTTCCTGCAGCTGCAGGTTCCACAGGTTAAAACCATGTGACACTAAGGATTTTCTAAAGAATAGACCCTCTCCTCCCAGGCTCATGGGTGTTATTCACACCTTCCTCCTCCATGCCCCCCATCTATTCTCCTCTGACTCCCCACGTTTCCCCTGCTGGTTGGGCTGGGCCCAGCCGGTCCCAAGAACTTCTGATAGGACAGTTTCTCCCTTTACCTGTTCTGAGTCCCAGCTAAAAGGAAACTCCTCAAGTGCGAGCAGGAAGGGGACAGACTGGACAGAACCCATGTACGGGAAGGGCAGGGTTGGGGGCAGAGAGGGAGAGTGATCCGGGGGCAGCCTTTCTCCGATCTTGCCCCTTCCCCCTCGTCCTATAACCTCCCAATGTTTGCTTCTCTGCCACCCGCGCTTCCTCCCTCTCTAGTGCCTATCCCCGCATGGCCAAACCATTCGATCCCACTTCTACCCATCCCACAACTCCCTACCAACCCAGCTCTCCTTGCCCCCATCCTCAAATGCCTGCTCCACCTTCCTCCACGCTTAGTCCCTCTCTCCTGGGAAGCAGGACTTCCCTTTCGCTCAGGTGACATCTAGACTATGGTTTTTTCCCCCCCCCGAAAGGAGATATGCAAATGTGGCGCTAATTTGCACATCGTCTTCCGGTTGCTTTTTCAAAAGCAGGTTTTTCAAAAGGGAAAGTAGTCTGGATGCGTTTTTTTGGCAACCCCCCTCCTTTTTCAGGAAAAAAAAAAAACCTCACTCTTCCTAAAAAAAAAGCAGGTTTTTCGAAAAAGGGTGTGTTTTTTTCCTGGAAAAAACCGCCCGCGTCCAGACTACTTTCACTTTCGGAAAACCCGCTTTTGAAAAAGCGATCGGAAGAAGATATGCGAATTAGCACCAAATTTGCATAGCTCCTTTTGGGAAAAAAAACCCCGTCGTCTAGACGCAGCCTCAGTGAGGAGCCCCAGGTGGAGACCCACCAGGAAGAAATCAGGACCAAAGCGGTTATGAGGACACCGGCCACCACCCCCCTTCCTCATCACCATCCCAGAAACCAATCCAGGCCGCAGTCTGGTGTTAAGAAGCAGGTGGCGCACGGGGAGGGGATCTTGAAACAGGCACCGGAAGTCCCTGGAGGTTGGTTCTCTCTTCCTCACCTTTGCTAGGCCAGAGGATCAGCTTGGGGCCACTTGCTGCTGCCCCTTGAACCCAGAGACGAGACGCTACTCACATAGGACAAGAAGCAATGGGCTTCAGCTGCAGCAAGGGAGGTTTAGGTTGGACGCTGGGAAAAACTTCCTAACTGTCAGGGCGGTGAAACACTGGAATAAATTGCCTGGGGGTGCGTGTGCATGTGTATGTGCAGAATCTCCATCCCTGGAGATATCTAAGAGCAGGTTAGACAAACACCTGTCAGGGATGATCTAAAAGGTGCTTGGTCCTGCCGTGAAAGCAGGGGACTGGACTTGGTGACCTCTCAAGGTCCCTTCCACTTCTAGTGTTCTATGATTCTATCTAGCTCTTTTTTGAACCCCGTTACAAGTCCTGCTCTTCGCACCATCTTCTGGCAAGGAGTTCCACAGGTTGACGGCGCATTTCAGGAAGAAGTCCTAGTGTTCTGTGTCTCTGATCTTTAGGGTCTCTCTCCAGTGCGGACTCTCTGCCGCGGTGCCAGACCAGAGCTCCGGCCGCCGGCGGATGTGCACGATGGTTTTCTCTCCCACGCAGAATCTTGGACAAGCCGTCAACGTCCCCTCTGCCACCACCGCCAGCAGTGTCAGGGTTTCCAAGTTCCACGTCGAGCAGCCAGCCTGCGCACACTCGCTCTACAGGACACGGAAAACGATACTTCCCTGCTCGGAGGACCTCCCCGCCTACGAGAAAGACAGCAGCTCATACGTATGTTAAGCAGAGGAAGGGGGAAATCTGGCCTTGACCCCAGAGCTGGCCAGAGGTCACAGAGAAGGGCAGCGTTTGTTCTTAAGAAGTGTTGCAGGCGGCGGACTAACAGGCCGAAGGAGCACGTCTTGAGAAGGGACCTGAAGGAGAGAAGGTGGGACCCTGTTCCGCCCGCATGGAGAGGTGCATCCGTTCTCGGCATCCAGGGGGAGCTGCCAGACTCCAGTCTCTGCAGCGTTTTTCCTAGCACTGATGGGAGACGCAGGCTCCCAGGATCACTCCCGATCTGGCCCCACGTGCCCCGAAAGTGTGCTAGCCCGCCAGGTCTTTTCTCCCACAATTTCTCAGCGCCCGCAGTTACCCCTGTTCCCCGGCTGGCTTATTGGCATCACGCCGGCTCCCAGCACCCGAGGCGGTGGCCCGGAAACTTTACGACTCCTACACCGATGGTGAAGGCCAGCAACGACCTGCCTGAGAGCCCGTGCGTGGGTCCTCCAAAGGCGTATCCTGCCCATTAAGTAAGTAGTCAACGGATCCTCAGCTCTGTTGCATTAGTTTTCCAGCAGCGACATTCCTGATTTACACCAGGAGGAGAAGCTAGGGGGAACCGACCCCAGGGACTCCAGCGGGGTTCCTCCCAGTATTTAACACCCACGTTTGCATAGGTGTAAATAGCTCCCTGGAGGGGGAGCCAGGCAGTCGGCTGTCACGCCCCCGATCCTGCAAACACTCGCGCACCCAAGCAACGAGCTCCCATACAGTCCCACTGCCCCAGGAAGTCTCTGCCTGGGATATCTGCCCACGACCCTCTCCCGCCCCTCCAACGTCTGCCCCCTCCGCATGAGTCCCCGGGCATCTTCGGCCGGGGATCCGGGACTCACGCTTACTCAGTTTTCCGTCCCTCTCGAGCGACGCACGAGCCGGCTAGTGAAGCTGTCAAGATCAATTCTTTCAGCTCACGCGTTTAGATCCAAAGGTCCGGGATTCCAGCTGCCGCCGTCTCATCTGGGGGCAGCCCGTCACAACCCACAGAGGCAGTGACCCTGCACGGGGGGTTCTCCCGAGAGAGAAATTTCACCCCCCACCCTACCCCACCCCCATGTATCAGCATTTGCAAGGTTCGCTCAGAATCAGCACTGCCATAGGTGTCACTGGATACCAACACCTGGTTGCCTTTTGGACCCTCCGTTTCTCGCCCAATTCCTCTCCTTGGCTGTCTCCTCCTTTCCACGCTGTCTATTGTTTTGTTCCGGGTGCATATATAGGATATGAACCATTGTCTAAAATATTCTCTATCGGTTTTAAAAATTATTTGAATCCCTTTTCTCTGGTTTTATCTTGCACTCTTGCTTTGTTTCTATTTCTTTGATACACGTTTTCTTTAACTTGCCTCTTCTTGTACGTAATCCTAGAGTTTAAGGCCAGAAGGGACAACCGGACTGTTGAGTCTGACTTCCTGTCCGTCACAGGAAGTGCCACTCCCCACACACTAAACCCAACAAACCCTTTCCTACTTCCGTAGGACTTTTTAACCTTTGACAGTTTCTTTTTTTCTTCTTCCTATTTTAAAATCCATTTTCTTATACTCTGCAACATTTCATATTTTATTTCTCAGACTGTCTGATTCTGGTTTGTATTTCTAATTTACACCACTTTTTGACTGTGAACCCCTTGCGAATCCTTGAATATTTAACGTTTTCTTAATTTCCTTTTCATTTGTAACCATGTACAGTTGCATGGTTTTCAACTCTTCCCTAGTTTCTTTTTTAAAAACTTTCTCGGTTTCTATTTTTTCAAGGTTTTTTTTTTTCCTTTAAACATTGGCTTGTAACCCTTTTCGTTTTTTTCTTTTGGGGATTTTCTTGGACTTCGTTAGCGTATTTCACAGGTGTGTTTGACCCTTCCAGTTTCCTCTTGGTTTCTAGAAAGGTCTTTTAACTCTTCACACTTTTCTTCAGTGATTGGGTTTGCCCATTTAGGCCCTCAGTCGGCAAAGACAGGACGTTCATGCTTCACTTGATGAACTGGGAGTCACCCTGCTGATTTCAGGGAGACCGTGCCAGTTAAGCATGTGCTTACAGGATGGGGGCTTTAACCCTTTCCTACTTTCTTGTTTAACTTGTATTCAGTACTCCGATATGCCCTCGGGTCCCCCCCCACTACACTTTCCCAGAAGGGACACCATGGAGGAAATGGGACTTGGTCTCTCAGCTAGTGAAACCTGGTGTTTTGCCCCACTGATGTGGATTTGCACTAACTTGGGCGCTGAACACACTGAAGGTCAAAGTGGGTGAGATTAGGTAGAGGGGATGGAGCAGGGGGTGGGGCGCAGGAGGAGATAAGACCCAAGCTGCCGGCTGGAGCAGCCTCGTGCAGCCATGGGGGGAAGATGAGGGACCCCGCGTGTGGGTTCGAGTCCTGATGACACTGATGCCGAAATGGGCTGGACTGCGGGATGGGGCATAGGGGGTACGATACTGCAGCAGGGAGAAGTGGGGATGGGATCCTGGGATAGAGAGGAAGAAGACGGTCGGTGGGGATGGAAGGGACGTGAGGCAGGAAAGCCAGGAAACGCCCGTGGGGAAGCCAGGGAGGTGTGGTCAGAGGAAAAGCTCTTGGACTCTGGTGACAGCCAGGATGGGACAGGAAGGAACAGAGAGACTGGAGCCCGTGGGAATTCAGAGGGGGCAACTCTGGGGACAGCCAGGAGAGTGGAATTGCTGACGGAGGCAGCGAGAACAGGCAGTAAGGAGAGTGGGGGAGGGAAGTCACGGAGCTGGGATCCTGCCATGCCGGCATGAACGCCGGAAGGCCAAAGGAACGGAGAGGGCTTCTCTACACAGGAAACACTTCAGCAGTGCAACGGCGGCGCTTGAGCAGAGACGCTACTTGTGCCGACAGGAGGGGCTCCCCCATCGGTAGGTCATCCGCCTCCCCAAGAGATGGTAGAGAATTCTTCCATCAACCTAGCGCTGTTTACACGGGGCCTTGAGTCGGCTTAGCTATGTCATTCGAGGGTGTGGAATTTTCACACCCCTGAGAAATGGTCCTGCTAATTTTTTTCCCATCTATGGGCAGAATAAATTTTATTCTGTGCACCAAAGCATGTGGGTAGGTGCAACACCCACAGAAACCCACGCTGCTAGTAGGGGGCACTCTGCGAATCAGCGGGGTGGCGTGTGAATTTCTCCTGGGCGGCCGCCCAAGCGCTCCACTTCCAGGGTATACTGCCCCCGAACCACGTAGCTGGGTCAAACTCATTATTTAGCGTAGACCAGGTCAGTAGGGAGCTCGAGAAAGGGAAACAGAGAGCGGAAGAAGATGGAGACCAGTCAAAGGATGAGCAAACGGAACTGGGGTTCAGAAGAGAGTTGGGGTGGCATGGGTGGGGGACAGGAACTCAAGGAGCAGATGATGCCTACTAGGTGGTTTTGATTTCTTTGCTGTGTCTGAAGCACTTAGCAAAGTTCTGGACAGAGAGAGAGGAGAAAGCAGGTGAAATATTGATGAGGATTGGTACGTTTCTGCTTCCTGAATGTGTTCCTGAAACTTTTGCCAACCGAGAACTCACACCTGCCAGGGTGTATTTTTGAACCGGCACGCACACAAAAAGGAAAACTTGAGGGAAAATTCTGGATTTGTGAACATCTTCACCAGGAAGCTGCAGGCCATCCGATTAAGAAAACCAACGGAAACTTTTCTTTTCCGGTTGTGACCTTGTCAAAAGTATCTTTGTTCCTTTGCTTTAAAAAAAAAAAATGTTACTGCATTTTCATTCCCCCCCTTCACATTTTCAGAATTTCTTTTTATAGATTCATCTTCATTTTTGAAACTTTGGAAAATGGAATTTTTGACTCGGGAATGAAAAAAAATGGTCAACGATGAAAGAGTTGGTTCGATTTTGAAAATTGCCAGTGGTCTGCATCGAAACTGGCAATGGAAATTGAGCAAAATGAAAACCCTCCAAAAATTACATGAAAAAGTGAAAAAAACCCGCCTCAAAGAGCAACTAACATATTTGCAGCATTTCTGTAAAAAATAAAATAAAAAACAAAATGCAACCCCACCCAATCCCAAAATCCAAATGAATTTGCAAAAATGTTCATTGTTGAAAAAGGGCATGTGTCATTAAAAAATATTTTCTTCAAAAAAAAAAAATCAAACAGTTCTACTTGGGAATAACTCGCGAGCGTAAACGCGAGCGAAACACAACTTAGCCTGCTTGAATATGAACATATTCACAAATCACTTTGTTATTCTTCTAGCTCTAGGCTACAATCAAGGAGAATAAGTAAGCGCTGGATGGTACCGAGATGGAGGGGTGGGTGATGGGCAGAGTTAAGCACAGAAACATGGTAGAGCAGAATGACTATTAACCTCCACTGGAGGAACTAGGCATCGTCACTGGATATTCTCCTGAGTCTCCCGGTGGCATGGGAGTTGGAAGAGAAGCAGAAACCAGGGCGTGATGGAACAGACAAGAAGTTGGGGTTGGTCCTGTTTTGGGCTGGGGACTGGACTCGATGACTCCTGAAGGCTCTGCCGGCCGTAGGAGTCCATGAATGAAGGTGCAACGGCTAATGGGTGATCAATAACGAATCTCCCGCTTCTTGGCGTGAACTGGCAGCGAGGTGAAGAAGAGGCTGAAAACATCAAGGAATGCACAGACCGGAGGTGACGGAACGGCTGTCCAGTTGGGCAGAAGGGGGACTGTATGGAAAGAGATGACTTAGTTACTGGGGAATATGAACTCAGAGCCCAAGAGGGGCCAGAAAGGGAGCTGGGGGCAGCGAGGAGAAGGTCAAAAGAGAGTCAAGGAAAGTGATTCAGTGCTGTAAGTCTCAAGTTGCAGTGGGGGAGGTCTAGGTTGGAGATTAGGACAAAGGATTTCCCTAGGAGGGTGGGGAAGCACTGGGATGGGTTCCCTAGGGAGGTGGTGGAATCTCCATCCCTAGAGGTGTTTAAGTCCCGGCTTGACCAAGCCCTGGGCTGATGGAGTCGGGGTTGGTCCTGCTGTGGGCAGGGGGCTGGACTCGATGACTCCTGAGGTCTCTGCCCACCCTGGGATTCTGTGATTCTATGAGGACGTTGGGGAAAGAAAGCAAGATGCGGTAGCGTTGGAGGTCGCCCGGGCCTGGAGGTGTGGAAGAGGGCGGGGAGGTGGGAGGAGCCAGGCGTGTGAAGGTCCAGAAGAGGTGGCGGGCGTGGCTTTCGGAGGAGGAGAAGACCCGGGGAAGGAGGAAGGAGCTGGAGAGTAGGAAGCTGACGGCACAGCCCTGGGGGCAGGAAGAGTGAGACGGGAGACAAAATGCAGGGCAGGAGGGGGAGACATGGGGAAAGCGAAGAGGGAGGCAGGTGAGAATTACGGAGTGTGAGGGGGAACGGGAGAGGCGGCGGGAGGGGGAAAGGCAAGATTCTCGGGCAGCCAGGAGGAAGGAGGCAGGTGAGAATTAGGGGGCATGAGGGGGAAACGAGAGCGCGGGGGCGTCGGGAGGGGGAAAGGCAAGATTCTTGGGCAGTAGGGAGGAGAGAGGTGAGAATTAGGGAGTGTGTGGGGGATCAGAACGGCAGTGGGGCGACGGAGGGGGAAAGGCAAGATTCTTGGGCAGTCAGGAGGGAGGGAGGCAGGTGAGAACGAGGGGGCGCGAGGATGGACAGGGGGCAGTTAGTTTATCAATGACGAGGCCGGGGCCCCGGACGGAGCCGGGGAGGGGAAGGACGGGTGGGGGAAGGCGCGGGAGGGGAAGGACAGGGCCCAGGGCAGATCCAGCGGGTTGCTGGAGAGGGCGGGGATGGAGAGGGGCGAGGGGGAGGAAGGGAAGGAGGGCAGGGGGGCGGAGGAGGCGCCCAGTGGGGAGGGGAAGGAGGCGGAGGAGAAGGCGGAGGAGGGCTGGAGGGGGTTGCCGGCAGTGCCGGCCGTGGGGGCGGCTGCGGGGGGGGCCTTGGCGGCCAGCAGCGAGGGCTTGTCGCCGGCGTGGGTGCGCTGGTGCCGGTTGAGGTGGGAGCTGCGGCTGAAGCACTTCCCGCACTCGGGGCACTTGTAGGGCTTCTCGCCGGTGTGCACCCGCTGGTGGATGGTGAGCTCCGAGCGCTGGATGAAACTCTTGCCGCACTCGGAGCACTGATAGGGCTTCTCGCCCAGGTGGATGCGCTGGTGCTTGATGAGGTTGGAGCTGACGCTGAAGCACTTGCCGCAGACGTTGCACTTGTAGGGCTTCTCGCCGGTGTGCATGCGCCGGTGCTTGGTCAGGTCCGACTTCTGGATGAAGCCCTTGCCGCAGTCGGGGCACTTGTAGGGCTTCTCACCTAGGTGGGTGCGCTGGTGCTTGATGAGGTTGGAGCGGACGCTGAAACTCTTCCCGCAGTCCCCGCACTTGTAGGGCTTCTCCCCGGTGTGCATGCGCCGGTGCTTGACCAGGGCCGAGTTCTGCCCAAAGCTCTTGCCGCACTCGGGGCAGGTGTAGGGCTTCTCGCCCGTCTGCGTCCCCTGGTGCTTGACGTTCTCCGCCCGGTAGGTGAAGCTCTTCCCGCACTCCGTGCACTTGTGGGTCCTCTCCGCCGCCGGGGCGGGCCGGGCGCGGGAGCCCCACAGCAGGCTCTTCCCGCAGTCGGTGCACTTCCCCGGGCGCTCGCTGCTCAGTGCCCGGCGCCGCTTGGCACTGGCCAGGAAGCTCTTCCCACAGTCGGTGCACTGGCAGGGCTGCTCCGCCCCCTGGTGCACCCGCTGGTGCCGCTCCAGGTGGGAGCTCTGCGAGAAGCTCTTGCCGCAGTCCCCGCAGCGGTAGGGCTTCTCGCCCATGTGGATGCGCCGGTGGCGGTCCAGGTGGGAGCTCCAGGCGAAGCTCTTCCCGCAGTCGCCGCACTGGTAGGGCTTGCCGGCCGCGTGGGAGCGCTGGTGCTGCAGCAGGGAGGCGCTCAGCCCGAAGCTCTTCCCGCACTCCTCGCACTTGTGGGGCTTCTCGCCGGCGTGGGAGCGCTGGTGCTTGGCCAGGGCGGCGCTCTTGTTGAAGCCCTTGCCGCACTCGGGGCACGGGTAGGGCTTCTCGGGGGGGGCGGCGGCGGCGGCCGCCCCGCGTTGGGCGCCGAGGCAGCGGCCGCAGTCGGCGCACTTGCAGGCCTTCTCCCCGCCCAGGTGGGTGCGGCGGTGCCGGTCCAGGTGGGAGCTCCAGCTGAAGCTTTTCCCGCACTCAGGGCAGGTGTAGGGCTTCTCACCCGTGTGGATGCGCGCCGGTGGCGCTCCAGGTGGGAGTTCCAGTTGAACCCTTTCCCACACTCGCTGCACTTGTAGGGCTTCTCCTCCAGGTGCTGCTTCTGGTGCTTGACCAGGCCGGCGCTGGCGCCGAAGCTCTTCCCGCAGACGTTGCACTGGCAGGGCGTGACGCCGCCGGCGCCGGCGTGCACCCGCTGGTGCTGGATGAAGGCCGAGCCCACGCTGAAGCTCTTGCCGCAGTCGGCGCACTTGTAGGGCTTCTCGCTGGCGTGCCGGCGCTGGTGCGTGATGAGGGTGGAGCTGAGCCGGAAGCACTTCCCGCACTCGGAGCACTTGTAGGGCTTGTCGGCGCTGCGCAGCCGCGGGCGCTTGGTGAAGCCAGCCCCGAAGCCCAGGCTCTTCCCGCAGTCGTGGCACCGCCCGTGGCCCAGAAGGCCCCGCTGGTGGAACTTCTTGAAGCCCCGGTGGGCGGATTTGCCCTGACGCTTGCCCGGCGGCTTCCGGGGCTGCGCCTCCGCCTTGGGCGGGCCCTCGCCGGCCTTGGCCCCCTCGGCGCTGGGCGGGGCGCTCCCCTTGGACTTGCCCGGCGGCGTCCCCTGCGCCTCCACCTTCTCGAGGCTTCCCTGCTGAGCCGCCTCCTCCTCATTCTCGCTCACCAGCCCGTCATCTGCTGGAACAACGAGAGAATCCAGTGACTCCCCGGCTCTGGGAAAGGAAACTTGGGAGAAGGGAACGGGAGAGGGTCTGTCACATCGTCAGACACCCATCCACGCGATCTCGGCCAGCCTGCTCCCGCCACCCCGCCTCCTCCTCTCCCTCAGGAGCCTCCCTACTCCACCTCCCACTCGCAGCCACCGCCTCCCCGCTCCTCGCCACCCACAGAGGCCATGGCAGCAATTTTCAGAAACAGGGGCCAGATTCTCCCAGCTCTAATTATACTGCGAAGCGTCCCACTCAATGCGTGACCCGTGTGGCCGGCTAAATCCGAGGCTATGTCTAGACTGCAGGTTGCTTTTGAAATAAGCTTTTCCGGAAAAGCTTATTTCGAAAGAGAGCGTCCACACAGCATATCAGATCTTGGAGTTATCGTGGATAGTTCTCTGAAAACTTCCACACAGTGTGCAGTGGCGGTCAAAAAGGCAAATAGGATGCTAGGAATTATTAAGAAAGGGATAGAAAATAAGACACAGAATATCTTACTGCCCCTGTATAAAACTATGGTACGCCCACATCTTGAATACTGTGTACAGATGTGGTCTCCTCACCTCAAAAAAAGATATTTTGGCCTTGGAAAGGGTTCAGAAAAGGGTAACTAAAATGATTAGGGGTTTGGAACGGGTCCCATATGAAGAGAGGTTAAAACGACTGGGACTTTTCAGTTTAGAAAAGAGGAAACTGAGGGGGGGGATATGATAGAGGTATATAAAATCATGAGTGGTGTGGAGAGGACGAATAAAGAAAAGTTATTTATTAGATCCCATAACAGAAGAACTAGAGGACACCAAATGAAGTTAATGGGTAGCAGGTTTAAAACTAATAAAAGAAAGTTCTTCTTCACACAACGTGTAGTCAACCTGTGGAACTCCTTGCCAGAGGAGGCTGTGAAGGCTAGGACTATAACAGAGTTTAAAGAGAAGCTAGATAAATTCATGGAGGTTAGGTCCATAAAAGGCTATTAGCCAGAGGATAGAAATGGTGTCCCTGGCCTCTGTTTGTCAGAGGCTGGAGAAGGATGGCAGGAGACAAATCGCTTGATCATTGTCTTCGGTCCACCCTCTCTGGGGCACCTGGTGCTGGCCACTGTCATCAGACAGGCTACTGGGCTAGATGGACCTTTGGTCTGGCCCAGTATGGCCGTTCTTATGTTATGTTAAGTCCAGAAGTGACAGAACGGGGCTAAAATAAGACTCATTTCTCAGAAGTCGGAGTCCTTCCCTCGCTACGTTTGCAACCAGCTTGTACTGGAAGTAGGAAATTCCGCCGGGAAAGGTGAAAATAAACTGGGGAACTCTTCTGAAATGGGGTGGGATAAGGAACAGCTGCCAATCTGCTGAAATTCTCCCTTTTCCCATTTTCTGGCTAGCTCGGGGGAGCACTGGGCACAAGCGAAGCTTAGCCACGTCCCAAAATGTTCCAAAGGAGCCATTTTTAATTGTTGAGGTTTTTTTCCCCCACTTAGAAAGAACTGAGGAGATATTTCAGGAATGCCCTGCGTGCCGAGGAGAATTAACTCCAATCATGTGAAAGCACAAGGAGTTTTGATTCATGGGAAGGATCAAAACCTTAGCCATGACACTGTGGCTGCAACCTTTCCTAGGAAGAGACGGTCTTCTTTCTGTAGTTACGTGCACCGCAACAAAACCAGGCAAATCGGCCCACCAAACCCGCAGCTCCCTGCCTGCTACGCCTTACACACCGGCTGTGAGGACCACGTGCTCGCTGAATGCCGTGCACAGCGGGGGGCTTTGCACATTGCCCCCACCCTCAGCAGAATCTCGCGGCTCCCTGTTCAAGATAACACCCTCCCCACACCTTGCTTCCCTCGTACCCTGGAACCCTCACACTACAGCACCCCTGTTATAACAAACTAGGTGCAGCTCCAAAGAGGAGCTAGCAGAATTTGAGCCCTGTGGCTGCTAGATTTTATCCCCATGGGGTGAAATCCACCCCCGTGCAGAGGAAGAGTGCCACACGGCCATACCACCCTCGAGAGGGGCCTAGGTTTGCGGCTGGCCCTCCGTGAAGGGGCGCGTTGGGGAGGGAGCAGCCGGCCCCGCCCCACGGGCCCTGCCAGGGTGGCCCATTGGCACCGTGAGAAAGCAGCGGGATGACCCAGTTACAGAAAGAGAACCCGGTGCCCGCTGAGGCCTCTGGCAGTGGCAACAGGCTGCAGCTGCCACCGTTACCAGCCAGCAAGCGCTGTGTGAGGCGAGGAGAAAGGGGTGAGAGGGACGAAGGCCGGCGTGGGCGTCAAGAGCTCCGGCCTTCAGGAGCGCTGCATCAAATGCCACCTCTGTCACTGACCTGCCCTTGGGAGCAGGGCCCTTCGTCCCTCTGTCCCACCCTAAAACGAGACCCCTTTTGTGGCTCCTCGCCACTGAGACTGGAAGCAGAGAAGATTCTGGGAGGCATGTGGTGAGCAAGACCTGAGAAGTCATTCTTCTGCTCTACTCTGCGCTGATCAGGCCTCAGTTGGAGTCTTGTGTCCAGTTCTGGGCCCCACATTTCAGGAGAGAGGTGGAGAAATTGGAGAAGGTCCAGAGAAGAGCAACAAGAATGATTCAAGGTCTAGAGAACAGGAGCTAGGAGGGAAGGCTGAAGGAATTGGGCTTGATTAGTTTGGAAAGGAGAAGACTGAGAGGGGACATGAGAGCGGTTTTCAAGTACCTAACAGGATGTCACAAGGAGGAGGGAGAAAAATTGTTCTCCTTGGCCTCTGAGGACAGGACAAGGAGCAATGGGCTTAAATTGCAGCAAGGGAGATTTAGGTTGGACATTAGGAAAAATTCCTATCTGTCCGGGTGGTGTGAAACTGGAATAAATTGCCTAGGGGGTTGTGGAATCTCCATCCCTGGAGATATTTAAGAGCAGGTTGGATAGACACCCGTCAGCAGCCTTGTGAATTAAATTCATCATGCAAGCGCTCTGTGGGTGAGGTGTGAGGGCATAGAAAGAAAGAAAGAAAGAAAAAAGGCTGTAGGGGCACTGCATTGGGGGGATAGCTCAGTGGTTTGAGCATCGGCCTGCTAAACCCAGGGTTGTGAGCTCAAACCTTGAGGGAGCCATTTAGGGATCTGGGACAAATCTGTCAGGGATGGTACTTGTTCCTGCCGTGATGGCAGGAGACTGGACTTGATGACCTCTCCAGGTCCCTTCCAGCTCTATGAGATAGGTATATCTCCATATAAGGATGGGGGGAGCTGGGCTAGCAAGGATAAAGAATACCAGCATTGTCAAAGGACTAAACAGCGGTGAGAACTTGCTTATGGGATTTCAGCAGCTCCAGCTGACACTCGATGGCAGGGACCAGCGGAGAGAGTCTCTCACTACCACGGCACTCTGTACGGCCGCCGCGGAAAGCGCCCGGCGGTGCCGAGAGTGTTCGGCAGCTGCTGCGGGCGCCTGCGCGGTAGCACCCGGCGTGCCCGGCACAGCAGGGAGAAGAGCGCAGGCGCCGGCATGCTGCAGGGGCGGCGCCACCTTTGAAAAGGGCTGGCCGGTGGCGGCAGAGGAGGAAAGGACGGACCGGAGAGCAGGGGGCCCGGCAAGGAAGCATGGGGCCCCCAGAAGAGGCAAGATATCCAGCCGCTGGAGGGGCCGTCTCAGGAAGCGGATGAACCCGGAGGATGGCTATGGGATGTTGCAGGAGGGTAGGAAGCAGCCCAGGACAGGGCAGTTGCAATGCCCACGGGCTGGTGAGTTGCGGTACTCCCCCCGGCTAGACAAGAAGTTGGGCTTCCTGCCCTCAGGGTCCTGGGCTGAGACCTGGAGGGAGAGAGGGTGGGCCCAGGTCTCCCTACCCCCCCGTAGACCTCAACTAGCTGGAACTTAAAAGACTCATGGGAACTGACTGAGCGAGAACATACGGGACAGCAGGCACCCCAGAGGACTCGAAGGGGTGAAACTGTAACACACCCGTACGCACAGGGGTGGGGAACCGACGGCCCAGGGGCCACATCCAGCCCCTGGCTTGCCTGGATCTGGCCCCTGAGATTTGGGGCTCCCCTCCCTGGCATTGGGGAGTCTGCGCTGGTGCTCCGACTCTCCCGCTAATCCGCACGGGGCTGGAGCATGCAAAATCTACTAGCCGGGGCCCCCCTAGGCTCTGGGGAAGTCAGTGAGGGGTTGGTTGGTTTTTTTGCTTCTCACGTGAGGCGGCCCCCGACTGATTTTTCTGCGGATCAGCAGCCCCCGACCCTAAAAAGGTTCCCCAGTCCTGCATAAGAAACTGTGGCAGAAGGGGGTTGCTTTTCAGAGTCGGATTTTATCCTAGGTGTTGCGCTACCGTCGATGGGTTGCCTTCCTGGCTTCTGCTCAGCACGCCACAGGAACCTGCCGCACCCAGCCAGCTAACCTGGGTTTCGGGCTGATACGTATCACCAGAGCATCCCAAAGCAGCCAGAGCTGGCGGCTGGACCCTAGCCCTACGTTTGCAGTCCACTACAGCTGTCTGGCAAAGGAAACATATTGGCCTAGCCTGCGGCTCGTGAAGCCTCCCCTGTGTGCCCCTAAAAACGGCCCCCGGCCTCCGTTTCCCCCGTCCAGCACGGCAAAGCAAAATGGCGCTGGGAGCTGATATGGCCAAAAAGCCACCCGGAGCTGTTTAAAGGTGCAGCATCCTTTTTTTTTTTTTTTTTTTTTTTGCTCGACCAAACACGGCCGGGTTGTGTTTAAAAGGGCAGCTGGGGTTTCCCCGGCTCTTTACGCTATATCCCCAACTACTGTGGCTCTTTGCCTTTAACGGGTTGGCCACCGCTGGCCTAGACTCCTTTGCATCTGAGACTGGGTGCGGGTAAAGATTTCTTTTCAAACACGCCTGCCTTTCCCGGTGCTGCACGGGGGGGCATTTTTGACCCGGGCTTGCCCCTCTCAGGCTCAGCAGACCTCCTATGGGCCCCGATCCTGTCTCAGATCCATGCCTGTACCCCTGTTTGCCCCTTTGAGGGATCAGGGTCTCGGATTACGAGAGAAAGGTGCGATCAGAACGCCTGTTGGACTATCCCTCCCCTCCAATTTCTCATGCTGCCGGCTCTCTGTGGAGTGGGGGAGCGGCTCCCCAGGCCTCCCAGCGCTCCACCTCCCCCCCACAATAGCGACCCCTCCCAGGCCTGGGGGGCAGGATCCGGGAGAACAAAACACTGCCAACGCCGACAGCTTCACCCCCCGGGAACTTACCGGAGACCAATCCGCGCCTCCGGTGCGACTCGGCGAAGGCGGTGATCCGGGGCCAGCTGATCGCGATCTCCTCCGCTAGGCAAGAGACAGGTTGGACAGGCGTTAGAGGCGCGGGCAGGGTGGGTGGCGTCCAGAAAGCAGCCCTCCCCTCCAATGTCAACCCAACACCCTGATCTCTTCCTGTGACACACCGGTGGAGTTTCCTAGGGGTCGAAAGGCTTTGGTTTCCCAACAGTCATCGGGGGCAAGAAAGGGGATAGCTGGGCAACACTGTTTGCTGGAGGTCAGATGGGAGGGGCTCAGGGCTGCGTCTGGCAGTACGCCCCAGGAACACCCCCCAGCAATCCTCAGCAAAGCCAATTTCTCAGCCAAGGCTCACAGCGAGGGGAGCAAAACAGCAACACCCCCCAAGGGCCAGACAGAAGCACCCGTCGCGCCTGGGGGGCTAAGAACATACCATAAGAGTGGCCAGACTGGGTCAGACCAAAGGCCCATCCAGCCCAACGTCCGGAGCGTGCCTTCCCTAGACCCATGAAATCAACACTCGCTGCACTTATTGCAGGAGGGCTGATCTACTGGCACGTGTCGACGTAACCATCGTAAATAGACCTCAGACCATGGGGTTATCCAAGATGCTGACCCTGAGTGGATTCCTCCACCCTCTTTGAAGACAGTTGCCCTAGTATTTGTGTGAGTGGATAAGAGAACCCTAGGGGAGCGGGGACGTTTCAAAGTGACTTGGGGACACTGATTGTTCCCCTGTACGACACAGGACAGGCTGGTCCGGCCCAGAGGAGATTCGGCGGGTGAGGGTGTCACTTTCGGGCCAGCCCCAAGTAGAGTGTTATGTCAGCTACCCTGCGGCAGCCCTGGGATCGTGCCGTAGACACACCCTTCTGAGTCAGGATTCCTCTCCTGCAGGGGCGAGTAATTCACGGCTAGCCTAGAGCAGCGATCCATTCCCGCCCCGCCCCATGCTGGCTCAGCGAGCAGCCGGGTGGCGGAGCCCAGGCAACGCCCATGGCCTGCTGGAGAGAGGGAATGAATGGGCCAGGAGCCCCATTGACTTCTCCCAGCCCACAGAGCCGCAGGAAGGGGTCAGGCGCTCCTTTGCACGTCTAACCCACTCGGCCTGCCAGCGGAGAGTGCCCGGGCCGTGCCCCTGTACGTGGGGGTGTTTCACTCTACTCCCCATATGCGTGAGAAACGTTAAGCACACCAGGCCGGGTCTACACTCAGAGAAGATCGGGACTGCTCACGGCTGTGAAAAAAATTTGTGCCCCGTGCAATGTCGTTGGGTCAACATAACCCTTGGTGTTGACCAGTGGTGGGCAACCTCCCTTCATCTCAGCAGGCTGCACGATTGTGGTATCCAAGATGGTCTCCTGGGACAGGGCCGGGCAATGGTGAACAAAACATCTTGCGGGCCACACACAGAACCCCGACGGCTCATCGCTGGTGGGGACGCAACGGGGCCGAACTAGCTACCACTTCGCAAGGGGTTGGATTAGCTATAGCCACAGGACAAGCCCCTTCTGAGCCATGCTGATCAACTCCTGCCTAGCCTGGACCAGGGACCCTCCTCCAATGGTTCCCACCCTGAGCAGATGACTTCGGTTCCCACCTTACAGTTCACCCCGCAGTGAGCCGCACAACAGCGCGTGGGGAACGGCCGGAGTCGGTGCTCAGCTATGAGCCAATCCACACAGAGAGGAAACCTCTGAGATGTCACCAGAGTACACCCGTATTGGACCGGTCTAAGCAAACCCCAGGCAGCCGCACCTCCGGCTGGTGGGGCACAGGTGGAGGAAGGGACACAGAGAAACTCCTCCAGATGCTCCCTCTGCCTGGCTGAAGATCCCCTCCTCCCTTCCCCTGAGAAGTCATTCTTCCATTCAGCTCTGTGCTGATCAGGCCTCAGTTGGTGTGTTGTGTCCAGTTCTGGGCACCACATTGCAGGAGAGAAGTGGAGAAATTGGAGACGGTCCAGAGAAGAGCAACAAGAATGATGAAAGGTCTAGAGAACAGGAGCTAGGAGGGAAGACTGAAGGAATTGGGCTTGTTTAGTTTGGAAAGGAGAAGACTGAGAGGGGACATGAGAGCAGTTTTCAGGTATCTAAAAGGGTGTCATAAGGAGGAGGGAGAAAAATTGTTTCCCTTGGCCTCTGAGGATAGAACAAGAAGCAATGGGCTTAAACTGCAGCAAGCGAGGTTGAGGTTGGAAATTAGGAAAAACTTCCTGCGTGGTGAAACACTGGAATAAATTGCCTGGGGAGGTTGTGGAATCTCCATCCCTGGAGATATTTAAGAGCAGGTTGGACAGACATTTGCCAGGGATGATCCAGATGGTGCTTGGTCCTGCCATGAGGGCAGGGGACGGGACTCGATGATCTCTCGAGGTCCCTGCCCGTTCTAGTATTCTAGGATTCTATCTAGCTCTTTTTTGAACCCTGTTAAAAGTCCTGCTCTTCACACCATCTTCTGGCAAGGAGTTCCACAGGCTGACTGTGCATTGCGGGACGAAAAACTTCCTTTGGTTTGTTTTAAACCTGCTACCTATTCATTTCATTTGGTGGCCCCTAGTTCTTATATTATGGGAAGAAGTAAATAACTTTTCCTTATTCACTTTTTCCACACCAGTCATGATTTTATAGACCTCTAGCATCTCCCTCCCTTAGTCTCCTCTTTTCTAAGCTGAAAAGTCCCAGTCTTTTTAATCTTTCTGCATGTGGCACCCATTCCAAACCCCTAATAGTTTTCGTTGCCCTTTTCTGAACTGTTTCCAATGCCAGGAGACCTTTTTCGAGATGAGGCGACCACATCTGTACGCAGGATTCAAGCTGTGGGCGTCCCATGGATTTATACAGAGGCGATAAGATATTCTCTGTCGTATTCTTGATAGGTTTTTAAATGATTCCTAATATTCTGTTTGCTTTTTTGACAGCCACTGCACACGGAGTGGCTGTTTTCTGGAGATTGATTCGGAGGCGTTCATGCCTGAAGAGACTATGGTGTGTATCTAGTCAGAACTGCACAACACAGAGCAGAGTTTCCCCGTGATTCCTTTATCTGACACCTCCCCCCCCCCCCCACTCCTGGCCCAACCTAATCAGTTTCTGTCAATGGTGAATGATTCTGTGTGGGACGGGGTGGGGGGGTGGGGGGGAGAGGGAAGAAAACATCCCACGTCCCACCACGCTGCTCCAGCTGAGGTCTGGGGTCATGTGCAGCTGGCCCATTCGCTAACAACTCAGATCAAGCTATTGCTGATTGTAGTACAACTTTGTTATTGTTGTGTCTACTAGGCTCACACGGCAATAAGCACTTTGGAAACACATAGAGGACAGGGCCCGGCCCTGGAGACCTTACAGTCCAAGGACAGACACAACACATAGGAGACAACATTATAATAAGCTCACAGGCGGAGGAAAAAGTATACAAAGGGATATTCAGAACATCCGCCTGCTTCATAAAGGTTGTATTAGTCCACCTACACTCTAAGGGTCTGTCTAGACTACATTGTTTTTTTAAAAAAAAACTGCCCTTTTTTCCAAAAAACTTCACCTGCATCCACACGGCAATCGCATTCTTTCGAAAGTAAATTGAAAGAACTCAGGGGTTTTTTCGACATTGATAAACCTCAAATTACGAAGAAGAAGGCCTTTTTTGAAAGAGCTCTTTCGAAAAAAGGCATGTGTGGACGCAGAACAGGGACATTTTTCGAAAGAGGTGGCAATCGATAAAAGCACAGGTGCCCTGATGGCCATTCTGTGAATAGCAATCAGGGCTTTCTTTTGAGAGAGTGTCTATGCAGTCTGGACACTCTCTTCCGAAAAATCAGATCGCTTTTTTGATCCGGTTTTGAGATGTGGATGCTGTCTTTCGAAAGAAGCTTTCAGTCTAGATGTACACTATGAAGTACAATGACTAACGAAAGCAGAGTTTACAGAGTGTCTCTGATATCCATCCAAGATACATTCCAAAAAAAAGTGGACATACAGGGAAACGGCTTAAAGCGGGGAATTTTTTTTCCCCGTGGCTGACTTCTGTTTGCGCAAATTGTAAGAGCGGGGAACGAAAGGACTTATAACGCAACAGTTCCTACAAGCGTCCACGACATTAGTATGGAACCGACGTATAGCAGGGTACCAGAGGTGTGGCTATGTTAGTGTGTATTTGCCAAAACAACAAGGAGCCCTGTGGCACCTGAAAGACTAACACATTTATTTGGTTCAGAGGGGGAGCCGAGTGAGTATGTAACAGAAAAACTTAAAAAACAACAACAGGCTAGTAGCACTTGAAAGACTAACAAAACATGTAGATGGTATCATGAGCTTTTGTGGGCACAGCCCACTTCTTCAGATGACTGGAGTGTAACATTTATTTGGGGATACGCTTTCTGAGCAAAGACCCGCTTCATCGGATGCATTGGAAAGCAGCATGGGCTTTTTCAAGATAGCCAAAGGGATTTAGGTGCCTAAATGCCACTGAAGTGAGAGACAGCTGCAATTTTTTGATCAAAATACTTTATGGCAAAAAAAAAAAAAATTAAAAAAATGCATGTTTCAGTCGACTGAACCATTTAAAGAATTCAGGTCAAACTCCTCCATGTGCTTTCCGGTGGGGAAAAAATAACCAGAAAAAAAAATCCACACATTTCCATTTTTCTATTCAAAATTACTTTTCTTTTAAGGTGCGTCTACACTGCAGGGCTTAACTCGAAATACATTACACCAATTAAGCTATGTCAATTGTGTAGCTTATTTTGAAATAGCTTATTTCGAAATTGGGAGCGTCTACACAGCACTTACTTCAAAATAGAGTGCTCTTCCGCCGGCTTCCCTTCTTCTAGCCTCTACTTCTGTGTAAACGCACCTAGAGTGACCCAAACACAGTCAGCATGCTCGGCCCAGATGGGGCCGCGGACAGGAGTTAGGCAGCTGAACACTTCTCTTCGCCTGTTTTGTGGATCACTCTGGGGTTTAGGCACCGGGAGGGAAGCAACGGAGCTTTCCTTCAAAGGCAGAAACATCAGTACCTAAGGCACGGCTGCTTTACGAATCTCAGTGTAACCCAGATGGTTTAGGCACCTACGCCCTCTTGTGAATCTAGACCACTGAGATTAAGCACATGCCTAAAACTGGGCGGGTGCTTATGTGATTTGCTGAAGGATGGGATTACTCATATGGGTAAAGTCATATCCGGGGGGTCAGACCACATGATCCCCTCTGATTTGATAATCTACACTCGCCCAGGAACATGCCCCCCCCCAACAAACACTGGTGCCAACTCTGTCCACACATCTACACAAGCGACACCATCACAGGCCTGAAGCACATACAGCTACCACATCAGAGGCTCAGACACCGGCACGTCCTCTCATGTGATCTAGACCAGTGTTTCTCAACCAGTGGTATAAGTACCCTTAAGGATACTCGGGAGAAGTCTGGAAGGTACGTCTACACTACTGAAATCTGGAGAAAAAGGAATGTTTGTTTTAATTTTTACAGCGCTTTATAGTTTTTGTATTTTTTACACCCCAAAATTTCATCGTCCGCCCGGCTACGATTAAATTGTTTAAACAAATGTGTTGCAATGGTAGAAAAAAAATTTGTGTGTCTGAAAACTGCAGGTACTGGGGGTACTTACAATTTTTTTTTTTTTTAAAAAGGGGTACTTTATAAAAAAAGATTGAGAAATACTGATCTATGCCATCAAGTGCCAGCAATGCCCCCTCTGCCAGGTGTATTGGCCCAAACTGCCCAGTCTCTACGACAAAGGATTCAGGGCATCCCTGCTATAAGTCGCCCTGGTATACATCCGTTTTCGTACTAAAGTGGCTGATGTGCGTAGGAACCAGAGTTGTTGACTCGAGTCCCACAACTTGAACTCGAGTCCGATTTAAGTCGCCTACGTGACTCGACTTGAGACTCGACTCGGGTTCGTTTGTGGCTTGAGACTCGACTTGAGACTCGCTAATTGTGTTAAATAGACTTGGTGAAAAAATTATCCGAAAATGCCGATATTGATGGCTTGTACAAAAGTGACTTGACATTTTTTAAATTAAGACTTGAGACTCGACTTGGGACTTGACTCGAAAGTGACTTTAGGGACTCGAGACTCTACTTGAGACTTGAACTGTAGTGACTTGAGACTCGACTTGGACTTGACAATGACGACTTGAAGACAACACGGGTAGGAACTGATGCGTTATAAATCTTCCCATCCCCCACTGGAAGTTGCACCAAAAAACCCCCCCAATTGGCTTACATGGAAGTCAGCCGCGGGGAAAAAATTCCCCTGCTTTAAGTTGTTTCGCTGTAAGTCCAAGTCCAATCATGGACTTAAAAGTAGCCGTTCTTCTACAAAGGAATTTCGCCAGCCAATTACAGCGAGAGAGTGCCAAATAGGTATTCAGCTGCAAATTTGACAGTTTCCTTGGGCTTGAACAAAAGCCAATCTGCCCTGTCTTTAACGCTACATTTTTAAACATCAAAAGCTAAGTATGGGTCGATTTAGTTGGGATTGGTCCTGCCGTGGGCAGGGAGCTGGACTTGATGACCTCCTGAGGTCTCTTCCAACTCTATGATTCTATGGGATACTTCCAGACCTCTTAATTAGCCTCATTAGCACCGATCCTGCAATTAACAGGTATCCTTTTTCCCCATTATAAATACCTTGGTTGCTGTTCTTTCCACTCCAGCTCATCATCTGAAGAAATGGGCTGTGCCCACGAAAGCTCACGCTACTATGTATATATCTTTGTTCTTCTCTACGGGTACGTCTACACAGCGGCGCTATTTCGGGAGCTCGGCCGTTTTCCCGAAATAGCGTTCCCCGCCTCTTAACGGGAAGCCCGTGATTTCGAAATGCATTTGAAATCACGGGCTTGTTACGCCGACGTCCCGAAAACCTCATTGCACGAGGATTCAGGGACTCGTTGGAACTGTTTAGGCAGC
Source organism: Rafetus swinhoei (assembly GCA_019425775.1). Taxonomy (NCBI): domain Eukaryota; kingdom Metazoa; phylum Chordata; order Testudines; family Trionychidae; genus Rafetus; species Rafetus swinhoei. The sequence continues at coordinate 1,715,612 of CM033444.1, forward strand.
GCCGACTTTCGCAATAGGCTCTCTCGAAATAAGCTACGCAATTGGCGTAGCTCCAATTGCGTGGCTTATTTCGAGCACCGCGCAACCTGTACAGACGTATCCTGAGGCGATCACAGGACTGCTCGCCCTTCCTAGAAATCTATGAAAGCGATGCTAAAATGCAACAGTTAATCAGGGCCGTAATGAACCTGGCACTGGGTTGCTGATCGTTAAGGCTAAGATTTAGTCATGGACAGTTTCATGGGGAGTAAACAAAAACTCACAGCCTGTGACCTGCCCATGACATGTACTATATAACCTCTGAGTAAATCGTAGGCACCCTGGAATGGGTGCTTCAGGGGCACTGTGGGTGCTCTATGGGCAAGAGGCGGTCCTGGGGCACTGGTGGCACTGTAGGGCAGACCTGGGGGCACCCCCAGTGCTATAGGGTGGGGGGGGGCCAGGAGGATGGTGGTGCGTGGCCAGGCACTGCCACTGGTGTTTTGGGGGTGGGCAGTAGTCTGCAGCCTGCACTGCTCCTCGGGAGGGAACGAGGGGGGAGTGGTGGTTTGAGGCTGCGCCAGCAGCACCCCAAACAGCTGGCCCGAGAGCTGCCAGAATTGGCCAGGTGGACTGGTCAGTCATGTCTCATTCAGGCCTCAAGAACTAACGGTTACCAAATGAAATTAACGGGCAAAAGATTTCAAAGAAAGAAAGAAAGAAAGAAAGGCTTTTTTCCACACAACGCACAGTCAACCTGTGGAACTCCTCGCCAGAGGATGTTGTGAAGGCCAAGACTATAACCGGGTTCAAAGAAGAACTAGATCAATTCATGGAGGACAGGTCCATCAATGGTTATTAGCCACGAGAGGCATAAGGATCTTGCGCAAAAAAAACCCTTTTGTGCAAAACAGAAGTGACGAGACTGCTTCTTTTTGCGCAAAAACCCCTTGAGCAAAAAGAATCGGCAGAAACTATGCTAATAACATCGCAACTCATGCTAATGAGTGCCTCATTAGCATATTTTCTGCCGCAAAAACTTGCAGTGTAGACACAGCCCAAAATAGCTCAGATTTGCCAAGTAAGAACATAAGAGCGGACACACTGGGTCAGACCGAAGGTCCATCCAGCCCAGTGTCCTGTCAGCCCACAGTAGTCTATGCCAGGTGCCCCAGAGGGAGTGAACCGAACAGGGAATCATCACACGATCCCTCCTATGTCGCCCATTCCCAGCTTCTAACATACAGAGGCTAGGGACACCCTTCCTACCCATCGTGGCTAATAAAATAAGAATGAGGGGTCACCCAGTGAAATGAATAGGCAGCAGAAGAAAGTTTTTCTTCACACAGCACACTGTCAACCGGTGGAACTCCTCGCCGGTGGATGTGGTGAAGACTAGGATTTTAACAGAGTTCAAAAAAAGAGCTCATGGAAGTGAGGTCCATCAATGGCTATTAGCCAGGATGGGTAGGATGGCTGTTCTTAGCTTCTGTTTGTCTGGAAATGAATGACAGGGGAGGGATCACGCGAGGGTTACCTGCTGTGTTCACTCCCTCTGGGGCACCTGGCATTGGCCACTGTTGGCAGACAGGATACTGGGCAAGATGGACCTTTAGTCTGACCCAGTGTGACCATTCTTATGACAAAGATGCAGTTGAACTTACGTGGGTTTGTACGTCAGGTTGGCCAGAGAAGGGCGCGTAGCAGAGGTGATAGGGAATGGAGAGGAAATAGAATGGAAGGAGAAAAGTATCTGCCAGCCATCCCTGGTAAGTTTGAGACCTCAAAGGCCAGAGCCTCACCTAACGTCACCTTCCAACGGTCGGGATTAGCTCGCTAACTCCCTTCGTTATTGTTAATTGTCCTGCAGCAGCGCCCCGGATCCCATGGGAGATCTGCTGCCCTGCCAGGCACCGTACAGAGTAAGAGACAGCCCAGGCCCTGACAAGCTTCCAATCTAAACGGGGTCTAACCCTCATTCTTCTGGACAACTTCTGGAGGTAGAAACACTAGCCCGTGAAAATGAATCACAGCCCGTTCTCTGGGAATCCGGGCATGTCTGTCGAAAGACACCTCTTCCGCCTGACCGTGGTGGTAGTGTCGCTTAGGGGGGAGAGGCTAAAAGTAGGAGCTGCGGCTATTTCGAACCTGCTATGGCAAAACTTGGGATAATCCGCCCAGGATAAGAAAGCGAGGAGAAGGACAAATGAACCTGGCACTAAAAGGATGCCTTGAAAGCTAAACAGAGCTTGCCATTTTCACGTGGCCTCTCTCTGGGATGCCTGAGGCTGTAAACGTCTAAGAGCAAAGGACCATCCCGGCTGCTGTTTCTATAAGGTACCAAGCCCCGCCGAGGAAGCAGCAGAAACAGGCGTCTGCTGGGTGGTTTTAATTCTGGGCTGGGGGCAACCTTTATTAATGACCTGGACAAGGGGATGGATTGCACCCTCAGCAAGTTTGCAGATGACACTAAGCTAGGGGGGAGAGGTAGATACGCTGGAGGGCAGGGAGAGGGTCCAGAGCGACCTAGACAAATTGGATGATTGGGCCAAAAGAAATTGGATGAGGTTCAACAAGGATAAGAGCAGAGTCCTGCCCTTGGGGCAGAAGAATCCCAAGCATTGCTACAAGCTGGGGACCGACTGGCTAAGTAGCAGTTCTGCCGAAAAGGACCTGGGGATGACAGTAATAGAGATGTAGCCATGTTAGTCTGGTCTTGCTGAAACAAAAGACAGGACTATGCAGCACTTTAAAGGCTAACAAGATCGTTTATTAGGTGATGAGCTTTCATGGGCCCACTTCCTCAGATCAAATTGTGGAAGAAAATTGGCATGACCATATACAATATACCAAAGGGATACAATCAAAAAAAGTGAACACATATAAAATAGACAAATCAGATTTTAGAACAGAGGGGTAATGAGGGGGGGAGGTTAATGTCTATGAGATAATGATATTAGAGGTGATAATTGGGGAAGCTATCTTTGTAATGGGTCAGATAATTAGCATCTTTGTTAAGGCCCATTCGTAAAGTGGGGATGACAGTGGATGAGAAGCTGGAGATGAGTCAACAGGGCGCCCTTGTTGCCAAGAAGGCGAATGGCATATTAGGGTGCATTAGGAGGGACATTGCCAGCAGATCCAGAGAAGTGATTATTCCCCTTTATTCAGCTCTGGGGAGGCCACATCTGGAGTATTGTGTCCAGTTCTGGGCCCCCCCACTACAGAAAGGATGTGAGAGGGTCCAGTGGAGGGCAACCAAAATGATGAGGGGGCTGGAGCGCATGACCTATGAGGAGAGGCTGAGGGATTCGGGTTTGTTTAGTCTGCAGAAGAGAAGAGTGAGGAGGGATTTGAGAGCAGCCTGAAGGGAGGTCCCAAAGAGGATGGAGAGAGGTTGTTCTCAGTGGTGGCAGAATGAGGAGCAACGGTCTCAAGTTGCAGTGGGGAAGGTCTAGGTTGGATATTAGGAAAAATCCCTAGGCGGGTGGGGAAGCACTGGGATGGGTTCCCTAAGGAGGTGGTGGAGTCTCCATCCCTAGAGGTTTTTAAGTCTCGGCTTGACCAAGCCCTGGCTGGGATGATTGAGTTGGGATGGGTCCTGCTTTGGGCAGGGGGCTGGACATGATGACTTCCTGAGGTCTCTTCCAGCTCTATGATTCTACGACCTGGCAAGGAGCGGTCCGGCCTCCACCAGCCTCACCTACCAGGGGATAAGATGCAGCCGCAGCACGAGAGGTTATACCGCCTAGCCGGTTCTCGGCCTGCCCCTACGGATGGGGCCAGTCCTGGGACGGGAAGGCACAACGACAGTGCGGAAGTCGGCGAGAACAGAGACAAGTCGCTGTGCCTATCCTGCCGCAGAGAAAGCCCGGGGGAGACAGGGGAGGGACCACTGGACGATTCCCTTGTTCTGTTCACTCCCTCGGGGGTCATCTGGGATTGGCCGCTGTCGGCAGACAGGACGCCGGGCTAGATGGGCCTCTAGACCCAGTGTGGATGTTCTTACAGGAGGAGACATGTAGATTAAAAGACCAGAAAGGACCAATCGGACCTCTTGCAGGACACAGGCCAGAGACCTGAATCCATGCCCCACCCGTCTGTCCCAGAATCTGGGAGGCTCTCTCAAATGGATGGGGAGCGGATGACTGCGGGGCTGACCCCTCTGAGGCTCTGCCCCAAGCGTTTTACAGCCCCCCTGCCCTCCCTCTCCCGCTTCTAACCCCCGCGGGTGCAGGGAGCCTTACCCAGTGAGATCACGTTCTCATAGTTTTCCTGCATCTCGTCCGTGGGCTCCAGGTTAGCTCACTGACGGCCCCTCGGTGGAATACACAGCCGCCTCCTGGACGGTCGCCGGTCCCTGAAACAGCCGGAGAGCCTCGCTCAGGACCTGGTCCCCGGCCACACTCTGCTCTCTCGCCCGTACGATTCTGTCTCGCCTCCCCGCCAGGCTAACCCCTTACTTGGGCTCTGGCAGGGCGAAGTTTGGGGTTGAAACTTGTAGGGACGATGCGCGAATCGAGCCCAACCTGCCGGGGGGAGGGGAGAAGCCGGAGCAAAGCGGGGATTTGATGCTGCAGCTGGTCGGGAAAAGAAGGAGGGTTTTTCGGGCCCCGGTTCTTCCCGACCTCTCCCTGCAGGCTCCATGCTTATATTGCCGGGGAGGTTGAGGTTGGCCATGAGGAAACACTGGAGTAAATTGCCGGGGGAGGTTGTGGGCTCTCCATCGCTGGAGACACGGACGAGCAGGTCGGACAGACTCCAGCCAGGGATGGCCGTGGGGTCCCACCAGTTTGGAAGCGAACGAGCCACACTCCACCGGCCCCGTAGCCACGCGTGGCTAGCGGCTCACGCGCCGGACACCCATGGGGCTCAACGCTAGACGGTGTTCACTCCTACCACGGTTTGGGGGAGCTGCCCTCCGGCCCTACACTTCCCTGACCCCGGGGGCAATGCGCGTGGGAGGACAGGACTCCTCCAGCCCTGCTCACAACACAGAGTCTGAGCCAAAGGCCGGACGAGGAACCCCAGGGCCCTTCTTTGGGGGCACCAGTGCGGGTGGGACCGTCTTCTGGAGGCTCCTTCCCACGGGTCTTTAATTAAAAGTCGAATTTTCATCTCCTGCGGGCTCCAAGATAGTCCTGGAGGTCTAGCGACCCTAAGGACTCCCCTCCCGGTACCCCAGCAGTGGGGCACCAGGCAGGGGCAGGACCTGGCTTCTCCTGCTCCTCCCCAGGTCAGTCCCTGCAGGGAAGGGGGCCTGGAGGCCGCCCCACGGCTGCCTCCTCCTCGCCCCTTTTCTCCCCGGGCTGGGGGTGGCGCACCGGGCAGGGCGCGCCCAGGGCGCGCAGAGCGGGGCGCGCGGGGAGAGGGGCACCCCCTTTCCCCAGCCCCCGGGCCGGGAGGGGGGGGGGTTCTGTCCCGAGCCGGGCCCGCCCCCCGCTACCTGGCGCTGGCGGCTCGGGGCGCTGGTGTCGGGCTGGCCCGGGAGGCGCAGGGCCGTGCGAGGAGCAGCCGTGCCAGCGCGCCCGGGTTTGTTGCAGCCCGGTTTGGCTACGGGGAGGCACACAGGAAGGGGCTGGGTGGAGGAGGAGACACAGGAAGGGGAGGGAGAGGGGGGGAGATCGTGCACAACAGAGGGATCCCCCGGCCCGTGGTGGGGGGGCCCCCCGGCTGCTGCAAAGCCCCCAGCTGGGGAGTTGCTCATTGTTCCCACCCGCGCGCCCAGCAGGTAAGGGGGGAGAGAAAGAGAGAGAGGGAGAGACTCCTGGGGAGGAAGGGAGATTAGGGTCCTTCCTCGCCCTCCCCCACGCATCCCCTCCCTTCCTAGCCCCCATCTGGCAGGAGCAGAAAGTTGGACCATTTGGCCCTCGCCCAAAGTGCGGGGGGGATTCCCACGGTCAGGTGGTCCCCCGTGGGAAAGTTCCTCCCGGTTGTTCCCACCCCTCCTTTGCTGCTTCGCCCCTTGTCGGGGTGCAGGAGGGAAGGGTCCTGCCCGTGAGGGTAGGGGGCCTGGACCTGGTGGGGAGAGGGTCCGAGGATGAGAACCTGCAGGAGGTGCCGGGAAGAGCCACACAAAGGATCCCAGGGCCTGGGAAGGGAAGGGGGAAAGAACCAGGCTGGTTTCGCTCCGGAAAGAGGAGAGACCAAGAGGGGCTCGGTGGGAGTTTTCAAGGGGGTCACAGGGAGGAGGAGGGGGAAATTGTTCACCTTGGACAGGCCAAGAAGCAAGGGGCTTAAACTGCAGCCAGGGAGGTTGAGGTTGGACAGGAGGGAAAAGTTCCTGCCAGTCGGGGTGGTGACACACTGGAATAAATTGCCCAGGGGGGTTGCGGCGTCTCCATCCCTGGAGAGATTTCGGAGCAGGTTAGACAGACACCTGTCGGGTTCGATCTAGACGGCGCTGGGTCCTGCCGGGGACGGGACTCGATGCCCTCTCGAGGGCCCTTCCCGTTGTGGTGTGCTGTGGTGCTCCAGCAGACCCCGGGCTGGGTGGGACGGCTGGGATTTCGGAAGGCTTTAGGGAACGGGGCGCCCGACTTCTGTCGACGGTGGAGGAGAGTTGGGCACCTCTGGGTCGTCTGCTCCTTTGGCCTCTCAAGCCACCTGCCCCCCCAGTCCTTGAGCCCCCTCTCCCCTTGTGCAGCCAGCCGCCGCTAAAAAATCTTCGCCCTGCCTCTCTGGCTCTAGGGAAAAGACCAGGGCATGGTCTCAGCTGCTGTACGTCTTCGGTGGCAGCCACCCAGGGGTGGGGGGTCTGGCCCTCAGTGTTCTCTGGCCACCCCAACTCCCGCCGTATGGAACTTTGCCACAAACGTCGCCGGCCCCGTACGTGGCCGGGGGGTTGGGTCACGGCGAGAGGCCGCCGAGGCAGACAGCAGAGAGGTGCCGGGGGCAGGCCTCCCGGATCCCTATAAGGACTGAGCGGGGTGGGGACACTTCTTGTTTCAGGAGCTGGTGGCCTCCCGGGTCGGTGTATCTCGCCATGGCCGAGTGGGCGGCGGCCGATCCTGCTCCGAGGGCGTCGTGCCGGGCTGGCATGCAGGAGAACTGCGATCCGCTGGCGACGCTGAGTAAGTAGCCCAGCTCCTGGGGGGGGGGAGCTTCTGGGCAGGGGTCCGCTGCGCGCCTTCCCACGCTGCTCGGTATGTTTTTTAGCAGGCTGGGCCGGCAGCCTGGCTCGCGCCGGGCCCGGGACCTGCCCTCGCTGCGGCTCTGTGTTTAAAGGGCATTAGGAGCCGGGCAGCCCGGGTCGGTTCCGGCTCACCCTGGGTTTGGGAACTCAGATCCTGCAGCCCCATGTTGCTGCCTCTGTATCAGAGGCAGCAGCACAGGGAGACAGGCAGCCGGTCCATGAGGGGAGCTACCGTAATTTAGTGACTATAACCCGTGGGTTATATTCGTTTTTACAAACCCCGCAACTCCCGCCCCCGCCCCGCGGGGTATACTCGGGTGCAGGGTATACTCGGGTGCAGGATATGCAAAATTTTTTTTATACACCAGCTTACCGCCCGGTTCCTTCTCAGCCGTAGGAAGGGTTAGGGGGGGCGCTCATCTGGCTGTGCAGGAACCAACCTCCAGGCGGGGAAGCGCTCACCGCCTGGTTCCTCCACAGCCGTAGGAAGGGGCAGGGGGAGCGCTCATCCGGCTGCGCAGGAACTGGGCGGTGAGCGCTCCCGCCTGGAGTCTGGCAGCTGGCAGCTGCGCAGGAACCGGGCAGTGAGTGGCTGGCTAATTCCCCCTTCCCCTTCCCGCACCATAAATATACCCCCGGCACAGCCTTGTATACCCCGCGGGTTATACTCGTGCGTGGGGTAGACAAGATTTTTTTAACTCAAAAAGCAAAAACCGCAGGGTATATTTGGGTGTGGGGTATATTCGCTAAAAGACGGTAGTTTTTAAACTGGCTCTCCTCACGGACCAGCTCCTGCCTGGCACCCCTGATACAGCGGCAGGAGGGCAGAGGGGCAGGGGGCTGCTCAGGCGTGGGGCTGGAGCACACTGGCTCCTGGCCCCGCCCCCGGGGACTATCGAATAGTCGAGTAACCACTACGGATTCACGAGGTTAATTGACTGCTCAATTAACAGAGTTTTAACATCTCTAGACCCCGGGGACAGAGGGCAGGGCCAGGCGTCCACAAGAGGCGCAGGAATGGAGGGAACGTCCAGGCCAGAAGTTAGGGTGAGGCGATTGCTTCGACCTCCCATACCCCTTCCCTACGGACATACTTCCCTATGTGGTGACCCAAAGCAATTCAAAAACGGGGGGCAGAAGGGAGGTGGGCAGAGCCGCCTGGGTAGACACTTGGCGACCCTTTGGAAATGTAATCGTGACCCATATTTGGGTCCCGACCCATAGGTTGGGAAACGCTGCTCTAGCGCTGTCACCTCTTTGATGCCCCGTCCGGGAAACACCTCTGGATGGCTGGAGGTCGCCTTCATTTGGGTCCAAAAAGAGCTGGATAAATCCGTGGAGGACACGTCCGTCAATGGCTGTGAGCCAGGCTGGGCAGGGAGGGCGTGCCTAGCTGCTGTTTGCCAAAGGCTGGGAATGGGCGACAGGGGAGGGATCACTGGATGGTTCCCTGTTCTGTTCCCTTCCTCTGGGGCACCTGGCATTGGCCGCTGTGGGCAGACAGGACACTGGGCTGTATGGACCTTTGGTCTGACCCAGTCTGGCCATTCTCAGGAGTTCCCTGAAGGAGCAAGGGGAGGAACCGTATGGCCCAGGGCTCAGTGAAAAGGAGGAAGGAGTTAAAAAAAAAGCATACCTGATTGTAGGATGCATTAACAGGCGTGTTGTGAGCAAGACACGAGAAGTCATTCTTCCGCTCTGCTCTGCGCTGGTTAGGCCTCAGTTGGAGTCTTGTGTCCAGTTCTGGGCACCGCGTTTCAAGAAAGATGTGGAGAAATTGGAGAGGGTCCAGAGAAGAGCAACGAGAATGATGAAAGGTCTAGAGAACATGACCTAGGAAGGAAGGCTGAAAGAATTGGGTTTGTTTAGTTTAGAAAAGAGAAGATTGAGGGGGGACATGATGGCCGTTTTCAGGTCTCTAAAAGGGTGTCATAAGGAGGAGGAGAAAACGTGTTCATCTTGGCCTCTGAGGATAGAACAAGAAATGGGCTTAAACTGCAGCAAGGAGGTTTAGGTTGGACATCAGGAAAAAGTTCCTAACTGTCAGGGTGGTGAAACACTGGAATAAATTGCCCAGGGAGGTTGTGGAATCTCCATCTCTGGAGATATTTAAGAGTAGGTTAGATAAATGTCTATCAGGGATGGTCTAGACAGTATTTGGTCCTGCCATGAGGGCAGGGGACTGGACTTGATGACCTCTCGAGGTCCCTTCCAGTCCTAGTATTCTATGATTCTATGATTCTAAAACAACACTGACGCGATCAGTGAACGAAGGATGCGGCTGGATTCTCCTTGAGTTCAGGATTGTCCCCGGGAGATGCATCCTCCCGGCTTCCCAGCCGCCCAGTCCCTTCTCCCCGAATTGGGAGGATGAGATGGGGTGGGGAGGGTCCCCTCCTTTCGCTGCTCTAAGGAAGGGGGTGGATTTGGCTTCTGGTCTTTGCCTGGGGCCTGACTCCCGTGCGGTTTCTCTCCCTCCCGCAGCCGGGGACAGGACGGCAAGCGAGAACGAGGAGGAAGGCCCGGAGGTTGTGGAGCTGGACAGCACGTTGCTGGAGGGGGCGCGGGAGCCCGGCGGGCCCGGGCCCGGCCTGCGAAAGCCTGCGCTGGACGGTGGTGCAGCAGATCGACAAGCCGGCGGGGGGGCGGCGGGGCGGAGGCCGGGCGGCCGGCTTCCCCAACTTCAAGAGCATCATCGTGCTGCAGAAGAGCTACGCCTGCGGGGGAGTGCGGCAAGGCCTTCAGCTGCCGCTCCCACTTCAGCAAGCACCGGCGCACCCACACCGGCGAGCGCCCCTTCCGCTGCCGGCACTGCGGCAAGAGCTTCAACGTCAGCTCCAACCTCTACCGCCACCAGCGCGCCCACACTGCCGGCCCGCGCCCGGAGAGCGCCCCCGGCCCGCCGCCAGCCAGCGCTCCCGGCCCGCCACCCGCCCGCCCCCGCGGGCTGCCCTACAAGTGCGAGGAGTGCGGCAAGAGCTTCCGGCGCAACACCGAGCTGGTGACCCACCAGCGGCTGCACACCGGGCGCCTGCCCTTCCAGTGCGGCGACTGCGGCAAGAGCTTCTCCTGGAGCTCCCACTTCGACCGGCACCAGCGCATCCACACCGGCGAGAAGCCCTACCAGTGCCCCGAGTGCGGCAAGTGCTTCAGCCGCAGCTCCCACCTCTACCGGCACCAGCGCACCCACGCCGGCGGCCGTTCCTACATCTGCACCTACTGCGGGCGCAGCTTCAACAGCACCCTGCACTTCGACCGGCACCAGCGCACCCACACCGGCCTGCGGCCCTACAAGTGCACCTTGTGCGGGAAGGGCTTCAGCGATGGCCTGGCCCTGGTGAAACACCAGCGCTTGCACCTCGGCGACGGGCCCTTCCGCTGTGAGGACTGTGGGAAAAGCTTTGGGGCCCGGGCGCAGTACGCCCGGCACCGGCGCAGCCTCCACGGCGCCACGCCGGCTGCCAGCGCCGCCACCGGCGAGAAGCCCTACCGGTGCGGCGACTGCGGCAAGAGCTTCTCCTGGAGCTCCCACTGGGAGCGGCACCAGCGCATCCACACCGGGGAGCGGCCCTACCAGTGTGGGGACTGCGGCAAGCGCTCCGGCCGCACCTCCCACCTCTACCGGCACCAGCGCACCCACGCCGGCGGCCAGCCCCACGTCTGCGCCGACTGCGGCAAGAGCTTCAACAGCACCCTGCACTTCCACAAGCACCGGCGGGCCCATGCCGGCGAGGCCCCCTGCCACGCCTGCCCCGACTGCGGCAAGGCCTTCGCCGACGGCGCCGCGCTGGCCAAGCACCGGCGCTCCCACACCGGCGAGCGGCCCTTCCCCTGCCCCCAGTGCGGCCGGCGCTTCAGCGTCAGCTCCCACCTCTATCGCCACCTGCGGAGCCACGCTGAGGAGAAGCCGCTGGAGGAGCTGCAGGAGGAAATCCCGTCGTACTAGCGAGCCGCTCCCCCGGCCCCCTCGCCTGGGAGAGGAACCCGCCCATGCTGGCCAGTCAGCTCGCCGGGACCCGGCCATGGGAGTGACCCCCCCACGGGCCAGCCAGAGCATTAGTGGGGCTTCCCGCGCGGGGATCTGGCCGTGGGGATCGCCGACCCTCGAGCAGAGCAGCCCGCCAGTGGGTGTAGTGTGAGGTCCCAAACCAGAGCCCTGTGGTGGGCCCGGATCAGGCCCCGAGGCTGTAGGTAGCTAAGGTAGATTAGGTAGCTAGGATAGATAGACCAGTAGAGCAGAATGGTGACAGTGCTGGGGGCTGGGCGGGGTGGAAATCGGAGGGGGAGATTGTGCGGTGGTGTGGGTTTGGGGGCGGCTTTCCAGCCTTGCTCACCCTGGTGTAAATCAGGAGTAACCTTAGCAGAGTCCCAGGTTCTAGCTCCCCTCTCCTTCATCCTGGTATAAAGGAGGAGTAACCCCGGTTGAGTCCCGGGTTCTAGCTCCCCTCTCGCTCACCCTGGTGTAAACCAGGAGTAACCCTAGCGGAGGAGTCCCAGGTTCTAGCTTCTCTCTCGCTCACCCTGGTGCAAATCAGGAGTAACCCCGGTAGAGTCCCAGGTTCTAGCTCCTCTCTCGCTCACCTTGGTGTAAAGGAGGAGTAAGCCCAGTGGAGTCCCGGGTTCTAGCTCCTCTCTCACTCACCCTGGTGTAAAGGAGGAGTAAGCCCAGTGGAGTCCCCAGTTCTAGCTCCCCTCTCACCTTGGTGTAAAGCAGGAGTAAGCCCAGTGGAATCCCAGGTTCTAGCTCCTCGCTCACTCACCCTGGTGTAAACCAGAAGTTACTCTGGTGGAGTCCCGGGTTCTAGCTCCCCTCTCTCTCACCCTGGTGTAAAGGAGGAGTAACTCCAATGAAGTCCGGGTTCTAGCTCCCCTCTCTCTCACCCTGGTGTAAAGGAGGAGTAACTCCAATGAAGTCCGGGTTCTAGCTCCCCTCTCTCTCACCCTGGTGTAAAGGAGGAGTAAGCCCAGTGGAGTCCCTGGTTCTAGCTCCCCTCTCACCTTGATGTAAAGGAGGAGTAATCCCCCTGCCTCCAGGGTCAATGCAGTTACAGGAGTAGGAGGCCAGACCGGGCACTGAGTGACTGGAGGTTGGGGCGAATGCGGGAATCAGAGGCATTATCTGGGGTTCAGGGAGGTGGGGCAGGAGATGGTGAGGAAGATGGAAACCAGAGGGGGAGGGGAAATGATGGGTTTGGGGGTCAGGGAAGCTGGTAGTGGCAGCAAGAGAGGGGTGTGGGGGATGGAGCACGGGGCTGGTGGGGACAGACACAGCACGGCGACGGGACTCAAGGATGAGGGGGATGCGAGAAGGTTTCCTGCCAGGCCTTCGGGTCTCCATGCCCTATCCCTGCCCCCCTGAGCAGACAGGAAGAAACCCTGCAGGAGAGCCACGTGGAAATCCTCAGGTTGGAAGAGACCTCAGGAGGCCATAGAGTCCAGCCCCCCAAACCCACCCATCAAGGAGGGGTAATGCAGGCCACGCAGCATGGCAGGAGCTTGGTGGGGGATGCTCCTGACTCCAGCAGGAATGTGTGACGGAACCGGTCTCTCTGTGGAGAGTCGCGTGTGATTAACTTGTGGAACTCCCTGCTGCAGGAGAAGGCCGGGGGGGGCAAACAGCCTGGCAAGGCCCCCTCTGCCGGCTGCATGGAGCAGTCTGGGGCTGTTGACTCCCTCTGTGTGTCTGTGTGAAAGTCGCCCTCCGCCGCAAGCCCTCCCAGTCCCGATTCAAATTCAGAGCAGGAGGGACAAGGACCCTGTTTGGGGATGAGTTTCTATAATGGACAGAAGCGAATCGCTCCTGAAATAAGCTGGCCAAACCAGGGCTCAGAAGGTTTAAGCTTCACCTGCTGCACTTGTTGGAAGGATCTGGGAGGTATTTCCGTACCAGGAAATCTGTTGTCAGAGGTCACATTCCTAGTTGATGACATTGGCTATCCATAGAGTTCTGCCCATTTTTACCAGGTGATAATTTAGCTCTTTTTCTACAGCAGGGTTAGGCCTTGTCTGTGCCTCAAAGTTGACTTGCTTTAACTCGTCCGGTACGGGGAAAACAGTACAACCCTCACCTCCTGTAGTATCATCATCATCCAAGCAAATTCCCCAAGGGGGGGTAACCTCCCTGCAGAGTGAATGCCCCCCCCCCGGATTGATTTGTAGCAAGGTTCTCATGACCCTCTGGCTGAGTGGTCCAGCTGGGTCCAATGCTGGTGAGCCGATCAAAGTCTTTGACCATTCGTGGGTCTTCCATCCTAATAATACACTGGTACCAAGAAAGCCACCAATCAGCACTGATGGAAGCAGTTGCCGGATGTGGCCACACGTACCCTCGTTGCTGATCTTGTCCCGATATGGAGCAGCTGGTGAAGATGACGTGAATTGTATTGGTACCAAGGTGCCCTCTCTCAGTAGAACGGTTCCCATAAAGGAAGGAGAATAAAGCACCGTTGCAGGATGTCTTTATGCTGATATAACCACCTCTGCATGAGAGGTTGTACCTATCGTACTACTCTGATGGAAAATCAAACCCCTATCCCATGTCACTAATCTGGTTTAAAAAAAAAATGTGTGTAGACAAGGCCTTAAAATATCCCACCTCTGCCACCACGGGTTCTGCTTTTCTCTTGGTGTGAAAAGTGGGACCCCCAACGTTGACAGAGCTACTAGCATGTTTTAGCACTGTTCCGTCTAAGCCAGTTCGGCGCAGGTCAACACGGTGGGTTGAATGCTTCCTGGGGGCCGGCCTAGCATAGCACTTACACTGTTGCTGCCACCAGGGGAACTGAACTGGCCCTCGTGCTAGTGAGAAATGTTGGGCGACAAAGCCTACGCCCCTTCATGGAGGCACTAGCCCCTTCACGGGGGAAGTCCAAGAGTGGGTGACCCTAGCTGGGTATTGGCTTTCACTGGAAACTTGGTCACCTGGCTGGGCCCCAGAGGAAAATAACTTTGAGTAGGTGACCTGCAAGGGCAGTTAGCTCTATTTTGCTTTCTTTTGTGCTTGTTTTTTACGTTAGAAATTCTGGGTCCTCTTTCCCCTGGACAATGCCAGAATGCCCGAGAGAACCGGTGAAATGGGGACATCCCAATAAACTGAGCTGTTGGAAGAAGATGGGATTGTTCGTCTTTTGAAAAAGTCTTCATTAGGGCTAGGGATGTTAAACTGCATTTAATCAACTAATCAATTCACTACTTGACTATCCGATAAGCTTATACTTATTGGATAGTTGACTAGTTGCATATATCCCTAATTAGGGCTGTCAATTAATCGCAGTTCACCCGTGATTCACTGAAAAAATCACGTGTTATGATTAAAAAAGGAATCATTCATCCCAGTTTTAATCACACTGTTAAACATGACATTTATTAAACATTTTTGGATGTTTTCCTATCTTTTCAAATACAACACAGAATACAACATGCACAGCGCTCACTTTCCTATTTTTTATTACAATTATTTGCACTGTAAAAATGACGCACAAAAGAACGAGTGTTTTTTTCAGCTGATCGCCTACAAATACCATAGTGCAAATTCGATATCGTGAAAGTGCAACTGACAAATGTTGTTTTCATTGTTGCGGTGACAAAACTGCATGCCAAAACAAAGCGATGTAAAATTTTAGTGCCTACAAATCTCCTTAGTCCTACTTTTTCAGCCGACTGCTAAGACAAACATGTTTGTTGACATTTGCAGGAGAAAAAGCCTCCTGCTTCTTATTTACAGTGTCACCCGCAAGCGGGAACAGGCATTCGCATGGCGCTGTTGTAGCTGGCGGTACAATGTATTTACATGCCAGATGTCCTAAACATTCATGCTTCAGTCACTGTTCCAGAGGACATGCTTCTGTGCTGATGATGCTCGTTAAAAAAAAGTGTTAATTAAATTTGTGACCGAATTCCTTGATGAGAAATTGTACATCCCCTGCTCTGTTTTACCTGCATCCCGCCATATATTTCACCCAGCAGATGTTTAAGAATACGTTCCCTGCAGATCTGAGATATGCAACGAAGGTACCAATGGGAGATCTCTAAAGAGAGCAACCGGACTTGACCGGAGGGTTAAGATGCAGTGCCCTCCAAAATCTGAGAGGGACAGGGTATGGAGCATGCTTTCAGAAGTTACAAAAAAACAACGCCCCGATGCTGACACTACAGAAGCTGAATTGCCAAAGAGGAAAAACAACCTTCCACTGAGGACATCTGACTCATAATGATGAAAATGAACACGGGTCGGCCTGCACTGCCTTGGCTCGTTATTGGGCAGAACCCATTGTTGGCATGGACGCACAGCCTCTGAAATGGTGGTTGAAGCATGAAGGGCCATATAGAGCCTTAGCACACATTAGGGACTATAACAAGGTGGCATTCCCTTCCCGCGAACGCCCCTGTCTGGTTGAGTGCGTTTGCCTGCAGTGTCTCTTTAAAAGTCTTTTTGGCGACTCACCCCTGTGGCCGAGTCACACTGTGTGAAACACTCAACCCCCTTCCAGGGTGTTTATTTTACCAGGGGTCCATCCTCTCTAGTGTCTCTGTTCAGTCCATTTTCTTAGGGTATGTCTACACTACAGCATTATTTCGAAATATCCAATTTCAAAATAGCTATTTTGAAATATCTTATTTTGAAATAACACATCTACACACACAATGCATTTCGAAATAGCTTTTTGCTATTTTGAAATAGCGCGATCACACTGATTGGACGCTGAATCACATTTAAGGCCAGCCGGAACTTGTTCCGGCAGGGCATCGAGTCAGAACTTACCTTGTGGCCAGGACGGCCAGCAGGGCATCCTGGGAAGGGCTGGAGGGCCCCTATTTCAAAATAAGTGTCTACACAGTGCTTATTTCGAAATAGCAATTTCGAAATTGGCACTATTCCTTGTGGTATGAGGTTTACCCATTTCGAAATAAGCCCTACGCTATTTCAAATTAATTTCGAAATAGCAGTTGGCTTGTGTAGACTCTAGGAAAGTTATTTCGAAATAACTTTGCGGTGTAGACATTACGGTGTAGACTGAGTCTCTTTCCCCACTCAGTACGAGAGTGGGGCCTCTAAGGCATCTCCTTCTGAAGACAATGTTCTAAGTATCTCCCCACTCTGAGATGTCCTTGGGTAGGTCGGTCTGCCTGCCTGCCTGCCTGCCATCTATCCCTCCCTCCATCCCCATACACACCCATCCATCCTCCATCCCTCCCTGTACACACACACACACCCATCCATCCATCCATCCATCCCTGATCTTCTCCCTTCCAGGTCGGCTGCAGTTAAGCTGCCTCTAGTGCTGCAGTTTCTTATGTAGTCCTACCTGGCCCCTGATTGGCTGGATCCTTCCTAGCCACTCTGTCTCCTGGAAGACTTCTCTATGGTCCTTTTGACCTTAGGGACTAGTCCTATTACAGAGACATATAAAGCCTTAGCACACATTAGGAACATATGAAGCTGTGTCTGGCATGTAAATATCACTGGTTACAACAGGGCCATGCAAATACCAGTTCTCGCTTTCAGGTGACATTGTAAACAAGAACTAGGCAACATTATCTCTTGGAAATGTAAATAAACTAGTTTGAGCGTTTGGATGAACAAGAAGTAGGATTGCGTGGACTTGCTGGCTCTAGAGTTTTCCGTTGTTTTGTTTTTGAATGCAGAGGGTTTTGGTACATAATTTTACATTTCATCTTTCATGATAAAAAGATTGTATTATATTACTTAATATAATACAATTTAAAATATCTTTTTTGTTGTTGTTTTTACAGTGCAAATACTTTTAATAAAAATCAATATAAAGTGAGCACTGCCCACTTTGTATTCTGTGTTTGAAATTGAAATAGGTATATTTAAAAATGTACAGAACATTCAAACTGTTTACATAAATGGTATTGTATTATTTAACAGCACAATTAATTTTAATTGATTACTTTTTAATTGCTTGGCAGATGCACTTTTTATTCATACCTGTTTCACGCCTGTATTTATTGATCGCCCGTGAGAAAAAACCATCCATGGTACAGATTATGGGCCAGTTCTTCAAACGTGGCTGTCTAGCAGTAGGTTCCTACGTCCATATTTAGGCACCTAAATAATTATATTATTTAACATATTTATTATGTAATTTTTAGGTGCCTAGGTGTGAATTTCGAAGCCCAGCTGTAGGCACCTCAGCTCAAAAATGTTGCCATGAAGACTCACAAGTGATATGTCTAAGGCCCTACAAAGTCATCCGGCCTAAGCCGGGACGACCTGACTGGACATGCCCGACATTTCAAAGGTAAAAAACAAGCAGCAGAAAAGAAACATGTGGCTACAAAAATGAAACCTTCCCGGCCTTTGCGCAACATCACCAGGAAGCCATGCAAGGCACAGGCCTGCGTTTGTTTTCTGATCCACGGCAGGTCTTCGTTCCGCCACAGAATCCCAGCCCCGCAGCATGGAGCAGTTTAGCTTGGGGGCTAGAACCGGGAGCTCTCCAGCGAGAGTTGTGAGAAGGGCGTTGGCTCTCCATACGTTTCACTGCTGTCTGCTCCGTCTCTGGTCGAGGGGCGCTGGGACCGTGTGTGTATTGTGAATAAAATAGATTAGGAGGGAAAATACCTTGTGTCCATGTTCAGTTATTTGTCTGCTCAAGAAGGGGTTAGCCCAGTTTTTCTAACAGCACCTTGTGGGGCAGACTATAGGTTGAACCTCTCTAATCCAGAGCTCTCTGGTCCGGCAACATCCGTGGTCCGGCAACATCCGTAGTCCGGCATGGTTTTAATTAGCCAGATGCCCACTTACGGATGTGGCCCCATAAAGGTTGTTTACAGCCACCAGTCCTGGCTTTCTGTGTTGTGTGCTGTTATTTAGCTCTAATTTACCCCTAAATGTTCTCTAACAGCCCAGTCAGCAGTGGCAGCGTTGATAATGCTGCTAGACAATATCGACCTCCCATGGTTCGGCAAATCCCGAGGCTGTCGGACTAGGGAGGTTCAGCTTTGTGGTTAAACGGCTGGCCTGGAGATAAGGAGATCTGGGTTTAAATCCTGGCTCTGCTACAGATTCCTTGGATGTGTCTTTGACAAGTTGTGTGCACAGTTCCCCACCATGGGAATAAATACCTCACTGAGTGCTGGGAGGAGAATTAATGTCTGTGAGCTACTCAGACAATGCGTATTATTAGGCCAGGTCTACACTACACCTCCCATCGATCTATGCAACTTCAGCTACAGTTATCAGAGGGGTAGCCGTGTTAGTCTGAATCTGCAAAAGCGGCGAGGAGTCCTGTGGCACCTTATAGACTTCGGTTAGTCTATAAGGTGCCACAGGACTCCTCGCCGCTTTTTCAGCTACAGTTGAAATTGACGAACTTCCTGTGGCGCCTTCCACACGGTAAGGTCGGCAAGGGCTGCTCTCCCATCGACTCCAGCTACTCTTCTGGTCTCAGAGTACCAGAGTCGACGGGAGAGGACTCGGAGGTCAAGCAGACATGATAAATCGATTACCGGTGGGTCGATTGCTGCAGCATCGCTGCCCTGTGTAATGCAGACAAGACCATCGTGAGGGTAGGTTTTCGGTGGGTGTGACTGGCACAGCTGCGCAATGGAACTAGGCCCAGTTGAGGATCTGATGCAAAGGGACTCGATTTCCCCACTGTGTGTGGCCAGGTAGTTGAATAAGTGAGTCTTATTTCAAAATGAGTGCTCCCATCCCCAGCTTTGCACTCATCCCTCTCTCTATATAAAAAAAACGTTTCCTGTGGGATGACGATGTCATCACATCATTGTGTGTCCCACAGCCCTGCCCTCTGCCACCCTGCCTCCTCCCTCCCTCCCCAGTACTCGGGTGGGCCAGAGCCATGGGACCTCCTACCTCACGGGAGGGTGGGAACCCTGCACTCTCCTCGCACGTGGGGGGGCCTGGAGTCACATGGCCTCCCCCCTCATGGGAGGGGGTGAGAGGCTGGGACTGGCATAGCTCCGGCAGCCAGGGGGTGACCAAGACGCCAGGCTGGCATGGCCTTGACCCTCCCCTCCCTGGTGACTGGGGGGGGGGGGGGGATGTGATAAGAGGGGGCTATGGCCCTGGCCCTCCCGGGAGGCTGGGGGAAAAGCCAGACCTGCCTACCCAGAGACAGGGGGTCTGGTGAGTGTAGCAAGCAGGTGGGCACCACCCCCTAATTTATCCAAATCAATTTCCGTTCCCACCTTGTTACACTTATGCAGCTTTCTGGGGGAGACAAGACCTCGATGACTTGAAACCTACAGACAGCAGCTGTCCAAGAGGACACTTTGGGGCCCGAGTCTTATTTCCACAAAGGGTTGGTCTCAACCGGCTTCACTTCTGGTGGGCATTTCCAGGGGTTGAGTTGAACCAGTGTAAACCCCTATGAGGATGCTGGTCATTCAGGGCAAAGGCAGCTTGTTTCTAAATGTTAGTCGCTTCCAGATAAAAATCCCAAGGTCTGTTTCCACAAAGGGAGCGATGTTTAGGGGGTTTAGGAGCCAGCGTGCAATTCACGTGCATGGGACAGACCCAGAAATGCCCTCTTGATATCTGAACGGCTCCCAATGCCATCAACATGTTTTATTAGTCTGTAAGAGTACGTCTACACTAGCCCCCTAGTTCGAACTAGAGAGACTAATGAGGGCGACCGAAATTGCAAATGAAGCACGGGATTTAAATATCCTGCACTTCATTAGCGTGTTCCCGGGTGGTCGCTATTTTGGAAACTGACTAGCCCGGGGTAATTGCCGCGTCTACACGCGGCAGTGAAACGGGAGTTCAAAGTAAACCCCTTAACTTGAATTAGCTGTTAAACCTCATTCCAGGAGGAGTAACAGCTAATTCGAGTTAGGGGTTTACTTCGAACTTCCGTTTCACTGCCGCATGTAGACGCGGGCAGTTACTCCGGGCTAGTCAGTTTCCAAAATGGCGACCGCCCGGGAACATGCTAATGAAGCGCGGGATATTTAAATCCCGTGCTTCATTTGCAATTTTGGTCACCCTCATTAGCCTCCCTAGTTTGAACTAGGGGGCTAGTGTAGACGTACCCTAAGGTGCTGCTAGACTATTTGTTGTTTATCAAGTTTTTCCAGTTGGAGACTAATACGGCTCCCTTTCTGCAGCTTAGAGAAATTTACACTGGCATCAGCATGCACATCTGTTCCCGAGAAACATGGACGCTAGAGGGCAGTGTAACCCAAGGAAAGTCGCTCATTCAGCCCATTGATTTCAGTGAAGCCGCTCGCTCACCCACATGAAGTGAGGGCGGTGCTAAAAACCCAGCTGCGTTGGAGGGAAAAAGAGGAATCAGTCGATTTTGAGGTCGTTAACCTCCTGTATCACATGCAGGGATTCCTGCATCTGGTCCGTAACATGTGGCAGAATTAGAGCAGATTTTTCAAGGCACGTCGGCCCCACAAGCAAAGGTGTGATTTCAACTAAGCTGTGAATCCATGCTGGTTTCGGTTTAGCACGGCTAACAATCGTGGTGATGCGGCCACCCCAGTACAGGCCCACTAGGAAGTGGTTAGCCCGTTCCGGCCTGCCATGGCTTCACTTCTGTTGTTACCCACTCACGCCAAAAAAGGATACACTTACCCCAGCTGGAGGGAGGTCTAGGTTGGAGATTAGGAAAAATGATTTCCCTAGGCGGGTGGGGAAGCACTGGGATGGGTTCCCTAGGGAGGGGGTGGAATCTCCATCCCTAGAGGTGTTTCAGTCCTGGCTTGACCACGCCCTGGCTGGGATGATGGAGTTGGGGTTGGTCCTGCTTTGGGCAGGGGGCAGGACTCAGTGACTCTTGCGGTCTTCTCCAGCCCTGGGATTCTATGAATGACACCACCAATTTCAGGGGTGACATACCCTTAGAAAGAGACACCCCCTTTGGATTTTAAGACTCCCCGGGAGGGAGGATGCAGGGCCTCCTTCAGGGCACAGCTCCAATTGTTAATTCCCGTCCCGGTTAAACATGCGCCTCTCCTTTTCAGGGTGAACTTTGCCTGCTTCGACTTCCAGCTGTTGGATTTCAATTTGCTTTGGGACAGCTGAGCCCAGCAGTGTGCCCTTTCAGCTGAGCGCTTGTGTGGCTGCCCAGTAGCTGATTAGCAGAGTGCCCACAGCTAGGTTGTGTTTCTGTGGGTGGTGCACATTGGCACATGTCTTGGTGCATGTAACAAAATGTATTCTGCACAGGATGTTGATGACTCTGACCACTAGACCCCAGTGCCCCGAGGGAAGGAAGGGATGTTGATGACTCTGACCACTAAGCCCCACTGCCCTGAGGGAAGGGAAAGATGTTGATGACTCTGACCACTAAGCCCCACTGCCCTGAGGCAAGGGAGTGGTGTTACTGACTCTGACCTCTAGGCCCCACTGTCCTGAGGAAACGGAGGGGTGTTAGTGACTCTGACCTCTAGGCCCCACTGCCAAGAGGGAAGGGAGGGGTGTTACTGACTCTGACT
Organism: Rafetus swinhoei; assembly: GCA_019425775.1. Taxonomy (NCBI): domain Eukaryota; kingdom Metazoa; phylum Chordata; order Testudines; family Trionychidae; genus Rafetus; species Rafetus swinhoei. The sequence goes on from CM033444.1 coordinate 1,737,162, forward strand.
GCTAGGCCTCACTGCCCAGAGGGGAGGGAGCAGTGTTACTGATTCTAGCCACTGGGCCTGAGGCTCCCCATGCCTGCATTAGCCCTTTTAGCCCCTGCCCCACACTGGGAGCTGATAGGGTGAGAGACCCCGTAGAATCTGCCCCTGCAGGGAAACCCCGTAGCCTTCCTGAAGAGAATCCAATTCCAACCGGATCATGTTGACCCCCAACTGTCAGGAAAAAGGTGGGAAAACCTGACCGGTCAGCCTTCCGGTCACATGACCCATCTTCCATTTTGAAAAGCAAAATGGAGGCTGCATCATACATTAAAACGTGCCTACAGCTTCCAATAAACACCTAGGATGTTTCCCTGCACAATAGGCTGGTTTCCCAGCGTAACGGGCTGCACTGACCCCGCACGGGACCTGCCAGGATTAGCCCTAGTGACCTGGCGGAGGGCGCCCCAGCCCCAGCCTGGCAGGGAAGGCTCCAGCTGGAGGCCGGCAATACGGGCTGCTGGAGCTCCTCGGACAGGGCTGCTGTCTGCCAGGGACGGAGACGCTGACAGAGCTCCAGGGGACGGGCTACGGATGGACCAACCCGCAGGGGCCTGTCGGCGGAACGGCCAGAGAAGCCCCCAGTCCGGAGGGAAGTGGAGAAGGCAGCGGCTGTGCTGATCCTAGTAGGAGGCAGCCCAGGGCGGGGAGTTAACCCCCGAGAGCTCGCTGTTTTTCAGGCAGATTCCCTGCCAAGCTCTTGGTGGGTCACCCATGGGCTGCGACCTGGCAGAGAGCAGAGACCCGGGTCCCCCAACCTACCCCATTAACCCGCAACGAGGACGCTACACAGTTGGTACTGACTTTCACCACTAGGCCCCACTGCCCTGAGGGAAGGGAGTGCTGTTAGCAAGTCTGACCACTAGGCATCACTGCCCTGAGAGTAGACAGGGGTGTTACTGAGTCTGGCCACTAGGCCTCACATCCCCGTGAGTAGGGAGATGTGTTACTGACTATGACCGCTGCACCTCACTGCCCTGAGGGAAGAGAGCCGTGTTAGTGATTCTGGCCACTAGGCATCACTGCCGTGATGGAAGGGAGGGGTTACTGCCTGCTCTGAGGGAACGGAGGGGCGAGAGACCCCATAGAATCTGCCCCTGCAGGGAAACCCCGTAGCGTTCCTGAGGAGATTCCGGTTCCAACTGGAACTTGTTGACCCCCAACTGTCAGGAAAAAGGCGGGAAAACCTGACCGGGCAGCCTTCCGGTCACATGACCCATCTTCCATTTTGAAAAGCAAAATGGAAGCCCCATAATATGCTAAAAGATGCCTACGGCTCATAATAAAAGCCTAGGATTTTACCCTGCAGAAAAAGCCGGTTTCCCAGTGGGACCTGGCTGGGTTAGCCCTGGTGACCTGGTGGAAAAAGCTCTGGACCCACAGCCTGGCGGGACAGGCTGAAGCGGGAGGCCGGCTATAGAGGCTGGTGCAGAAAATAAAAATAGCCATATTGAGTCACCCCAAAGGCCCATCTAGCCCTGGCCCCATTGCCCTGAGGGAAGGACAGGGTGTTATTAACTCTGGCTACTAGGTCTCGCTGTCCTGAGGGAAGCGAGGGGTGTTACTGACTCTGGCCACTAGGCCCCTCTATCTTGAGGGAAGGGAGCAGTGTTAGTGACTTTGGCTGCTAGGCATCACTACTGTGATGGAAGGGAGCAGTGTTAGTGACTATAGCCACTAGGCATCACTGTCCTGAAGGAAGGGAGCAGTGTTAGTGACTATAGCCACTAGGCATCACTGTCCTGAGGGAATGGAGGGGTTACTGACTGCTCTGAGGGAAGGGAGGGGTGAGAGACCCCGTAGAATCTGCCCCTGCAGGGAAACCCCGTAGCGTTCCTGAGGAGATTCTGGTTCCAACTGGAACCTGTTTACCCCCAACTGTCAGGAAAAGGCGGGAAAACCTGACTGCTCAGCCTTCCGGTCACATGACCCATCTTCCATTTTGAAAAGCAAAATGGAGGCCCCGCAATACATTAAAACGTGCCTACGGCTCATAATAAAGGCCTTGGATTTTACCCGGCACAAGGGGCCGGGTTCCCGGTGGGATGAGGGGCACCGACCCTGCACGGGACCTGCCAGCGTTGGCCCTAGGGCACTGGCAGAGAGAGCTCTGGCCCCACAGCCTGGCGGGGCAGGCGCCAGCTGGCTAGAGAGGCCAGCAGGGCAGTTGGGTCAGGGCGGACAGTCACCGGGGAAGAAGGGGCGGTGGGAGCGTCAGGGGACGAGCTGCGGGCGGACCGACCGGTGGAGCCAGTCAGCCGGGAGCGGCCAGCAAAAGCCCCCGAGCAGAGGGAAGTGGCGGAGAAGGCGGCTGTGGCAAGTCTGGTAAGAAGTAGCCCACGGCATGGGGTTGCGTCCCCAAGAGCTTGGGTGCTACGTGCTTGTTCCTCTGAGCAGTAGGCCCCGCTGCCCTGAGGGAAGGAAGGGGTGTTACTGACTCTCCCCGCTAGGTCTCACTGCCCTGAGGGAAGGGAAGGGTGTTGCTGACTCTGCCCATTAGACCCCGCTGCCCTGCGAGTAGTGAGCAGTGTTACTGACTCTGGCCACTAGGCTTCACTGCCCTGAGGGAAGGGAGCAGTATTAATGACTGTAGCCACTAGGCATCACTGTCCTGAAGTAAGGAAGTAGTGTTAGTGACTATAGCCACTAGGCTTCACTGTCCTGAGGGAAGGGAGGGGTGTTAGTGATTCTGACCACTAGGCCTCGCTGTCCTGAGGGAAGAGAGGGGTTACTGACTGCTCTGAGGGAAGGGAGGGGTGAGAGACCCCATAGAATCTGCCCCTGCGGGGAAACCCCGTAGCGTTCCTGAGGAGATTCTGGTTCCAACCGGAACTTGTTTACCCCCAACTGTCCGGAAAAAGGCGGGAAAACCTCACGGGTCAGCCTGCCCTTCCGGTCACAGCTTTCTAGGCCCCGTTGCCCTGAGGGAAGGGAGAAGTGTTTCTGACTCTGCCCACTAGGCCCCGCTGCCCTGAGGGAAGAGAGGGGTGTTAGTTGCTCTGACACTCAGGGACCTCGTCTCTTTGTACCTCTGACCTATGCAGCAGAAGCCTGCAATGCAGAACGGGGCTGGCAAGGCCAAGTAGGCAGCTCTTTGTCGAGAATGGGCCTGAGTCGTTCCTTGGAGTCGGGAGAATTTATAAATCCCTCCGTGAATTCTCCTCCAGACATGAAGGGCATTAGTCGATTCTCCCCCTCCTCCCCCCACCACTGCCCCGTTCTCTTGAGTGCTGGGCTCGCAATGTTCCCTCCCATTTTTTCCATGCATGTGTGGAATGAATTTTGCTATGTGCACCAATGTCTATGGGGCTGGGGTGGGACCAAGGGGTTGCAATGCAGGAGGGGGCTCAGGGCTGGGGCAGCGGGTTGAGGGGTGTGTTGGAGTGCGGACTCAGCTGGAGGCCTGGGCTCTGGGGTGAGACAGGGGATGAGGGACTTGTAAGAACATGAGTACAACTACACTGGTTCAGACTGAAGGTCCATCCAGCCCACTGTCATCTCTGCCCACAGTGGCCAATGCCAGATATACAGAGGGAGTAAACAGAACAGGGAATCATCATGTGATCCCTCCCTTGTCGCCCATTTCCAGCTTCTGGCAAACAGAGGCTAGGGACACCATCCCTACCCCTCCTGGCTAATAGCCGTTGATGGGCCTAATCCCCATGAATCTATCTAGCTCTTTTTTGAACCCTGTTCAAGTCCTAGCCTTCACCACCTCCTCTGGCGAGGAGTTCCACAGGTTGACTGTGAACTGTGTAAAGAAAAACTTCCTTTGGTTTGTTTTAAACCTGCTGCTTATTCATTTCATCAGTTAACCCCCAATTCTTATATTATGGGAAAAAGTAAATAACGTTTCCGTATTCACTTCTTCCACACCAGTTAGGATTTTATAGACTTCTGTCCTATATCCCCCCTTAGTCTTCTCTTTTCTAAGCTGAAAAGTCCATGTCTTTTTTCATCTCTCTTTATATGGGACCCGTTCCAAACCCCTCAACATGTTTGTTGAATCTTTTCCACTGCCAAGAGATCTTTTTGGAGATGAGGCGACCACATCTGCATTCAGTATTCAAAATGTGGGCGTCCCATGGTTTTATACAGAGGCAATAAGATATTCTTGGTCTTATTCTCTGTCCCATAATGATTCCTCACATTCTGTTTGCTTTTTTGACTGCAAAAATGGTTTCAGAGAACTCTCCATAGTGATTCTCAGATCTCTCTCTTGAGCGGTTGTAGCTGAATTAGTCCCCATCATGTTCAGGATGGGGTAGGGCGCTCAGGGCTGGACCAGGGCATTGAGGATCAGGGGTGCGGGCTGGGGATGAAGGTTTGGGGTGCCAAATGCCCCGCAGGCATGGAGGGGAGCAAGGACTCCTCCCAGCTCTCTCCCTGCCGGGGGTCGGCGGAGGCCTACATGAGGGGTCTTCCCAGCACTGGTCCCACAGTGAGACCCAGCCTGACCTGTAGGCTACTGGGGGGTGGTTTTCCTCTCTCTAGCGACGCATGTCCCCAGCCAGGCAGGGCCGCGTGTGAGGCCAACGCTCCAGTGACCTCTATCTGCAGCGCGACGGGCAGAAGCGGTTGTGACTGAAATGGCTAGCGCCCTGCAAACCCGCAGGTCCCCGCTTTAGAGCCACGAGTCTTAGGCGTGGGTCTCCGCAGCTCCGTTCTGGGGGGACGAATGTGGAGGCGGGCACACGGTGTGTACCCAAACCCCCACACAGGTGTGGCTCTCTGCTTTCTAGCTGTGAGAAGGCGCCTCTGCGGGGGCCCGAGGCTCGGTGTGGCGGAGGAGGGTATGAATTTAGGGTTGACCCTTGTTCTGGGCTCGTGTGCTGGGCTGAGGTGCATGGTGCCGGGCAGCCCGTGAAAAAGGGTTTGTGTCTCCCCCCAGGCTCCCAGATCTCCCGTGGCTTCATGACTTGTCTTCATCGTCGTGCCCTACCCAGGGACCCCAAAATGCCAAGTTCTCCTCCCCGAACGGGCACGGAGATGGAGCCACTGCCCAGCTGTCCCTGGCCTCCCCCCACACCCAGCATGTGTTACCCACTCTCCCCCATGTGACCCCTGCCCTGTAGGGAAGGGAGAGACACTGTCCCTCACGGGAGGCCCAGGGGAAGAACCCCCAATGGTGGCAGGGGAGCCAAAGTGGGGCTGGGGGCAAAGGGCAGGTGTGTGGCAGAACAAATGTGGAGCTGGCAGTGGGGGCAGGTGGAAGGGCTGGGGGAGGGGACACTCCCTGATAAGGGGCTGAGGAGACCTGATAAAGCAATGGGCAGGGGGATGGGCAGATGTGGGGACAGGCAGGAGGGGAGTGAATTGACGGGCCTTTGGGGTGGGGGTGGGTCCAAAGGGCCAATTCCCTTCCCTTCCCTTGCTGTGCGTCACACAAACACAAACACACACACACGCACACAAACTCGCTCTCTCTCTCACACGCACACCCAGCAGGGGGCGCTCTGAATGAAAAAACAGACTGAACACCCTCCGCCCCCGAATCTCTCTCAGGGCCTGGCTTTGGGGGCAGCCCCATGAATCCTGGAGGGTCTGGGTTGGGATTTTGAATCTTTGGGGACGGCCATGCTGAGCTCACCCACGGGGCAAGCCCTTCTGGGGGCTCTCGGGGCATACAGTTGGGTGCCCTGCTTGCCAGTCAGGATCCAGACCCTCCCCCCTGGGGCTCTGATCCCCACAGGAGTCCGGGGGATGCTCCGGATGCTGGAGGGGCGCCCAGGGCAGAGTGTTGGGGCGTCTCCCCAGCATAGGCGGGCCCAGCCAGCCAAGGTGTCCCCGACCCCATTGTGGTGCAGCCAAGACACCCGGCGAGCAGAGACGTCCGTCCGCCCAAGCCTATGACAAACACACTGGGAAATTCAAGGCGCTGTTTAATAGCTGGTGCCTTCAGCCAGATAGGAGAGAAAGGGGGAGAGAAAGGGTCCAAGCAAAGCACAAATCATCCCAGGCCTGTGTGGGAGCCGTTCTGGAAGTGCGATGTCGTTCTGACCCGGGGCGAGGGCCTTGTCCGGCGCGGGGCGGCGGGTTAGATCCCTGGTCCTGCCGGGCCACCCATCGCAGGGGGACATGCAGCCTTGTGTGGTGGTGGGGCTCCGTGCGGAGAGCTGTGGGCGACGGCTCCCTTTCTGGCTCTCCTTCGCTGCTCCTTCTCCGGTCGTGCTGAAACCACCTCGTGCAGCTGGCTGCAGGCCCAGGGGAATGGCTCCGAGGGAGCTAGGAGGAAGGCGGAGAGCGTGGAGGTCGAGGGCCGTTGGAGCAGATGTGTCGAGTGATGGTCCGGTGTCCTCACCCACGTGCTGGTCCGCATGGCCAGCTGATCCCGGCTCCCCAGTGCCGGGCAACATCTCTGGGGCCAAGCAGGGCTCTGCTGGTCTGTCCCCCGGAGTCCTTCACACCCTTTCTGGTCCCCCAAGACTCTGTTTTCACCTCTCAAAAGGGCGTGCGGGGGAAGGGGAGAAGCGCATCCCTTCATTAGCTCGTTCACTAATGAGCCTGATTTCTGACATGCTACGTTGGGCCTGTTCATTTTTGAGCCTGTCTTTGGTTGGTTTCTCAGTCATGGCTCCCACAGCGTGCGGGGGCTGCAGGTTTGTCTGTCTGAATCTCTGTCTCGTAGCCTCCCATCTACAGACTCTCTTCCAGGTCGGTGCGATGTTTTCTGGGCTCCCTCCCACGTCCTGGCGTGTGGTCAGACAGGGGAGATTTGCAGGCCGCAGTTACTGCAACAGGGTCTGGGCAAAAACAGGTTAGATTGATAGACCTAGAGGTAAAAATAGCCGCTGATTCATTTCTTCTAAGCTTTTGTTGGGAAAGAGCCAAGGAAGCTCACCCTGCCCCCTTCCTACCAATGGACATTTTACGGGGTGCAGTATTGCCAGGAGTTCTCTGGATCATCGGTGTTACACCAGTTGTAAGTCTTGTTATGATGCCCACAGTAGTGCCGGGGGGAGCAGCAGTAATCCCAGTTCTGTATGTCATCAGTATAGCACCAGTGGTAAATTCTCCCATAAAGGCCACAGGGATGGTCATCTCGGCAGGGCACCCCTTTGATCGTCACGGTGGAGTACTTGGGGGAGCATGCCACGATGGTGCCATCTCCTTGTGAGCACTCGTACTGCTCTAACTCTGGATTCATCGTGCACTTGCTTGTGCAGCAGTAATCCCAGTTGCTGCTGTACGACGTGTAACACCAGCTGTAGTCAGTTTGGTTGTGTTGCCCACAGGGCTCCCCAACGCAGCTCCACCCACTGGCTGTGACACTGGAACCCGGCAGGTGTTTCTGCTTCTGAAGGGTGCAGACTCTGTCTGAAGTCCCAGAATCCTTTGCCGCTCCAGCAGCAGGGGTCAGCACACAGCTGAAGTGTCCCTGGTCGTATATCTCCTTAAACTTCCTGTACCAGTCTGCCAGGCTGGGAAAAGTCACTGTGAACTCAATGCCTGTCAGCCGCACACTGTCCTTTTCCAAGTCCAGGTTCCTCATCACCTGGGCGGTCTCTGCGTCCAGTTGGCTTCTCTCGTCTGGTGGGATGAGCTTGGAGTAGAAGTCGGAGAGGAAGATATGGAAGGTGTCATACATGTCTAACTTTATGGCTGTTGACACGCTTTGCGCTTTTGGGTTCTTGGAGCCGCAGAGATCTGCAAAGATCCCAAATTGCTCAGTAGTGTTGTACAGATGCCCTAGCTCTGTGCTTAGCTCCTCCACGGGGATGATTTGGAGTCTGGACTCCTCCTTGTTCTCTGCGAGGAAGGCAAGGGAGAATTTTTGGGTGTCGTCCGCGTGCTCACAGCACACAGCTGTCCAGATGTGGCTCGGCACTGAGACCTGGTTGTACGCCCGGTTACGGTCCCCTTCCTTATCTGTGTCCTCTCTGGGGATTTTCATGCTGCCATTGGCCACAGCTCCTGTCACCAGGTAGGGGCTCCCTCCAGGATGGATGCAGTACTTATTTAAATAAGTCTTGAGGACTTGCTCCAGCTTGCTCCAGAGGATCTGGTGGAAGTAGGAGTCCATGGGGACGGTGTTGGTGAGGGTGAAGGTGGCCGTGCGGTCATTATCGCAGTAGTAGGCGTTTGGGTTCAGTTGCCCCCGGTCGTAGGATGTGTCCTCGTAGTCCTCACCTATGGCCTGGCTGTGTCTCAGCTCACCGTTTGTCTCGTTTGATTCGCTCTCAGTTGTCATGTCCGGGTTCTTCCCCGGATCCGCCAGCTGGGGACACACAAGGTCAGAACATTTTGGCTTTGTTTGGTGTACCCCTGTCTCTCATGGGATGCAACACACACCCTGGAGCTCCCTCTCCTGCAAGATCTCACCCCATCCCTCCTCCATCCCCATCCTTCCTTCGGGTCTTCCTTCCTTCCCTCCCTTCCCCGAGATGCCCCCTTTCCACATCCCTCCCCCCTTACCAAGGAATATCACCTCCTGCCTCTCCCATCCCCAGGATATCACTTCCATCCACTGCTTTCAGCCCATGTCCCCACTCCTGGGATCCTGCCCCCAGCCCTTCCCATCCCAGTGTGGCAGAAGTGGGGATTTGCTGTAATGTTTTGACGAATGCAGTGCAGGGTAGTGACTTACGGGGACATGTGTGTGAAGCAAAAATACAGATCTAGCCATGAAACTGTCCACTGTGCACGTAGCAGCAACATCCTGAGCAGCAGGAGGTACCCCAACTAGGGCATTGGGCTTTGTACGTATCCTGCACAACACGCCATCAATCGGTAAATATGGTTAGCATGACCAAGTCTCGCTTTGCTATAAATTGGGCTTAGTAGGAACAATCGGTGGGAGGGAATGGGCAGGATCGACCCACACGTCCTGCTCGAGGTACTAGAAGTGATTAGGCCCTTTCCACCAGCTACATCAGTGGTGGCGTTCCTGTGGGTGGGAAAAGATGGAACCACGACCTCCTGCCTGGCACTGTAGGTAGCATACAGGGGAAGTGTAAATGAATTAGGTTTTTATTATTGTATAGAGTGAGCGGTGGATATAGGGCAGGGCGAGTGGGGCGGCTGCCCCGGGACCCGTGCTTCAGTAGGCCCTGTGCTGAGCTGCCGCGCAGGAGCAAGCAGTGGCGCAAGCGGCCGTTTGAGCCCTGAGCTCCCCATGCAGCACGAGGGTGCAGTACGGGGAGCGCAGGGCCCAAATGGCCGTTTGCGCTGCTTGCTACTGTGCGGCAGCCCAGCTGAGCGGTGCAGAACTCAGCCGGGCGCCACGGCGGGAGGCGAAGGGCGTGACAGAGGCTTTAGGTCCCGCCCTCTGGCTGTTTATGTCACCGCCCCGCCCCCCTTCGCCTCCCACCGTGGCGCTCGGCTGAGTTCTGCGCCGCTCAGCTGGGCCACCGCGCGGGAGCAAGCGGCGCAAACGGCCATTTGGGCTCCGCGAGTGAGAGGCAGGAGGGGGAGGAGACGAGAAAGAGAGAGATGGAGAGAGAGGGAGGAGGCGGAGGAGAGCTTAGAGGGAGCGTTCTATTTTTTCTCCAAAGGGGGGCCCCGGAAAATTGTGCTGCCCTGGACCCTGCAAAACTCTCAGCTGCCCCTGTATAGAGTAGATCTTTTAGTAACTGCTTTTGCATTCCTTTGCGCTGTATTCATTGCTTTAGTTTAGAATCTATAGTATTTAAGGTTTAAATTGTAGACTCTTTGTTCTTAAGGCTTGTAACTGTATGAACTGCTGAAAGCTGGCAATAAAGAAGACAGTGGTTAAGTAGCCCTGAAGTGTCCTGGTTTCCCTTGGATCTAAAATAAATCGAACCACACCACAGCTCCCGTACACTGGCTCATGCCTGAGACGGATGGATGAGAACACAGTGAGACAGGGGCAAAGGCGTTCCTTGCTGCACAGCCACGGGGCTGGCCGGAGAGCTTGCTGGGCCACGATGGATCATGCCAACACCGCTGCTTCCCTGTGAACCCGAAGACTTCCCCATGCTGTGTTCCAGTGGGCTAATAAATCCTGCTCGGTTTGGGAACGGCTGCCAAGTGTCCCTGCAAATCCCAATGCACTGAGGTGCATTAATCTGTGATGCGGGGGCAAGTCTCTGACCAGGTCCCTACCTCGATTGGACTTGCTGGGTGGAGCTCACAGTGTGAAGCAGGAGGACGGTCCCCCCAACCCCCGAGGCGCAGACTTGGCAGCACGGAGGCTGTGGGGGATCACCCTTAAGGAAGAACGCCACCCTAGTGGGGGAGAAGGGGGAGGTCCTGGCCCATTAGGAAGCATTACAAAGTGAAAGGAGCTGCAGCAGATTGCATGCTTGGAGTGGGATGATCAAGCCATGCTCCAGGGTCCCAATGGAGGCAGAGTTCCAAGAGAGTCCAAGGATGAAGGAAGCAGCAGCAGAAGGGTGTCCCGGTCATAGAACCCTAGAACACTAGATCTGGCAGGGACCCCGAGAGGTCATTAAGTCCAGTCCCCTGCCCTCATGGCAGGACCCAGTACCATCTAAATCATCCCTGACAGACATTTATCTAACCTACTCTGCTCTTAAATATCTCCAGAGATAGAGATTCACAACCTCCCTAGGCAATTTATTCCAGGGTTTCACCACCCGGACAGGTAGGAAGTTTTTCCTCATGTTCAGACTAAAGCTCCCTTGCTGCAGTTCAAGGCCACTGCTTCTTGTCCTGTCCTCAGAGGCCAAGGAGAATAATTTTTCTCTCTCCTCCTTGTGACACCCTGTTAAATATCTGAAAACCGCTCTCATGTCCCCTCTCAGTCTGCTCCTTTCCAAACTAAACAAGACCAATTCTTTCAGCCTCCCGTCCTAGCTCATGTTCTCTAGACCTTTAATCAGTTTTGTCACTCTTCTCTGGACCTTCTCCAATTTCTCCACATTTTTCTTCAAATGTGGTGCCCAGAAGTGGGCACAAGACTCCAACTGAGGCCTAATCAGGGCAGAGCAGAGCGGAAGAATGACTCCTCGTGTCTTGCTCACAGCACTCCTGTTCATGCAGCCCAGAGTCATCTTTGCTTTTTTTGCAACAGCATCACAGTATTGACACCTATTTAGCTTGTGGCCCACTCTGAGCCCTAGATCCCTTTTTGCAGGACTCCTTTCTAGACAGTCACTTCCAATTCGGTAGGTGTGAAACTGATTGTTCTTTCCTAAGTGGAGCACTTTCAATTTGTCCTTCTTAAACTTCATCCTATTGACCTCCAACCATTTCTCCGGTTTGTCCAGATCATTTTTGAATTATGACCCGTCCTCCAAAGCACTCGCAACCCCTCCCAGCTTGGGATCATCTGCAAACTTAATAAGCGTCCTCTCTATGCCGATATCTAAATCGTTGATGAAGACATCGAACAGAACCGGTCCCAAAACAGACCCCTTGTGGAAACCCACTTGTTCTGCCCTTCCAGCAGGACTGTGAACCATTAATAAGGACTCTCTGAGATTGGTTCTCCAGCTGGCTTGGCACCCACCTTATAGTAGCTCCACCTACGTTGCATTTCCTTAGTTAATTGATAAGAAGGACTGTATCTGTCATGTATCATGTGGGACTGTATCAAATGCCTTACTAAAGTCTAGGTATCCCTGCAGAGACTCCCCTCCCCCCTCCCCCCCCACAACAACAACTAGTGGGCTGGGCAAATTTCATAAACCAGGGCTGGGCAAAATATGGACAGATCTGTCCCATTGAGCTGTTGGATCTGGCCTGCGGATCCAGCGGGGGAGCCTCCAGCAGGCTTGCTACTTGCCGTCTGTCCCTCGCTCAGACAAGCAGTCGCCAAAGCTGTTGTTCTTTCTCAGTGGTGAACCCCAGAGAAAGGGGAGTGGTGCGTCACATAGAATCATAGAATCCTAGGACTGTAAAGGACCTTGTGAGGTCATCGAGGCCAGCCCCTTGCCTTCATGGTATGGACTAAGTACTGTCTAGACCATCCCTGATAGACATTTATCTAACCTACTTTTGAATATCTCCAGAGATAGAGATTCCACAACCTCCCTAGGCAATTTATTCCAGTGTTTCACCACCCGGACAGGCAGGAAGTTTTTCCTAATGTCCAACCTAAACCTCCCTTGCTGTCGTTTAAGCCCATTGCTTCTTGTTCTATCCTCAGAGGCCAAGAAGAACAAATTTTCACCCTCCTCCTTATGACACCCTTTTAAATACCTGAAAACCGCTATCATGTCCCCCCTCAATCTTCTCTTTTCCAAACTAAACAAGCCCAATTCTTTCAGCCTTCCCTCCTAGTTCATGTTCTCTAGACCTTTCATCATTCTTGTTGCTTGTCTCTGGACCCTCTCCAATTTCTCCATATCTTTCTTGAAATGTGGTGCCCAGAACTGGACACAAGACTCCAACTGAGGCCTAACCAGTGCAGAGTAGAGTGGAAGAATGACTTCTCGTGTCTTGCTCACAACACACCTGTTTATGCAGCCCAGAGTCATCTTTGCTTTTTTTGCAACAGCGTCACACTATTGACACCTATTTAGCTTGTGGCCCACTCTGAGCCCTAGATCCCTTTTTGCAGGACTCCTTTCTAGACAGTCACTTCCGATTCGGTACATGTGAAACTGATTGTTCCTTCCTAAGTGGAGCACTTTGCATTTATCTTTATTAAACTTTATCCTGTTTATCTCAGACCATTTATCCAATTTGTCCAGATCATTTTGAATTATGATCCTATCCTCCAAAGCAGTTGCAACCCCTCCCAGCTTGGTATCATCTGCAAATTTAATAAGCAGATTTTCTATGCTGATATCTAAATTGTTGATGAAGATATTGAACAGAACCAGTCTCAAAACAGACCCCTGCGGAACCCCACTTGTTATACCTTTCCAGCATGATTGAGAACCATTAATAACTACTGTCTGGGAATGGTTATCCAGCCAGTTATGCACCCAACTTATAGTAGCCCCATCTAAGTTGTATTTGCCTAGTTTATTGATAAGAATATCATGCGAGACCGTATCAAATGCCTTACTAAAGACTAGGTATACCACATCCACTGCTTTTCCATTATCCACAAGACTCATTATCCTATCAAAGAAAGGTATCAGAAGGTATAACGCCCTTGCTTCCCCCTTCACTCACCCCCTTTGCACCCCTCCTTTAGGCTCTCCCCATCTGCTCTCCCTCCCTTCCATCCCCTTTAATCTCACTGTCCCTCAGAGGCGTAGGCAAAGTTTGCACCCCCACTTCACCAAACAATGGGGCCCCAAACCTGGCACACAGCTGAGCCTGACCCTGGGAGCGGGGTGGGGGGGGAGCTTGTATCGCGTATTCTCTCTCCTCCTCCAGTTTGGGACCGGGCCCCCCCCCCCACACACTAACCCACTAGTGGAGATGGAGGAGAGTCGGGCTGGGGGCCGGGAGGCAGCTCCAGCCGGCAGCGGCGGGTGGAGGAGGAGCAGACGAGCCAAGGGATGACAGGGGAATGGAGGGGGACTAAATTGGTGCCCTCCCCCCGCACGTAGCACCTGGCAACTGCCTCCTCCCCCCCTTCACTTCATCACTGTTACAGGAGTGTCATCACCCATGGTCCCTTCTGCCTTTTTTCCATGGAGGTTGGAATGGGTCACCTGGGCTAGCGCACCAGTCTGCTGCTGGAACATGGTGCCTTTCCCAATGCTCTGGGTCTGGGGGCGCCATGCGAGCCATGCTGCTGGTCCACCTGGCACCATGGGGCTGGGGGCTAGCAGGTGGCTCTGGAGGTGGGAAAGTCAGGGCCTTGGCCAGATGGGGAGGAACGGGGGCTAGTGTCTACCACTGAGCAACTCACACAGACCCCTTCCCCTTCTCTTTCCATTGCACCCCCTTGCTCCCAGGCTGCCTGAAGAATTCAGACCCCTGGCGTGTGCGCTACAGACCACTGGGACTGACCTGGGGCTCCACAAACCAATTGAACATCCGGCGGGGTTCCCCGGAGCAATTAGTGGCACTCAGTTTGTACGCTGACCAGCGCGGGATCCGGTTGGTCCTGTCATAGAGGGTTGCGAAGTGGAATGTATCTCTGTACCTCTGGCAGATCAACGGCGTGTCAGACGTGGTAAAGCCACTTGGTGGAAGAGCTTTGTAGAAAAAGTCTGGACACAAAGGTTTCTCACTGAATGGTACCACTTCGGCCAGCGCCAGCCCTGCCCACAGCGAGACGCAGCCAAGGAGCACCGGCCAGGCCATGGTTCGGAGAGACCTCATCATTGCCTGCTGGGAACCTGCATGTCAGACCCCTGCTGGGTCCCCTCCTATTTATAGGGCGCTGGGAGCGGCACCTGATTCTTGTTCTTTTCAGGCTTCCTGCCAGGGGCTTTCAGAGTACACACGGTCACCCCATCTCCAGCTGCATCATCTATTCTCTGATCAATATCAAATCTGGATTGTGCCAATTTTTGGAGCCAATATCAACAGCACTCAGGGCACACTGGGGTCTGCCCAGGTGACAGCTGGAGAGACTCTTTCGAGCATTTTATCATCTGCCATCCTCTCCTCCTTACTATGACGTAGAGAACCTCCATTAATAGACCCTTCCCCAAAGGACGTCTGTCCGATTCACATGCACCTCTGCCTTTTCAGGATTAAGTGCCAACAAATCAGGTGCCATTTTGGTTTAGGTGGAGCCCATCCTTCCTGGATAGGTAGGTTACCCCTTTCCCAGAAATTTCCCCAGTTCTTAATAAATCTAGCCCCTTCCTCCCTACACCCTTGTCTTGTGTACACATTGAAACCCGCCAGTTCTTCCTAGCTACATGGCCCTGATGAATTTAGATCCAGGCTTAAGTTACTTGAGCATGGGTAAGAGTTTTTGTAAGGAAACCTCTCCGTCCGTGTCTTGGGATAACACAGCTTCCAGTCCTATCTCTGAGGCACCGGTCTGGAGCATGAATGGCCTTGTAAAGTCAGTCTGAGCCAAGACTGGTTCTTGGAGCAACCGGTCTCGCCGGGTCAGGAAGTTCTCTTCACACTCTGCGGACCATTCCACCTTCTGAGGCCGTTGGTTCTTGGTCAGATCTGTCAAGGGGGCCGCTAGGGTGAAAAAGTTGGGCACAAATCTGCGGTAATACCCCTCCAGTCCTAAAAATTGCCTCACCTGCCTCTTTGTAGTTGGGGTGGGATGGTCTCAGAGGGCCTACACCTTGTCTACTAACGGCTTTACTCTCCCTTTTCTCACGGTGTACCCTAAATATATCACCTCTTGTTTGCCTAGGTGGCACTTGGCTGGGTTCGCCGTCAACTTAGCTTCTTCCAGGGCCTCTAGCACTTTTTCTAGATGTTGAAGGTGCTCCTCCCAGTTCCTGCTATATACGACAATGTCGAAAATGTAGGCAGCCGCATGTGGGCTCAGGACTGCATACCCGTCATGTGGGCTCAGGACTTGGTTGATCAGAAGCTGGAACGTAGCAGCGGCTCCATGCAGACCGAAGGTGGAACCCTAGATTTGTTTTATGGGCAGACTCTAAAGGGATTTTGTTGGCTTGCTGCCTGCCCTGAACCAGGGCCGGGCCTATATATATATATATGCTGACTTTGTTTGGGTGCCGCCCCGCCAGAAGGAAGCATGGACTAGTGACTTGGGGCTTTGACTTAAAGGGCCAGTGCAGTGGGGCGGAGTGACCGCTCACTGACCTGGAGGAGGAGGAACCCCTCTGGGAAGCCAAACCGGCTACAATGGGGACTAGGTTATTTTGGAATAACATCAATTCCAACAAAACACTGCTGTGTAGACATAGCCTGAGTGTGTGATGACTTGGGTTCATTAGCATCTGGAGCAGAGATTTCCCATCAGGCAATACTTTCCTTTTTTCTGTGACCCAGAGATCAGTGCATTTTTTGCTTGGGAGGTGGCGTTCTCTATTCTGTGTGCTAACTGAGATATCTTTTTGTCCCATCTTTGATGTAAATGAGGCTAGGGGAGTTTCTGAGGTCAGCGGGTTAGTTGTGTTTTCCCCTGCCTTTTCACTGCTTTTTGTAAGTCTTTCTTCTGATCAGCTTTGGTGTCTCGGAAAGTTTCATCTACGGACGTCTCTGCTTCCCTTAGCCCCACCCTCAGCCAACCTGGTCTGCAAAGCTCGTATGTGGTCTCTGAGGGCCGGGAGTTCCCTGCACCGAATGCGCACCTATGCCACCCATCCATAGCCTAGGGCAGGTAATCCTACATACAACAGGGGGTGCCTCCTCCTGCTCCAGCCACTGCGACCGCCCCCGCTTCCTCCGCACCCCTCGTCCCTCCTGCCCCACCCTCCACACCCACTCCCCCCCGACGCCCCTGCACCCGCAGTGCTGCGAGACGGGAGAGCCAACAGGACCCCCAACCCTGAGCTTTCCCTTCCCTTCCTCCCCTTCCTCCAGCTTCTAGCTCCCTCCTCCCAGGTTACCTCCTCCCCTTTCCAACCCTCATTCCTCCCTCCCCCCACCCCAGTTATGAAAAATAAAAAGAGATTTTTGTTGGCAAAACAGGTGTCTTTATTTGACATTAGGAAGGGGGGTTAGGGAGGGGAAAGGGGAAGGAGGAGAGGGTGGAAGAAGGCCCCAGTGGGGCATGCAGGGAGAGTTCAGTCCTCCTCCTCCACCAGGAAGCTCTCCCGCAGGGCTTCCCGGATCCGGACGGCCCCCCGCTGGGCCTCCCGGATGGCGGCGGTGCGGGGCTGCGTGTACTGGCCAGCCATGCGGTCAGCCTCAGCCATCCAGGCTGGCAGGAAAGCCTCCCCCTTCCTCTCGCACAAATTGTGCAGCACACAACATGCTGCCACCACTGGAGGGATATTGTGTTCGGCAAGGTCGAGGTGGGTGAGGAGGCACCTAAATCTGGCTTTCAGGCGTCCGAAGGCCCCCTCGACCACGATGCGGGCCCTGGTGAGCCTGGCATTGAAGGCCTGCCGGGAGGGGTTGAGGTGCCCCATGTACGGCTTCATGAGCCAGGGCTGTAGGGGGTAGGCCGCATCCCCCACCAGGCAGACGGGCATGTCCATGTCCCCGACCCTGATGTGGCAGTCGGGGAAGAAGGTCCCAGAGTGCAGTCTCTGGCACACGGAGGAGTTGCGGAACACCCTGGTGTCGTGTGCCTTGCCGGACCAGCCCACATTTAATGTCCGTGAACTGGCCCCAGTGGTCACACACGGCCTGCAGGATCACGGAGAAGTACCCCTTCCTGTTGATATACTGGGAGGCCTGGTGTTCCAGGGCACGGATGGGGATGTGCGTCCCATCGATGGCCCCCCCGCAGTTGGGGAAGCCGAGGGCGCCGAACCCCTGGATGACGGCATCCGGGTCGGCGAGGCGGACCACCCTGCGGAGCAGCACCCGGTTGATAGCCTTGACCACCTGCAGAGGGACACATCAAACCGTGAATCACTGGGGTGCCTGGGTGGCTGGGAGTGTTCGTTTCCTGGCACTGCCCCGTGCCCCACTCCCAGAAGCAACCCCCGCGGGCGGCGTGTAGTACGGCTGGGACAGACCGAACCGTCTGGTGCGGGGCACTTTTGCCTCCTCCCACCCCCCCGTTTTCCCTGAGGCGGCCCATCCCCTCTTTGCAGCCCTCCTCTCCCCCGGCCCAGTGGCTGGTGGGTGCCGTACCTGCATGAGCACTGCTCCGATGGTGGATCTCCCCACGCCGAACTGGTTCCCAACAGATCGGTACCTGTGCGGCGTTGAGAGCTTCCACAGGGCGATGGCCACACGCTTCTGGAGGGGGATGGTGGGCCTCATGCGAGTGTCCCGTCGCCGCAGAGCAGGGGCGAGTCACTCGCAGAGCTCCAGGAAGGTGTCCTTCTTCATCCTGAAGTTCTGGGACCACTGTTGGTCTCCCCAGAGCTCCAGGATGATGCGGTCCCACCAGTTGCTGCTGCTGTCCAGACGCCAGATGCGGCGGGGCACGCTGGCATCCGGGCGCTGCTGCTGCTGCTCCATGACCCCTGGGGAGGCCAGGAGGAGAGGCAGGGGGCTGATGTGCACCAGGTGGTGCAAGGCAGCCTCCACCCGTTGCTGGCAGGCTTGCAGCAGCAAGTCCAAAAACTGGAGCAGCATGCCCAGGGTGAGCTCTGGCTCCATGTTGCCAACTGCGGCGGCGGCCCCAATGGGAAGCACCGACACAGGCAGGAGGAGAGAAAAATGCTTTGCTGTCCCTCTGTGAGGTAGGCAAGCAAGCGGAAAAGCTGAGAACCAGCTGTCCGGAGGGTCCCTTTAAGCACGAGCCTCAGATAGCCTCAGACAGCAGCCACACAAAGCAACTACTGACCTGATGCCCTGCCGGAACCGGTTTCAGCTGCCCTTAAATGCGACCCAGCATCCAATCAGTGTGGATGTGCTAGTTCGAATTAGCAAAACGCCAATTCGAATTCGTTTTTAAGTCTAGATGCACTAATTCGAATTAGCTTAGTTCAAATTAATTAATTCGAATTAAGTTAGCTCGAATTAGCGCTGTAGTGTAGACATACCCGGAAAGAGTAAGCTAAGGAGGGATCTGACAAGTCTGCAAAATCAGGACGGGCGGGAAAAAAGTAAATAAGGAATACGAAAGTGCTGGAAATCGACTACAGGGGAGGGGTCGCTCATGAGCTGCCTTGTGCTGTTCATTCCCTCAGAAGCACCTCAGACCGGGACACATAGCATTCACGGGACACAGTAGGGAAATACCAAATTAGGAAAAACTACCAAGAAATAGGACGGACACTCCCATCAACTGCTACTTCTTCTCCCATAAGAGATTGCAAACCAGCAGCAAAAGTAAACTTGTTTCCCCACATTGGTAAGGAGAGGTCGGAAAAGCAATCTCCCTTGGCTTCCCGTCCTGGTATCGGCACCAAAACCACTGACCTTACGGATGGGGTGGTATCGGAAACCAGTGTAATCAAACCAAAGGGGTTCCTGATCCCAAAGGACCAGCCACAGACGGAGGTCAAACTGGAGCTCCTATCCTTCCCAGTAGGCGCACCGTAGACAACCACTTAGTATCTACAATCCAAGAGCTTATTTATAGAAAGAAAGAAACGCGGGAGATAAAATGAGCGAAAGGAAGGAAATTCATACCGTCATTGACTGTGATTGGATCGGGCTGGTAGCAGTGATGGGATACTCTGCCGGCTTGTTAAGTCTTGGGTTCTTCCTCAGTCCCTGGAAAGTCCCCATTAGACTCCTCCCATTAATCTAACTTTATCGTCCAGAGGGGAGAGCAGGAAAGAGGCAAAATGCAGATGTTTCGGGGTGTTTTATATCCTCTGCCCAGTGAAGGGAGACCCGTTGTTCTCACTGTAGGAAATGACAGGGAACAAGATGGAGCTGGGAGTCACCGGGACAAGTCATACAGCCATTTGCACGATTTTGCTTAGGCCCAGTGGCAGCCAGTACCTACCCTTCAACTCAGACGTTCATGGGAAAGTCCATTGGGTATAAAGGGACATCTCCCATTGGGAGTTAGGCATTAAGGGTGAGTGATGGAATGTCTGCAGCCCCTTCCAGATGTGCTGGCTAAATCCCTGAGGTCACAATCCCAGGAGCAAACATTGGACAAGCAGGGACACAGTTCAGAGTCACAACTTCCGAGGCAAAACCGAACCGCGCCGACGAAGAGCACAATCGTAGTCAGTAAATCGCAATGTTTCTATTGACGTCCCACTGGGCAAGCTTTGGATGAGACTGGCTGCCCTTAGATAGCTGGGGTAGAAATTCCTCTGGGACTGGGAAAATATGGCCACCAAGCTGGATTTATTCCCTCCTCCGTTTCTGCCCATCCTGCCCTGCCTTCCAGCCGTTGAGACAGTGGAGTCCTGGAGCCCAGGGATTTCAAAGGGCCGTGTCTCACAGTCACACTGCTACCAGGGCCAAGGCATCGGCCAGAGCCCTAGACACTTCCAATCCCCACTGGAGCCCTGTGCTGACAGGTTGCCTGGGGGGTGGTTCTTCCCCAGCACGGACCCTTCTGCCTGAGGTTCGGTTCCATTCCTGGCTATTAATAGGAATATGCAGATCGGCGTTGCACCCAGAATCAAGGATCAACTTTTAGGTGTTGTCTCTGACCATTCAGACTATGTCTAGACTACAGCATTTTTTCAAAAAAAAAGTGGCCTTTTTTAAAAAAAAGTCACCTGCGTCTAGAGTGCTACTGCAATCTTCCGAAATTGAATCGAAAGAACGCGGCAGTTCTTTCGACCGTGGTAAATCTCATTTGACCAGGAAGAATGCCTTTGTCCAAAGAGGTCTTTCAGAAAAAGGCGTTCTTGACCACAGGGTCAGTGGTGTTGAATGCAGGGGCTGGCGAGATACCGGCTCCAACATCGCTGTCGTTAAAGGACACGTGGGGGCAGCCAAAGGACACGGTGCCAAGAGAAGATTTGACGGGAGTGGCGTTGTCTGAGGACTCTGTGAACCTGCCCATGGTGAAAGTCCACCGCGAGTGGGAAGGCTGTAGTGTCAGCGGCTGTCCAGGTGTTCGTTCCGGCTGATGACTTGGTGGAGCTGACATGGTAGCAGATGTGCCTGGCCGAGTGAATATGGTAACCTGGTCGCAGACAGAGTGTGGGGATGAGGCAGCTGCCTGGCCGGTTGCAGCAGAGGGAACGGTGAAGAGACCGAGGGTGTCGCTCAAGCTGGGTCCGGAGATGAGCTGTCTGAGGGGTCAGAGGTGGCTCCGAGTGTGCGTGACACTCAGCAGGAATCCATTAGGCCCAGCGGAGTGAGATGTCCCTGCACAGAACCGGAAATGACGCTCCAATGAGGCCCTGGCTAGCACAGAGAGTGGCAGGTTTCTCAGGCGAGATGGGCTGTGGTACAAGGAGCTCCCCCCACACCCGCAGCCAAGTGAGGAAGCGTTCCCAGACATCAGTTCGCAAAGAGCCGCGGGTGTGTGAGGGTTATCGCAAAGGTCTGTTGGAGTTGGCTCATGCTGGCCGTTCGCAGGACACCTGGGTGCTGGAAAAGCCTGTGCCAGGCTGGAGATCAGATTCTACTGGCCCTGCACGGACTGGCCAGGGAGGGAGTGTTGCAGACACTGTGAGTTGGGCCAGAAATATAACGGATTGAAGGGGCCTAGCAAGGTGCCATTACAGTCTCTGCCCATCGCTGGGGAGGCCTTGGCCAGGGGCTCAGTGGATATTGTGGGCCCACACGCGACGCCTCCCAGAAATGGGAAGAAACACGTCCTGGTGGGGATAGATTGTGCCACTGGGTACCCTGAAGCAGAAGCGTTGTCTAACGCAAAGGCGGAGGCAGCAGCAGCAGCCATGTTGTCTAGTTTCTGCAGGGTGGGTTTCCCCAAGGAAATCCCGTCCGACCGAGCGTCTAGCCAGGCAGATACGCCAAGGATGTCGGCCTAAGAAGGAAACGGCCAGGTGACGTAGTCATGGGACAGACTCCATTTTGGGAGCGACCCTCACACAGTGAGAACAATGGGATTCCTTCCACATGGGCATGGTTATAAAAGGGCCCTCAAAGTTCTTCCATTGTCTTCACTCCTGCTCTTCACTTCAGAAGCATCTTTGCTACGGACAAAGGGCCGGGAAGGATTTGCTGACCCATCCTAACAAAGGATGTCCTCCAGAGACCTTTAAGGTAGCACGATACTCAATCTCTGCTAAAAGAGCCTGCCTCAGGAACTTAGCGATTGATGCACGTAATGTGAAATCTTTACCCATTCTACTCTCAACCTTTTCTTTCTTCGAATGAACCTTTCAAGGTTAGATTCTAAAGTGTCGGCCGAGCGAGCTCTTTTGGGTAAGATCTGCGGTAGAAATTGACCGGGCGCTGTGGCCAGTCATTTGGGTCTGGGAGAACCTGTTCGGAGTTGGTGAGATTGGTTTTCACAATCTCTCACCGGTGTAAGGAGGGGTGCTGGTGGTGGCACAGAAGAACGGGAGTGTTTAAGGGGGTTGCTTGTGTGACTTCTTGTTGGCCAAACTCACACTGTCCTGGGAAAAACGTGGTGACCATTTTTTATGCAAATTAGGCATGGGATATTTAAATCCCTGCCTCATTTGCAATGTCGACCAGCCTAATCTGCATCCCTCTGCTGACAGAGGAATGCAGTCTAGACATATCCTAACTGTCCTCCCTTCATCTGGACGGAAGCTGATGTAAAGGAGAGCTTCCAACCCGCAATGAGGTATGCTCTCATTTCAAGGTGGGTCCTTTCAGAACTCTCGGGTGAATGCCATCTGGTCCTGGTGACTTCTTACTGCTCAGTTTTTCAATTTGTTCCAAAATGTCCTCCAGTGACACCTCAGTCTGGGACAGCTCCTCTGATTTCTCACCTAAAACCAATGACTCGGACTTGGGAATCTCCCTCACGTCCTCAGCCATGAAGAGCGATGCAAAGAATTCATTTAGTTTCTCTGCAAGGCTCATATCGTCCTGGACTGCTCCTTTAGTACCTCCATAGTCCTGCGGCCTCATGGGTTGTTAACAGGCTCCCCGCTGCTGAGCTACTTTACAATGGTTTCGTGATAACTTTTTACGTTTTTGAGTAGATGAGATGATGGTGGAGGGTGGAGGGGCTTAGCTTTATTAGGAAAAGGGGAAACTAAGGGCTCAGGGAAAGCCAATGGGTCCGGAGGAGCATGTGAATGGGACAGAGGGGTCCCTGAGGGGAGTGTGTATAAATGGAGATTCTCTGTGACCTGGTAAGGAGGAGAGGATGGAAGATGATCAAATACGGGGCAGATACAACAAATGAAAAAGAGACCGTTCAATCCCATCGCATAATGTCAGAGAGCTAAAAAGTGACAAGTTTTCAGAGAGCTTCTATGCAGACACTACAAGGCTAGCTAATAAGGAAGGTGAAGGAGAGGATAGGAGTTGGGAATTACATAAGCGATTCAGTGGAAAAGAGAGAATATTTGCACTAAGGAAAGCCAATAGATCAGGAGGCTGAGGCAACAGAAAGCCGGAGCCAGGTCAGATAAGCGGGAAATCACGCAGGGAGCTACTGATTTGAAATAGATAATAAGACTGAACAAACACGTTTCTTTACACCCGAAATGACTTCTCCTTCCAGCAGCCAGTTGTGGATCCCACAAGAGGAGAGGCAAGTCTGGACTGAGCCCCCAGTGGTGTTTGGTGCCTGGCAGAGGGGGACCCCCGGACTTGGGCTGGAAGTAGCCCGGTATCCAAGCCATTGGCCGTGACTTGACCCTTCCGTTGTGCTCCCAGCACCCGTTTTATTATAGGCTCCTCCTCACCTTGCCCATGGGCCTGACTAGTTTTTAACCTGCGTGACGTGTGGGATGTAGAACTATGCACTACAGGGTCCTTGAACTATGACGTGAACTTTGCAGCACCTCCCATGTAGGTAGGCATCGTACGCGTAACTCATCTGGCCCCGCAAGGAAGAGTTTCGCCAAAACTTTCGCATGAATGTTACTTTGTTAAAAAAATCACTTAGTTTAGCCTTCGTTTCTTTCAAAATACAGCACACTGCAGTAATAGTCACAGGTGAGTTTGCCGGCTTGTCTGAAGTGTTTGGTCATGATCTTCCTTGTCCAGCATTTGAACAAAAAACTCCGGTGATATCTTCGGTTTCATGATAATCGGGTACTCGGTTCATTGTGCTCGAGTGCAGTCAGGCCCAAGGTGAGCAGGCTGGGAAAGAGGCCGTGTGGAGGGCCGCAGCGAGCCTCTGAGATAAACACTGTCTGCCAGTAGCGCGAGATCCACAGAGAATGGCCGGAGCTTTGCCACAGAAGGCAGATTTTTTTGTATACATCGGAGCCTAGGGGTATTTGCCACCATCCCCCCGTCAGATCCAGGGTTCCCATAAGCTTTGCCCCCTGCTCCAAAGTGCCCAACAGATCCTCTGTTCTGGGCGTGGGGCCCACATGGTTTCATCGAATCATAGAATCCCAGGGCTGGCAGAGACCTCAGGAGGTCACGGAGTCCAGCCCCCTGCCCAAGGCAGGTTTCCACCTCCTAGGAGCCGGGCGGGGGCCTGTAGTGTGACTGGGTATCTCTCCCTTGTATATTTCTGTGGAATCTACTTGAGAGGCCTACAATTATGAGAGGGGCAAGGGCCAACGGAGACCTTCAACCAGCCCTGGTGGTAGGGAGCATCCTTCAGGTGCAGCACCCCACACAATCCCCACAACTGCCGCAACATAACCCAGAGAGAGTTAGACCCACATCCTCGGAGTTGTTCAAATGCCACACAAGAAAAATCGTGACCAAGCACTTCAGACAAGCCGGCAAACTGGCCTGGGACTATTACTGCAGTGCGCTTTATTTGTAATGTGATGAAGGCTAAAATAAGTGATTTTTTTAAACAAAGTAACGTTCCTGCGAAAGTTTTGGCGCAACCCTTCCCTGCGGGGCCAGACGAGTTACACGTGTGATGCCTACCCGTACGGGAGCTGCTGCAAAGTTCACGTCATATTTCAAGGACCCTGTAGTGCATAGTTCTACATCCCACACGTCACGCGAGTTAAGAACATAAGAATGGCCGTACTGGGTCAGACCAAAGGTCCATCTCGCCCAGTAGCCTGTCTGCCGACAGTGGCCAGCACCAGGTGCCCCAGAGGGGGTGGACCGAAGACAATGATCAAGCGATTTGTCTCGTGCCATCCTTCTCCAGCCTCTGACAAACAGAGGCCAGGGACACCATTTCTATCCCCTGGCTAATAGCCTTTTATGGACCTAACCTCCATGAAATTATCTAGCTTCTCTTTAAACTTTGTTAGGGTATGTCTACACTACAAAGTTAATTCGAACTAACAGCCGTTAGTTCGAATTAACTTTCATAGGCGCTACACATGCAAACCGCTAGTTCGAACTTAATTCGAACTAGCGGAGTGCTTAATTCGAACTAGGTAAACCTCATTCTACAAGGCCTAACGCCTAGTTCGAATTAAGTAGTTCGAATTAAGGGCTGTATAGCCACTTAATTCAAACTAGTTGGAGGCTAGCCCTTCCCAGCTTGCCCTGGTGGCCACTCTGGGCCAAGCCAGGGAAACTCTTCTGCCCCCCTCCCGGCCCCGGAGCCCTTAAAGGGCCACGGTCTGGCTACAGTGCCCGTGCCAGGTGCAAGCCTGCCAGCACCCAGCCAGCAGACCCTGCACCTGGCACGGCATGAGCCAGCCACCCGCTGCCACACAGCCCTCCGCCTCTCCCCGGGACCAGGCTGGCGGCTCACAGGAGCCTGCCCGGGGCTGCAAGAGGCGGGCGCCCACCTGGTCTAGTGCGGAGATCGTGGACCTCATCCAGGTTTGGGGGGAGGCCTCCAACGTCCACAATCTCCGCACTAGGCACAGGAAAGTGGACGTCTAGGGCAGGATAGCTGCCAGCCTGGCCACCAAAGGCCACATGCGAACCCAGGAGCAGGTTTGCATGAAAATCAAGTTGGTCCAGTGAAACCCCCGACCCTGAGCCCTGAGCTTAGAACATAAGAGCATAAGAACGGCCGTACTGGGTCAGACCAAAGGTCCATCTAGCCCAGTAGCCTGTCTGCCGACAGCAGCCAGCACCAGCTACCCCAGAGGGGATGGACCAAAGACAATGACCAAGCCATTTGTCTTGTGCCATCCATCTCCAGACTTCCACAAACAGAGGCCAGGGACACCATTCCTACCCCTGGCTAATAGCACTCCATGGACCCAACCGCCATGACTTTATCTAACTTCTCTTTAAACTCTGTTATAGTTCTAGCCTTCACAGCCTCCTGTGGCAAGGAGTTCCACAGGTTGACTATTTGCTTTGTGAAGAAGAACTTTCTTTTATTAGTTTGAAGCCTGCTACCCATTCATTGCATTTGGTGTCCTCTAGTCCTTCTATTATGGGAACTAATGAAGAACTTTTCTCTATGCACCCTCTCCACACCACTCATGATTTTATAGACCTCTATCATATCCCCCCTCCGTCTCCTCTTTTCTAAGCTGAAAAGTCCCAGTCTGTTTAGCCTCTCTTCATATGGGACCTGTTCCAAACCCCTAATCATTTTAGTTGCCCTTTTCTGAACCCTTTACAAGGCCAAAATATCTTTTTTTTGAGGTGAGGAGACCACATCTGTACACAGTACTGAAGATATGGCGTACCATAGATTGATACTTCCTCCTCCTTCTTCCCCTGGCTTCCCTTCCAGCTCCCTCCTCCCAGGTTTCCTCTCCCTCTCCCACCCTCTCTCTTCCCTCTCCCACCTCCTTTTCCCAGTCTCCCAGAGGTTCATCCCCTCCCCAGTTTTGTTAAATAAAGAGAGTTTCTATTTTTGAACACACGTGTCCTTTATTTTTTTACATCAGGAAGGGGGGCTAGGGAGGGATAAGTGGAAGGAGGTGAGGGAGGAATGGGGCACGAGCCCCCGATGGGGAGGACCGGGGTGCCTCTGCGGGCTCCTCGGGGTGGAAGCTCTCCTGCAGTGCCTCCTGGATCCTGACATCCCCCCGATTGACCCCCCCCAGATGGCAGCCTGCGGCAAGTGTAGCCGGGCTGATGGCTGAGTGCAGTGATGTGCCGAGTGTGGGCACTCAGGGCATTCCAAGACAGTACTGCTTTGCTGTCCCTCATCGAGGTAGACAAGCAAGGGGGGAACCCTGAGAACTGTCTGTCCGGGGTGGGGGGTCGGGTCCCTTTAAGCACAGCCCTCGGCTAGCCTGAGGCAGCAGCTCCACACTCTAAGTCCTAACCTGATGCCCTGCTGGCACTGGTTCCGGCCAGCCTTAACTTCGGTTCAGGGTCCACTCAATGTGGACATGCTAGTTCGAATTAGCAAAACGCTAATTCGAATTAGTTTTTAGGTCTAGATGCACTAGTTCGAATTAGCTTAGTTCGAATTAACTAATTCGAATTAAGTTAGTTCAAATTAGTGCTGTAGTGTAGACATACCCATATATATCATATTATATCATTAAGAACTAGCCCAAACCAGACTTGCTAGGCCCATGGGCAAGGTGGGGAGGAGCCTGTAATAAAACGGGTGCTGGGAACCAGGGTCAACTCAGGGCCAACTTCACTCAGGGTGAATTGCTTGGACACCGGGCTACGTCCAGCCCAAGTCCGGGGGTCTCCCTCTGTCAGGCACTGAACGCCAGTTGGGGCTCAGTCCAGACTTGCCTCTCCTCTTTTGGGTTCCACAACCGGCTGCTGCAAGGAGAAGTCATTTCAGGTGTCAAGAAACTGTTTGTTGAGCCTTGTTATATAGTTCAAAGTCAATAGCTCCCTGCGTGATTTCCCGCTTATCTTACCTGGCTCCAGCTTTCTGTTGTCTCAGCCTCCTGATCTATTGGCTTTCCCTAGTTAGCACAAATACCCTCTTTTCCACCGAATCGCTTATGTAATTCCCAACTCCTATCCCCTCGTTCACCCTCCTTAGAAGTTAGACTTGAAGCGTCTGCATAGATGCTCTTTGAAAACTTGTCACTTTTTAGCTGTCTGCCATTACACGATGGGATTGAACGGGTCTCTTTTTCATTTGTCATATCTGCCCCATATTTGATCATCTTCCATCCTCTCCTCCTTACCAGGTCACAGAGAATCTCCATTTACAGACCCTCCCCTCAGGGACCCCTCTGTCCCATTCACGTGCTCCTCCGGACCCATGGGCTTTCCCTGAGCCCTTAGTTTAAAAAATGCTCTAGAACCTTAACATTCCAGCAATCCGGTTCCATTTTGATGTAGGTCACTGTTTCTTAAACTGTGTTCTATGGCAGTCGGAGATGTGCCGCGGAGAACAAGAGAATGACCACCCTTAAAGGGGTAGGAGACCTTTTTTTTTTTTTGCTCAATAATTTTCCCCTGACCCTTTTTTCCCCCCAACCTTTTTTTTAGGGGGAGGGAGCTTGGTGTTCCTCATAAGAAAAATTATTGTTTGGTGTTCCTCAGTCTTAAAAAGTTTAAGAAACACTAGTGTAGGTGGAGCCCATCCTTCCTATGTAATCTTCCCCTTTCCCAAACGTTTCCCCTTTCCTAAAAAAGGTAAGCCCATCCACTCTCCACCGTCGACTCATCCACCAAAAAGCTTAAAACGTTATCGCAAAACCATTGCAAAGTAGCTCAGGAGCGGGGAGCCTGTTGACAATCCGTGGGGCCGTGGCATGATGGAGGTGCTAAAGGAGCAGTCTAGGACGATATGGCCCTTGCAGAGAAACGAAATGCATTCTTTGCATCGCTCTTCATGGCTGAGTCATTGGTTATAGGTGAGAAATCTGGGGAGCTGCCCCAGACTGAGGTGTCATTGGAGGACATTTTGGAACAAATTGATAAACTGAGCAGTAAGAAGTCACCAGGAGCAGATGGCATTCACCCGAGACTTCTGAAAGAACCCACCTTGAAATGAGAGCATACCACATTGCGGGTTGGAAGCTCTCCTTTACATCAGCTTCCGTCCAGGTGAAGGGAAGACAGCTAATGTGACAGCAATTTTGACAAAGGGCTTGGAACACCCCAGTGCAGGGTGAGTTTCGCCAACAAGAAGTCACACAAGCAGCCCCTTAAACACTCCCGCTTCTGTGCCACCACCAGCACCCTCCTTACACCGGTGAGAGATTGTGAAAACCAATCTCACCAACTCCGAACAGGTTCTCCCAGACGCAAATGACTGGCCACGGCGCCCAGTCAATTTCTACCGCAGATCTTACCCAAAAGAGCTCGCTCGGCTGACACTTTAGAATCTAAACTTGAAAGGTTTATTCGAAGAAAGAAAAGGTTGAGAGTAGAATGGGTAAAGATTTCACATTACGTGCATCAATCGCCAAGTTCCTGAGGCAGGCTCTTTTAGCAGAGATTGAGTAACGTGCTACCTTGAAGGTCTCTGGAGGACACCCTTTGTTAGGATGGGTCAGCAAATCCTTCGCAGGCCTTTGTCCGTAGCAAAGATGCTTCTGAGGTGAAGAGCAGGAGTGAAGACAATGGAAGAACTTTGAGGGCCCTTTTATAACCATGCCCATGTGGAAGGAATCCCATTGTTCTCACTGTGTGAGGTTCGCTCCCAAAATGGAGTCTGTCCCATGACTACGTCACCTGGCCGTGTCCTTCTTAGGCCGACATCATTGGCGTATCTGCCTGGTTAGACGTGCGGTCGGACGGGATTTCCTTGGGGAAACCCACCCTGCAGAAACTAGACAACATGGCTGCTGCTGCTGTCTCCGCCTTCACGTTAGACAACGCTTGTGCTTCAGGGTACCCAGTGGCACAATCTATCCCCACCAGGACGTGTTTCTTCCCATTTCTGGGAGGCGTCTCGTGTGGGCCCACAATATCCACTGAGCCTCTGGCCAAGGACTCCCCAGGGATGGGCAGAGACTGCAGGGGCACCTTGCTAGGCCCGTCCAACCCGTTACATTTCTGGCCCGACTCACAGCATCTGCATCATTCCCTCCTGACCAGTCCGTTCAGGGCCAGTAGAAATTGAGCTCTGGCCTGGCACGGGCTTTGCCACCACCCAGACATCCTGCAAACGGCCAGCATGAGCCAACTCCAATAAACCTTTGCGATAACCCTCAAACACCCACGACTGTTTGCGAACGGCTGTCTGGGAACGTTTCCTCACTTGGCGGCGGGTGGCGGGGAGCTCCATGTACCACAGCCCATCTCACCTGAGAAACTCGCCTCTCTCTGCGCCAGCCGAGGCCTGATTGGTGTCTCATTCCTGGTTCTCTGCAGGGACACCTCACTCTGCTGGGCCTAATGGACTCCTGCTGGGTGTCACGCACACCCAGAGCCACCTCTGACCCCTCAGACAGCTCCTCTCCAGAACCAGCCTGAGGAACACCCTTGTTCTCTTCACCCTTCCCTCTGCTGCTATTGGCCAGGCAACTGCCTCAGCCTCACACTCTCTCTGCGACCGGGTTACCATATTCACCCGGCCAGGCATATCTGCTACCACGTCATCCCTACCAAGTCATCAGCCGGAATGAACTCCCGGACAGCTGTCGATACTACAGCCTTCCCACTCGCGGTAGACTTTCGCCATGGGCAGGTTCACAGAGTCTTCAGACAGCGCCGCTCCCATCAAATCTTCCCCGGTAACGTGTCCTCTGGCTGCCCCGCGTGTCCCTTAATGACAGCGATGTTGGAGCCGGTGTCTCGCCAGCCCCTGTATTCAACACCATTGACCTTTGCCTCCCTGGGAAACTTCTCGCTGCCCTTCCAGGCACCAGGCCTGACTGAGTGGGAGAGCTCGCTGCCTCTCCCATGCCGCTGGGGATGCACGGGTCAGCGTTGGCCGCTACAGGGCTCACACCTGCACCCAGGTGGGGTTTGTCTGACCTGCCGGGGCCCTCAGAGTGACAGAGCTGGCCCTGCTCATGGAATCTGGGGCTGGGCCCTGGGCTGCCCTTGGCCGGTTTACACATGGGGTGAGAATGCCGGTTCTCAGGGCTCCCCTGGCTTCTCTTCTTAGCGTCAGGGCCGGATGGGTTGTTAAATCCCTCCCTTCTTTGAAAATGGGGAGAAAGATGATAGATTTTCCCATGGGGTGTGTGCCCTTCTCGAGCTCTGTTTGGATAGGTGCCTCCGCAACCTCTGCAGCCTGTTGGACTCTCAATCACAAACAGTCTCTCTAAGAGTACGTCTAGACGACAAGCCTCTTTCCAAAGAGATGGTCGAGAGAGCCACAGCTTTTTCCAAAAAAAAGTGATCCGCTTTTTCAAAAACGAGGTCCCAGGCAGTCTGGAGGCTCTCTTTTGAAAAAGCCCAATTTGCGGTCAAGAATGCCTTTTTTTGAAAGAGCTCTTTGGACAAAAGTCATCTTCCTGGTCAAATGAAATTTACCGCGGTGGAAAAAACCACTGCGTTCTTTCGATTCAATTTCGGAAGATCGCAGTGGCACTCGAGATGCAGGTGAAGTTTTCTTGAAAAAAGGCCATTTAAAAAAAAAAAAAAAAATGCTGTAGTCTAGACATAGCCTGAATGGTCAGACACAACATCTAAAAGTTGATCCTCCATTCTGTGTGCAACGACGATCTGCATATTCCTATTAATAGCCAGGAATGGAACCGAACCTCTGTTACTAGGGTCTGGGCTGAGAGAGAGCCTCTCCCAGGCAACCCGTCAGCATAGGGCTCCGGTGGGGTTTGGAAGTGTCTAGGGCTCTGGCCTCTGTCTTGGCCCTGGTAGAAATGTGACTGTGAGACACGGCCCTTTGAAATCCCTGGCCCCAGGACTCCACTGTCTCAACGGCTGGGAGGCAGGGCAAGCTGGGCAAAAACGGGGGAGGGACTAAATCCAGGCTGCGGGCCATATTTTCCCAATCCGAGAGGTAGATCATTATTTCTGCCCCGGCTATCTAACAGCACCAAGTCTCATCCAATGTGTGTCCTGTTGGGCGTCCATAGAAACGTTGCAATTCACGGACTACGACTGTGCTCTTTGTAGGCGCGGTTCGGTTTTGCCTTTGAAGTTGTGACTCTGAACTGTGACCCTGCGTGACCAATGCTTGCTCCTGGGATTACGCCCTCAGGAATTTATCCAGCACATCTGGAAGGGGCTGCTGATGTTCCATCACTCACCCTTAATTCCTAACTCCCAATGGGAGATGTCTCTTTACACCCAATGAACTTTCCCGTGAACGTCTGAGCTGGAGGGTAGGTACTGGCTGCTGCTGGACCTAAGCAAGATCGGGCATATAGCTGTCTGACTTGCCCATGTGACTCCCAGCTCCATCTTGTTCTCTTTCATTCCCCACCACGAGAACGATGGGTCTCCCTTCACTAGCTAGGGGATATAAAACACCCCGAAATATCTGCATTTTGTTGCTTTCCTGCTCTCCCCTCTGAACGATAAAGTTAGATTAATGGGAGGAGTCTAACCAAGGGACTGAGGAACTTCCAAGGATTGAGGAACAACACGAAGCTTAACAAGCTGACTGCGTATCCCATCACTGCTGCCACCCCGATCCAATCACATTGCAATGACGGTATGAATTTGCTTCCTTTCGCTCATTTTATCGCCCACATTTCTTTCTATGTATAAATACGCCCTTTGATTTTAGCTACTAAGGGGTTGTCAATGGTGCGCTTACTGGGAAAGATCAGAGTTCTAGTTTGACCTCTGTCTGTGGCTGGTCCTTTGGGATCAGGAACCCCTTTGGTTTGATTACACTGGTTTACAATACCACTCAATCCGTAAGCTCAGTGGTTTTAGTGCTGAAACCAGGACGGGAAGGCTGAGGGAGATTGCTTTTCCGACCTCTTGTTAGCCAATGTGGGGAAACAGAAGTTTACTCTTGCTGCAGGTTTGCCATCTCTTATGGGAGAAGAAGAAGCAGTTGAGAGGGGTGTCCGTCCTATTTCTTGGCAGTTTGTCCTAATTTGGTATTTCCTACTGTGTCCCGTGGATGCTAGGTGTCCCAGTCCGAGGTGCTTACGAAGGAATGAACAGCAAAGGGCAGTTATCGAGTGACCCCTCCCCCCTGTAGTGGACTTCCAGCACTTTCACATTCCTTATTCACTTAGGTCCTGGTTTTGCAGACCTGTCAGATCCCTCCTTAGCTAACTCTTTCCCAAGCTTTCCTGATCGCAGCTGCGCATTGAGCAGATGTTTTCAGAGAACTATCCACAGCGACTCCAGAATCTCTCGCTTGAGTAGCTACAGCTAACGTAAACCCCAACATTTCACAGGTAGAACTGGGATTTCTGTTTTCCAGGTGTACTACTTTGCATCCATCAGCACGGCCGTTGTGTTGCCCGCTCATCAGTTTCGTGAGATCCCTTTGTCAACTCTTCACACTGTGGCCTTCAGCAATTTTCGTATCATCATCTGCAAATGTCTCCATCTCACTGATTACCCCTTTCTCCAGATCATTTATGGATATGTTGAATAGGACTGGACCCACCCCAGGACAGACCCCTGCAGTTACCCCTGCATTCTGAAAATTGACCATTTGTTCCTAGCCGTTGTTTCCTGTCTTGTAACCAGTTACCAGTCCATGAGAGGACTTTCCCCTCTTATCCCATAACAACTTCCTTTGCTTAAGAGTCTTTCGAGAGGGATTGTGTGTGAGGCTTTCTGATAAGATATAAACTCAATATCCATTGGATCCCCTTCTCCACATGCTTGTTGACCCTCTCAGAGAATTCTAGTAGAGTGGTGAAAGATGATTACCCCTTACAGAAACCATCTTGGTGCTTCCTAGACAAGTTGTGTTCATCTGGGGGGCTCATCTAGACTATGCTAGAGTATCGAAAGAGGATATGCAAAAAATGAGGTTTACGCGGCTTTCGACAATGGGGTGTTTTGCGAAAAAGCACCGTGTAAACTACTCCGCTTTCGGAAAGTGAGATCGGAAGAAGATATGCAAATTCGACACTCTAGCGTAGACTAGATGAGCCCTGGGTGTCTGACTCTTCTGTATTTCACAGTTCTTTCCTCTATTGTGCCTGGTTCTGAGGTTAGGTTTACTCAGCCTTCATCGGTTAGGTACTTCTGTTTGGCATATGGTAGGGCTACGTTGAAGTGATCACACTCAAACACAGAGGAATGGGTGCAGGGTACATCACAGCCCCAAAGTTACCCAGACACCTTCTCTCTATATCCATTGCAGATCTCCTTGCATTTGCTGTCCATGGTGTTACCAAGTTTTGGACTGGCTCGGTTACTCTGCAGGATCAAATCCCCGTGCAATGTGCATGGGTCATGATTTGACTTGCTCTTTACTTTATTTTGACATTGTTTGTCCGTGTTATCTAGTTCAAAGTAAGTCCTTCCCTGCGTGGTTTCCCGCTTATCTTAGTTTGCTCAGACATTCTGTTGTCTTAGCCTCCTGGTCTATTGACTTCCCTGAGTTAGCACAAATATTCTCTTTTCCACCAAATCATTTATGTAATTCCCAACTCCTGTCTACATCCAGTAGGAGTTCAGGACAGTGATACAGTACATTTAGGATTCATTGGTGTGGTGTCCTGACAGATCTCCTGCTCCATCAGGGATGATGAACATTCGGCTGCCTGTGTTTTCATAGGCTCCCCCCAATATATCATGCCAGCTCTACACAGGTAGCTAGTGTAATAGCTGTTATGAGAGCCCCCCAAAGACCACAGATTCAGATACGATATGAAGGTGTCCGAGTCAGGGTTATTGTTGATCCAATTACTTTAACAGTTGTCGATAGCCAGAGGGCCTATGAGCCCCAACCTATTTGTACCTGGGACAATGGACACAGCTCAGTTGACAGTATGGATCAGTGGACATCTGATTAACTCCAGTCCAAGTGGTGTTTGGTGCCTGACACAGGGGGACCCCTGGACTTCGGCTGGAAGTAGCCTGGTGTCCAATCAATTCGCCCTGAGTTGACCCTCTCAGCAGTGCTCCCAGCACCTGTTTTATTACAGGCTCCTCCCCGCCTTGCCCAGGGGCCTGGCAAGTCTGCTTTGGGCTAGTTCTTAACTCGTGTGACGTAGAACTATGCACTACAGCATCCTTGAAATATGACATGAACTTTGCAGCAGCTCCCTTTATGGGTAGGCATGACACGCATAACTCGTCTGGCGCCGCAAGGAAGGGTTTCACCTAAACTTTCACGTGAATGTTACTTTGTTAAAAAAAATCACTTATTTTAGCCTTCATCGCTTTCAAAATACGACTTTGCCAGCTTGTCTGAGGTGTTTGGTCATGATCTTCCTTGTCCAGCATTTGAACAAAAAACTCCGGTGATGTCTTCGGTTTCATGATAATCGGGTACTCGGTTCATTGTGCTTGAGTGCAGTCACTTTGCTGTGTTACAGACAGGATGAGCTCTTGTTACGATACAAGAAGAGGGAATGTCAGTCATACGAAATGAGCGGCCCATGAGGACTCACCAACGTTTGCGGAGCGGCCCCGCCTGCGAATGGGATTCCCCACCCACGATCTGCATGGCTATGCGTTTAAACCGAACCTTCCGGTGCGGGACAATTTTGCCTCCTTCCTCCCCGCCCCGTTTTCTTTGGGGCGGCCCATCCCCTCTTTGCAGCCCCCCTGTCCTCCGGCCCAGTGGCCGGTGGGTGCCGTACCTGCATGAGCACTGCTCCGACGGTGGATCTCCCCACGCCGAACTGGTTCCCGACGGATCGGTAGCTGTCCGGCGTGGAGAGCTTCCACAGGGCGATGGCCACACGCTTCTGGAGCGGGATGGCGGGCCTCAAGTGAGTGTCCCGTCGCCGCAGAGCAGGGGCGAGTCACTTGCAGAGCTCCAGGAAGGTGTCCTTCTTCATCCTGAAGTTCTGGGACCACTGTTGGTCTCCCCAGCGCTCCAGGACGATGCGGTCCCACCAGTCGCTGCTGGTGTCCAGACGCCAGATGTGGCAGGGCACGCTGGCATCCGGTCGCTGCTGCCGCTCCTCCACGACCCCCGGGGAGGCCAGGAGGAGAGGCAGGGGGCTGATGTGCACCAGGTGGTGCAAGGCAGCCTCCACCCGTTGCTGGCAGGCTTGCAGCAGCAAGTCCAAAAACTGGAGCAGCATGCCCAGGGTGAGCTCTGGCTCCATGTTGCCAACTGCGGCGGCGGCCCCAATGGGAAGCACCGACACAGGCAGGAGGAGAGAAAAACGCTTTGCTGTCCCCTCTGTGAGATAGGCAAGCAAGCGGAAAAGCTGAGAACCAGCTGTCCGGGGGGTCCCTTTAAGCACGAGTCTCAGATAGCCTCAGACAGCAGCCACACAAAGCAACTACTGACCTGATGCCCTGCCGGAACCGGTTTCAGCTGCCCTTAAATGCGACCCAGCATCCAATCAGTGTGGACGCGCTAGTTCGAATTAGCAAAACGCTAATTCGAATTAGTTTTTAAGTCTAGATGCACTAATTCGAATTAGCTTAGTTCGAATTAATTAATTCGAATTAAGTTAGCTCGAATTAGCGCTGTAGTGTAGACATACCCGGAAAGAGTAAGCTAAGGAGGGATCTGACAAGTCTGCAAAATCAGGACGGGCGGGGAGAAAGTACATAAGGAATACGAAAGTGCTGGAAATCGACTACAGGGGAGGGGGTCGCTCATGAACTGCCTTGTGCTGTTCATTCCCTCAGAAGCACCTCAGACCGGGACACATAGCATCCATGGGACACAGTAGGGAAATACCAAATTAGGAAAAACTACCACGAAATAGAATGGACACTCCCATCAACTGCTACTTCTTCTCCCATAGGAGATTGCAAACCAGCAGCAAAAGTAAACTTGTTTCCCCACATTGGTAACGAGAGGTCGGAAAAGCAATCTCCCTCGGCTTCTCGTCCTGGTATCGGCACCAAAACCACTGACCTTACGGATGGGGTGGTATCGGAAACCAGTGTAATCAAACCAAAGGGGATCCTGATCCCAAAGGACCAGCCACAGACGGAGGTCAAACTGGAGCTCCTATCCTTCCCAGTAAGCGCACCGTTGACAACCCCTTAGTATCTCCAATCGAAGGGTTCTTCCCCAGCACGGACCCTTCTGCCTGAGGTTCGGTTCCATTCCTGGCTATTAATAGGAATATGCAGATCGGCGTTGCACCCAGAATCAAGGATCAACTTTTAGATGTTGTGTCTGACCATTCAGGCTATGTCTAGACTACAGCATTTTTTCAAAAAAAAAATGGCCTTTTTTAAAAAAAGTCACCCGCGTCTAGAGTCCTACTGCAATCTTCCGAAATTGAATCGAAAGAACGCGGCAGTTCTTTCGACCGCGGTAAATCTCATTTGACCAGGAAGAATGCCTTTGTCCAAAGAGGTCTTTCAGAAAAAGGCGTTCCTGACCACAAGGTCAGTGGTGTTGAATGCAGGGGCTGGCGAGATACCGGCTCCAACATCGCTGTCGTTAAAGGACACGTGGGGCAGCCAAAGGACACGGTGCCAAGAGAAGATTTGACGGGAGTGGCGTTGTCTGAGGACTCTGTGAACCTGCCCATGGCGAAAGTCCACCGCGAGTGGGAAGGCTGTAGTGTCAGCGGCTGTCCAGGTGTTCGTTCCGGCTGATGACTTGGTGGAGCTGACATGGTAGCAGATGTGCCTGGCCGAGTGAATATGGTAACCTGGTCGCAGAGACAGTGTGGGGATGAGGCAGCTGCCTGGCCGGTTGCAGCAGAGGGGACGGTGAAGAGACCGAGGGTGTCGCTCAAGCTGGGTCCGGAGATGAGCTGTCTGAGGGGTCAGAGGTGGCTCCGAGTGTGCGTGACACTCAGCAGGAATCCATTAGGCCCAGCGGAGTGAGATGTCCCCGCACAGAACCGGAAATGACGCTCCAATCAGGCCCTGGCTAGCACAGAGAGTGGCAGGTTTCTCAGGCGAGATGGGCTGTGGTACAAGGAGCTCCCCCCACACCCGCTGCCAAGTGAGGAAGCGTTCCCAGACATCAGTTCACAAAGAGCCGCGGGTGTGTGAGGGTTATCGCAAAGGTCTGTTGGAGTTGGCTCATGCTGGCCGTTCGCAGGACACCTGGGTGCTGGAAAAGCCTGTGCCAGGCTGGAGATCAGATTCTACTGGCCCTGCACGGACTGGCCAGGGAGGGAGTGTTGCAGACACCGTGAGTTGGGCCAGAAATGTAACGGATTGAAGGGGCCTAGCAAGGTGCCCCTGCAGTCTCTGCCCATCGCTGGGGAGGCCTTGGCCAGGGGCTCAGTGGATATTGTGGGCCCACACGCGACGCCTCCCAGAAATGGGAAGAAACACGCCCTGGTGGGGATAGATTGTGCCACTGGGTACCCTGAAGCACAAGCGTTGTCTAACGCAAAGGCGGAGGCAGCAGCAGTAGCCATGTTGTCTAGTTTCTGCAGGGTGGGTTTCCCCCAAGGAAATCCCGTCCGACCGCACGTCTAACCAGGCAGATACGCCAAGGATGTCGGCCTAAGAAGGACACGGCCAGGTGACGTAGTCATGGGACAGACTCCATTTTGGGAGCGACCCTCACACAGTGAGAATAATGGGATTCCTTCCACATGGGCATGGTTATAAAAGGGCCCCTCAAAGTTCTTCCATTGTCTTCACTCCTGCTCTTCACTTCAGAAGCATCTTTGCTACGGACAAAGGGCTGCGAAGGATTTGCTGACCCATCCTAACAAAGGGTGTCCTCCAGAGACCTTCAAGGTAGCACGTTACTCAATCTCTGCTAAAAGAGCCTGCCTCAGGACCTTGGCGATTGATGCACGTAATGTGAAATCTTTACCCATTCTACTCTCAACCTTTTCTTTCTTCGAATAAACCTTTCAAGTTTAGATTCTAAAGTGTCGGCCGAGCGAGCTCTTTTGGGTAAGATCTGCGGTAGAAATTGACTGGGCGCCGTGGCCAGTCATTTGCGTCTGGGAGAACCTGTTCGGAGTTGGTGAGATTGGTTTTCACAATCTCTCACCGGTGTAAGGAGGGGTGCTGGTGGTGGCACAGAAGAACGGGAGTGTTTAAGGGGGCTGCTTGTGTGACTTCTTGTTGGCCAAACTCACCCTGCACTGGGGTGTGACAAGCCCTTTGTCAAAATTGCTGTCACATTAGCTGTCTTCCCTTCATCTGGACGGAAGCTGATGTAAAGGAGAGCTTCCAACCCGCAATGTGGTATGCTCTCATTTCAAGGTGGGTTCTTTCAGAAGTCTCGGGTGAATGCCATTTGGTCCTGGTGACTTCTTACTGCTCAGTTTATCAATTTGTTCCAAAATGTCCTCCAATGACACCTCAGTCTGGGGCAGCTCCCCAGATTTCTCACCTATAACCAATGACTCAGCCATGAAGAGCGATGCAAAGAATTCATTTCATTTCTCTGCAAGGGCCATATCGTCCTAGACTGCTCCTTTAGCACCTCCATCATCCCACGGCCCCACGGATTGTTAACAGGCTCCCCGCTCCTGAGCTACTTTGCAATGGGTTTGTGATAAAGTTTTAAGATTTTGAGTGGATGAGTCGACGGTGGAGAGTGGATGGGCTTACCTTTTTTAGGAAAGGGGAAACGTTTGGGAAAGGGGAAGATTACATAGGAAGGATGGGCTCCACCTACACTGAGGAACACCAAACAATAATTTTTCTTATGAGGAACACCAAGCTCCCTCCCCCTTAAAAAAAGGTTGGGGGGAAAAAAGGGTCAGGGGAAAATTATTGAGCAAAAAAAAAAAAGGTCTCCTACCCCTTTAAGGGTGGCCATTCTGTTGTTCTCCGCGGCACATCTCCGACTGCCATAGAACACAGTTTAAGAAACAGTGACCTACATCAAAATGGAACGGGATTGCTGGAATGTTAAGGTTCTAGAGCATTTTTTAAACTAAGGGCTCAGGGAAAGCCCATGGGTCCGGAGGAGCACGTGAATGGGACAGAGGGGTCCCTGAGGGAGGGTCTGTAAATGGAGATTCTCTGTGACCTGGTAAGGAGGAGAGGATGGAAGATGATCAAATATGGGGCAG
The DNA here is from genome assembly GCA_019425775.1 of Rafetus swinhoei. Lineage (NCBI taxonomy): Eukaryota > Metazoa > Chordata > Testudines > Trionychidae > Rafetus > Rafetus swinhoei. The sequence goes on from CM033444.1 coordinate 1,776,386, forward strand.
ATATGACAAATGAAAAGAGACCCGTTCAATCCCATCGTGTAATGGCAGACAGCTAAAAAGTGACAAGTTTTCAAAGAGCATCTATGCAGACGCTTCAAGTCTAACTTCTAAGGAGGGTGAACGAGGGGATAGGAGTTGGGAATTACATAAGCGATTCGGTGGAAAAGAGGGTATTTGTGCTAACTAGGGAAAGCCAATAGATCAGGAGGCTGAGACAACAGAAAGCTGGAGCCAGGTAAGATAAGCGGGAAATCACGCAGGGAGCTATTGACTTTGAACTACATAACAAGGCTCAACAAACAGTTTCTTGACACCTGAAATGACTTCTCCTTGCAGCAGCCGGTTGTGGAACCCAAAAGAGGAGAGGCAAGTCTGGACTGAGCCCCAACTGGCGTTCAGTGCCTGACAGAGGGGGACCCCCGGACTTGGGCTGGACGTAGCCCGGTGTCCAAGCAATTCACCCTGAGTGAAGTTGGCCTTGAGTTGACCCTGGTTCCCAGCACCCGTTTTATTACAGGCTCCTCCCCACCTTGCCCATGGGCCTAGCAAGACTGGTTTGGGCTAGTTCTTAATGATATAATATGATATATAAGGGTATGTCTACACTACAGCACTAATCGAAAACTAACTTAATTTGAATTAGTTAATTCTAACTAAGCTAATTCGAACTAATGCATCTAGACCTAAAAACTAATTCGAATTAGCGTTTTGCTAATTCGAACTAGCATGTCCACATTGAGTGGACCCTGAACCGAAGTTAAGGCTGGCCGGAACCAGTGCCAGCAGGGCATCAGGTTAGGACTTAGAGTGTGGAGCTGCTGCCTCAGGCTAGCCGAGGGCTGTGCTTAAAGGGACCCGACCCCCACCCCGGACAGACAGTTCTCAAGGTTCCCCCCTTGCTTGTCTACCTCGATGAGGGACAGCAAAGCAGTCCAGGCTTTGAGTGCCCTGAGTGCCCACACTCGGCACATCACAGCACTCAGCCATCAGCCCGTCTGCACTTGCTGCAGGCTGCCATCTGGGGGGGGTCAATCGGGGGGCTGTCAGGATCCAGGAGGCCCTGCAGGAGAGCTTCCACCCCGAGGAGCCCGCAGAGCCATCCCAGTCCTCCCCATCGGGGGCTCGTGCCCCATTCCTCCCTCACCTCCTTCCACTTACCCCTCCCTAGCCCCCCTTCCTGATGTAAAAAATAAAGGACACGTGTGTTCAAAAATAGAAACTCTCTTTATTTAACAAAACTGGGGGGGAAGGGGATGAACCTCTGGGGAGACTGGGAAAAGGAGGTGGGAGAGGGGAAGAGACAGGGTGGGAGAGGGAAGAGGGAAACCTGGGAGGAGGGAGCTGGAAGGGGGAAGCCAGGGGAAGAAGGAGGAGGGGAAGTATCAATCTATGGTACGCCATATCTTCAGTACTGTGTACAGATGTGGTCTCCTCACCTCAAAAAAGATATTTTGGCCTTGTAAAGAGTTCAGAAAAGGGCAACTAAAATGATTAGGGGTTTGGAACAGGTCCCATATGAAGAGAGGCTAAACAGACTGGGACTTTTCAGCTTAGAAAAGAGGAGACGGAGGGGGGATATGATAGAGGTCTATAAAATCATGAGTGGTGTGGAGAGGGTGCATAGAGAAAAGTTCTTCATTAGTTCCCATAATAGAAGGACTAGAGGACACCAAATGCAATGAATGGGTAGCAGGCTTCAAACTAATAAAAGAAAGTTCTTCTTCACAAAGCAAATAGTCAACCTGTGGAACTCCTTGCCACAGGAGGCTGTGAAGGCTAGAACTATAACAGAGTTTAAAGAGAAGTTAGATAAAGTCATGGCGGTTGGGTCCATGGAGTGCTATTAGCCAGGGGGTAGGAATGGTGTCCCTGGCCTCTGTTTGTGGAAGTCTGGAGATGGATGGCACAAGACAAATGGCTTGGTCATTGTCTTTGGTCCATCCCCCTCTGGGGTAGCTGGTGCTGGCTGCTGTCGGCAGACAGGCTACTGGGCTAGATGGACCTTTGGTCTGACCCAGTACGGCCGTTCTTATGCTCTTATGTTCTAAGCTCAGGGCTCAGGATCGGGGGGTCTCACTGGACCAACTTGATTTTCATGCAAACCTGCTCCTGGGTTCGCATGTGGCCTTTGGTGGCCAGGCTGGCAGCTATCCTGCCCTAGACGTCCACTTTCCTGTGCCTAGTGCGGAGATTGTGGACGTTGGAGGCCTCCCCCCAAACCTGGATGAGGTCCACGATCTCCGCACTAGACCAGGCGGGCGCCCGCCTCTTGCAGCCCCGGGAGGCTCCTGGGAGCCGCCAGCCTGGTCCCGGGGAGAGGCGGAGGGCTGTGTGGCAGCGGGTGGCTGGCTCATGCCGTGCCAGGTGCAGGGTCTGCTGGCTGGGTGCTGGCAGGTTTGCACCTGGCACGGGCACTGTAGCCAGACCGTGGCCCTTTAAGGGCTCCGGGGCTGGGAGGGGGGCAGAAGAGTTTCCCTGGCTTGGCCCAGAGTGGCCACCAGGGCAAGCTGGGAAGGGCTAGCCTCCAACTAGTTTGAATTAAGTGGCTACACAGCCCTTAATTCGAACTACTTAATTCGAACTAGGTGTTAGGCCTCGTAGAATGAGGTTTACCTAGTTCGAATTAAGTTCGAACTAGCGGTTTGCATGTGTAGCGCCTATGAAAGTTAATTCAAACTAACGGCTGTTAGTTCGAATTAACTTTGTAGTGTAGACATACCCTAACAGAGTTTAAAGAGAAGCTAGATAAATTCATGGAGGTTAGGTCCATAAAAGGCTATTAGCCAGGGGATAGAAATGGTGTCCCTGGCCTCTGTTTGTCAGAGGCTGGAGAAGGATGAGACAAATCGCTTGATCATTGTCTTCGGTCCACCCCCTCTGGGGCACCTGGTGCTGGCCACTGTCGGCAGACAGGCTACTGGGCTAGATGGACCTTTGGTCTGACCCAGTACGGCCGTTCTTATGTTCTTATGTTCTTAACTCGCGTGACGTGTGGGATGTAGAACTATGCACTACAGGGTCCTTGAAATATGACGTGAACTTTGCAGCAGCTCCCGTACGGGTAGGCACCACACGCGTAACTCGTCTGGCCCCGCAGGGAAGGGTTGCGCCAAAACTTTCGCAGGTACGTTACTTTGTTAAAAAAAATCACTTATTTTAGCCTTCATCATATTACAAATAAAACGCACTGCAGTAATAGTCCCAGGCCAGTTTGCCGGCTTGTCTGAAGTGCTTGGTCACGATTTTTCTTGTGTGGCATTTGAACAACTCCGAGGATGTGGGTCTAACTCTCTCTGGGTTGTGTTGCGGCAGTTGTGGGGATTGTGTGGGGTGCTGCACCTGAAGGCTGCTCCCTACCACCAGGGCTGGATGAAGGTCTCCGTTGGCCCTTGCCCCTCTCATAGTCGTAGGCCTCCCAAGTAGATTCCACAGAAATATACAAGGGAGAGATACCCAGTCACACTGCAGGCCCCCGCCCGGCTCCTGGGAGGTGGAAACCTGCCTTGGGCAGGGGGCTGGACTCCGTGACCTCCTGAGGTCTCTGCCAGCCCTGGGATTCTATGATTCGATGAAACCATGTGGGCCCCACACCCAGAACAGAGGATCTGTTGGGCACTTTGGAGCAGGGGGCAAAGCTTATGGGAACCCTGGATCTGACGGGGGGATGGTGGCAAATACCCCTAGGCTCCGATGTATACAAAAAAATCTGCCTTCTGTGGCAAACCTCCGGCCATTCTCTGTGGATCTCGCGCTACTGGCAGACAGTGTTTGTCTCGGAGGCTCGCTGCGGCCCTCCACACGGCCTCTTTCCCAGCCTGCTCACCCCGGGCTCCTTCGTAAGTTTGGGGTAAACACCCCTCTGGAGTCCTGGTCTCCCTGCTCAAGGCAGAGATTGAGATGTTAGGAGGATATTGGGGGGAACCCGGGCCCGCTCACTACTCTGGGCTCATCCCGTCCGTAAGACAGCAAAGTGACTGCACTCGAGCACAATGAACCGAGTACCCGATTATCATGAAACCGAAGATATCACCGGAGTTTTTTGTTCAAATGCTGGACAAGGAAGATCATGACCAAACACTTCAGATGAAGGTCTCCGTTGGCCCTTGCCCCTCTCATAAGCCGGCAAACAAGCCGGCAAACTCACCTGTGACTATTACTGCAGTGTGCTGTATTTTGAAAGAAACGAAGGCTAAACTAAGTGATTTTTTTAACAAAGTAACATTCATGCGAAAGTTTTGGCGAAACCCTTCCTTGCGGGGCCAGATGAGTTCTGGCGTCGATGCCTACCTACATGGGAGGTGCTGCAAAGTTCACGTCATATTTCAAGGACCCTGTAGTGCATAGTTCTACATCCCACACGCAGGTTAAAAACTAGTCAGGCCATGGGCAAGGTGGAGGAGCCTATAATAAAACGGGTGCTGGGAGCACAACTGGAAGGGGTCAAGTCACGGCCAATTGCTTGGACACCGGGCTACTTCAGCCCAAGTCCGGGGTCCCCTCTGCCAGGCACCAAACACCACTGGGGCTCAGTCCAGACTTGCCTCTCCTCTTGTGGGATCCACAACTGGCTGCTGGAAGGAGAAGTCATTTCGGGTGTAAAGAAATGTGTTTGTTCAGTCTTATTATCTATTTCAAATCAGTAGCTCCCTGCGTGATTTCCCGCTTATCTGACCTGGCTCCGGCTTTCTGTTGCCTCAGCCTCCTGATCTATTGGCTTTCCTTAGTGCAAATATTCTCTCTTTTCCACTGAATCGCTTATGTAATTCCCAACTCCTATCCTCTCCTTCACCCTCCTTATTAGCTAGCCTTGTAGTGTCTGCATAGAAGCTCTCTGAAAACTTGTCACTTTTTAGCTCTCTGACATTATGCGATGGGATTGAACGGGTCTCTTTTTCATTTGTTGTATCTGCCCCCGTATCTGATCATCTTCCATCCTCTCCTCCTTACCAGGTCACAGAGAATCTCCATTTATACACCCTCCCCTCAGGGACCCCTCTGTCCCATTCACATGCTCCTCCGGACCCATTGGCTTTCCCTGAGCCCTTAGTTTCCCCTTTTCCTAATAAAGCTAAGCCCCTCCATCCTCCACCATCATCTCATCTACTCAAAAACGTAAAAAGTTATCACGAAACCATTGTAAAGTAGCTCAGCAGCGGGGGAGCCTGTTAACAACCCATGAGGCCGCGGGACTATGGAGGTACTAAAGGAGCAGTCCAGGATGATATGAGCCTTGCAGAGAAACTAAATGAATTCTTTGCATCGCTCTTCATGGCTGAGGATGTGAGGGAGATTCCCAAGTCCGAGTCATTGGTTTTAGGTGAGAAATCAGAGGAGCTGTCCCAGACTGAGGTGTCACTGGAAGACATTTTGGAACAAATTGAAAAACTGAGCAGTAAGAAGTCACCAGGACCAGATGGCATTCACCCGAGAGTTCTGAAAGGACCCACCTTGAAATGAGAGCATACCTCATTGCGGGTTGGAAGCTCTCCTTTACATCAGCTTCCGTCCAGATGAAGGGAGGACAGTTAGGGTATGTCTAGACTGCATTCCTCTGTCAGCAGAGGGATGCAGATTAGGCAGGTCGACATTGCAAATGAGGCAGGGATTTAAATATCCCATGCCTAATTTGCATAAAAAAATGGTCACCACGCTTTTCCCAGGACAGGGTGAGTTTGGCCAACAAGAAGTCACACAAGCAACCCCCTTAAACACTCCCGTTCTTCTGTGCCACCACCAGCACCCCTCCTTACACCGGTGAGAGATTGTGAAAACCAATCTCACCAACTCCGCGAACAGGTTCTCCCAGACCCAAATGACTGGCCACAGGGCCCGGTCAATTTCTACCGCAGATCTTACCCAAAAGAGCTCGCTCGGCCGACACTTTAGAATCTAACCTTGAAAGGTTCATTCGAAGAAAGAAAAGGTTGAGAGTAGAATGGGTAAAGATTTCACATTATGTGCATCAATCGCCAAGTTCCTGAGGCAGGCTCTTTTAGCAGAGATTGAGTAACGTGCTACCTTAAAGGTCTCTGGAGGACACCCTTTGTTAGGATGGGTCAGCAAATCCTTCCCGGCCCTTTGTCCGTAGCAAAGATGCTTCTGAAGTGAAGAGCAGGAGTGAAGACAATGGAAGAACTTTGAGGGCCCTTTTATAACCATGCCCATGTGGAAGGAATCCCATTGTTCTCACTGTGTGAGGGTCGCTCCCAAAATGGAGTCTGTCCCATGACTACGTCACCTGGCCGTGTCCTTCTTAGGCCGACATCCTTGGCGTATCTGCCTGGTTAGGCCGTCGGACGGGATTTCCTTGGGGAAACCCACCCTGCAGAAACTAGACAACATGCTGCTGCCTCCGCCTTTGCGTTAGACAACGCTTCTGCTTCAGGGTACCCAGTGGCACAATCTATCCCCACCAGGGCGTGTTTCTTCCCATTTCTGGGAGGCGTCGCGTGTGGGCCCACAATATCCACTGAGCCCCTGGCCAAGGCCTCCCCAGCGATGGGCAGAGACTGCAGGGGCACCTTGCTAGGCCCGTCCAACCCGTTACATTTCTGGCCCAACTCACAGTGTCTGCAACACTCCCTCCCTGGCCAGTCCGTGCAGGGCCAGTAGAATCTGATCTCTAGCCTGGCACAGGCTTTTCCAGCACCCAGGTGTCCTGCGAACGGCCAGCATGAGCCAACTCCAACAGACCTTTGCGATAACCCTCACACACCCGCGGCTCTTTGCGAACTGATGTCTGGGAACGCTTCCTCACTTGGCAGCGGGTGTGGGGGGAGCTCCTTGTACCACAGCCCATCTCGCCTGAGAAACATGCCACTCTCTGTGCTAGCCAGGGCCTGATTGGAGCGTCATTTCCGGTTCTGTGCGGGGACATCTCACTCCGCTGGGCCTAATGGATTCCTGCTGGGTGTCACGCACACTCGGAGCCACCTCTGACCCCTCAGACAGCTCATCTCCGGACCCAGCTTGAGCGACACCCTCGGTCTCTTCACCGTTCCCTCTGCTGCAACCGGCCAGGCAGCTGCCTCATCCCCACACTGTCTCTGCGACCAGGTTACCATATTCACTCGGCCAGGCACATCTGCTACCATGTCAGCTCCACCAAGTCATCAGCCGGAACGAACACCTGGACAGCCGCTGACACTACAGCCTTCCCACTCGCGGTGGACTTTCACCATGGGCAGGTTCACAGAGTCCTCAGACAACGCCACTCCCGTCAAATCTTCTCTTGGCACCGTGTCCTTTGGCTGCCTCACGTGTCCTTTAACGACAGCGATGTTGGAGCCGGTGTCTCGCCAGCCCCTGCATTCAACACCACTGACCTTGTGGTCAAGAACGCCTTTTTCTGAAAGACCTCTTTGGACAAAGGCATTCTTCCTGGTCAAATGAGATTTACCACGGTCGAAAGAACTGCCGCGTTCTTTCGATTCAATTTCGGAAGATTGCAGTAGCACTCTAGACGCGGGTGAAGTTTTTTTTTAAAAAGGCCACTTTTTTTTTGAAAAAATGCTGTAGTCTAGACATAGCCTGAATGGTCAGACACAACATCTAAAAGTTGATCCTTTCTTCTGGGTGCAACGCCGATCTGCATATTCCTATTAATAGCCAGGAATGGAACCGAACCTCAGGCAGAAGGGTCCGTGCTGGGGAAGAACCACCCCCCAGGCAACCTGTCAGCACAGGGCTCCAGTGGGGATTGGAAGTGTCTAGGGCTCTGGCCGATGCCTTGGCCCTGGTAGCAGTGTGACTGTGAGACACGGCCCTTTGAAATCCCTGGGCTCCAGGACTCCACTGTCTCAACGGCTGGAAGGCAGGGCAGGATGGGCAGAAACGGAGGAGGGAATAAATCCAGCTTGGTGGCCATATTTTCCCAGTCCCAGAGGAATTTCTACCCCAGCTATCTAATGGCAGCCAGTCTCATCCAAAGCTTGCCCAGTGGGACGTCAATAGAAACGTTGCGATTTACTGACTACGATTGTGCTCTTCGTCGGCGCGGTTCGGTTTTGCCTCGGAAGTTGTGACTCTGAACTGTGTCCCTGCTTGTCCAATGTTTGCTCCTGGGATTGTGACCTCAGGGATTTAGCCAGCACATCTGGAAGGGGCTGCAGACATTCCATCACTCACCCTTAATGCCTAACTCCCAATGGGAGATGTCCCTTTATACCCAATGGACTTTCCCGTGAATGTCTGAGTTGAAGGGTAGGTACTGGCTGCCGCTGGGCCTAAGCAAAATCGTGCATATGGCTGTATGACTTGTCCCGGTGACTCCCAGCTCCATCTTGTTCCCTGTCATTTCCTACAGTGAGAATAACGGGTCTCCCTTCACTGGGCAGAGGATATAAACCACCCCGAAACATCTGCATTTTGCCTCTTTCCTGCTCTCCCCTCTGGACGATAAAGTTAGATTAATGGGAGGAGTCTAATGGGGACCTTCCAGGGACTGAGGAAGAACCCGAGACTTAACAAGCCGGCAGAGCATCCCATCACTGCTACCAGCCCAATCCAATCACAGTCAATGACGGTATGAATTTCCTTCCTTTCGCTCATTTTATCTCCCATATTTCTTTTTGTGTATAAATAAGCCCTTCGATTGGAGATACTAAGGGATTGTCAACGGTGCGCTTACTGGGAAGGATAGGAGCTCCAGTTTGACCTCCGTCTGTGGCTGGTCCTTTGGGATCAGGAACCCCTTTGGTTTGATTACACTGGTTTCCGATACCACCCCATCCGTAAGGTCAGTGGTTTTGGTGCCGATACCAGGACGAGAAGCCGAGGGAGATTGCTTTTCCGACCCTCTCGTTACCAATGTGGGGAAACAAGTTTACTTTTGCTGCTGGTTTGCAATCTCCTATGGGAGAAGAAGTAGCAGTTGATGGGAGTGTCCATTCTATTTCGTGGTAGTTTTTCCTAATTTGGTATTTCCCTACTGTGTCCCATGGATGCTATGTGTCCCGGTCTGAGGTGCTTCTGAGGGAATGAACAGCACAAGGCAGTTCATGAGCGACCCCTCCCCTGTAGTCGATTTCCAGCACTTTCGTATTCCTTATTTACTTTCTTCCCGCCCGTCCTGATTTTGCAGACTTGTCAGATCCCTCCTTAGCTTACTCTTTCCGGGTATGTCTACACTACAGCGCTAATTCGAGCTAACTTAATTCGAATTAATTAATTCGAACTAAGCTAATTCGAATTAGTGCATCTAGACTTAAAAACGAATTCGAATTAGTGTTTTGCTAATTCGAACTAGCGCGTCCACACCGATTGGACGCTGGGTCGCATTTAAGGGCAGCTGAAACCGGGGGTCGTGGAGGAGCGGCAGCAGCGCCCGGATGGCCAGCATGCCCTGCCGCATCTGGCGTCTGGACACCAGCAGACTGGTGGGACCTCATCGTCCTGGAGCGCTGGGGAGACCAACAGTGGTCCCAGAACTTCAGGATGAAGAAGGACACCTTCCTGGAGCTCTGCGAGTGACTCGCCCCTGCTCTGAGGTGATGGGACACTCACATGAGGCCCGCCATCCCCCTCCAGAAGCGTGTGGCCATCGTCCTGTGGAAGCTCTCCACGCCGGACAGCTACCGATCCGTCGGGAACCAGTTCGGCGTGGGGAGATCCACCGTCGGAGCAGTGCTCATGCAGGTACGGCACCCACCGGCCACTGGGCCGGGGGGCAGGGAGGCTGCAAAGAGGGGATGGGCCGCCCCAGAGAAAACGGGGGGGGGAGGGAGGAGGCAAAATTGTCCCGCACCGGAGGGTTCCGTCTGTCCCGGCCGTACTACACGCCGCCTGCGGGGGTTGCTTCTGGGAGTGGGGCGCGGGGCAGTGCCAGGAAACGAACACTCCCAGCCACCGGGCACTCCAGTGATTCGCAGTTTGCTGTGTCCTTCTGCAGGTGGTCAAGGCCATCAACCGGGTGCTGCTCCGCAGGGTGGTCCGCCTCACCGACCCGGATGCCGTCATCCAGAGGTTCGGTGCCCTCGGCTTCCCCAACTGCGGGGGGGCCATCGACGGGATGCACATCCCCATCCGTGCCCCGGAACACCATGCCTCCCAGTATATCAACAGGAAGGGGTACTTCTCCGTGATCCTGCAGGCCGTGTGTGACCACTGGTGCCAGTTCACGGACATTAATGTGGGCTGGTCTGGCAAGGCACACGACGCCAGGGTGTTCCTCAACTCCTCCATGTGCCAGAGGCTGCAGGCTGGGACCTTCTTCCCCGACCGCCGCATCAGGGTCGGGGACATGGACATGCCCGTCTGCCTGGTGGGGGATGTGGCCTACCCCCTACAGCCCTGGCTCGGGAAGCCGTACACGGGGCACCTCAACCCCTCCTGGCAGGCCTTCAATGCCAGGCTCACCAGGGCCCACATCATGGTCGAGGGGCCTTCGGCCGACTGAAAGCCAGATTTAGGTGCCTCCTCACCCGCCTCGACCTCGCCGAACACAATATCCCTCCCGTGGTGGCAGCATGTTGTGTGCTGCACAATTTGTACGAGCAGAAGGGGGAGGCTTTCCTGCCAGCCTGGATGGCTGAGGCTGAGCGCACGGCTGGCCAGTACGCGCAGCCCCGCACTGCCGCCATCCGGGAGGCCCAGCGGGGGGGCCGTCCGGATCCGGGAAGCCCTGCGGGAGAGCTTCCTGGTGGAGGAGGAGGACTGAACTCTCCCTGCATGCCCCACTGGGGCCTTCTTCCACCCTCCCCTCCTTCCCCTTTCCCCTTCCTAACCCCCCTTCCTAATGTCAAATAAAGACACCTGTTTTGCAAACAAAAATCTCTTTTTATTTTACATAACTGGGGTGGGGGGAGGGAGGAGTGAGGGTGGGAGAGGGGAGGGGGAAACCTGGGAGGAGGGAGCTGGAAGGGGGAGGCAAGGGGAGGAAGGGAAGGGAAAGCTCAGGGTTGGGGGTCCTGCTGGCTCTCCCGTCTCGCAGCACTGCAGGCGCAGGGGTGTCGGGGGAGTGGGTGTGGAGGGTGGGGAAGGAGGGACGGGGGGTGCGGAGGAAGGGGGAAGGGGAGCAGGGGTGGGAGGAGGAGCGAGAGCTGGGGCAGTCGCAGTGGCTGGAGCAGGAGGAGGCAGGAACCTGTCCACCTGTCAGGGTCTGGAGGTGACCTCTGAGGGCACGGCTCTCCTCCTCCAGCCCCTCCAAGCTCCGCTGCCGCAGCCGCAGGTCCTCCCGAACCGAGTGCTCCTGGATGCGGATCTGGTGCTCCAGTAGCCGCAGGTGCCACCGGTGGTAGTCCTCCAGGTTCCTGGTGTGCCTGCTGGCCCGGGTGCGGGTGGCTGTTGCAGGCGGGGTGGTGCGCCCTGCAGTCCCAGGTGCTGCGGTTGTGGTGAAACAAGAGCAGTGGTCAGTTCTCCCTGGGGACACGGTGGGTGAAACACAGCCCCCCTCTGCAAGGCGAGGTCAGCGTGTGGGGAACGGGCCAGGGCCCCTGCATGACACCCAGCTGCTGCTCCATAGTGGGCAAGGCCCAGGCGCACAGTCCCTGGACTCCCTCTCCCCCCACGGCCCCCATACACATAAGGGGAGCATGATGGCACTCACATGTGGAGCCCTCCCCGGCCTCGGACGACACAGCCGATGTGCTCTGTGGGGTGGCTCGGGGGTCCTGGGTCCTGGGCAGGCTCCCTGCAGGCTCCTGGTTCTCGGCGTCCTCCTCCTCCATGTCCAGGATGGGTCCCTCTGCCCCGGGGTCGATCACCACCCGGGGGGCATGCACTGTGTGAGCCCCCAGGATGCGGTACAGGCCCTCATAATGGGGGCATGCCTCCAGGTCGGCCCCTGGCTGGGAGGCCCTGGAGTAGGCCTGCCGCAGGTCCTTAATTTTGCAGCGGACCTGCTCCCGGGTCCGCATGTGGCCTCTGGTGGCCAGGCTGTCAGCCATGCGGCTGTAGACGGCCGCATTCCTGTGGCTAGTGCGGAGATCGTGGACTTTGGAGGACTCCCCCCAAACCTCGATGAGGTCCACGATCTCCACACTAGACCAGGCGGGCGCCCGCCTCTTGCGGCCCCGGGCAGGCTCCTGTGAGCCGCCAGCCTGGTCCTGGGAAGAGGCGGAGGGCTGGGTGGCAGCGGGTGGCTGGCTCATGCTGTGCCAGGTGCAGGGTCTGCTGGCTGGGTGCTGGCAGGCTTGCAACTGGCACAAGCACCGTAGCCAGACCATGGCCCTTTAAGGGCTCCGGGGCCGGGAGGGGGGCAGAAGAGTTTCCCTGGTTGTGCCCAGAGTGGCCACCAGAGCAAGCTGGAAAGGGCTAGCCTCCAACTAGTTCGAATTAAGTGGCTACACAGCCCTTAATTCGAACTACTTAATTCGATCTAGGCGTTAGTCCTCGTAGAATGGGGTTTACCTAGTTCGAATTAAGCGCTCCGCTAGTTCGAATTAAGTTTGAATTAACGGTTTGCATGTATAGACTCTATGAAAGTTAATTCGAACTAATGGGTGTTAGTTCAAATTAACTTTGTAGTGTAGATATACCCTCCCAAACTTCCCTGACCACAGTTGCGCATTGAGCGGATGTTTTCAGAGAACTATCCACAGCGACTCCAGAATCTCTCGCTTGAGTGGCTACAGCTAATGTAGACCCCGTCATTTCACAGGTAGAATTGGGATTTCTGTTTTCCATGGGGTACTATTTTGCATCCATCAGCATTGAATGTGATCTGCCGTTGTGTTGCCCACTCACCCAGTTTTGTGAGATCCCTTGGTCAACTCTTCACAGCCTGCTGTGGCCTTCAGCAATTTTGTATCATCTGCACATGTTACCATCTCACTGATTACCCCTTTCTCCAGATCATTTATGGATATGTTGAATAGGACTGGACCCACCCAGGACAGACCCCTGCAGTTACCACTCTCCATTCTGAAAACTGAGCATTTATTCCTAGCCATTGTTTCCTGTCTTGTAACCAGCTATCAATTATGAAAGGACCTTCCCTCTTAGCCCACGACAGCTTCCTTTGCTTAAGAGCCTTTGGGGAGGGATCGTGTGAAGGCTTTCTGATAAGATATAAACACAATATCCATTGGACCCTCTTGTCCACATTCTTGGTGACCTCTCTAAGGATTCTAGTAGAATGGAGAGAGATGATTTCCCTTTTCAGAAACCATCTTGGCGCTTCCTCGACATGTTCATCTGGGTGTCTGACTCTTCCGTATTTCACAGTTCTTTCTTCTAATGTGCCTGGTTGTGAGGTTAGGTTTACTCAGCCTTCTTCACTTAGGTACTTCCGTTTGGCATATGGAAGGGCTATGTTGAATTGATCACACTCAAACACAGAAGGGAATGGATGCAGCATACATCACAACCCCAAAGTTACCCACACATCTTCTCTCTTTATATCCATTGCACATCACCTTGCATTTGCTGTCCATGGTCTTTACTGATTTTTGGACTGGCTTGGGTACTCTGCAGAATCAAATCCCCGTGCAACGTTTACGGGTCATGATTTGACTTGCTCTTTACATTATTTTGACATTGTTTGTCCTATGTTATCTAGTTCAAAGTAAGTCATTCCCTGCATGGTTTGCCGCTTATCTTAGTTTGGTGAGACATTCTGTTGTCTTATCCTCCTCATCTATTTACTGGCCTTCCTTAGCCATTCCTGGCTAGATCCCCTCTGTCGCACAGGAGTGGTGTTGCACTGACTCAGGGAGGCCACCTGAACTATCAAGGGGTCCGAATGCAGGACCGGATCTGCTGACATGACCTACCTGGGACACAGGGTGGGCCATGGCTCGGGACGCCCAGAATCCCGGAAGGTGGAGGCTGTTGAGCACTGGCCGACCCCCCAAAGTTCCAGCAATGAAGAGGTAAGCAAGGCAATTCCTCGCCTATTCCTGGCTCTTGGAGCTGGACTTTGTGACCCTGGAAGCCGCCTTGGCTGGCTTCAGGAGGAAATCCCAAGGGCCTCCAGGGAACATGCGGCAGCTTTTCCAGCCACAAAGGAACGGAGGATCCTGGAACCCGTCTTGGCTCACCCCAGATTCCAGAGACCCTAGAGACGGATGCATCTCAGGCTGGAGAGAAGCCAAAGAAGAGCACCCAATACTGTACAGGTTGGAACAGCCTAAACCAGGCCTCTCCAGTGCAGGAGAGCACTGAGCTGCTGGCAGGCCTGGGAGCCGGGCGTGGGCACTAGAGCTATCTGGTGGGGCTGGGAGACACAGCAGCGGCTGCCTGAGGTGGCTGGGACCTATGGTGCATGGATACTTGGTAGACCAGGAGCTGCAGTGCACGTCTGCCCTGAAAGACCAGGAGCCTCGGCTATACGGATGACCTGCAAAAGATCTCTTTTCTTTGAAAAAATTTCAGAAAGGGCAACAGAAAGGATGAGGGCTTTGGAAGGGCTAGCGTATCAGAGAGATTAATAAGACTGGGACTTTTCTCTTAAAAAAAAGAGAAATCAAAGAGGGGACGGGATAGAGGTCTATACAATTATGACGTAGAGAAAATGAGTAAGGGAAGGTTAGTCACTTGTTCCCATAACACAGGAACTAGAAAGGAATGCACAGTCAGCCTGTGGAACTCCTTGCCACAGGATGTTGTGAAGCCCAGGACTTTAACAGGGATCAAAAAAAGGACTGGATGCATAGAATCACAGAATCATAGAATACTAGGACTGGAAGGGACATCGAGAGGTCATGGAGACCGGTCCCCTGCTCTCATGGCAAGACCCAGCACCGTCTAGATTATGGGTTCCCAAACTGGGGGGCGTGCCCCCCTGGGGGGGCATGAAGAAATTCCAGGGGGGGCACAAGGCGACCCGGTTCCCCCCCCCGCCCCCCAAGTTTTGCTGCTATTTTTCTTTTTTGGCCCCGGTCAGTTCCTTTTTTTTTTTTTTTCTCCACAAGTTTTACTGCTACTGGCGGGAGGGGGAGGGAGGGTTTCTCAAAAATCAAAAAGGGGGGGAGTGATGCCGAAAAATTTGGGAACCAGTGGTCTAGATCATCCTGTTAGGTATCTGTCTAGCTTGTTCTTCAATATCTCCAGGGATGGAGATTCCACAACCCTCCTAGGCAATTTATTCCAGTGTTTCACCATCCTGACAAGCAGGAAGTTTTTCCTGATGTCCAACCTAAACCTCCCTTGCTGCAGTTTAAGCCCATTGCTTCTTGTTCTATCCTCAGAGGCCAAGATGAACAAGTTTTCTCCCTCCTCCTTGTGACACCGTTTTAGATACTTGAAAACCGCTCTAATGTCCCCCCTCAGTCTTCTCCTTTCTATGCTAAACAAGCCCAATTCCTTCAGTCTTCCCTCATAGCTCATGTTCTCTAGACCTTTCATCATTCTTGTTGCTCTTCTCTGGACCTTCTCCAATTTCTCCACATCTTTCCTGAAATGTGGTGCCCAGAACTGGACACAACATTCCAACTGAGGCCTAAGCAGCGCAGAGCAGAGTGGAAGAATGACTTCTCGTGTCTGGCTCACCACATTCCTGTGACTGCAGCCCAGAATCATATTTGCTTTTTTTGCAACAGCGTCACACTGTTGACTCATGTTTCGCTTGTGATCCACTATGACCCCTATATCCCTTTCTGCAGGACTCCTTCCTAGACAGTCACTTCCCGTTCTGTATGTGTGAAACTGATTGTTCCTTCCTAAGTGGAGCACTTTGCATTTGTCCTTATTCAACTTCATCCTATTGACCTCCGACCATTTCTCCAGTTTGTCCAGTTCATTTTCAATTATGACCCATCCTCCAAAGCACTTGCAACCCCTCCCAGGGTGGGATCATCTATAAACTTAATAAGCGTCCTCTCTATGCCAATATCTAAATCGTTGATGAAGATATTGAACAGAACCAGTCCCAAAACAAACCGCTGCGGAACCCCACTTGTTACACTTTTCCAGCAGGACTGTGAACCGTTAATAACTATCTCTGAGAACGGTTATCCAGCCGGTTATGCACCCACCTTACAGTAGCCCCATCTAAGTTGTATTTGCCTAATTTATTGATAAGAAGATCATGCGAGACCGTATCAAATGCCTTACTAAAGTCTAGGTATACCACATCCACTGCTTCTCCCTTAGCCACAAAACTCGTTATCCTACCCAAGAAAGCTATTAGATTGGTTTGACAGGATTTGGTCTTTACAAATCCATACTGGCTGTTCCCTATCACCCTATTACCTTCCAGGTGTTTGCAGATGAATTCCTTAATTACTTGCTCCATTATCTTCCCTGGCACAGAAGTTAAACTGACTGGTCTGTAGTTTCCTGGGTTGTTCTTAATTATTTATGGAGGTTAGGTCCATCAACGGCTATTAGCCATGATGGGAAGGAATTATGTCTCTAGCATTAGTACTGGGAATGGGCAACAGGGGAGGGATCACTGGATGATTCCCTGTTCTGTTCACTCCCTCTGGGGTACCTGGCATTGGCCGCTGTGGGCAGACAGGACACTGGGCTGGATGGACCTTTCATCTGACCCAGTCTGGCCACTCTGATGATCCTGTTATGAGCACCCTGATGTAGCTATTGCTGCCTGGCTGTATGGCAACATTTGCTTCCCCCTTCCCCTTCCCCTCCCCGTCCGATCGGAAGTTTACCAGGTGAGGTGCTTGCCGGGCTGAGCCCCCGGAGAGCTCTGAATCTCTTCCCATCGTCCTTCAGTTTCTCTTCTTCAAGCCACCACAATGGCTGCCCCGGCTTCGGTGTTCTGCGTCTCCCTGTCCCTTCCCCCAGCAGCCCGTGTCCCTGGGACCAGACTTGGCTACAGGAAATGCTTGTGTTACACGTACCCTATTAACCTCCTGTTGGTCCCCCTTCCCTTCCATTTCCTCTTCCAACCCGCGGGCCTTGACAGTAAGGCTGGCTCCCAACATGAAGCCTTGTACACCAGCATCCTTTGCTTGGGTCATTTGCACTTTTTATCCCGCACTATTTGTTGGAGTTCCTCATGGAATGGGACACGTCTCTCAGGGGTTCAGGGAGTCCCTCTTGAGATATAACCCGCCCTGCCCTGCACCTAGTTCAATGTGGACCCTTCGAATGGCAGTGCCAAGCTGCTGGGCTGCGGACCTGGCACGCCGAGCCAGGTAACAAACGACAGGCTGCCTGCTCTGTGTGGCATAATGGGGGTGCTGTCTGCTCTGTATCCCGGGGTCCCTCTGTGTTGTGAGGTGGGATTCCCACTGACTCGCCCACATGTTGTGGTGTAGTGTCAGTACCTTGCTGGTTGCTGTGCTTGGGCGGTGGGCTGTGGAGGACCCCCACTGGCAGTTGTCTGTAAGCACGGACCAGCAAGAGGGGCCTCAGGACAGTGGCCAAACCAGTTCTACTTGTTAAGGGAAGAGAGGGGACAAAGGAAGTGTGTGCTGGGGGAAGGGTCAGTCTTGGGCGTGAACCATGAGGGAGACAGACTGAGGTTGCTGGGGCTGAGGGCTAGGGGTGATGGACCCCTAACCCAAGGGGTCTGAAACATCCTGGCCCTGAATCCTGTAATCACACCACGTCTATGCTGGGCTGTATCCTGGAGAAGCAATAAAACCCCTCTATTCTACTGCTGGTGGAATCTGTTCTTCCTGCTATGGGGGTGCAGGAACGGGGGAACCCCGACTGCGTCATCACACTCTGGACCACCAGATCCAGGCTGAAGCACCGCACCACTCATGGTGGGCGTCCCGTTGAGATCTCAGTCCACCTGGCTTCCCAAGGACTCTGCTGGCTTCCCAGGAATATGAGAACCATCACACTGGCTCAGAATAACGAGCCCTCTAGCCCAGTAGCCGGTTGTATAATTCCCGGTTTAAACGCATAGCCATGCAGATCGTGGGTGGGGAATCCCATTCGCAGGCGGGGCCGCTCCGCAAACGTTGGTGAGTCCTCATGGGCCGCTCATTTCGTATGACTGACATTCCCTCTTCTTGTATCGTAACAAGAGCTCATCCTGTCTGTAACACAGCAAAGTGACTGCACTCAAGCACAATGAACCGAGTACCCGATTATCATGAAACCGAAGACATCACCGGAGTTTTTTGTTCAAATGCTGGACAAGGAAGATCATGACCAAACACCTCAGACAAGCTGGCAAAGTCGTATTTTGAAAGCGATGAAGGCTAAAATAAGTGATTTTTTTTAACAAAGTAACATTCACGTGAAAGTTTAGGTGAAACCCTTCCTTGCGGCGCCAGACGAGTTATGCGTGTCATGCCTACCCATAAGGGAGCTGCTGCAAAGTTCATGTCATATTTCAAGGATGCTGTAGTGCATAGTTCTACGTCACACGAGTTAAGAACTAGCCCAAAGCAGACTTGCCAGGCCCCTGGGCAAGGCGGGGAGGAGCCTGTAATAAAACAGGTGCTGGGAGCACTGCTGAGAGGGTCAACTCAGGGGCGAATTGATTGGACACCAGGCTACTTCCAGCCGAAGTCCAGGGGTCCCCCTCTGTCAGGCACCAAACACCACTTGGACTGGAGTTAATCAGATGTCCACTGATCCATACTGTCAACTGAGCTGTGTCCATTGTCCCAGGTACAAATAGGTTGGGGCTCATAGGCCCTCTGGCTATCGACAACTGTTAAAGTAATTGGATCAACAATAACCCTGACTCGGGACACCTTCATATCGTATCTGAATCTGTGGTCTTTGGGGGCTCTCATGACATCTATTACACTAGCTACCTGTGTAGAGCTGGCATGATATATTGGGGGAGCCTATGAAAACACAGGCAGCCGAATGTTCATCATCCCTGATGGAGCAGGAGATCTGTCAGGACACCACACCAATGAATCCTAAATGTACTGTATCACTGTCCTGAACTCCTACTGGATGTAGACAGGAGTTGGGAATTACATAAATGATTTGGTGGAAAAGAGAATATTTGTGCTAACTCAGGGAAGTCAATAGACCAGGAGGCTAAGACAACAGAATGTCTGAGCAAACTAAGATAAGCGGGAAACCACGCAGGGAAGGACTTACTTTGAACTAGATAACACGGGACAAACAATGTCAAAATAAAGTAAAGAGCAAGTCAAATCATGACCCATGCACATTGCACGGGGATTTGATCCTGCAGAGTAACCGAGCCAGTCCAAAACTTGGTAACACCATGGACAGCAAATGCAAGGAGATCTGCAATGGATATAGAGAGAAGGTGTCTGGGTAACTTTGGGGCTGTGATGTACCCTGCACCCATTCCCCTCTGTGTTTGAGTGTGATCACTTCAACGTAGCCCTACCATATGCCAAACAGAAGTACCTAACCGATGAAGGCTGAGTAAACCTAACCTCAGAACCAGGCACAATAGAGGAAAGAACTGTGAAATACAGAAGAGTCAGACACCCAGGGCTCATCTAGTCTACGCTAGAGTGTCGAATTTGCATATCTTCTTCCGATCTCACTTTCGAAAGCGGAGTAGTTTACACGGTGCTTTTTCGCAAAACACCCCATTGTCGAAAGCCGCGTAAACCTCATTTTTTGCATATCCTCTTTCGATACTCTAGCATAGTCTAGATGAGCCCCCAGATGAACACACCTTGTCTAGGAAGCACCAAGATGGTTTCTGTAAGGGTAATCATCTTTCACCACTCTACTAGAATTCTCTGAGAGGGTCAACAAGCATGTGGAGAAGGGGATCCAATGGATATTGAGTTTATATCTTATCAGAAAGCCTCTCACACAATCCCTCTCGAAAGACTCTTAAGCAAAGGAAGTTGTTATGGGATAAGAGGGAAAGTCCTCTCATGGGCTGGTAACTGGTTACAAGACAGGAAACAACGGCTAGGAACAAATGGTCAATTTTCAGAATGCAGGGGTAACTGCAGGGGTCTGTCCTGGGTGGGTCCAGTCCTATTCAACATATCCATAAATGATCTGGAGAATGGGGTAATCAGTGAGATGGAGACATTTGCAGATGATGATACAAAATTGCTGAAGGCCACAGCAGGCTGTGAAGAGTTGACAAAGGGATCTCACGAAACTGATGAGCGGGCAACACAACGGCCGTGCTGATGGATGCAAAGTAGTACACCTGGAAAACAGAAATCCCAGTTCTACCTGTGAAATGTTGGGGTTTACGTTAGCTGTAGCTACTCAAGCGAGAGATTCTGGAGTCGCTGTGGATAGTTCTCTGAAAACATCTGCTCAATGCGCGCAGCTGCGATCAGGAAAGCTTGGGAAAGAGTTAGCTAAGGAGGGATCTGACAGGTCTGCAAAACCAGGACCTAAGTGAATAAGGAATGTGAAAGTGCTGGAAGTCCACTACAGGGGAGGGGGTCACTCGATACCTGCCCTTTTCTGTTCATTCCTTCGGAAGTACCTCGGACTGGGACACCTAGCATCCACGGGACACAGTAGGAAATACCAAATTAGGACAAACTGCCAAGAAATAGCACAGACACCCCTCTCAACTGCTTCTTCTTCCCCATAAGAGATGGCAAACCTGCAGCAAGAGTAAACTTCTGTTTCCCCACATTGGCTAACAAGAGGTCAGAAAAGCAATCTCCCTCAGCCTTCCCGTCCTGGTATCAGCACTAAAACCACTGAGCTTACGGATTGGGTGGTATTGTAAACCAGTGTAATCAAACCAAAGGGGTTCTTGATCCCAAAGGACCAGCCACAGACAGAGGTCAAACTAGAACTCTGATCTTTCCCAGTAAGCGCACCATTGACAACCCCTTAGTAGCTAAAATCAAAGGGCTTATTTATACATAGAAAGAAATGTGGGCGATAAAATGAGCGAAAGGAAGCAAATTCATACCGTCATTGCAATGTGATTGGATCGGGCTGGCAGCAGTGATGGGATACGCTGTCAGCTTGTTAAGCTTCGTGTTGTTCCTCAATCCTTGGAAGTTCCCCAGTCCCTTGGTTAGACTCCTCCCATTAATCTAACTTTATCGTTCAGAGGGGAGAGCAGGAAAGCAAGAAAATGCAGATATTTCGGGGTGTTTTATATCCCCTGCCTAGTGAAGGGAGACCCATCGTTCTCGTGGTGGGGAATGAAAGAGAACAAGATGGAGCTGGGAGTCACATGGGCAAGTCAGACAGCTATATGCCCGATCTTGCTTAGGTCCAGTAGCAGCCAGTACCTACCCTCCAGCTCAGACGTTCACGGGAAAGTTCATTGGGTGCAAAGAGACATCTCCCATTGGGAGTTAGGCATTAAGGGTGAGTGATGGAACGTCAGCAGCCCCTTCCAGATGTGCTGGATAAATTCCTGAGGGCGTAATCCCAGGAGCAAGCATTGGTCACGCAGGGTCACAGTTCAGAGTCACAACTTCAAAGGCAAAACCGAACCGCGCCTACAAAGAGCACAATCGTAGTCCGTGAATTGCAACGTTTCTATGGACGCCCAACAGGACACACATTGGATGAGACTTGGTGCTGTTAGATAGCCGGGGCAGAAATAATGATCTACCTCTCGGATTGGGAAAATATGGCCCGCAGCCTGGATTTAGTCCCTCCCCCGTTTTTGCCCAGCTTGCCCTGCCTCCCAGCCGTTGAGACAGTGGAGTCCTGGGGCCAGGGATTCAAAGGGCCGTGTCTCACAGTCACATTGCTACCAGGGCCAAGACAGAGCCCAGAGCCCTAGACACTTCCAGACCCCACCGGAGCCCTATGCTGACGGGTTGCCTGGGAGAGGCTCTCTCTCAGCCCAGACCCTTGTAACAGAGGTTCGGTTCCATTCCTGGCTATTAATAGGAATATGCAGATCGTCGTTGCACACAGAATGGAGGATCAACTTTTAGATGTTGTGTCTGACCATTCAGGCTATGTCTAGACTACAGCATTTTTTTTTTTAAAATGGCCTTTTTTCAAGAAAACTTCACCTGCATCTCGAGTGCCACTGCGATCTTCCGAAATTGAATCGAAAGAACGCAGCGGTTTTTTCCACCGCGGTAAATTTCATTTGACCAGGAAGATGACTTTTGTCCAAAGAGCTCTTTCAAAAAAAGGCATTCTTGATCAAGAAATTGGGCTTTTTCAAAAGAGAGCCTCCAGACTGCCTGGGACCTCGTTTTGAAAAAGCGGATCACTTTTGGAAAAAGCTGTGGCTCTCGACCATCTCTTTGGAAAGAGGCTTGTCGCCTAGACGTACTCTTAGAGAGACTGTTTGTGATTGAGAGTCCAACAGGCTGCAGAGGTTGCGGAGGCACCTATCCAAACAGAGCTCGAGAAGGGCACACACCCCATGGGAAAATCTATCATCTTTCTCCCCATTTTCAAAGAAGGGAGGGATTTAACAACCCATCCGGCCCTGACGCTAAGAAGAGAAGCCAGGGGAGCCCTGAGAACTGGCATTCTCACCCCATGTGTAAACCGGCCAAGGGCAGCCCAGGGCCCGCAGCCCCAGATTCCATGAGCAGGGCCAGCTCTGTCACTCTGAGGGCCCCGGCAGGTCAGACAAACCCCACCTGGGTGCAGGTGTGAGCCCTGTAGCGGCCAACGCTGACCCGTGCATCCCCAGCGGCATGGGAGAGGCAGCGAGCTCTCCCACTCAGTCAGGCCTGGTGCCTGGAAGGGCAGCGAGAAGTTTCCCAGGGAGGCAAAGGTCAATGGTGTTGAATACAGGGGCTGGCGAGACACCGGCTCCAACATCGCTGTCATTAAGGGACACGCGGGGCAGCCAGAGGACACGTTACCGGGGAAGATTTGATGGGAGCGGCGCTGTCTGAAGACTCTGTGAACCTGCCCATGGCGAAAGTCTACCGCGAGTGGGAAGGCTGTAGTGTCAGCGGCTGTCCAGGTGTTCGTCCCGGCTGATGACTTGGTGGAGCTGACATGGTAGCAGATGTGCCTGGCCGAGTGAATATGGTAACCTGGTTGCAGAGAGAGTGTGGGGATGAGGCAGCTGCCTGGCCGGTTGCAGCAGAGGGAACGGTGAAGAGACCGAGGGTATCACTCAAGCTGGGTCCGGAGATGAGCTGTCTGAGGGGTCAGAGGTGGCTCTCGGTGTGCGTGACACCCAGCAGGAGTCCATTAGGCCCAGCAGAGTGAGATGTCCCTGCACAGAACCGGAAATGACGCTCCAGTCGGGCCCTGGCTAGCACAGAGAGTGGCAGGTTTCTCAGGTGAGATGGGCTGTGGTACATGGAGCTCCCCGCCACCCGCCGCCAAGTGAGGAAACGTTCCCAGACAGCCGTTCGCAAACAGTCGTGGGTGTTTGAGGGTTATCGCAAAGGTTTATTGGAGTTGGCTCATGCTGGCCGTTTGCAGGATGTCTGGGTGGTGGCAAAGCCCGTGCCAGGCCAGAGCTCAATTTCTACTGGCCCTGAACGGACTGGTCAGGGAGGGAATGATGCAGATGCTGTGAGTCGGGCCAGAAATGTAACGGGTTGGACGGGCCTAGCAAGGTGCCCCTGCAGTCTCTGCCCATCCCTGGGGAGGCCTTGGCCAGAGGCTCAGTGGATATTGTGGGCCCACACGAGACGCCTCCCAGAAATGGGAAGAAACACGTCCTGGTGGGGATAGATTGTGCCACTGGGTACCCTGAAGCACAAGCGTTGTCTAACGTGAAGGCGGAGACAGCAGCAGCAGCCATGTTGTCTAGTTTCTGCAGGGTGGGTTTCCCAAGGAAATCCCGTCCGACCGCACGTCTAACCAGGCAGATACGCCAATGATGTCGGCCTAAGAAGGACACGGCCAGGTGACGTAGTCATGGGACAGACTCCATTTTGGGAGCGACCCTCACACAGTGAGAACAATGGGATTCCTTCCACATGGGCATGGTTATAAAAGGGCCCTCAAAGTTCTTCCATTGTCTTCACTCCTGCTCTTCACCTCAGAAGCATCTTTGCTACGGACAAAGGGCTGCGAAGGATTTGCTGACCCATCCTAACAAAGGATGTCCTCCAGAGACCTTCAAGGTAGCACGTTACTCAATCTCTGCTAAAAGAGCCTGCCTCAGGAACTTGGCGATTGATGCACGTAATGTGAAATCTTTACCCATTCTACTCTCAACCTTTTCTTTCTTCGAATAAACCTTTCAAGTTTAGATTCTAAAGTGTCAGCCGAGCGAGCTCTTTTGGGTAAGATCTGCGGTAGAAATTGACCGGGTGCCGTGGCCAGTCATTTGGGTCTGGGAGAACCTGTTCGGAGTTGGTGAGATTGGTTTTCACAATCTCTCACCGGTGTAAGGAGGGGTGCTGGTGGTGGCACAGAAGAACGGGAGCGTTTAAGGGGGCTGCTTGTGTGACTTCTTGTTGGCCAAACTCACCCTGCACTGGGGTGTGACAAGCCCTTTGTCAAAATTGCTGTCACATTAGCTGTCTTCCCTTCATCTGGACGGAAGCTGATGTAAAGGAGAGCTTCCAACCCGCAATGTGGTATGCTCTCATTTCAAGGTGGGTTCTTTCAGAAGTCTCGGTGAATGCCATCTGGTCCTGGTGACTTCTTACTGCTCAGTTTATCAATTTGTTCCAAAATGTCCTCCAATGACACCTCAGTC